>CM040437.1:5965127-6578370 GCA_022702705.1 Papilionanthe hookeriana x Papilionanthe teres
AGGTCAAAATTTGACAATTTTGACCAAAGTTGACTTTTTAGTCAAAAGTTGACCTTTGGGGTCAATGAGTTGGTCATTAGGTCAAGGAATCACCATTTTGGCCAAAGTTGACTTTTTTGTCAAAAGTTGACCTATTGGGTGAATGGATTGGTCCTTGGGTCAAGGATTGACCGTTTTCACCAAAGTTACATTTAGGTCAAAAGTTGACCTTTTGGGTCAATAAAAGGTCATTATATCAAAAATTGACTATTTTGACCAAAATTGACTTTTTGGTCAAAAGTTGATATATTGGGTCAGTGGGATGTCATTGGGCGAAGGATTAGCCATTTTGATAAAAGTTGAATTTTTGGTCAAAAGTTTACATAATGGGTCAATGAATTGGTCATTGGGTCAATGATTGACCATTTTGACCAAAGTTGACTTTTTTATTAGAGTTTGTCTTATTGGGTTAATAATTGGTCATTAGGGCAAAAATTGATTATTTTTACCAAAATTAACTTTTTGGTCAAAAGTTAACCTATTGGGTCAATGGGTTGGTCAATGGGTCAAGGATTGACCTATTTGACCAAAGTTTACTTTTTGGTCAAATGTTGACCTATTGGGTTAATGTGTTGGTCATTAGGTCAAGGATTGACCATTTTGAACAAAGTTGACTTTTTGGTCAGAGATTGACTTATTGGGTCAATAATTGGTCATTTGGTCAAAAATTGATTATTTTTACTAAAATTGAATTTTTGGTCAAAACTTAACCCGTTGTGTAAATAGGGTTGTCATTGTGTCAGAAATTGACCATTTTAACCAAAGTTGACTTTTTGGTCAAAATTTGACCTATTAGGTCAATGGGCTGGTCATTGGGACAAGGATTGACCATTTTGACCAAAGTTAACTTTTTGGTTAGAGTTTGGCTTACTAAGTCAATAATTGGTCATTAGGTCAAAATTGACTATTTTGACCAAAATTGACTTTTTGGTCAAAAGTTAACATATTGGGTGATTGGGTAGGTCATTGGGTCAAGGATTGACCATTTCGACCAAAGTTAACTTTTCGGTCCTAAGTTGACCTATTGGGTCAATGGGTTGGTCAATTGGTCCAATATTGACCATTTTGACCAAAGTTGACTTTTAGTAAAAGATTGACTTATTAGGTCAATAATTGGTCATTAGGTCAAAAATTGATTATTTTGACTAAAATTGAATATTTGGTCAAAAGTTGACCTGTTGGTTTGTCAAAAGTTGACCTGTTGGTCATTGTGTCAGAAATTAACCATTTTGACAAAAGTTGGCTTTTTCGTCAAAAGTTGACCTATGTCAGTCAATTAGGTGGTCATTATGTCAAAATTTAACAATTTTGACCAAAATTGACTTTTTGGTCAAAAGTTGACCTAATGGGTCAATTGGTTTGTCATTCGGTCAAGGATTTACCATTTTGAAAAAAGTTGATTTTTTGGTCAGAGAATGACTTATTGGGTCAGTAATTGGTCATTAGGTCAAAAATTAACTATTTTAACTAAAATTGAATTTTTGGTCAAAATTGACCCATGGTGTCAACGGGTGGGTCATTGTTAGAGCATTTAAATATTTCAACAAGTACCTAGGTAAAGCTAAGAGAAGGGTTTTGGTTGTCTACCAGAATCCTAATCCTATTGCTAGTCATTTTCTTTGACGTCTAGGTTGTTGTTTTGGTTTAAGGATGATTTTCTTCATCAAAGAAAAATTAAATTCAATTGTTCTTCTAAAACATCCCGTCATATTGAGGAAGTGCTTAGGACGAGTCCTAAACATCCTTTCAATACTTCCGAGATCATTTTGAGTCCAAATAAATTTAGTTGCACAGGTGACTTAATCATCCAGGAGTTTAGTTAAGCTTTGTCTCTTGCTCAGTGAACCTGGGTATTTGATTACCTGATGAATGAAGTGACATCTCACTTAATACTCGATTTAAGAGTTATAATAATTAAAGCCTTTAAGGGCAAGTTTGGTTGTTGAGAATTTTAATCATTCTTAATTTAAAGTTTGAGTTAATGATTTAAAGTGATTTAATTTAATTATGAGGTTTTAATTAATAATTTTAAATTTGGAATAGAGTTTCAAATTATTTTAGATTTAATTTAAATCTTTACACTTTAAATTTATCTTAGTATTTCAGATTGATGTTTATGTTTTAAATTCACTTAGATAGAAAGAGGTGTTGAAATTATTGATATGTCTTGATTTAACTCTTAATGATTTGATTTAGGTTTGTTGTTAAATGATTTTAATTTAATTTAATTTAATTTAATTTGATTTAATTTAATTTAATTTAATTTAATTTAATTTTAATTTAATTTTAATTTAATTTTAATTTAATTTAATTTTAATTTAATTTTAATTTAATTTAATTTTAATTTAATTTAATTTTAGTTTCAATATTTTAAATTTAATTTAATTTAATTGTTAAGGTGTTAATTTAATTTAATTTAAACTTTGACTTGACTTAATTTAATTTAATTTAATTTAACTCTATGATTTTAAATTTGATTTTAATTATTGGACCATTTAACATTTTAAGCTTTAATTCATTTAAGGGTTATATTCTTTTAATTTTTAATTTATTTAATTTGGATTATTATTTTAATTTCTAATTAAGAACTAAATATTATTGAAGTGACTTATTTAGGTATTTTTAAATTAAAGAATAAATATCCTCTTAATAATATCCCTATTTTAATAATCCAAATTTTAAATATATTCTTTCCAAAATTTAAATTATTTAATTAATTAGAGATTAATTTTGATATTTTCAAAGTGTTTAATGGGTTTCTACCCTTTTAATTTCCCTATGTTTCAATCATCCAAGAGAAAGTTAAAATCAAATATTTTACCCTCCATTTTGATTAGACCTAAAGTTTTAATTAAGGGTTAAAATTCTTTAATTACCTTCATGCCCTTTTAGGCTTATTTATTTCATAACTCACTAAATTAAGCTCAAATAGATTTGAAATTTTTATGTCATTTCATTCATATATCAATTAAGATATTAGAGGAGAAAATGTGATTTTCCTGACTTTAATTTATTTATATAATTATTTTTAGTAGAAAATAGCGGTTTTCAAAAAAAATTCAACAACATAACCTAGGTAAAGTTTATGTCCTTAAGAAAATTATGAGATGTTTCTAATGACCAGCGGACCACTTGGACCAATTTTGTTGATTTTTGGAATTAGATTTTATTTATTATAATTATTTTGAGTTTTAGAGTATTAATTAATTTTAAAATAAAATAAAAATTGAAAAATAGATTTTATATTTTTCTTAAATTTTTCTAACCTCAAGGAGTCTAGAGAAATAAATTTTATAATTTTCTGATTTTTCTTTGATTTATTAGAATTATTTTAGTGAAAAGGGTTGAATATTCATTTTTTAATATTAAAAATTACATTAAGCCTTTAAAATTCAATATCTTATCCTAGGGACTTAGGAAAAATATTTGGTTTGTTCCTAAGTGATTAGTAGTCAAAATGAGACATTTTTATGATTTTTAATATTTTATGATTTTCATTATTTTTTAATTATTAAAATATTAAAATATTGTGAAAAATAACCTTTTTTAGAAAATTCCAATTTTAATTTTCCTAAACTCCCCTGATATCAAAGAAGCTCCAAAACCATTTTTGTGAATTTTTGAAAAGTATTTTTGGAGTTATGAATTTTTAAAGTTCCATTTTGCTTATGAGTCTTAATCAATATATTTGGTGGGGTTAATCAAGTACAATTGACTTCAAAATTTTATGTAAGGTTCCTCTGACCCTAAAGAGCAATGGAGAATTATTTTCAAGTCAATTTAGTGTGTGGTTAACCCTAATTAATTCAAACTCAATTTTGGGAGTTTAGGCCAATTAGGGTTATTATGAATGAATTAACTCAAAATATATTTTTCATAGGGTCCCTTGGTCCTAGGGTTAGAAATTGATCATTTTGACCAAAGTTGACTTTTTGGTCAAAAGTTGACCTAATGAGTCAATGGGGGTGGTCATTAGGTCAAAAATTAATTTTTTTGACCAAAAGTTACTTTTTGGTTAAAAGTTGACCTATTGGGTCATTGAGTCAAGGATCGACCATTTTAACCAAAGTTGACTTTTTGGTTAAAAGTTGCCCTATTGGATCAATGGGTTGGACATTGGGTCTAGGATTGACCATTTCGACCAAAGTTAACTTTTGGTCGAAGTCAATTCGATGGGTCAATGGGTCGGGTCAGATGGGTCAAGGATTGACGATTTTGACCAAAGTTGACTTTTTGGTCAGAGATTGACTTATTGGGTCAATAATTGGTCATTAATTCAAAAATTGACTATTTTGACCAAAATTGACTTTTTGGTAGAAAGTAAACCTATTAGGTCAATGAGTTGATCATTGGTCCATAATTTTATCATTTTGACCAAAGTTGAGTTTTTGGTCAAAAGTTGACCTATTGGGTCAATGGGTTGGTCATTTGGTCAAGGATTGACCATTATGACCTAAGTTGACTTTTTGGTTAGAGATTGACTTATTGGATTAATAATTGGTCATTAAGTCATAAATTGATTTTTTTACCGAAATTGAATTTTTGGTCAAAAGTTTACCCATTGGGTTAATGGGGTGGTCTTTGTGTCAGAAATTGACTATTTTGACCAAAGTTGTCAAAAGTTGACCCATTTAGGTAAATGAGGTTGTCATTAGGTCAAAAATTGACAATTTTGACCAAAGTTGAAATTTTTAACAAAAATTGACTCTTTGGTCAAAAGTTGACCTATTGGGTCAATGGGTAGGTCATTGGGTTAAGGATTGACCATTTTGGCTAAAGTTTACTTTTTGGTCAAATGTTGACCTATTGGGTCAATGGGTTGGTCATTGGGTCAAGGATTGACCATTCTGGCCAAAGTTGACATTTAGGTCAAAAGTTGGCCAATTGGTTTAATAATTGGTTATTAGGTCAAAAATTAACTCTTTTGACCAAAATTGACTTTTTAGTCAAAAGTTGATCTATTGGGTCAGTGGGATGTCATTGGGTCAAGGATCTATCACTTTGTCCATAGTTGACTTTTTGGTCAAAAGTTGGCCTATTGGGTCAATGGGTTGGTCGTTGGGTTAAGGATTGACCATTACGACCAAAAGTTGATCTATTGGGTCAATAACTGATCATTAGGTCAAAAATTGACTATTTTGACCAAAATTGACTTTTTGTTCAAAAGTTGACATATTGGATCAATGAGTTCGTCATTGAGTCAAGAATTGACCATTTTGACCAAAGTAGTTTTGTCAAATGTTGACCTATTGGGTCAATGGGTTGGTCATTGGGTCACAAAATGACCATTTTGACCAAAGTTGACTTTTTAGTCAAAAGTTGACCTATTGGGTCAATGGGTGGTATTAGGTCATAAATTCACTATTTTAACTAAAGTTAACTTTTTAGTCAAAAGTTGATCTATTGGGTCAATGGGCTAGTCATTGGGTCAAGGATTGACTATTTTGACCAATAGTTGACTTTTTGGTCAGAGATTGACTTATTTGGTCAATAATTGGTCATTAGGTCAAAAATTGACTATTTTTGGCCAAAATCGAATTTTGGTCATAAGTTGACCCATTGAGTCAATGTGGTGGTCATTAGGTCAAGGATTAACCATTTTGACCAAAGTTGACTTTTTAGTCAAAAGTTGACCTATTGGGTCAACGGGTTGGTCATTGGGTCAAAAATTGACCATTTTGACCAAAGTTTACTTTTTGGTGAAAAGTTGACCTATTTAGTCAATGGGTGGTCATTTGGTAAAAAATTGACTATTTTGACCAAATTGACTTTTTGGTCAAAGTTGACCTGTGTCATTGGCCCAAGGATTGACCCTTTTGACCAAAGTTGACTTTTAGTAAGAGATTTTTTATTGGGTCAATAATTGGTCATTAGGTTAAAAATCGATTATTTTAACCAAAATTGAATTTTTGGTCAAAAGTTGACCCGTTATGTCAATGGAGTGGTCATTGTGTCAGAAATTGACAATTTTGACCAAAGTTGTTATTCTGGTCAAATATTGTCCTATTTAGGTCAATGAGGGGATCATTAAGTCAAAAATTGACAATTTTGACCAAAATTGACTTTTTGGTCAAAAGTTGTCCAATTTGGATAATTGGTTGGTTATTGGGTCAAGGATTGACCATTTTGACCAAAGTTGACATTTTGGTCAAAAGTTGACCAATTGGGTCAATGAGGTGGTCATTGTGTTAGAAATTAACAATTTTGACCAAACTTGTCAAAAGTTGATCTATTTAGGTAAATGAGGTGGTCATTAGGTCAATAATTGACAATTTTGACCAAAATTGAATTTTTACTCAAAAGTTAACCTATTGGGTCAATGGGTTGGTCATTGGGTCAAAGATTGACCATTTTGACGAAAGTTGACTTTTTGGTCAAAAGTTGACCTATTGGGTCAATGTGTTGGACATTGGGACAAGGATTGATGATTTTCACCAAATTTGACATTTAGGTCAAAAGTTGACCTCTTGGGTCGATAATTGGTCATTAGGTCAAAAACAGACTATTTTGACCAAAATTGACTTTTTGGTCAAAAGTTGATCTATTGTTTCAGGAGGATGTCATTGGGTCAAGGATTTACCATTTTGTCCAAAGTTGACTTTTTGGTCAAAATTTGACATATTGAATCAATGGGTTGGTCTTTGGGTCATAGATTGACCATTATGACCAAAGTTGACTTTTTGGTCAGAGATTGAATTATTATGTCAATAATTGATCATTAAGTCAAAAATTGACTATTTTGACCAATGTTGACTTTTTGTTCAAAAGTTGACCTATTGGATCAATGAGTTGGTCATTGGGTATAGAATTTACCATTTTGACCAAAGTTGACTTTTAGTCAAAAGTTGACCTATTTGGTCAATGGGTTGGTCATTGGGTCACAAATTGGCTATTTTGATCAAAATTGAATTTTTGGTCAAATGTTGACCTATTGGGTCAATTGGTTGGTCAATAGGTTAAAGATTGACTATTTTAATCAAAGTTGACTTTTTGGTCAAAAGTTGACCAATTGGGTCAAAGAGTGACAATTTTGACCAAAGTTTACATTTTAGTAAGAGATTAATTTATTGGGTCAATAATCGGTCATTAAGTCAAAAATTGACTATTTTGACCAAAATAGACTTTTTGGTCAAAAGTTGACCTATTGGGTCAATGTGTTGTTCATCGGGTCAATGATTGATCATTTTGACCAAAGCTCGACTTTTGCTCAAAAGTCGACCTATTGGGTCAATGGGTTACTATCGGGTTAGAAATCGACCATTTTGACCAAAGTTGATCTTTTGGTCAAAAGTTGACTTAATGAGTCAATGGGGTGGTCATTAGGTCAAAAATTAATTTTTTTGACCAAAAGTTACTTTTTGGTCAAAAGTTGACCTATTGGGTCATTGAGTCAAGGATCAACCATTTTAACCAAAGTTGACTTTTTGGATAAAAGTTGCCCTATTGGATCAATGGGTTGGTTGAACATGAGGTCTAGGATTGACCATTTCGACCAAAGTTAACTTTTTGGTCAGACGTTGACCTGTTGGGTCAATGGGTTGGTCAATGGTTCACAAAATGACCATTTTAACCAAAGTTGACTTTTTAGTCAAAAGTTGACCTATTCGGTCAATGGGTGGTATTAGGTCACAAATTCACTATTTTGACTAAAGTTAACTTTTTGATCAAAAGTTAATCTATTGGGTCAATGGGCTTGTCATTGGGTCAAGGATTGACTATTTTGACCAATAGTTGACTTTTCGGTCAGAGATTGACTTATTTGGTCAATAATTGGTCATTAGGTCAAAAATTGACTATTTTTGACCAAAATCGAATTTTGGTCATAAGTTGACCCATTGAGTCAATGTGGTGGTCATTAGATCAAGGATAAACGATTTTGACCAAAGTTGACTTTTTAGTCAAAAGTTGACCTATTGGGTCAACGGGTTGGTCATTGGGTCAAAAATTGACCATTTTGACCAAAGTTTACTTTTTTGTGAAAAGTTGACCTATTTGGTTAATGGGTGGTCATTAAGTAAAAAATTGACTATTTTGACCAAATTGACTTTTTGGTCAAAGTTGACCTGTGTCATTGGGCCAAGGATTGACCCTTTTGACCAAAGTTGACTTTTTAGTAAGGGATTTTCTTATTGGGCCAAGGTAAGAAATTTACTATTTTGACCAAGGTTGACTTTTTGGTCAAAAGTTGACATATTGGGTCAATGGGTTAGTCATTGGATCAAGGATTGGTCATTTTGACCAAAGTTGACTTTTTGGTCAGAGATTGACTTATTTGGTCAATAATTGGTCATTAGGTCAAAAACTGTCTATTTTGATGAAAATTAATTTTTTTGTCAAAAGTTGAACCATTGGGTTAATGGGGTGGTCATTAGGTCGGAAATTAACCATTTTGACAAGAATTGACTTTTTGGTCAAAAGTTGAGCTATTTGGTCAATGGGGTGGTCATAAGGTCAAAAATTGTCTATTTCGACTAAAATTGACTTTTTGGTCAAAGGTTGACCTATTGGGCCAATGGGTTGGTCATTGGGTCAAGGATTGACCACTTTGACCAAAGTTGATTTTTGGTCAAAGTTGACCAATTAGGTCAAAGTGTTGGTCATTGGGTCAAGGATTGACCATTTTGACCAAAGTTCACTTTTTAGTCACACATTGACTTATTCGGTCAATAATTTGTCATTAGGTAAAAATTTGACTATTTTTACCAAAATAGAGTTTTTGGTCAAAAGTTGACCTATTGGATTAATAGGTTGGTCATTGGGTCAAGGATTGATCATTTTGATGAAAGTTGACTGTTTGGAAAAAAATTGACCTAGTGGGTGAATGGGTTGGTCATTGGGTTTGGTCAAAAGTTGACCTATTGGGTCAATGGGTTTGTCATTGGGTCAAAGATTGCTCATTTTGAACAAAGTTGACTTTTTGGTTAGAGATTGACTTATTGGGTCAATAATTGGTCATTAGGTTAAAATTTGAATATTTTGACCATAATAAAATTTTTGATCAAAAGTTAACCTATTGGGTCAATGGGTCGGTCATTGGGTAAAGCATTGATCATTTTGACCATAGTTGACTTTTTGGTCAAAAGTTGACCTATTGGGTAAATGGATTGGTCATTGGTCAAAAATTGATCATTTTGACCAAAGTTGACTTTTTGGTCAAAAATTGACCTATTGGTTCAATAGGGTGGTCATTAGGTCAAAAATTAACTATTTTGACCAAAATTGACTTTTTGGTCAAAAGTTGATCTATTGGGTCATTAGGTCAAAAATTGATTATTTTGACTAAAGTTAACTTTTTGGTCAAATGTAGACCTATTGGGTCAATGGGCTGGTCATTCGGTCAAGGTTAGACCATTTTGACCAAAGTTTAGTAGAACTATCGGGTTAATGAGTCAGTTATTAGGTCAATGATTGGCCATTTTGACCAAAGATCAAAGTTAACTTTTTGGTCAAAATTTGACTTATTTGGTCAATTAGTTGTTAATTGGGTCAAGAATTGACCATTTTGACCAAAGATGACTTTTTGGTCAGAGATTGACTTATTTGGTCAAAAATTGGTCATTAGGTCAAAAATTGATTATTTTGACCAAAATTGAATTTTTGGTCATAAGGTGACCTATCGAGTCAATGTGGTAGTCATAACGTCAATGGATCGACCATTTTGACCAAACTTGACTTTTAGTCAAAAAGTCGACCTATCGGGTCAATCGGGTTATGTCATTCGGTCAAAATCGACCATTTTTACCAAAGTCGACTTTTTGATCAAAAGTTGATCTATTCGAACAATTCGGTGGTCATTAGGTCAAAAATTGACTATTTTGACCAAAAGTTAACCTGTTGGGTCAATGGGTTTGTCATTGGGCCAAGGATTGACCATTTTGACCAATGTTGACTTTTTAGTTAGGGATTGACTTATTCGGTCAACAATTGGTCATTAGGTCAAAAATTGATTATTTTTACCAAAATTGAATTTTTGGTCACAAGTCAATTCGTCGGATAATGGGTCATCATTGTGATGTAATTTGATCATTTTGACCAAAGTTGGCTTTTTGGTAAAAAGTTGACCTATTTAGGTCAATGAGGTGGTCATTAGATCAAAAATTGATAATTTTGACTAAATTTGACTTTTTAGTCAAAAGTTGACCTATTGTGTTAATGGGTTGGTCATTAGGTCAAGGATTGATCATTTTGGTCAAAGTTAACATTTTGGTTAAAAGTTGACCAATTGAGTCAATGGGTTGGTCATTGGGATAGAAATTGACAATTTTGACTAAAGTTAACTTTTTGGTTAAAAGTTGAGCTATCGGGTCAATGGGTTGTCATTAGGTCAAAAATAGACTATTTTGACCAAAATTGACTTTTTGGTGAGAAGTTGACATATTGGGTCAATGGGTTGTTCATTGGGATAAGGTTTGACCTTTTGATCATAGTTGTCTTTTTGGTTAAAAGTTGACCTACTGGGTCAATGGGTTGGTCATTGGTTCAAGGACTGATCATTTTAACCAAAGTTGATTTTTTTATCAGAGATTGACTTATTGTGTCAATAATTGGACATTAGGTCAAAAATTAAATATTTGACCAAAATTGATTTTTTGGTCAAAATTTGACCCAATGGATCAAGGGGCGCTCATTGTGTCAGAAATTGACCATTTTGACCAAAGTTGACTTTTTGGTCAAAAGTTGACCTATTGGGGCAATGACTTGGTCTTTGTGTAAAAGATTGACCATTTTGACAAAAGTTGACTTTTTGGTCAAAGATTGACTTATTGGGTCAATAATTGGTCATTTGGTAAAAAGTTGATTATTTTGAGAAAAATTAAAATTTTTGTCAAAAGTTGACCAATTGGGTAAATGGGGTGGTCATTGTGTTAGAAATTAATCATTTTGACCAAAGTTGTCAAAAGTTGACCTGTTTAGGTAAATGAGGCCGTCATTAGGTCAAAAATTGACAATTTTGACCAAAATAATCTTTTTGGTCAAAAGTTTACCTATTGGGTAAATATGTTGGTCATTGGGTCAAGGATTGACCATTTTGGCCAAAGTTGACTTTCTGGTCAAAAGTTGACCTATTAGGTCAATGGGTTGGTTATTGGGTCAATGATTAACCATTTTCACCAAAGTTGACATTTATTAGTCAATAATTGGTCAATAGATAAAAAATTGACTATTTTAACTAAAATTGACATTTTGGTCAAAAGTTGATCAATTGGGTCAGTGAGATGTCATTGGGTAAAGGATTTACCATTTAGTCCAAAGTTGACTTTTTGGTCAAAAATTGACCTATTGGGACAATGGGTTGGTCGTTAGCTCAAAGATTGTCCATTATGACCAATGTTAACATTTTGGTTAGAGCTTGAATTATTGGGTCAATAATTGATCATTAGGTTAAAAATTGACTATTTTGACCAAAATTGACTTATTGTTCAAAATTTGACCTATTGGATCGATAAGTTGGTCATTGGGTCAAAACTTGACCATTTTGACCAAAGATGTCTTTTTGATCAAAAGTTGTCCTATTAGATCAATGGGTTATTGGGTTACAAATTGACCATTTTGACCAAAGTTTACTTTTTAGTCAAATGTTGACCTATTGGGTCAATGGGTTGTTATTATGTCAAAAATTTACTATTTTAACCAAAGTTGACTCTTTGGTCAAAAGTTTACCTTTTGGATCAATGGGTGGTCATTAGGTCAAAAATTGACTATTTTGACTAAAATTTGGCTTTTTGGTCAAAAGTTGACCTATTGGGTCAATGGGTTTGTCATTAGGTTAAGGATTGACCATTTTGACGAAAGTTGACTTTTTGGTTAGAGATTGCCTTATTGATTAAATAATTGGTCATTAGGTGAAAATTTGATTTTTTGACCAAAATTAAATTTTTGGTCAAAATTTTACCCATTGGGTCAACGAGATGATCATTGGGTCAGAACTTGATCATTTTGACCAAAGTTGACTTTTTGGTCAAAAGTTGACCTATTTGGTCAATGAGTTGGTAACTGGGTCAAGAATTGAGCATTTTGACCAAAGATGACTTTTTGGTCAAAATTTGACCTATTGGGTCTTTGGGTTGGTCATTGGGTCAAAAATTGACCATTTTAACCAAAATTGACTTTTTGGTCAAACATTGACCTTTTGGGTCAATGGGTGGTCATTAGGTCTATAATTGATTATTTTGACAAAAATTGAATTTTTGGTCAAAAGTTTACCCGTTGGGTCAATGGGGTTGTCATTGTGTCAGAAATTGACCATTTTGACCAAAGTTGACATTTTTGTCAAAAGTTGACCTATTAGGTCAAGGATTGACCGTTTTGTCCAAAGTTGACTTTTTGGTCTGAGATTGACTTATTTTGTCAATAATTGGTTATTAATTCAAAAATTGACTATTTTGACCAAAATTGATTTTTTGGTCAAAAGTTAATTTATTAGGTCAATGGGTTGGTCATTGGGGCAAGGATTGATCATTTTGACCAAAGTTGACTTTTTAGTCAAAAGTTGACCTATTGGGTCAATGGGTTGGTCACTAGGACAAGCATCGACCATTTTGACCAAAGTTGACTCTTTGGTCAGATATTGGCTTACTGGGTCAATGATTGGTCATTAGTTCAAAAATTGACTATTTTGACTAAAATTGACTTTTTGATCAAATATTAACCTATTAGGTCAATGAGTTGGTCATTGGGTCAAGGATCGACCATTTTGACCAAAGTCAATTTTCGGTCAAAAGTCGATCTATCAGGTCAATGGGTCGGTCATTGGGTCGAGGATCGACTCATTTTGACAAAAATTTATTTTTTGGTCAGAGATAGACTTATTGGGTCAATAATTGGTCATTAGGTAAAAAATTGATTACTTTGACCAAAATTAAATTTTTAGTCAAAAGTTGACAAATTGGGTCAATGGGGTGGTGATTGTGTCAGAAATTGACAATTTTGACTAAAGTTGTTAAAAGTTGACATGTTTAGGTAAATGAGGTGGTCATTACGTCAAAAATTGATAATTTTGACCAAAATTCACTTTTTGGTCAAAAGTAGATCTATTAGGTTAATGTGTTGTTCATTGGGTCAAGGATTAACCATTTTGGCCAAAGTTGACTTTTTGGTCAAAAATTGACCTATTGGGTCAATGGGTTGGTTATTGGGTCAATGATTGACCATTTTCACCAAAGTTGACATTTAGGTCAAAAGGTGACCTCTTGGACAAATAATTGGTCATTAGAACAAAAATTGACTTTTTTGACCAAAATTGACTTTTTGGTTAAAATTTAATCTATTGGGTTAGTGGGATGTCATCGGGTAAAGGATTTACTATTTAGTCCAAAGTTGACTTTTTGGTCAAAAGTTGACATATTGTGTCAATGCGTTAGTCATTGGGTCAAGAATTAACAATTTTGACCAAAGTTGACTTTTTGGTCAAAAGTTGACCTATTGGATCTATGGGTTAGTCATTGAGTCACAAATTGACCATTTTGACAAAAGTTGACTTTTTAATTGAAAGTTGACCTGTTGGGTCAATGGGTGGTCATTATGTGAAAAATTTACTATTTTGACCAAAGTTGACTTTTGGTCAAAAGTTGGCTATTGGGTCAATGGATTAGTCAATGGGTCAAGGATTGACCATTTTGACCAAAGTTGACTTTTTGGTCAGAGATTGACTTATTTGGTCAATAATTGGTCATTAGGTGAAAAATTGACTATTTTGACAAAAATTAAATTTTTGGTCAAAAGTTGACACTTTGGATCAATGGGGTGGTCATTGGGTCGGAAATTGACAAGAGTTGACTTTTTGGTCAAAAGTTGACCTATTGGATCAATGGGGTGGTCATAAAGTCAAAAATTGACTATTTTGACCAAAATTGACTTTTTTGTCAAAGGTTGAATTATTGGGTCAATGGGTTGGTCATTGGGTCAATGATTGACCATTTTGACCAAAGTTAATTTTTTTGTCAAAAGTTGACCAATTGGGTCAATGGGTTGGTGTCGGCGTATTTTTTTAGAATTTAAGATTAATATATATATATATATATATAGTTTGAAAAGTAACATTTGATTTCTGAAAATAATTTTAATTTTGAAAATTTTAAGATATGAAATTAAGCCGATCTCACATCCTAAATAGTTTATATAAATGAGCACCGCACCACAAACCGTGTATTTATCCCGAAGAATAGACATACTACTTGATGATGGGGCTCGATTAAATAAACTAGAAGATTTGTGATATCCATTTGGTATGTGAACCAATTTTATAAGCCGACAAGTTCCCCTGCTTAATATAAAAGGATTAAGCAGGGTTTATATTATCTGGGTTCTTAAAGTTCCCTATAAGGGCAAGCCCCTATAGTTAATTACATCATAAATGTCCGAAGACACTTAAGAAAACTCTCAATAATGATCAGTGGTTTTGCTCTCAAGAATTTCAAAGTTTAAGGTTTCAAACAAATTGGATTTTGGGAATTCCAATAGGGAATAGCTTAAATTTGGAACAGTTATTTTAAGAGTCCACAGGAAGAGAAGTAGGAGATGTCACAGACCCGAAGTGAACTTCGGTGACTTCCCGACTATCCTATGATTTGGCTTCAATTTAAGAGTTTATTTAGTGTTGTAATCCTGCCAATTTTAGTTAATTAGGACTTATATATGTTTGACATAATCACACAAATAGCCTCAAAGATGTGAGGGTTTATGTCATACCAAACGACCACCTCGGACTCCTAAGACCGGTTTAGGGCTTAATTTGCATAACACAATTATGTAAATGCCTAACGAAAAGTTGAGGATTTATGTTGCACTAGGAAAAACTACCTAAAAATCTTATGGATTGTTGTTTAATTCTAAGAAAGGTTTTGCTGAAGTAGACACAAGTTTTGCTTATGAAGATGGATGTGCTGCCCACTGTGCTCCAAGCTCCTCGTTGTTGTAGAGGTTTGGTTTTAAAAGGTGATAATTAAGAGATGAGAGAAGTATTTTGGTTTAGAGAAGTCTTAACGTTCAAATGTCTTAAAATTTTATTAGGGGAATCTTAAAGTTGATTATAACAACACTAGTTAAGATCCCACGGTTCCATCATCCCGACACCGTTATTTTCACCGGATTCACTTAGTCCAAATGAATTTGCTTAACTCAACTGAATGAGTTCCACACTTTCATTTAGAATGTAGGAAATCTCGTTAGCAACACGTGGGATACATCATCCGAGGGATTCTCAATCATCCAATGAGACGTTTTAGTTTAGTTATAATTGTAGTTTTGTTGTTTTGTTGGTGATTAAATTTTGAGTTGTCATATATTTTGAATGTTGTGGTGATGAATTTTATCTTATTGTGACTTTTTATTTAATTTTGGTTTTCAGTTTTGTGGCTATCCTAAAAGTTTCAGTTTTCATGCAGGGTGACATTGTTGTTTGACCTGCAAGTTTCACAAGAAAGAAAGTACAACGTGGGTAAATAAATTGCAATAAAATAAAAGCGTACCTGGCGGGTTTTCTCATCATTCCCAGCTGCACTTAAAACATATGTCAAGGCATTTAAATACTTTAAGGAGAACACCTAGGTAAAACTAAGGGAGAGGTTCTAGTTGTCTACCAGATCCTAATCCTATCACGAGTCAAATCCTAAGGTGTGTTTTATGGATGATTTTTTTCACCAAAGAACAACAAAGTTCAATTGTTCTTCTAAAACATCCCATCAAAGTGAGAAAGTGCTTAGGACGAGTCCCAAACATCTTTTCAATACTTTTGGGATTATTTCAAGTCCAAATGAATTTCATTGTACAAATAAATTGATGATCCAAGAATTTAGTTAAGTTTTGTTTCTTGGTCGGTGAACTTGGACATTTGATTATCCGATGAGTGAAGTGACATTTCATTTGATACTTCATTTAAAGGTTATGAAGGTGGAAGCCTTCAGAGGGGGAAATTAGTTTGTTAAAGGATTTAACCATTAAAGTTGAATCGTTGCTTCAAGACAGTTTAGTTTAGTTATAAACTTTCAGATTGATTACTTAGGTTGAAGAAGTTATTTGAATTATTTGAAATTTTTTTAGTGATCTGAATTTGTTTTAACTCAATCATAACATTTTAGATTGATTTTTTTTAATTTAATTTGATTATCATATTTTAACTTTAAACTTTTCTGAGATTACCTCTAACACCTCAAATTTATTTTAGGTTAAGTTTTAAGTGATTCCAAATTAGCTTTAATATTTTACGTTTATTTTAGCTTGATTATTAAATCATTTAATGTTTTAAACTTTAATATAATTAAGTATTGTTCTCTTATAATCATTAATTTCAATCATCATTTTTTTTAGAATTAATCAAACGTTGAATATTATTGAATTAATCCTTTTAGGGACTTTAAATTAAAGAATTGGCATCTTCTTAAGTCATATCCCTAATCTTAATAATCCAAACTTTTAATTATTCTTCCAAAATTTAAATGGTTTAATTAATCAAGATTTTATTTCGATGTTATAGGTGATTAATGGGTTTTTACCTCTTTAAGTCCCTAAGTTTCAATCATCCAAGAGAAGATTTAGGATCAAAAGTTCATCCCTCCCTTTGATTAAGCCTAAAGTATTATTTAGGGTTAAAATCCCTTAATTACCTTTATGCGCTCTTAAGCATATTCACTTCATAATTTACTAAATTGAGCTCAAATGAACTTGAAACATTTATGTCACCTCATTTACATGTCAATTAAGACATTAGAGGAGAAAATGTGATTTTTCCATTTTTAATTTAATTTATATAATTAGTTTAATGAAAAATAAGGGTTTTCAATGAAAATTCAACAACATGACCAAAGTAAAGTTTCTGTCCTTAGGAAAATTGTAGGATGTTCCTACTGACAAGAGGACCACTTGGACCAATTTTGGTGATTTTTTTAATTTTATTTTATTTATTATAATTATTTCAAGTTTTAGGGTATTAATTAATTTAAAAATAAAGTTGAGATGAAAAATTAGTTTTTGCATTTTTGTTAAATCTCTTTGACCTCAAGGAACTCAGACTAACAAAATTTTATATTTTTATGATTTTTATTTTGAATTTTTAGAATTATTTTAGTGGGAAAGGTTGAAAAATCCATTTTTAATATTAAAAATTGCATTAATCTTTTAAAATTCAATATCTTTACCTAGGGACTTAGGAAAAATTTTTGGTTGGTTCCTAAGTGATTAGGAGGCCAAATATGACATTTTTGTGAATTTTTATATTTTTTTGATTTTTATTAATTATTAATTATTAAAATTTAAAATTGGTTTAAAAATGAAAATTTTAGAAAAATTTCAATTTTAATTTTCTTAGGCTCTTCTAATCCTAGAGAGGCCTCAAAACTAATTTCGTGAATTTTTGAATTGTATTTTGAGTTTTATGAATTTTTAAAGTTTAAAAGTGACCATGTGATTTGAATAATTCTTTTAGTGGGTTAAATCATTTTCAATTGATTTTAAATTTTTATGTGAGACTCCTCTGACCCTAAAGATCAGTGAAGAATTGATTTTGTGTTATTTTAATGAGTGGTTGTTTCAAATTAATTTAATCTTAATTTTAGAGTTCTGGCCAAATTAGGGTTCATTTAAATGAGTTAAGCGAAGTTACAATTTTCCTAGGGTCCTCTATTCCAGAGATACTTCCCTTTATTTTTCTAGATTTTATTAACGAACATGCTAATTATTGGAATTAAATTACTGAAACAAGCACATAAGCTTGGAAAATAGATAACTTACCATAGAGATAGCCTCTGGCCTTGGAAAATTCAAGGAATGCTCCAAAGATTAGAGGCTACAAAAGCTCTATGGTCTCATGACATAGTGAATTGTGTGTGTGAGTGGAGAATTGACCCGACCGCCGCGCTTAACGCAGTAATGTTTGCTTTCAAAAGATAGCCAAAAACCTTTGACTCGATTTATAAATAGCGTCTAGTGTATAAAATTAATATTATATAAGTAATATTTTTACACACTAGAGGTACTACGCAAGTATACGTATCGTTTCAAGTAATATAGGGTTTTTAAACAAAGACCCCAGTATCGATCCCACAGGGAAGATTTATAGAAATAAATTTTCTATAAAGCGAAAGCGAAATATAATAGTAAAACTATTTTTATTTTAATTATAATTTATTATTAATTTACTAGATGCAATTTAAAGAAAACAATAATAAGAAAATAATTTTATAAACTCTATATAAATTAAACAACTTTCTTTCCTTCAATTAATCTAAGATTTTTAAGATAATTTAATATTCCTTGGAAAATTTAATTTATGGTATTGTGCCAAATAGAAGCATTCCTATTCTTTACCCTTTGATCCAGGTGCAAAGAACATTGACTAATTTACAGAATAGGTCCGGATGTATTGTTAGTAGAATGGGTTAATCTAAGCTCACACTTCTAGATGCCCAAGGGTGGCTATGGTCGGCCCTACTAGTGACCCTTTCCTAGTCTATAAATCAAATTATAAGAATTTAGCTCCGTCACTCTAAAAACTTATCAATTCTACGCCCTTTAAATATTATCTTCCTATTTATTTGCACTTCACCATGAATAGCCCGCACATGGCCTTCGACTACCCAAGGATTCATTTGACATTTACAAGTTAAGAGTTCTTCTCCTACATGGTTTTTAAACTCTTCAACAGGTTTTAACAATTCAAACGGCCACTTTAAAAAGTAAAGTAAGATCAGGTATTAACGTAATCACAATGTTTTGAAAATATTTTGAATTTTAATTCTCCATCGAATCTTTATATTATCTTAACTATCTCTTCATAATTGAAGTAAGAAAGTAACTAACTACTCAAAAAAAATTGAAAATAAATAACAAAACATGATAATTAAACTTTGAATCAAATGTAAAAATATACTTATCTCAAATATTTCTTCTACAGATCTTCTGATTCCTACTGACTCCACAGTGTAATGAACTCCGGATGCAATAACTTGAAAATAAACTCACTAAACTAAACAAAATTGGCCGTAAATTTCTCTCTCTAATTCTCTCTCTAAGAATGAGAGATCCTAAAGTAGATAAGAGAAGGGGTACAATGGGAGGAGCACGTTTTCTGAAGAATTGGAACTCTATTTATAGGCTTCAAGAGTTGCCTTGAGGCACCTCTTCAAAACATGTCTGTACGGCTTATTCTTGTGTTATGTGTTTTATTTTGAAAAGGGGGTCGCCTAACATAAGTTGTCGGCGAATTTTAGATTTTTAATTTTAATTTAAGAATATATATATGATTTAGAAAGTAGTATTTGATTTTGAAAATAATTTTAAGATATGAAATCAAACCGATCTCACATCCCAGAAAGTTTATATAAACGAGCACCGCATCACAAACCGCGTATCTATCCCGAAGAATAGACACACTGTTTGGTGATGGGGCTCGATTAAATAAACTAAAAGATTTGTGACATCCGTTTGGTCTGCTAACCAATTTTATAAGCCGATAATTACCTGGGTTCTTAAAATTCCCTATAAGGGCAAGCCCCTATAGTTAATTACATCTTAAGTGACGGGAATCACCTAAGAAAACTCTCGATAATAATTAGTAATTCTGCTCTAAAGAATTTAAAAGTTTAAGTTTTCAAGGGATTGAATTTTAGAATTTCAATAGGGAATGGATCAAGTTTAGAACATTTGGTTTTGGGAATTCAAAGGAAGAAAGGTAGGAGAAATTACAGATTCGAAGCGAACTTCGATGATTTCCCGACTATCCTATTGTTTGGCTTGAATTTAGGAAAGTCATAATGTTTATTTAATGTTTTGATCTTGCCCATTTTAATTAATTAGGACTTATATTCGTATGACATGATCATACAAATAGCCTTGAAGAAGTGAGGGTTTGTGTCGTATCGGACGACTACCTCGGGAATCCTAAGACTGGTTAGGGTTTAATTTGCAATGCAAATGCCTAACAAAAAGATTGTGGATTTATGTTGCATTTGGCAAACTACATCGAAACCCTTTGGCTTGGTTTTTTAATTCTAAGAAAGTTTTGCTGAAGTAGACTCAGGTTTTGCTGATGACGATGGCCGTGCTGCCCACCATGCTCCGAGCTCCTTGTTGTTGTAGAGGGCTTAGTTTTAGAAAATTGTAATCAAAAGAGAAGAGAGGAGTTTGATTTTAGAAATCTTAAAGTCCAAGTGTTTTTTATGTTTTAATTGAAACAAATCTTAAAGTTGATTATAACAACACCGGTTAAGATCCCACGGTTCCATCCTTCCGGCATCGTTATTTTTATCGGATTCACTTAGTCCAGATGAATTTGCTAAACTCAACTAAATGAGTTCCACACTTTCATTTAGACCGTGGGAAATCTCGTTAGCAACACGTAGGTTACATCATCCTAGGTATTCCCGATCATCCAACAAGACGTTTTAATTTAGTTATAACTGTAGTTTTGTATTCTGTTTGTGATTAAATTTTGAGTTGTTTTATATTTTGAAATGTTGTGGCGATGAATTTTATCTTGAAATGACTTTTAATTTAGTTTTGGTTTCAGTTTTAGGATCCTAAAGGTGTGGGTTTTCATGCAACAGTTATTTATCATGAAAGAAAACTAAAGTGCATTTGCAATAAAGTAAATTGCAAGAAGGTAAATTGCAATAAAATAAAAGCGCACCTGGAGGGTCTTCCCGTCATCCCAGGCTGCCCTTAAACACAATTTAGAATATTTAAACATTTAAAGCAAATTCCTAGGAAAAGCTAAGGGAAGGGTTATGGTTTTCTACCAAGTTCCTAATCCTATAGCTAGTCATCTCCTATGACGTCTTGGTTCTTGTGTTTTGGTTTGAGGATGATTTTCTTCATCAAAGAACAATTAAGTTCGATTGTTCTTATAAACACCCTATCGTACTGAGGAAGTGCTTAAGACGAATCTTAAACATCTTTTCAATACTTCTAGGATTATTTTAAGTCCAAGAGAATTTAATTATACAATGAATAAATCATCCAGGAGTTCAAGTTTTGTTATCTTGCTCAGTGAACTAGGACACTTGAATATCCTATGAGTGAAGTAATACTTCACTTAACACTCCATTTAGGAGTTATGACAATAAGAGCTTTTGAGGGCAAATCGATATTCAAGTGATTTGTGATTCGACTTAATTTTAATTAATGGGTTTAAGTTTGGAATAGTGTTCAAGTTGTTTTTAGATTTATTTTTGAATTCTTTATGTCTTAAGTGATGTTATATTTAATTCTATTTAATTTAATTTAATTGGGTTTAGTTTTAGTTTTAATTTAATTTTATTTATTTAATTTAATTTTAATTTTATTTTAACTTGATTTTATTTTATTTTTTATTTAATTTAATTTAATATGTTTTAATTTAATTTAATTTAATCTGATTTAATTTAATTTAATTTAATTTAATTTAATTTAAAGTTTAATTTAAATTTTAATTTGGTTTTATTTTTTTAAATTTTAATTTAATTTAAATTTTAATTTAATTTTATTATCTTTTTTTTAATTTAATTTTAATTTAATAATTTATTTTTTTTATGCTTTAAAGATGATTTAATTTTAATTGTTAAAGTATAAATTTAATTGAAATTTTAAAAGAATTTAATTTAAATGTTTTAATTTTAATTTAATTTAATGATTAAGCATTTTAAGTTTTGAATTTGGATTTTCATTTTAATTAGGAATTAAATATTATTGAGGTGATTAATTTAGGGATTCTTAGATTAAAGAATAAATCTCTTCCTAATAATATCCCTATTTTAATAATTCTAATTTTTTTATTATTCTTCCAAATTTAATTAATTATTTAATTAAGGTTTATTTTGATTACTTTCAAATTACTTGGTAGGTTTCTACCCTTTAATTACCTAAGTTTCAAACATCCAAAATCAACTTAGTATCAAATATTTTACCCATCCTTTCAATTAAACCTAAAATTTTTAATTATAGGTTAAACTTTTAATTACCATTTTGCCCTTTATGCTTACTAATTCCATAACTCACTAAATTGAGCTTAAATGAATTTGAAATTTTTATGTGACTTCACTCATATGTCAATCAAGACATTAGAGGAGAAAATGTGATTTTTCTGTATTTAATTTATTTATGTAATTATTTTTGGTGGAAAAAAAGAATTTTCAAGGAAAATTTAATAACATGACCAAGGGAAAGTTTCTATCCTTAAGAAAAATATGGGATATTCCTAATGACCAGAGGACCACTTGGACCAATTTTGGTGATTTTTTGAATTATATTATTTTTATTATAATTATTTTAAGTTTTGAAGTATTAATTAATTTAAAAATAAAATAAAGGTTGAAAAATGAATTTTATATTTTTGAAAAATCTCTCTGACACCAAGGAAACCAGAGGATCAATTTTTATAATTTTCTGATTTTTCTTTGATTTATTAGAATTATTTTAGTGGAAATGCTAGAAAATTCATTTTTTAATTTTAAAATTACCTTAGGGCTTTAAAATTTAATATCTCATCATAGAGACTTAAGAAAAATATGGGGTTTGTTCCTAAGTGATTAAAATTCAAAATGTGACATTTTGGTGAATTTTATTATTTTTGTGATTTTTATTATTTTTTAATTATTAAAAATATTAAAATAATGCAAAACATCAACTTTTTTTGGAAAATTACAATTTTAATTTTTTTAAATTCCCATGATATCAGAGAGGCTCTAAAACCAATTTGGTGAATTTTTGAGAAGGATTTTGAAAGCTATGAATTTTTAAAGTTTAAATTTGGCTAAATGGCTTAATCAACTCATTTGATAGGGCTAACCAAGTCCAATTGACTTCAAATTTTTATGGCGGGTTCCTCTGATCCTAAAGGTCAGTGGAGAATTGATTTCAATTCAATTTGATGTATGATTAGCTCTAATTAATTAAGGTTCCATTTTGGGTGTTTAAGTCAATTAGGGTCATTACAAGTGAATTAACTCAAGACCTATTTTCCCTAGGGTCCTCTGGTCAAAAGAAACATCACCAAATTTTCCTAGAATTTATTTCATAACATGCAAATTATTAGAATTAAAATACTCAGAATAGTAACCTATAATTGAAAAATCAATAACTCTTCATAGGGGTGGCCTCTGACTTTGGAAAATTCAGGAAATGTTCCCAAATTCAGAGGCTTCAAAAGCCCTATGGTCTTATGCCATGGTGAATTGTATACATGCATGGAGAATTGAAAATGTGCAGAGAGTAAATAAATTGTTAAAAATCAAATACTCAATGAAATTAAATGATTTCTTTTCCACATTATTCTCCTCTGTTCACTGAGCAAGAGGGTATTTTTATTTTATTTTTCTGATTTTTCTACACAAAGTTATGCATTTTTGAAGTTTAGGGAATTAAATAAATCAAAAAAATACCCTAATTTCCTACTTATCCACGCGGCGCCAACTCAACCTAGGCATCTACGAAACGCCGTCTGTCGTCTTCTGATTAGGCGCCGCCATCCGACTCAGCGCTCCAGGGCCCCGCGGTTCACGTACCATCGCGCTGTCCAGCTCAATCCAGATCATCCGCTCGATACACGCTCGATCCGACGGCTCCCAGTCATCGTCTACGACTGGTGTGCACCCGTGACCGTCAACCTTCTAACCCTAATTTCTCACTCGATTCTCAACGGATTTTCGTGTTCTTATGCTCTATGGATTCGTCTTGAGGAGACGAACACATCCATACGGTAAACATGTATATAAATTGACTCAAATTAAATAGAGAATCTATGTAAGCTAGGGAAGAAGAGTGAGTCCATACCTTTGCTCAGAGAAGTGAAGCTTCGATCTGAGAGTTGTGTCACCTTCGATTGGGTCCAAGCAAGCTCCAGATGAAGTCTCTTGGGCTGGTGAATTGTCCATGTATGATTTCGACCAGGCCCGATCACAAAGCTTGGAGGCTGGAAGCAATGGCTAGCCTGGTGAGGGGGCTTTTGCTGGTAAACTTCTTCTCTTGGTCTGGTGAAGGTGTAGGACCAATCAATTTGGGGATTGGCTCACTGTGAAGAAGTGTCCTGGTTTTTATGCTGAAATTTGAACTCAAAATTGAGCTCAGCTGGAGGGAATTGGGGCTGGAATCCAGTGGAAATCAAATGCTCTATGTGTGGAGAGTGGTCTGGAATGATTTTGGCAGAGTTTCCTTAAGGTTGGTT
Source organism: Papilionanthe hookeriana x Papilionanthe teres (assembly GCA_022702705.1). Lineage (NCBI taxonomy): Eukaryota > Viridiplantae > Streptophyta > Magnoliopsida > Asparagales > Orchidaceae > Papilionanthe > Papilionanthe hookeriana x Papilionanthe teres. The sequence continues at coordinate 5,989,297 of CM040437.1, forward strand.
CAGCACTTCTCCCATGGCCGAGAGAGGTGGGGTTTAAATAGGAGAGGCTGGAGGGCCTCCCAGGGGGAGTTAGGGCTTGGGATCAGCTGCTCTTGGCAAGGGAAGAAGAGCTGCAATGGCCACTGGGCTTGGGGCAACTCATCAACGGAGAATTTCAATGCTTGGCTCCTTCCAATGTCTCGGCCATGGCGTTTTCCAGTGACCCAGGCGGCTGGCCGGCAGGCATGGGTCACCCTCAGGTCCAGGTGGGTCAGGGTTGAAGGTTTGTGCAAGCAATTGTCCAATGCCAAGTGTAAAGGGTTGGATTTAAGTGGTAAAGGGAGAAGAGTGATTTTGGGTTCACATGTGTCAACCCATGTATTTGGGCTTGGTTCACCTCCCCATGGTCTGATTTTGGGCCAAGGGGATCGGTTAGGTCACTTGCCATGGAGTGGTGAAGTCCCCATCAAAATAGTTTAAGTTAATTTTGGGTTATGGTGTTGCATTAAAGAGGTTAAAATGGCTTAAGGAAGGCTTAGGAAAGGACTCCCTCTTCTTGCCATTAATGGCTTGATGACAAGTCAAACCCCCATGGCTTCATGTGGCTTGTCCATGGCTTGCATGTGGCTTCATTTGGCTCATCCTTGGCTTAGGAAAAGTGGATTCATTTATATGAAAAAGGAATTTGGAAATTTTGGCAATTTAGTGAAAATTTAGATGGTGCTTGATTTAGGTTGATTTGATGATTGATTTGGGACTTAGGAATTGATTCCAATTAAAGGGATGATGAGAAGGAATTGTCAATGTGGACTTTGGAATGGGTTTGGGCTTTTGGATTTTACTTTGGATGGGCTTTTAAAATGGGTTAGGGAAGTGGGCTTTTGGATTTTAAAATGGACTTTAGGATGAAAGTTTGGTAAAGTCTTGGGCCAAATAATTGTTGGGTTTGGTTTAGGGATGTTTCATGAGTGATTTGGAATAAATTTGAGGTGGTTTGGGCTTATTTGGGTTAGGTTTGGGTTTATTTGGTACATGGGCCAATGTAGGTCAAATTGGGCTAATTTGGGCCAATGTTGGGCTAGGGTTGAAATTGATGTAAAATTAATGTTGGGAAATGTTTATGGGAATGTTTCAAAGAGGTTTTGACTTTGGTTGGGTTTTGATTTTGGGGTTTAGCCTTATTTGGGTTAGGTTTGGGTTTAGGTCAAAATTGGGCCTTTTAGCTTTGGGTTGAATTTGAGTGGGGTTTGGGTTCAAATTTTGGGAAAATTATGTTAGAGTTTTGTTTTTGGGGATGTTAAGGAAGGTTTAGAAAAGGTTTGGGGTTAATTGGAGTTGAATTGGGTTAGTTTGGTTTGACATTGGGTTCATTTTGGGTTAAAATGGGTCAAATTGGGTAAATTGACAAAATTGGCATATGGTGTAGTTGAACAAAATGAAATTGGGAATATTTGGAATTTTCTGGGAATTTTCTAAATTTTTGGATTTTTTGGCTAAGATGGGCATTTTGGGAATTTGGAGGGTATTGGGAGGTATTTTTGTAATTTTTGGTATTTTTGGCTATGAATGATCAATTTGAGTAATGTGGGAATGTTTGGGATTGGTCTTGAGGAATTTTGGGTGGTTTGGAGATTTTTTTTGAAAAATTTGGGTAATTTCAAGGGTTTTGGGTAGGCTAGGCGGGTGTAGGGTCCCGGGGGTCAAAAATTGAAAAATTTAGAAAATTGAAAATCGGGTAAATGTAAGTGGAATGAAATCATTTTGGTTGAGCCATGAAGCCATGTTAAGCCTATATGAGCCATGAGAGGACTCATTCGAGGCATTCACTATGTTGTTCCTAACCCTCTTAGCCAAGGGCCTAGGGGTTAAGGACCATCCATGTGAATCACCTTCATGAGTCAGGAGGTCAAGTTGGGTATATGTGTGGTTTTAGGAGGTGTGTGAAAGTATAGTGTATGAGTGTAGTGTGTGTGTAAGTCAGCCCTTCACCAGACCAAGCTACCCAGGGCAGTCCTAAGGCCAGAGAGTCCTATAGGAACTCATCTTTTAAACTTTCACATTTGATTTCAATCCTCTAGGTGATTAGGGGTCTACAATCAAGTTTGTGGAGTTTGCACGGAGTTAATAAGTGGTTTAAATTTCTAAGTGGTGGGTCCCAATTCTAATCCTCTAGGATAGTCAAAGGAAAAGCCTAAGGCTAGATCCTAAGTACTAAAGAGAGAAGAGAAGACCTCATCAAAAATGAGGTCAACAAATGGACCACCAATAGGTGTGGTGTGCTAACCAAGCACACCACGGGTATTGGCGTTGACCGAAAAGATCAACAAAACCAACACAGATGTCCGGGTAACAGACTTAGGACGAAATTAAAGAATTTCCGCTGAGGAGTGTCAAGTATATCTCTGAGACTGGAGATTCCTGAACTCTCGCTGGGGAAAGGGAAAGGAGGTGAATCCCAAATCACATGATCTGGGGGAATTTCGATTTAGATTTTATTTTGTTTCAGTTTAAGTTTTGATGTGTGAGCTCAGATTTTAGTTTGAGTTTCAATTTAGTTTGAAGTTTTGTTAAGATTAATTTGCAGTGTTTCGAACTTGAAATGAAAATTGGAATTTTGTGGTTTTAGATGTAACATCTTCAACCTCAAAAAAAAAATTGAATTGATTAGATTAAATCATTACAATGAGGAGAGATCTCAGAGCAATGCGGTATTGGATGTAAAATCCTTAACCTCAAGAGTTTGATTTTGATGTATTTCATTGCGATAGGGAAAGAATCCTAAAACAATGCAGTCTCGGATGTAAAATTCTCAACCCCAAGAATTTGATTCTAATGTATTTCATTGCGATAGGGAAAGAATCCTAAAGCAATGCAGTCTCGGATGTTAAATCCTCAACCCCAAGAATTTGATTTTTGATGTATTTCACTGCGATAGGGAAAGCATCCAAAAGCAATGCAGTCTCGGATGTAAAATCCTCAACCCCAAGAATTTGATTTTTTATGTATTTCATTGCGATAGGGAAAGAATCCTAAAGCAATGCAGTCTCGGATGTAAAATCCTCAACCCCAAGAAATTTGATTCCAATGTATTTCATTGTGATAGGGAGAGAATACTAAAGCAATGCAGTCTCGGATGTAAAATCCTCGACCCCAAAAGTTTGATTTTTGATGTATTTCATTGCGATAGGGAAAGAATCCTAAAGCAATGCAGTTTCGGATGTAAAATCCTCAACCCCAAAAGTTTGATTTTTGATGTATTTCATTGCGATAGGGAAAGAATCCTAAAGCAATGCAGTTTCGGATGTAAAATCCTCAACCCCAAGAATTTGATTTTGATGTATTTCATTGTGATATGGAAAGAATCCTAAAGCAATGCCGTCTCGGATGTAAAATCCTCAACCCCGAGAATTTGATTTTGATGTATTTCATTGCGATAGGAAAAGAATCCTAAAGCAATGCAGTCTCGGATGTAAAATCCTCGACCCCAAAAGTTTGAGTTTTGATGTATTTCATTGGGATAGGGAAAGAATCCTAAAGCAATGCAGTCTCGGATGTAAAATTCTCGACCCCAAATGTTTGAGTTTTGATGTAATTTGAGATCTGGAAGATTGAATTTGAAATTTGATTAAGATTTGATTTGAGATCTGGAAGATTGAAATTGAAATTTGATTGAGATTTGATTTGAAATTTGTGTTCATTTTGTTTGTCCTTTAACAATTCAAATCTGCCTTATTGTTCATTTAATGTTCATGTGAATTTGGCGTTCATCATTATTTTTAGATTTTTAAGGAAAGTTTTCTTTAATTCTTTTTGTTTCTTCTCTGTTCTTTGTTCGGAGTTCATTTAACTTTAATGGCATTTCCCAGTCAATTTGCACAAAAGAGGTGAAGGCCAAAATGTGACATGGTCACTTTCATTCCAATCATATCGAAGATACATCATACAACTCGATCTGGAATACATCTCATACAATCCATGTAGACTCAAAACGGACTATGTATGATCTTTTGTCGATCCATCCAAAAAGGCATCTGTCAAAAATCCATGTCTGAATAGTGAGGTGTGTCGGCATTATTTTTAGGTTGTGTATTTTATTTTTGAAAAGGAGGTCGCCTACAGAAATTGTCGGCGAAATTTAAATTTTAAATTTAATTTAAATATATATAATTTAGAAAGTTGTATTTGATTTTGAAAATAATTTTAAATTTGAAAATTTTAAGATATGAAATCAAACTGATCTCACATCCCGAATAGCTAATATAAACGAGCACCACATCACAAACTGTGTATCTATCTCGAAGAAAAGACACACTGTTTGATGATGGGGCTCGATTAAATAAACTAGAAGATTTATGACATCCGTTTGGTCTGTGAACCAATTTTATAAGCCGACAAATTCCCCTGCTTAATATGAAAACATTAAACAGGGTTTATATTACATGGGTTCTTAAAATTCCCTATAAGGGCAAGCCCCTATAGTTAATTACATCTTAAGTGACGGGAATCACCTAAGAAAACTCTCGATAATTATCAGTAGTTCTGCTCTCAAGAATTTCAAAGTTTAAGTTTTCAAAGGATTGAATTTTGGAATTTCAATAGGGAATGGATCAAGTTTGGAACATTTTGTTTTGGGAATTCAAAGGAAGAAAAATAGGAGAAATTCCAGATTCGAAGCAAACTTCGGTAATTTCCCAACTATCCTATTGTTTGGCTTGGATTTTGGAAAGTCCTAATGTTTATTTAATGTTTTGATTTTGCCAATTTTAATTAATTTGGACTTATATTTGTATGATAAAATCATACAAATAGCCTGGAAGATGTGAGGGTTTATGTCGTATCAGACGACTACCACGAAAATCCTAAGACCGGTTAGGGCTTAATTTGCAATGCAAATGCCTAACAAAAGGTTGAGGATTTATGTTGCACTAGGAAAACTACCTCGAAGTCCTATGGCTTAGTTATTTAATTCTAAGAAAGTTTTGCTGAAGTAGACTCAGGTTTTGCTGATGACGATGGCCGTGCTGCCCACCATGCTCCGAGCTCCTTATTGTTTCAGAGGTTTAGTTTTAGAAGTCATAAATCAAAGGATGAGAGAAGTGTTTTGGTTTTGAGAAAATCTTAAAATCAAAGTGTTTTTTATGTTTTAATTAAAATAAATCTTAAAGTTGATTATAACAACACTGGTTAAGATCCCACGGTTCCATCCTTCCGGCATCGTTATTTTTATCGTATTCACTTAGTCTAGATGAATTTGCTAAACTCAACTAAATGAGTTCAACACTTTCATTTAGACCGTGGGAAATCCCGTTAGAACCACGTACGTTACATCATCCGAGGTATTCCCGATCATCCAACAAGACGTTTTAATTTAGTTATAATTGCAGTTTTGTGTTCTTTTTGCCATTAAATTTTGAGTTGTTTTATATTTTGAAATGTTGTGGTGGTGAATTTTATCTTGTAATGACTTTTAATTTAGTTTTGGTTTCAGTTTTAGGGACTATCCTAAAAGTGTGGGTTTTCATGCAAGAAAAGTAAGTGCGATGCGATTAAGTAAATTGTAATAAAGTAAATTGCAACAAAATAAAAGCGTACCTGGAGGGTCTTCCCGTCATCCCAAGCTGCATTTAAACACAATTTAGAATATTTAAGCATTTAGAACAAGTTCCTAGGTAAAACTAAGGGAAGGGTTATGGTTTTCTACAAAGTTCCTAATCCTATATGTAGTCATCTCCTATGACGTCTAGGTTCTTGTGTTTTGGTTTGAGGACGATTTTCTTCATCAAAGAACAATTAAGTTCAGTTGTTCTTATAAACATCTTATCATATTGAGGAAGTGTTTAAGAAGAATCTCAAACATCTTTTCAATATTGCTAGAATTGTTTTAAAGTCCAAATGAATTTAATCATCCAAATGAATTAATCGTCCGAGAATTCAAGTTTTGTTGTTATCTTACTCAGTGAACTAGGACATTTGAATATCCTATGAGGGAAGTAACATTTCATTTAACGTTCTGTTTAGGAGTTATGACAACAAAAGCTTTCGAGGGCAAATTGATGTTCAAATGGTTTATGATTTAATTTTAGTTAGTAGGTTTAAATTTGGAATAGTGTTCAAGTTGTTTTATTTTTGAATTTCTTTATGTCTTAGGTGATCTTATTTTAATTCAATTTAATTTAACTTTAATTTAATTTAATTTAATTTAATTTGATTTAATTTAATATGTTTTAATTTAATTTAATTTAAATTTTAATTTAATTTTATTTTTTAATTTTAATTTAATATTTTATCTTTTATGTTTTAAAGATGATTTAATTGTAATTGTTAAAGTATTAATTTAATTGAAATTTTAAAAGGGTTTAATTTAAATAATTTAACTTTAATTTAATTTAATGATTAAATCTTTTAGCATTTTAAATTTTAAATTTGAATTATCATTTTAATTAGGAATTAAATATTATTGAGATGATTAATTTAGGGATTCTTAAATTAAAGAACAAATCTCTTCCTAATAATATCCCTATTTTAATAATTCCAATTTTATTATTCTTCCAAATTTAATCAATTATTTAATTATGGTTTATTTCAATTATTTTTAAATTGTTTAATAGGTTTCTACCCTTATTATTCAAGTTTCAATCATCCAAATCAGATTAAGATCAAATATTTTACTTTTTAATTTTATAAAGCCTAAAGTTTTAATTAAAGATTAAAATTTTAATTACCATTTTGCCCTTCAAGCTTAATAATTTCATCACTCACTAAATTGAGCTTAAATGAACTTGAAATTTTTATGTGACTTCATTCATATGTCAATAAAGACATGAGAGGAGAAAATGTGATTTTTCTGTATTTAATTTATTTATGTCATTATTTTTGGTGGAAAATAGGGATTTCCAAGGAAAATTTAATAATATGACCAAGGAAAAGTTTCTGTCCTTAATAAAATTATGGGACATTCCTAATGACCAGAGGATCACTTGGACCAATTTTGGTGATTTTTTGAATTATATTCTTTTTATTATAATTATTTTGAGTTTTGAAGTATTAATTAATTTAAAAATAAAATAAAGGTTGAAAAATGAATTTTATATTTTTCAAAATTCTCTCTGATATCAAGGAAATCAATTTTTATAATTTTCTGATTTTTTTTTATTTATTAGAATTATTTTAATGGAAATGCTAGAAAATACATTTTTTTAATTGTAAAATTACCCTAGGGCTTTAAAATTTAATATCTCATCATAGGGACCTAAGAAAAATATGGGGTTTGTTCCTAAGTGATTTAAACTCAAAATGTGACATTTTGGTGAATTTTATTATTTTTGTGATTTTTATTATTTTTTTAATTATTAAAAATATTAAAATAATGCAAAAAATCAACTTTTTTTAGAAAATTGCAATTTTATTTTTCTTAAATTCCCCTGATATCAGAGAGGCTTCAAAACCAATTTAGTGAATTTTTTAAAATTATTTTGAAAGTTATGAATTTTTTAAAGTTTAAATTGGCTAAATGACTTAATTAACCCATTTAGTAGGGCTAACCAAGTCCAATTGACTTCAAATTTTTATGGTGGGTTCCTCTGATCCTAAAGGTCAATGGAGAATTGGTTTCAAGTTAATTTGATGTATGATTAACTCTAATAAATTATGGACCTATTTTGGGTGTTTAAGCCATTTAGGGTTATTCCAAGTGGATTAATTCAAAACCTATTTTTCCTAGGTTCCTCTGGTCATAATAAACCTCACCAAATTTTCCTAGAATTTATTTCACATCATGCTAATTATTGGAATTAAAATACTCAAAACAGCAACATGAATTTGAAAAATCAATAACTTCTCATAGGAATGACCTCTGACTTTGGAAAATTCGGGGAATGTTCCCAAATTCGAGAGGCTTCAAAAGCCCTATGGTCTCATGCCATGGTGAATTGTATACATGCATGGAGAATTGAAAATGTGCAGAGAGTAAATAAATTATTAAAAATAAAATACTTGATGAAATTAAATGATTTCTTTTCCACATTATTCTCCCCTGTTCACTGAGCAAGAAGGTATTTTTATTTTATTTTTACGATTTTTCTACACAAAGTTATGCATTTTTGAAGTTTAGGGAATTAAATAAATAGAAAAATAACCTATTTTTCTACTTATCCACGCGGCGCTGACTCAACCTCGGCGTCTCCGAAAGGCCATGCGGCGTGTTCTAATTCGGCGCCGCCATCCGACTCAGCGCTCAAGGGGCCCGCTTTATTGTTCCGTCTCCTCATCCGGCACGATCCTGGCCGTCTGTCCGCGCGTGTATTAAATGAACGACATCCGTTCATCGTCCCCAAGCCTCCTAGCCCGAGAACCTTCCACACTAAATCCTTAATATCTCACTCAAAACTTAACGTATTTTCGTGTTCTTGTGCTCTATGGATTCATCTTGAAGAGACGAATACATCTATATGGTGATCATGCATTGAAATTAAGGCATTTGAAATGGAGAATCTATAGAAGCTCGGGATAAAGAGTTAGCTCATACTTTTGCTCAGAGAAGTGTGGCTTCAATCTGAGGATTGTGTCACCTTCGATTGTGTCCCAGCAAGCTCCAGATGAAGTCTCCTGGTCTGGTGAATTGTCTAGGTAGGATTTCGACCACAACCGATTACAAAGCTTGAAGTCTGTAACAGATGGGTGGCCTGGAGAGGGGGCTTTTGCTGGTGGACATCTTCCCTTGGTCTGGTGAAGGTGTAGGATCAATCAATTTGGGGATTGGTAAACTGTGAAGAAGTGTCCTAGTTTTGTGCTGAAGTTTGAACTCAAAATTGAGCTCAGCTAGAGGGAATTGGGGCTGGAATCCAGTGGGAATCAAGTGCTTTATGTGTAGAGAGTGGTCTGGAATGATTTTGGCAGAGTTTCCTTAAGGTTAGTTCAAGCACCTCTCCCATGGCCGAGAGAGGGGGTGTTTAAATAGGAGAGGGTGGAGGGCCTCCCAGGGGGGCTCAAGGCTTGGGATCAGCTGCTTAGGTCAAGGGAAGAACAGCCATGGTGGCCATTGGGCATGGGGCAGCTCAGCAAGGTGGAATTTTAATGCTTGGCTCCTGCCCATGTCTCGGCCATGGTGTTTTCCAGCTGCCCAGGTGGCTGGCCGGCAGGCAAGGGTCACCCTCAAGGTCAGGGAGGTCAGGGGTTGAAGTTGGTGAATTCAATTGAAGCCTTAAATGTGTAAAGTGGTTGGATCAAAATGGCATGGGGAGGTGGCTTCTTTTGCACTTGGTTTGGTCAACCCATGGAAATGGGCTTGGTTCACCTCCCCATGACTGATTTTGGGCTGAAAAGAGTCACTTGGGTCAGTTGGGAAAGGTTAGAGAAGTCACCATCCATGAATATTTTGATTAATCATGGATTAAGGTGAAGCATTAAAAGGGTTAAAACCTTTTTAAGGGGGCTTAAAAGAGGCTCCTCCTTTTTCCATTAATGGCTTGGTCACATGTCAAACCTTCCATGGCTTCATGTGGCTTGTCCATGGCTTGCATGTGTCTTCATTTGGCTCATCCTTGACTTAGGAAAAGTGGATCCATTTATATGAAAAAGGAATTTGGAGATTTTGGCAATTTAGTGAAAAATTTAGATGGTGCTTGATTTAGGTTGATTTGATGATTGATTTGGGACTTAGGAATTGATCCCAATTAAAGGGATGATGAGAAGGAATTGTCATGTGGGCTTTGGGCTTTTGGATTTCACTTTGGATGGGCTTTCAATATGGTTTAGAGAGTGGGCTTTTAGATTTCAAAACAAATTTTTGGATGAGAATTTTGCAAAGGTTTGGATCCAATAAGTGTTGAATTTAATTTAGGAATGTTTCATGAATGATTTGGAATAAATTTGAAGTGGTTTGGGCTTGAATTGGGTTGGATTTGGACCTCTTTGGTAAATGGGTCAATGTAGGTCAAATTGGGCTAACTTGAGCCAATGTTGGGCTAGGGTTGAAATTGATGTAAAATAAATGTTGTAAAATGTTTATGGGAGTGTTTCAAAGAGGTTTTGGCTTTGGTTGGGTTTTAATTTTGGGGTTTGGGCTTATTTGGGTTAGGTTTACGTTTAGGTCAAAATTGGGCCTTTTAGCTTTGGATTGAAATTGAGTGGGGTTTGGGTCTAAATTTTGGGCAAATCATGTTAGTATTTTGCTTGTGGGGATGTTAGGGAAGGTTTAGAAAATATTTGGGGTTAATTGGGGTTAAATTGGTTTGATTTGGGCTAAGTTTGGGTCATGGGTCCAAATTGGGCTTTAATGCCAAAAGTGAAATTGGATTCAAATGTCAATCAAATTGGACATGGATTTGGTCTAGATTGGTGTTGAGAATGATAAATTGAAGTTTAGAATTGAATTGGACCAGAATTTGGGTCAATTGGGTAGGTTTGGCTTGACATTGGGTTCACTTAGGGTTAAAATGGGTCAAATTGGGGGTTTTGACAAAAGTGGGGTAAATTGACAAAATTAACCCATGGTTTAGTTGAACAAAATGAAATTGGTAATATTTGGGATTTTTTGGAATTTTATGGGAATTTTCTGAAGTTTTGGATTTTTGAGTCAAGAGGGGTATTTTGGGTATTTGGAGGGTAATGGGAGGTATTTTTGGAATTTTTGGTGTTTTTGGCTATGGATGATCAACTTTATTGGTGAGGAAATGTTCAAGGTTAACTTTGGGGAATTTTAGGTGATTTGGAAATTTTGAAAAATTTGGGTAAATTTCAAGGGCTTTGGGTAGGCTAGGCGGGTCTGGGGTCCCGGGGGTCAAAAATTGAAAATTTGCTAAATTGAAGATTGAGTGAATGTAAGTGGAATGAAATCATTTTGGTTGAGCCATGAAGCCATATCAAGCCCACATTAGCCATGAAGGGACTCATTTGAGGCATCCACTATGTTGTTCCTAACCCTCTTAGCCAAGGGCTTAGGGTTAAGCGACCATCCATTCGAATCTCCTTCATGAGTCGGGAGGTCAAGTTGGGTATGGGTGTGTTTTTAGGAGGTGTGTGAAAGTGTAGTGTATAAGTGTAGTGTGTGTGTAGGTCAGCCCTCACCAGACCAGGCCACCCAGGGCAGTCCTAAGGCCAAAGAGTCCTATAGGGACTCATCCTTTAAACTTCCACATTTGATTTCAACCCTCTAGGTGATTAGGGGTCTACAGCCAAGTTTGTGGAGTTTGCAGGGAGTTAAGAAGTGGTTTGAATTTCTAAGTGGTGGGTCCCAATTCTAATCCTCTAGGATAGTCAAAGGAAAAGCCTAAGGCTAGATCCTAAGTACTAAAAAGAAGGAGAGAAGACCTCATCAAAAATGAGGTCAACAAATGGACCCCCTATAGGTGTGGTGAGCTGACGGAGCACACCGCGCGTATTGGTGTTGACTCAAGCGATCAATAAAACCAACACAAACGTCCAAGTGAAAAACTTAGGACAAAGTAGAAGAGTTTCCTCTGGGGAGTGTCAAGTATATCTCTGAGACTGGAGATCCCTGAATTGTCGCTGGGGAAAGGAAAAGGAGGTGAATCCCAAATCACATGATCTGGGGGAATTTCAATTTAGATTTTATTTTGTTTCAGTTTAAGTTTTGATGTGTGAGCTTAGATTTTAGTTTGAGTTTCAATTTAGATTGAAGTTTTGTTAAGATTAATTTGAAGGGATTTGAACTTGAAATGAAAATTGGAATTTTGTGGTTTTAGATGTGACATCTTCAACCTCCAAAGAAAATTGAATTGATTAGATTGAATCATTACAATGAGGAGAGATCTCAGAGCAATGTGGTATTGGATGTAAAATCCTTAACCTCAAGAGTTTGATTTTGATGTATTTCATCGCAATAGGGAAAGAATCCTAAAGCAATGTAGTCTTGGATGTAAAATCCTTAACCCCAAGAATTTGATTTTGATGTATTTCATTACGATAGGGAAATAATCCTAAAGCAATGCAGTCTCAGATGTAAAATCCTCAACCCCAAGAGTCTTATTTTGATGTATTTCATTGCGATAGGGAAAGAATCCTAAAGCAATGCAGTCTCAGATGTAAAATCCTTAACCCCAAAATTTGAATTTGATGTATTTCATTGCGATAGGGAAAGAATCCTGAAGCAATGCAGTCTCGGATGTAAAATCCTCAACCCCAAAAGTTTGATTTTGATGTATTTCATTGCGATAGGGAAAGAATCCTAAAGCAATGCGATCTCGGATGTAAAATCTTCAACCCCAAGAGTTTGATTTTGATGTATTTCATTGCGATAGGGAAAGAATCCTAAAGCAATGCAGTCTCGGATGTAAAATCCTCAACCCCAAAAGTTTGATTTTGATGTATTTCATTGCGATAGGGAAAGAATCCTAAAGCAATGCAGTCTCGGATGTAAAATCCTCAACCCCAAGAGTTTGATTTTGATGTAGTTCATTGCGATAGGGAAAGAATCCTAAAGCAATGCAGTCTCAGATGTAAAATCCTCAACCCCAAAAGTTTGATTTTGATGTATTTCATTGTGATAGGGAAAGAATCCTAATGCAATGCAGTCTCGGATGTAAAATCCTCAACCCCAAGAGTTTGATTTTCATGTATTTCATTGCGATAGGGAAAGAATCCTAAAGCAATGCAGTCTCGGATGTAAAATCCTCAACCCCAAGAATTTGATTTTGATGTATTTCATTGCGATAGGGAAAGAATCCTAAAGCAATGCAGTCTCGGATGTAAAATACTCAACCCCAAGAATTTAATTTTGATGTTAATTTATTTTGCAAAGATTTGTTGTGTTGATTTGAAAAGTGTGGAATTTTGGTGTTTCAAGAATTTCAAGAAAGTTGTAAAAGACTTTCATGGAAAGAAATAGACCAGGAGGGAATATGTAGATGCTACATATCCCATTCAGAAGAGTTGATTGAGAGTTGCTGGTTTGGATTGAATTCCTTGCCACTAGATTCGAATCGAAAACTTCGTGGCTCCATGTCAATGGAATCGACCGCTTCCATCCCAGACAAAGGAAAGAGTGGAACGGATTGGATTTCAGACCTGGAAGGTTGAGTTTGAATTTAATTGAGATTTGATTTGAGATCTGGAAGGTTGAATTTGAATTTTGATTGAGATTTGATTTGAGATCTGGAAGGTTGAATTTGAATTTAATTGAGATTTGATTTGAGATCTGGAAGGTTGAATTTGAATTTTTGATTGAGATTCGATTTGAAATTCATGTTCATTTTGTTTGTCTTTTAACGATTCAAATTTATTTTATCATTCATTTAATGTTCATGTGAATTTGATGTTCATCATTTTTTAGATTTTTAAGGAAAGTCTTCTTTTATTCTTTTTTTTTCTTTTCTGTTCTTTGTTCGAAGTTCATTTAACTTTAATGGCGTTTCTGAGTCAACTTGCACAAAAGAGGTGAAGGCCAAAAATGTGACATGGTCACTTTCATTCCAATCATGTTGAAGATACATCATACAACTCGATTTGGAATACATCTCATACAATCCATATAGACTCAAAACGGACTATGTATGATCTTTGCCGATCCATCAAAAAAGGTATCCGTCGAAATCCATGTCCGAATAGTGAGGTACATGGTCAATAACATCACCTTCCAAGCTATCCTCGGCAAGGATGCCGTATGGATGTACGTTGGAGGTGTGATATTTTCCATGTAACTCACAGCTCGTAAGGCAGGAGGCTTTCTAGCTCTGGGTCTGGCTGGAAGTGGTAAGGTGCTTTCCTGTCATCCATCCTTCTGAAAGTAACTGAAATCCGCTTCATTGGTACTTCCAGTATGCAATGTTTAGCTACATCTGCTCCGTTGCCCTTCAGTATCATGACGGAACCTACCGGTAATGGTATCTTTACTGGCCCTCGGAACTCACCTGGGCCTGCTATCCGGAGGTCATATCCGAACATGATATTACATTCGTTCAGAAAAGAAACTGTGCAGAAAGGTCTGAGAAAGTCGTGGTGATCTATGTGCGGGGGTATGCAGTCACCCTGATTGTAAATGTTAATGATGCAACTGTTGGGTATGCAATCGACAGCGATACCCTCCAAGTTATCATTCTCTTTACCATCCTTTTGATGACTAATGACATTGGATCTACCTTGCCATGATGGAGTATTCCCGGTGGGTTTCCCTTCCTGTCTTCTGCGAAGTTGTAGCAGCATCCACATTGTATTGTAATTCTACCTTTCCCTGGCATCCATCTCCGGGGTTCCGAGTAAGTGTTTTCTCTTAGGCGGCCCGCTCGGCCCATTCTTTTCAAATCCCGGATGCGATCCACGATTTGTTGTTGTTCGTATTACGAGAACACGTCCGTATGTAGCTCGAGACCTTCTAGTATATTGATCCTCCCGCCTCCGATTCTCTCGAAGTATTCAAAAGTTTTCTTCTCGACATTCTACATTATTTCTAGCTCGTATTCTGGAATAATCTGTAAATGGCGAGTCCTGGTGACGTATTGTGGGATATATAGCTCAATCCCTTCACGTTCTCCTGCATACCTCGGCTCCTCGGGGATGGTGTCCGTCGGGACATCCTCTGGGGTTGCTTCTGCAATAAGGTTATGCATTACTAGTGGCTTTATCTGGTGACGTTGTAGCCTTCCTTCTTTTGTTCTTCTTAAGATTTCCCTTGTTTCTTCGTCATCCCGGAGCCGGCTTCCTTTCTTCAGTTCTCGGCGAACCGGTATCCTCGAAGTATATGCACCGCAGCAGCAATGCCTCGTCGCGCCGGTCCGCCGCTAGTTTAGTTAACATCTCGCGGATACGGCGATTTTTATTTCTTCGCCGAGTTGCTGTGAGAGTAGCTCTTCGTACTTCCTGAGTTTCTGTGGGCGCGGCGCTGACAAGCCTGCCCTCTGTTGTAGCGACCACAGACTTGATTCTCTTGTCCTCTTCAGTGTTTGTTTTCTTTTTCTTGCTGCTTGATTGGTAGCTTGAGCCACCCACTTTCATTGTCATCGGACTCGAGGCGGTTCCTTCTCGGTCGACTGGGACCCGATCACTTTCCTCGTATTGCGAGCCCGCCGGTGCGAAGTCTAAGTCAATCTCGATTATCGCTCCATCTTTCACCCTCTTTTCGTCGAGTGCAAGGCTTACACCATTTCTAAAGTTCGGGACCAACCGCCCGTTCGACATTTCCCCGTGAAAAGACAAGGAAAAGGATCGAGGATCGTACCAAGAACAAGAACATTAAGAAAATGTTTATTAAAGACAATTTTTTTAATTACTTTTTGTATTTTTAAATTTAACAGGAATGAAGTGGGATAAGATCAGGAAAGAGATTTTGATTTGGAAAAGAAAACATGGAAAACTTTATTATCATGATTTTATTTATCTTAGCACATTTTTATTATTTTTGGGTTAGGACCCAGTCATAAGTAACTACTTCACCCGTGCTTCTAGGGATGAAAAATCAATTCCTTCGAAACATTAGGTAGCGTAATACTTTTTCAAGTATCGTCCATTGATCGGAAGCATATGTCGTTCTCCTCGGCAATTCACTAGGCGGTAGGAGCCTCACGAGTATACCTGCTTCAACCACAAACGGCCCTTCCCGAGTGGGTTCAAATTTTCCTCCTATCTTGCGGTGTGCAAGGATAGGTCTCTTGAGAACGAGAACTAAGTCACCAACTTTGAAGGTTCTTGGGCGGACCAATCTGTCATGGGCTTGAACCATCTTAGCTTGGTATAATTCTAAATTCTGTTGCGCTGCAAGTCTTTTCCCTTCAAGGCTTTCAAATTCTTCTAGTCGTAATTTTGCATTCTCTTCTGTCGTGATTTTGTTTGCAACTGCAATCCTGAGTGAAGGAAGCTGGACCACTAAAGGTAACACTGCCTCGGACCCATACACCAGAGCGTTAGGTGTAGCTTGAGTAGGAGTTCTGAAGGTTGTCCGGTAGGCCCATAAGGCTTCTAATAACTTCTCGTGCCAATTTCTCTTATTATCGTCCAAGGTTTTCTTTAAGATTTGAACGAGAGTTTTATTAAAAGCCTCAGCCAGGCCGTTTGCTCTTGGGTAGTAAATTGTTGAATATCGCCAGTCGATTCCGTTTCTCCTGAAAAAGCTGTTGATTTGTGTGCTTCTGAATGCTGACCCATTATCTGAGATGATTCTGCACGGCACCCCGAAACGATGGACAACTTGGTTCTTGAAAAACTGTAGCACGTGGTGTGCTTTCACTTCTCTCAGTGGAACTACCTCTCGCCCACTTGGAAAAGTAATGCAGAAGCCGCAAGAATGAAGCAATGTCCTTTTGAAGATGGTGGTTCTATTGGACCCACTATATCTGTGCCCCAACATTCAAATTGCCACGACGCAATTGTCGGATGTAGCACATTTGGAGGTTGGTGTAGAACCACTCCGTGCACTTGGCATTGGTGACGGCTCTTGGCGATTTTCATGCGGTCGGTCATCATCGAGGGCCGGTAGTACCCTAGTCTTTTAATTTTCATTTTCATCTTTGGACCCGATCGGTGAGCGCCACGGAGTCCTGAATGCACCTCTTTAACAATTTCATGGGCCTCGGACCCACTTAGGCACCTTAGCCACATTTGATCGAAAGACCTTACGTATAACGTGTTGTTTATTAGTGCGTAGGACGAGTTATTTTCTTGATCGATGGGCTAGCGACCTATTGTACGGTAGTTTTTCTCGTTTGCGGGTAGTACTATTAATGGTTGTCGCCAATCTTCTCGTGTTTTTCATTACTTCGTTGCAACTGATTCTTCTTCTTTTTCTAATTTGTGTATTGTGTCTATGTCGAGTCGTGATAGGACTCGGCGTCCGTGAGCCGACACTTCCAACGATTCATCTTGCAAGCGAGCAAATTCTTTTGCGAGGTGGGCTAACGCATCTGCTAAAGCGTTTTCTTTTCTGGGAATTTTGTAGATTGTCACATTCGGAATCTGTTCCAACAACTGTATGACATACTGGAAGTATTGCTCGAGTCTTGGCTTTAAAATTCTGTACTGTCCAGCGATCTGCTGAATGATTAATTGTGAATCCCCGTAGGTGTTGATGTCTGTTACCCCATTTGAATAGTTAATTCCAGTCCTGTTATGAGGGCTTCGTATTCTGCTTCGTTGTTTGTACACGGCTCGTCAAGTGGTAGGAGTATCTTAACATCCCCCGCTCCGGTGTTATAAAGATTAATCCGATCCCTGCCTTACGGGCACTTATCACTTGCGATTCTTCGTCTTTGTGTGCTGAAGATGCTCCGTCAAAATATAATTCCCAACGTCGATCATCGGGGTCTTCTAGGCTCATTATTTGTTCATCCGGCAAATCATCATTGAGAGGAGATTCTGCCGCAAAGGGTGTCTTTGCGAGGAAGTCTGCTAAGACTTGTCCCTTTACGGCACGAAGAGGCACGAAAGTTATATCGAATTGCAATAATATCATTGACCATCTAGCAAGTCTGCCGGAAAGCGTTGGACGAGTCATCAAGTATTGCAATGGATTAAATTTCGAGATTAGGTTGACCTTATGAGAAAGCATGTAGTGCCTGAGCTTTTGAGCGGCGAAGATCAGGGCCAAACAATGCTTTCAATTGCGGGATACCTTATTTCCTTCGGAAGTAAACGACGACTTAGGTAGTAAAGAGCATTTTCTTTACCCTCATCATTGACTTGGGCTAACAGGGCTCCGAGAGAGTCGTCTAAAGCCGCGGTATAAAGTATCAGCGGTCTACCCCGAGATCGGGGCTGCTAAGACAGGAGGTGTCATTAAATATTGCTGAATGTCCTCAAAGGCCTTCTGGCATTTTTCTTCCCAAATAAATTTGGCGTCTTTTTTAACTAATGCCGAGAAAGACTGACACCTACCAGACAAGTTTGAGATAAAGCGTCGAAGATATGCCAACTTCCCTTGAAAAGATCGTAGTTGTTTTAAGAATTTGGGAGGCGGCATTTCTAAGATAGCTTTAATCTTTTCCGGGTCGATTTCAATTCCATGATGTCGGACAACGAATCCTAAGAATTTCCCGGAGGTGACGCCGAAGGCGCATTTTAAGGGATTCATCTTAAGGTTAAATTGTCTTAATCGTTCGAAAACAATTCTCAAATCATATAGGTGATTGTCCTTTACTTTGCTTTTGATGACCACATCATCCACGTAGCATTCGACTTGATTGTGGATGAGATCATCAAAAATTCTTGTCATCGCTCTCTGGTTTGTTGCTCCTGCGTTCTTCAGTCCGAATGGCATCACTGTGTAGCAGTATACTCCAATCGGCATTCTGAATGGTGTAAGTTTTTCATCTTCTGGTGCCATTTTTATCTGGTTGTATCCTGAAGATCCATCCATGAATGAGAATATTTTGTGTGTCGAAGCAATGTCAATCATTAATTCTGGGATTGGTAGAGGGAATTCATCCTTTGGACAAGCCTTGTTTAAATCTCTGAAATCCACACAAATTCTGATTTGACCATTCTTCTTCCCAGTCGGTACCACATTGGCTAGCCAAGTCGGGTATTGTTCTTCGCGGACAAATTTAGCATCTATTAGCTTTTTAACTTCAGCTATGACTTGTTGTTCGATTTCTAGATGCATTCTTACGGGACCTTGTCGGCCGGGACAGAAGTAGGATCCACTCCTAGCTTATGGATTGCGACCTCTTGAGCTAAACCTGACATCTCATCGCAGCTCCAAGCAAAACGGTCTTTAAATTCCATTAATAACTTGATTATTTCTTCGGAGTCTTCTTTATTGAGTAAGGAGCTAACAAAGGTAGGTCCAGGCTCTTCGCTAGTACCTAAGTTAACTTCCGTTAACTCATCTATTGTAGATTTAATCTCTTCTTCGAATTACGGTGGAGCGTCTCCAATTTGTAAATCTTCGAGTTCTTCTGTAGCTTCCATGCAGTCTTCATTGGACTTGCAAGTGACAACCAAGCAAAATTAAGTATCGTCAACTGATCCTACTGTGCCGAATCCGAGACCATGCTTTGAATTGGGTGGACGACCGGAGTTATTCCATAATTTTCAAAATGTTGTGATTGACCCTTTTGTCCATTGTCGAGGTAAGAAACCACGTTGAATTAAATTTTGAACACAGGGAGAGTACCACTCAAAAGGTAATTCCATCAATTCTGATGAAGTGACATCTTCAAATTGTACATTATTTTCAGTTTTGGAGGAAGGAGCACCACGGTAGAATTTGATGGATTTTGCACCGCCACTATGTACCTCTTTGACCACCATACCCTCGATCTTATTAGAATGGATCGGGGTCAGGGTCATAGTATGTACATAGTGTTTAATTTTCTCGTACATCGATTTATATTCCTCGTTCTTTTCATCTTCGAGAGAGATCCTGAATTGCGGTTTCTTCCGACTTATTGTCGCTGCTTCTTGTTTGATCTCTTTTTCTTCTTCAGAACTATCTTCCCAATCAACATTGATGGCTGGTTTCCTCAATCCAACTGTCCTAACATCTCTGCCACGACCTCGTCCCCGGCCTCGACCTCGGATGCGAGTTGTGGAGAAACCTTCACCATCTCGCCGTAAGGGAGTGGTGAGTGACTGTTGGACTAGAACTTCAGGTTCTTCATTGTCCCGAACTTCCTTTGCTTCATTCGTTATGGTATCTCTGGAGAAGATTGTTTTCTTCGGGGGTGCGTAATAAGCTGCATCTTCATGGATTCCCCAATTTCATGTACGGAAAATGGTTGTAAGACACCATTGATGCACTGTTCCCCTCCATCGTAGTATTTGATGCACTGATGTAGAGATGATGGTACCATCTGGTTCTCATGTATCCATGGTCGGCCCAGTAGAGCGTTGAATGACGTTTCTGAATCAATTATGTGAAATTTCGCGGTTGTCTTTGCCAAGTCACCAGTCTTCATTAGCAGTGTTATCGATCCGAGGGCTCTTACTCCTTTCTGGTTGAATCCTCTTAATAACATTTTGTCCGCCTCGAGCTCGCGAGCATCAATTTCCAAGTATTCTAGCGTTCGAATATTCATTATATTGATTGATGCTCCTGGATCCACCAATACTCTGGAGAGTGTAAACTTCCCAATTGTAACTGAAATGTACAACGGTCGGTTGTGGTCTGCTGTCCCAAGTAGTAGGTCATTGTCCGTGAAGGTGACACCTCGCTGTTCTTTTAACGAGCAAACCTCATCTAAGGAATCTCCGACCATTTAAGCTAAGCAAATTTCTGGATCAAGTAAGGCCTTGATCAGAGCTTCTCTCATCTCCTTTGATAAGATGAGAGTGTCGTTGATGCTCAGTTTGGCCGGTAGTTTCCTAAGATGGGCTAGCACGTTGTAATCCACTTTATTTACATGTGTCTCGATTTCTTCCCGAATGGGTATTTCTTCTGCCGGGGTTGGTTCTTCCTGAACAACCACCTGCTTTCTTTTATCCTTTGGACCCATTCTCGGAGGTAGAACTCTTCCACTTCTTAAGTTAACTTCTGTAATTTCTTCTGAATCTAGTATTGAGTTTGCTGGTGTCTCCTCTTGAATCGGAATGACAGGTTCTTCTGGATTAGCTTCAGAGTCTGAAGGCTGTAACTCTATCGTGACTGAAGCTCCTCGAAACTCGCAAATAGATTTGTTGCTTGTTGAACTCTCGTAGCCTCCTTGGTGGATGTCTTCTTTGTCATTGTGATCGTCGAGATTGTGTATGATTTGAGAATTGTCATTTGTATCGGAATCGATGTCCGGATTAGGTTGGTTGTCGCTAGTTACGTAATCGTTAGAAACATTCAAAACGTAGCCAACGCCATAACCCTTATCATTATAAGATCCCACCGGAGTGAGCAGATAATCATACAGAGACAGAGGTTCGAGGGATTTCCCCCCCGAATCGGAAACAACTATCCTAGGATGAGCAGCCCCTAGTCTATCCTTAGGAGCCTCGGTCTTTTCTTCTTCGTCAATTTTCTTTTTTTCTTCAGTCGTCTCTTGTTGAGGTGATTCTTCTATCGCAAGTGATAGTGCCGACTTGACGAGTTTCGAACTACGAATTGAGGCTCGCACCGAAGCGGTTTGGATGTGATCCAAAATCTTCTTCGAAGACTTTGTCCAAGCGGTAGTCCATCCATCATTAGTCGCATAGGGATCTATTGGAAGAATGAGATCCGTCGAGATAACATTGACGGAACCTCCTTTCTGGGGTTCCTTCATGTACTCCTTCGGGATTGTTATATTCCCTTTCTGAAGATTTTCGTTGAGCCAACTTTTGAAGGTAATACAATCTTCTATCTTGTGCCCAAGCATCCGGTGGTAAGGGCAAAAGTTGGGATCACCTTTCTTGTCGACTTCTTCTGGTCTCTTAGGCTCTGGTAGTTGGAAATTCGGAGTCTTCATCAGACTACAGAACATTTTCGGCACTGCCTCGTTCTTGAACGGATACTCCCTACTCAGAAGCTCCTTTAGCGTACGTTGTGGACGAGGCGGTTGTTCATACTATTGGGATGACTGATAGCTGGGTCGGGGTTGCTGGTAATTCTGTTGAGTTTGTTGTGACTGTTCTGGCGATATTTGTATCGGCTGCTTGCCTTTATCGACAGCTGCGATGATCCCAGACTTCTTCTCAAAAGTTTTCACGGGCTTCTGTTTGTCTGTTTTGTCGGTGAAACTTAATTGCTTCGCCTCCTCTTGCAAGCTTCCGACCTTGCTTAACAACTTCTAGAAAGTCTTAATAGTAAATCCCTTGAGGAGAAGTGTTATCGGGCCGTGAATGCTCTTTAGTAAAATGCCGACAGCATGCTGTTCTTGTAGTTGTGGCTCACACTTCATACTTAGATTTCTCCATCGAAGTATGTAATCTACCAAAGTTTCATTCGGTTTCTGCTTCTCTACCACTAAATCACCTATAGTGATGTGGTGTTGAGCTCCGGTAAATCTCTTGATGAAGAGGTTCTCTAATTCTGAAAATGTCTTCACCGAACCGTTCGGTAATTCCGCATACCAAACAAAGGCGATCCCTGACAGGCTGCTGACAAATTGTCGGAAAAGTAAAGCATCACTTCCGTCGGCATTGCAACAACTGGCACGAAAATGTGCAACATGCTGCCGAGGGTTTTCGGTTCCATCAAAGGTCTTGAACAGAGGTGGTACGAAGCCTTTCGGATATTGGATAGCGTCGAATTCTTCGGGGTAAGGTCTACCCGTCCGAATGGATGTCCCGCTCTTTGATTCTGCCAGGGCTTCTCGCACCTGCTGTTCCACCATGCTCTTGATATCCTTTTCTGGAATCATGCTTTGTGTTGCATAATTCTTTAATTGATCATCCCCGTTGACGGATGTAATCTCCTTTCCTCCGTCTACAATGTGAATAACTTCTGGGGGTGTTTCTCTTTGGGGTTGAACCTGACTCTGGAGAGTGGCTAGGGCCGCAGCCATCTCTTCCATCCTTTTGCCATTTGGGTGATCGTATCATCTTTCTCTTGAAGCTGCATCCTCATTACTTCCGAGCTCCTCTCTTCTGCGCGGTGCGGGAGCACGTTGTGAAGGCGATGAAGCTCGTGTTTCAACCATGTTAATTTCTGCATATTCATCATCCATGAACTCTGACGAGTCGACTTCATCTCCGAATTTTTCTTCTCTTTCTCTTGCTAATCGCCGAATATCAGTTCTTAGCTTTTCCATAGCATCTTCTAGTGGTCTTTTCTGTACATCTTTGCAGTTGTCATACGATAGCTGTCGAGTTTCCTTCTCATGAGTCCCCTTTACTGCGGTAGCACTTTCTTCAGACTCAAGTCTCCTGACGAGACTTTCCTTCTGAGGTTGTTGTTTTAATCTTAATTGTCCGGTAGTGGGACTTCATACCATCCTTCTAGCAACAGAAGGTCTAGGACCAGATGGTCTTTCAGCCAAATGCTGGAAGGTGGTATCCTCCCTAATTTGTAGTCCTGAAACAACGACATGTGGACTAGCTTTCATTCTCTTATTCGGCTTTTCCGCGGCGATAGCGGAGTTACTACTCGCGGCCCAAGATGGGACTTGGCTGGCACCCGCCCTATCCTTCTTAAAATCTCTGACACAGGGCATTTTTCTTTCTTTGCTAACTTCTCTATCAAGGTTTGTAGTCGAGCAAATGGTGTAATTCTAGCCCTTTTCTTACGGCCGTCGTTGTAATATACGGGCTGAGGCAATGCGACAACAATCTTGTGAACATTTTCTTCATCCTCTGCAGCGGAGAGGGGATGGAACCTACTTCCTCCCAAAAGTGGTATGTATTCGAGCGGCGGTGTATACTCGGGCAGTTACGGGATTTCTTCTAGGAAAGCAACTTCAGGAGCTCTAGCTTCTCTAGCAATCCTTCTACTTATGTTCCTTCTCTGAGTCCGTGTCAATGATGGAATCCTTGAGCTGGACCCGATTTCAAAAACAGAAGGTTTGACAGGAAGATCTGTACCCTCCACGGTAATATGTTCATCATAGTTCTGAATTTCCTTCCCCTTTAGTTTGGCGATAGCCGGGGTCGGTGCGGAGACAACTAGACCAGGTGGGGGTAGCAACAACGGTCCTTCACGAACGACGGTATTCCTCTCGGTTGGAATCTTTTGCGGAGGAGGGAATTCATGAGTTGACTTGAGGTTAAACTCGATCTACGGTTTCTCGATTTCCGGTACTTTGTTTGTGAGTGAAAAGAGAGTGACGTCGGGGATTTTGATGTCGGTGTCCCCGAATCCTTGTCCGAATCGAATGATTCCATTATCAGGCAGTTCATCCTTGAACACGGCCAGGTGGAGTCCGTTGACGAAGGAGAAGATCAGTTTTGGGGCTTCCATTTATGCAGGGCAGATTCTAAATGTTAGTCTCCGAATCGTGCTTCTTCTTGTCGTAAAACTTATGATGAAAAAGAAAGAGTCCGAACACATTTCTGTTTATCTTAGTGTATTTGTGGTATTAAAAGAAAATTATTTTTTTCGAAAAGATTTGTTCGTTAGGAAGGAGAATTATTAAAAGAAGGAGAGTTGTAGGAAGAGTAAAAGGAATTGATTAGGGACTGGAAAAGGAAGAGAAAGTCTTGTAGAAACTTCTCAACCCGCAAGACCGCTCCTAAACTAATACCTATTGGGGTCCGCCCCACCTCGGAAATGAGGTAAAAGGATCTCGGAACCTCTCCGTTTAGGGGTGTCTAAACAGTGGCTCCTAAATCCAAGAGAATGTTGGCTATACTAGTTCAAGGTAGAAATGAACATAGTATTCCAACAGAAAGAAGGGTAGTTTGATCCACTAGGAGCATGGATACGCTACCGATTTTTGAAAGCAGAATTATCTGATTAAAATGGAGAGAGAAATTTTTCCCCAGCGGAGTCACCAGAAGTTGTCGGCATTATTTTTAGGTTGTGTGTTTTATTTTTGAAAAGGAGGTCGCCTACAGAAATTTTCGGCGAAATTTAAATTTTAAATTTAATTTAAATATATATATAATTTAGAAAGTAGTATTTGATTTTGAAAATAATTTAAAATTTGAAAATTTTAAGATATGAAATCAAACTGATCTCACATCCCGAATAGTTTATATAAACGAGCACCGCATCACAAACTGTGTATCTATCTCGAAGAAAAGACACACTGTTTGATTATGGGGCTCGATTAAATAAACTAGAAGATTTGTGACATCCGTTTGGTCTGCGAACCAATTTTATAAGCCGACAAATTCCCCTGCTTAATATGAAAACATTAAACAGGGTTTATATTACCTGGGTTCTTAAATTTCTCTATAAGGGCAAGCCCCTATAGTTAATTACATCTTAAGTGACGGGAATCACCTAAGAAATCTCTCGATAATAATCAGTAGTTCTGCTCTCAAGAATTTCAAAGTTTAAGTTTTCAAAGGATTGAATTTTGGAATTTCAATAGGGAATGGATCAAGTTTGGAACATTTTGTTTAGGGAATTCAAAGGATGAAAAATAGGAGAAATTACAGATTCGAAGCAAACTTCGGTAATTTCCCGACTATCCTATTGTTTGGCTTGGATTTAGGAAAGTCCTAATGTTTATTTAATGTTTTGATCTTACCAATTTTAATTAATTTGGACTTATATTTGTATGATAAAATCATATAGATAGCCTGGAAGATGTGAGGGTTTATGTCGTATCAGACGACTACCTCGGAAATCCTAAGACCGGTTAGGGCTTAATTTGCAATGAAAATGCCTAACAAAAGGTTGAGGATTTATGTTGCACTAGGCAAACTACCTCGAAGTCCTATGGCTTAGTTATTTAATTCTAAGAAAGTTTTGCTGAACTAGACTCAGGTTATGTTGATGACGATGGTCGTGCTGCCCACCATGCTCCGAGCTCCTTATTGTTTCAGAGGTTTAGTTTTAGAAGTCATAAATCAAAGGATGAGAGAAGTGTTTTGGTTTAGAGAAAATCTTAAAATCCAAGTGTTTTTTATGTTTTAATTAAAACAAATCTTAAAGTTGATTATAACAACATCGGTTAAGATCCCACGGTTCCATCCTTCCGGCATCGTTATTTTTATCGGATTCACTTAGTCCAGATGAATTTGCTAAACTCAACTAAATGAGTTCCACACTTTCATTTAGACCGTGGGAAATCCCGTTAGCAACACGTAGGTTACATCATCCGAGGTATTCCCGATCATCCAACAAGACGTTTTAATTTAGTTGTAATTGCAGTTTTGTGTTACGTTTGTGATTAAATTTTGAGATGTTTTATATTTTGAAATGTTGTGGTGGTGAATTTTATCTTGTAATGACTTTTAATTTAGTTTTGGTTTCGGTTTTAGGGACTATCCTAAAAGTGTGGGTTTTCATGCAACGAGTTGTTTATCATGCAAGAAAAGTAAGTGCGATGCGATTAAATAAATTGCAATAAAGTAAATTGCAACAAAATAAAAGCGTACCTGGAGGGTCTTCCTGTCATCCCAAGCTGCACTTAAACACAATTTAGAATATTTAAGCATTTAGAACAAGTTCCTAGGTAAAACTAAGGGAAGGGTTATGGTTTTCTACCAAGTTCCTAATCCTATCGCTAGTCATCTCCTATGACGTCTAGGTTCTTGTGTTTTGGTTTGAGGACGATTTTCTTCATCAAAGAAAAATTAAGTTCAGTTGTTCTTATAAACATCCTATCATATTGAGGAAGTGTTTAAGAAGAATCTCAAACATCTTTTCAATATTGCTAGAATTGTTTTAAAGTCCAAATGAATTTAATCATACAAATGAAATAATCGTCCGAGAATTCAAGTTTTGTTGTTATCTTACTCAGTGAACTAGGACATTTGAATATCCTACGAGGGAAGTAACATTTCATTTAACGTTCTGTTTAGGAGTTATGACAACAAAAGCTTTCGAGGGCAAATTGATGTTCAAATGGTTTATGATTTAATTTTAGTTAGTAGGTTTAAATTTGGAATAGTGTTCAAGTTGTTTTATTTTTGAATTTCTTTATGTCTTAGGTGATGTTATTTTAATTCAATTCAATTTAACTTTTAATTTAATTTAATTTAATTTAATTTAATTTGATTTAATTTAAGTATGTTTTAATTTAATTTAATTTAATTTAATTTAAATTAAATTTTAATTTAATTTAAATTAAATTTTAATTTAATTTTATTTTTAATTTTAATTTAATATTTTATCTTTTATGTCTTAAAGATGATTTAATTGTAATTGTTAAAGTATTAATTTAATTGAAATTTTAAAAGGGTTTAATTTAAATAATTTAACTTTAATTTAATTTAATGATTAAATCTTTTAGCATTTTAAATTTTAAATTTTAATTATCATTTTAATTAGGAATTAAATATTATTGAGATGATTAATTTAGGGATTCTTAAATTAAAGAACAAATCTCTTCCTAATAATATCCATATTTTAATAATTCCAATTTTATTATTCTTCCAAATTTAATCAATTATTTAATTAAGGTTTATTTCAATTATTTTTAAATTGTTTAATAGGTTTCTACCCTTATTATTCAAGTTTCAATCATCCAAATCAGATTAAGATCAAATATTTTACTTTTTAATTTTATTAAGCGTAAAATTTTAATTAAAGGTTCAAATTTTAATTACCATTTTGCCCTTCAAGCTTAATAATTTCATAACTCACTAAATTGAGCTTAAATGAACTTGAAATTTTTATGTGACTTCACTCATATGTCAATAAAGACATGAGAGCAGAAAATGTGATTTTTCTATATTTAATTTATTTATGTAATTATTTTTGGTGGAAAATAGGGATTTCCAAGGAAAATTTAATAATATGACCAAGGGAAAGTTTCTGTCCTTAAGAAAATTATGGGACATTTCCAATGACCAGAGGATCACTTGGACCAATTTTACTGATTTTTGGAATTATATTCTTTTTATTATAATTATTTTGATTTTTGAAGTATTAATTAATTTAAAAATAAAATAAAGGTTAAAAAATGAATTTTATATTTTTCAAAAATCTCTGTGATATCAAGGAAATCAGAGAATCAATTTTTATAATTTTCTGATTTTTCTTTGATTTATTAGAATTATTTTAATGGAAATGCTAGAAAATACATTTTTTTTAATTTTAAAATTACCCTGGGGCTTTAAAATTTAATATCTCATCATAGGGACCTAAGAAAACTATTGGGTTTATTTCTAAGTGATTAAAACTCAAAATGTGACATTTTGGTGAATTTTATTATTTTTGTGATTTTTATTATTTTTTTAATTATTAAAAATATTAAAATAATGCAAAAAATCAACTTTTTTAGAAAATTGCAATTTTATTTTTCTTAAATTCCCCTGATATCAGAGAGGCTCCAAAACCAATTTAGTGAATTTTTGAAAAGTATTTTGAAAGTAATGAATTTTTTAAAGTTTAAATTGGCTAAATGGCTTAATCAACCCATTTAGTAGGGCTAACCAAGTCCAATTGACTTCAAATTTTTATGGTGGGTTCCTCTGATCCTAAAGGTCAATGGAGAATTGGTTTCAAGTCAATTTGATGTTTGATTAACTCTAATTAATTAAGGACCTATTTTGGGTGTTTAAGCCATTTAGGGTTATTCCAAGTGGATTAATTCAAAACCTATTTTTCCTAGGTTCCTGCGGTCATAATAAACCTCACCAAATTTTCCTAGAATTTATTTCACAACATACTAATTATTGGAATTAAAATACTAAAAACAGCAACATGAATTTGAAAAATCAATAACTTCTCAAAGGGATGACCTCTGACTTTGGAAAATTCAGGGAATGTTCCCAAATTCAGAGGCTTCAAAAGCCCTATGGTCTCATGCCATGGTGAATTGTATACATGCATGGAGAATCGAAAATGTGCAGAGAGTAAATAAATTATTAAAAATAAAACACTTGATGAAATTAAATGATTTCTTTTCCACATTATTCTCCTCTATTCACTGAGTAAGAGGGCATTTTTATTTTATTTTTACGATTTTTCTACACAAAGTTATGCATTTTTGAAGTATAGGGAATTAAATAAATAGAAAAATAACCTATTTTTCTACTTATCCACGTGGCACTGACTCAACCTCGGCGTCTCCGAAAGGCCATGCAGCGTGTTCTAATTCGGCGCCGCCATCCGACTCAGTGCTCCAGGGGCCCGCTTTATATTTCCATCTCCTCATCCGGCGCGATCCTGGTCGTCCGTCCGCGCGTGTATTAATTGAACGGCATCCGTTCATCGTCCCCAAGCCTCCTAGCCCGAGAACCGTCCACACTAAATCCTTAATATCTCACTCAATACTTAACGGATTTTCGTGTTCTTGTGCTCTATGGATTCGTCTTGAAGAGACAAATACATCTATACGGTGATCATGCATTGAAATTAAGGCATTTGAAATGGAGAATCTCCAGAAGCTCGGGATAAAGAGTTAGCTCATACCTTTGCTCAGAGAAGTGTGGCTTCAATCTGAGGGTTGTGTCACCTTTGATTGCGTCCCAGCAAGCTCCAAATGAAGTCTCCTGGTCTGGTGAATTGTCTAGGTAGGATTTCTACCACAGCCGATTACAAAGATTGGAGTACGGAACGGATGGGTGGCTCTGGAGAGGGGGCTTTTGTTGGTGGACTTCTTCCTCGGTCCGGTGAAGGTGTAGGATCAATCGATTTGGGGATTGGTCCACTTGTGAAGAAGTGTCCTGGTTTTGTGCTTGAAGTTTGAACTCAAAATTGAGCTCGGCTAGAGGGAATTGGGGTCGGAATCCGGTGGGAATCAAGTGCTCTATGTGTAGAGAGTGGTACGGAATGATTTTGGCGAGTTTCCTTAAGGTTGGTTCGAGCACCTCTCCCATGGCCGAGAGAGGGGTGTTTAAATAGGAGAGGGTGGAGGGCCTCCCAGGGGGGCTCAAGGCTTGGGATCAGCTGCTTAAGTCAAGGGAAGAACAACCATGGTGGCCATTGGGCATGGGACAGCTCAGCAAGGTGGAATTTCAATGCTTGGCTCCTGCCCATGTCTAGGCCATGGTGTTTTCCGGCGGCCCGGGTGGCTGGCCGGCAGGCAAGGGTCACCCTCAAGGTCAGGGAGGTTAGGGGTTGAAGTTGGTGAATTCAATTGAAGCCTTACATGTGTAAAGTGGTTGGATCAAAATGGCATGGGGAGGTGGCTTCTTTTGCACTTGGTTTGGTCAACCCATGGAAATGGGCTTGGTTCACCTCCCCATGGCTGATTTTGGGCTGAAAAGAGTCACTTGGGTCAGCTGGGAAAGGGTAGAGAAGTCACCATCCATGAATATTTTGATTAATCATGGATTAAGGTGAAGCATTAAAAGGGTTAAAACCTTTTTAAGGGGGCTTAAAAGAGGCTCCTCCTTTTTCCATTAATGGCTTGGTCACATGTCAAACCTTCGATGGCTTCATGTGGCTTGTCCATGGCTTGCATGTGGCTTCATTTGGCTCATCCTTGACTTAGGAAAAGTGGATCCATTTATATGAAAAAGGAATTTGGAGATTTTGGCAATTTAGTGAAAAATTTAGATGGTGCTTGATTTAGGTTGATTTGATGATTGATTTGGGACTTAGGAATTGATCCTAATTAAAGGGATGATGAGAAGGAATTGTCATGTGGGCTTTGGGCTTTTGGATTTCACTTTGGATGGGCTTTCAAGATGGTTTAGAGAGTGGGCTTTTAGATTTCAAAACAAATTTTAGGATGAGAATTTTGCAAAGGATTGGATCCAATAAGTGTTGAATTTAATTTAGGAATGTTTCATGAATGATTTGGAATAAATTTGAAGTGGTTTGGGCTTGAATTGGGTTGGATTTGGACCTCTTTGGTAAATGGGCCAATGTAGGTCAAATTGGGCTAACTTGGGCCAATGTTGGGCTAGGGTTGAAATTGATGTAAAATAAATGTTGGGAAATGTTTATGGGAGTGTTTCAAGGAGGTTTTGGCTTTGGTTGGGTTTTGATTTTGGGGTTTGGGCTTATTTGGGTTAGGTTTAGGTTTAGGTCAAAATTGGGCCTTTTAGCTTTGGATTGAATTTGAGTGGGGTTTGGGTCTAAATTTTGGGCAAATCATGTTAGTATTTTGCTTGTGGGGATGTTAGGGAAGGTTTAGAAAAGATTTGGGGTTAATTGGGGTTAAATTGGTTTAGTTTGGGCTAAGTTTGGGTCATGGGTCCAAATTGGGCTTTAATGCCAAAAGTGAAATTGGATTCAAATGTCAATCAAATTGGACTTGGATTTGGTCTAGATTGGTGTTGGGAATGATAAATTGAAGTTTAGAATTGAATTGGACCAGAATTTGGGTCAATTGGGTAGGTTTGGCTTGACATTGGGTTCACTTAGGGTTAAAATGGGTCAAATTGGGGGTTTTGATAAAAGTGGGGTAAATTGATAAAATTGACCCATGGTGTAGTTAAACAAAATGAAATTGGGAATATTTGGGATTTTCTGGAATTTTCTAGGAATTTTCTGAATTTTTGGATTTTTGGGTCAAGAGGGATATTTTGGGTATTTGGAGGGTATTGGGAGGTATTTTTGGAATTTTTAGTATTTTTGGCTATGGATGATCAAATTGATTGGTGAGGAAATGTTCAAGGTTAACTTTGGGGAATTTTGGGTGATTTGGAAAATTTGAAAATTTTGGGTAAATTTCAAGGGCTTTGGGTAGGCTAGGCGGGTCTGGGGTCCCGGGGGTCAAAAATAGAAAATTTGCAAAATTGAAGATTGAGTGAATGTAAGTGGAATGAAATCATTTTGATTGAGCCATGAAGCCATATCAAGCCCACATGAGCCATGAAGGGACTCATTTGACGCATCCACTATGTTGTTCCTAACCCTCTTAGCCAAGGGCTTAGGGGTTAAGGACCATCCATGTGAATCACCTTCATGAGTCAGGAGGTCAAGTTGGGTATGGGTGTGCTTTTAGGAGGTGTGTGAAAGTGTAGTGTATATGTGTAGTGTGTGTGTAGGTCAGCCCTCACCAGACCAGGCCACCCAGGGCAGTCCTCAAGCCGAAGAGTCCTATAGGGACTCATCCTTTAAACTTCACATTTGATTTCGACCCTCTAGGTGATTAGGGGTCTACGACCGAGTTTGTGGAGTTTGCGAGGAGTTAAGAAGTGGTTTGAATTTCTAAGTGGTGGGTCCCAATTCTAATCCTCTAGGATAGTCGAAAGGAAAAGCCTAAGGCTAGATCCTAAGTACTAAAAAGAAGGAGAGAAGACCTCATCGAAAATGAGGTCAACGAGGTGCATGGTCGATAACATCACCTTCCAAGCCATCCTTGGCGAGGATGTCGTATGGATGTACATTGGAGGTGTGATATTTTCCATGTAACTCACGGCTCGTAAGGCCGGAGGCTCTCTAGCTACGGGTCCGTCTGGAAGTGGTAAGGTGCTTTCTGTCATCCATCCTTCGAAGTAAGCGAGATCCGCTTCATTGTTACACCCAGTATGCGATGTTTAGCGACATCCGCTCCGTTGCCCTTTAGTATCATGACGGAACCTACCGGTAATGGTATCTTTACTGGCCCTCGGAACTCACACAGGCCTGCTATCCGGAGGTCGGATCCGAACATGATATTACACTCGTTCGAAAAGAAAGCTGTGCGAAAGGTCGACAAAGTCGTGGTGATCTATGTGCGGGGGTATGCGATCACCCTGCTTGTAAATTTTCATGATGCAAGCTGTTGGGTATGCAATCTCGCTGCGATACCCTCCATGTTATCATTCTCTTTACCATCCTTTTGATGACTAATGGCATTGGATCTACCTTGCCATGACGGAGTATTCCCAATGGGTTTCCCTTCCTGTCTTATGCGAAGTTGTAGCAGCATCCACATTGTATTGTAATTCTCCCTTTCCCTGGCATCCATCTCCGGGGTTCCAAGTAGGTGTTTTCTCTTAAGCGGCCTGCTCGACCCATTCTTTTCAAATCCTGGATGCAGTCCACGATTTGTTGTTGTCCGTATTCTGAGAACACGTTTGTATGTAGCTCGAGGCCTTCTAGTATATTGATCCTTCTGCCTCTAATTCTCTTGAAGTATTCAAAAGTTTGTTTCTCGACATGTTGCATTCTTTCTAGCTCGTATTCTGGAATAATCTGCAAATGGCGAGGCCTGATGACGTACTGTGGGATATATGGCTCAATCCCTTCGCGTTCTCCCGCATACCTCGGCTCCTCGGGGATGGTCTCCGTCGGGACATCCTCCGGGGTTGCTTCGCAACAAGGTTATGCATTATTGGTGGCTTTATCTGGTGGTGTGGTAGCCTTCCTTCTTCTGATCTTCTTGAGATTTCCCTGGTCTCTTCTGTTATCCTCGGAGCTGGCCTCCTTTCTTTAGGTTCCTGGTGAACCGGTATTCTTGAAGTATATGCATTGGTAGTAGCGACTGCCTCGTCGCGCTGGTCCGCTGCTAGTTTAGTTAACATCTTGCGGATACGGTGATTTTTATTTCTTCGCTGAGTTGCTGTGAGAGTAGCTCTTCGTACTTCCTAAATCTCTGTGGGCATGTCGCTGACAAGCCTGCCCTCTGCTGTAGCGACTACAGACTTGATTCTCTTGTCCTCCTCAGTGTTTGTTTTCCTTTTCTTGCTGCCGGTTTGGTGGCTTGGGCCACCCACTTTCATTACTTATCCGATTGGGCGGTTCTCTCGGTCAGCGGGACCCGGTCACTTTCCTAGTATTGCGAGCTACCGTGGTGGGAAGTCCGAGTCGATCTCTATTATCGCTCCATCTTTCACCCTCTTTTCATCGAGTGCAAGGCTTACGCCATTTCTAAAGTTTAGGATCAACCGCCCGCTCGACATTTCCCTGCGAAAAGACAAGGAAAAGGATCAGGGGCTGTACTAAGAACAAGAACATTAAGAAAAATTTTATTAGAGACAGAGTTTTCTTTTGTATATATTTTTTTTATTATTCCTTTTGTACTTTTAAATTCGATAGGAATGAAGTGGGAAAAGATCGGGAAAAAGATTTTGATTTGGAAGAGAGAACAAGGAAGACTTTATTATCATGATTTTATTTATTTTAGCACATTTTTATTATTTTTTGGGTTCGGACCCAGTCATAAGTAATTACTTCGCCCGTGCTTCTAGGGATGAAGAATTTATTCCTTCGAAACATCAGGTAGCGTAATACTTCTTCAAGTATCGTCCGTTGATCGGAAGCATATGTCGTTCTCAATGGAAATTCACTAGCTGGTAAGAGCCTCCTGAGTAGACTGCCTCAACCACAAATGGTCCTTCCCAAGTGGGTTCAAATTTTCCTCCTATCTTGCGGTGTGCAAGGATAGGTCTCTTGAGAACGAGAACTAAGTCACCAACTTTGAAGGTTCTTGGGCGGACCAGTCTGTCATGGGCTTGAACCATTTTAGCTTGGTATAGTTCTAAATTCTGCTTCGCTGCAAGTCTTTTTCCTTTCAGGCTTTCTAATTCCTCTAGTCATAATTTGGCATTCTCTTTTGTCGTGATTTTGTTTGCAACTGCAATTCTGAGTGAAGGAAGCTGGACCTCTAAGAGTAACACTCCCTCGGACCCTTACACTAGAGCGTAAGGTGTAGTTTGGGTAGGAGTTATGAAGGTTGTCCGGTAGGCCCATAAGGCTTCTAATAACTTCTCGTGCCAATTTCTCTTATTATCGTCCAAAGTTTTCTCTAAAATTTGAACGAGAGTTTTATTAAAAGCCTTAGCCAGGTCGTTTGCTCTTGGATAGTAAATTGTTGAATATCACCAGTCGATTCCGTGTCTCCTGACAAAATTGTTGATTTGCGTGCTTCTAAATGCTGACCCATTATTTGAGATGATCCTGCGTGGCACTCCAAAATGGTAGACAACTTGGTTCTTGAAAAACTGTAGCACGTGGTGTGCTTTCACCTCTCTAAGTGGAACTGCCTCTGCGCACTTGGAAAAGTAATCTGCAGCCGAAAGAATGAAGCGATGTGCTTTGAAGATGGTGGTTCTATTGGACCCACTATATCTGTGCCCCAACATTCAAATGGCCACGACGCAATTGTCAGATGTAGCACATTTGGAGGTTGGTGTAGAACCACTCCGTGCACTTGGCATTGGTGACAGCTCTTGGCAATTTTCATGCAGTCAGTCATCATCGAGGGCCAGTAGTACCCTAGTCTTTTAGTTTTCATTTTCATCTTTAGACCCGACTGGTGGGCGCCACAGAGTCCTGAATGCACCTCTTTAACAATTTCACGGGCCTCGGACCCGTTTAGGCACCTTAGCCACATTTGATCGAAAGACCTTCTGTATAACGTGTTGTTTATGAATGCGTAGGACGAAGTTCTTTTCTTGATATGATGGGCTAACGACCTATCATCTGGTAATTTTTCTGTTGGCAGGTAGTCTATTAATGGCTGTCACCAATCTTTTGTGTTTTCTGTCACGGCTGCAACTGATTCTTTTTCTTTTTCTGATTTGTGTATTGTGTCTATGTCGAGCCGTGATAGGACCCGACGTCCGTGAACCGACACTTCCATCGATTCATCTTGCAAGCGAGCAAATTCTTTTGCAAGGCGGGCTAACACATCTGCTAAAGCATTTTCTTTTCTGGGAATTTTGTAGATCGTCACATTCGGAACCTGTTCCAACAACTGTATGGCATACTGGAAGTATTGCTCGTGTCTTGGCTTTAAAATTTTGTACTGTCCGACGATCTGTTGAATGATTAACTGCGAATCCCCGTAGATGTTGATGTTTGTTATCCCCATTTAAATTGCTAATTCCAGTCCTGTTACGAGGGCCTCGTTTTCTGCCTCGTTGTTTGTGCATGGTTCTGTTAAGTGGTAGGAGTATCTTAACATCCCCCGCTCCGGTGTTATAAAGATTAGTCTGATTCCTGCCTTACCGGGCACTATCACTTGCGATTCTTAGTCTTTGTGTGCTGAAGATGCACCGTCGAAATATAATTCCCAACGTCGATCATCAGGGTCTTCTAAGCTCATTATTTGTTCATCCGACAAGTCGTCATTGAGAGGAGATTCTGCCGGCAAAGGGTGTGCTGCGAGGAAGTCTGCTAGGACTTGTCCCTTTACGACACGAAGAGGCACGAAAGTTATATCGAATTGCAATAATATCATTGACCACCTGGCAAGTCTACCAGAAAGCGTTGTACGGGTCATCAAGTATTGCAATGGGTTAAATTTCGAGATCAAGTTGACCTTATGAGAAAGCATGTAGTGCCTGAGCTTTTGAGCGGCGAAGATCAGGGCCAAATAGTGCTTTTCAATTGTGGGATACTTTACTTCCGTAGGAAATAAACGACGGCTTAGGTAGTAAAGAGCATTTTCTTTACCCTCATCATCGACTCGGGCTAATGAGGCTCCGAGAGAGTCGTCTAAAGCCGCGGTATAAAGTATCACGGTCTACACCGAGATCGGGGCTGCTAAGACAGGAGGTGTCATTAAATATTGTTTAATGTCCTCAAAGGCCTTCTGACATTTATCTTCCCAAATAAATTTGGCGTCCTTTTTAACTAATGCCGAGAAAGGGTGACACCTACCTGACATGTTCGAGATAAAGTGTCGAAGATATGCTAGCTTCCCTTGAAAAGATCGTAGTTGTTTTAAGGTTCTGGGAGGCGGCATTTCTAAGATAGCTTTAATCTTTTCCGGGTCAATTTCAATTCCACGATGTCGGACAACGAATCCTAAGAATTTCCTGGAGGTGATGCGGAAGGCGCATTTTAAGGGATTCATCTTAAGGTTAAATTGTCTTAATCGTTCGAAAACAATTCTCAAATCATACAGGTGGTTTTCCTTTACTTTGCTTTTGATGACCACATTATCCACGTAGCATTCGACTTGATTGTGGATGAGATCATCAAAAATTCTTGTCATCGCTTCTCGGTAGGTTGCTTCTGCGTTCTTCGATCCGAATGGTATCACCGTAGTAGCAATATACTCTAATCGGCGTTCGAATGTTGTAACTTTTTCATCTTCTCGGAGCCATTTTTATCCGGTTGTATCCTGAAGATCCATCCATGAATAAGAATATTTCATGTGTTGAAGCAATGTCGATCATTAATTCTGGGATCGGTAGAGGGAATTCATCTTTTGGACATGCCTTGTTTAAATCTCTGAAATCCACACAAATTCTTATCTAACCATTCTTCTTCCTGACTGGCACCACATTGGCTAACCAAGTCGGGTATTGTTCTTCACGGACAAATTTAGCGTCTATTAGCTTTTTAACTTCAGCTATGACTTGTTGTTCGATTTCTAGAAGCATTCTTCTAAGACCTCGTCCGACCGGAACGTAGTAGGATCCACTCCTAGCTTATGGATCGCGACCTCTGGAGCTAATCCCGGCATCTCATCGTAGCTCCAAGTGAAATAGCTCTTTAAATTCCATTAATAACTCGATTATTTCTTCTGAGTCTTCTTTATCGAGTAAGGAGCTAACAAAGGTAGGTCTAGGCTCTTCGCAAGCATCTAAGTTAACTTCCGTTAACTCATCTTTGTAGATTTGATCTCTTCTTTGAACTCGGTGGAGCATTTCCAATTTGTAAATCTTCAAATTCTTCCGTAGTTTCCATGCAGCTTTCGTTAGACTCGCAAGTGACAACCAAGCAAAATTCAAGCATCGTCAACCGATCCTACCGTGCCGAATCCGAGACCATGTTTCAATTGGGTGGACGACCGAGTTATTCCATAAATTTTTAAAATGTTGTGATTGGCCTTTCGTCCATTGTCGAGGTAAGAAACCACGCCGAATTAAATTTTGAACACAGTGGAGAGTACCACTCAAAAGGTAATTCCATTAATTCCGATGAAGTAGCATCTTCAAATTGTACATTGTTTTCGCTTTGGAGGAAGGAGCACCACGGTAGAATTTGATGGGCTTTGCACCGCCGCTACGTACCTCTTCGACCACCATACCCTCGATCTTATTAGAATGGATCGGGGTCGTGGTCATAGTATGTACATAGTAGTTAATTTTCTCGTACATCGATTTATATTCCTCATTCTTTTCATCTTCGAGAGAGATCCCGAATTGCGGCTTCTTCTGACTTATTGTCTCTGCTTCTTGCATGGTTTCTTTCTCTTCTTCGTAATCGTCTTCCCAATCAACATTGATGGCCGGTTTCCTCCGTCCAACTCGTCCTAACGTCTCCGCCACGACCTCGTCCCCGGCCTCGACCTCGGATTCGAGTTGTGGAGAAACCATCACCGTCTCGCCGTAAGGGAGCGGTGAGTGATCGTTGGACTAGAACTTCGGGTTCTTCGTCGTCCCGAACTTCCTTTGCTTCATTCGTTATGGTATCTCCGGAGAAGATTGTTTCCTTCGGAGGTGCGTAATAAGCCGCATCTTCATGGATTCCAATCTCATGTACGGAGAACGGTTAGTAAGTCACCTTCGATGCACTGTTCCCCTCCATCGTAGCATTTGATGCACTGATGTAGAGATGATGGTACCATCCAGTTTTCATGTATCCATGGTCGGCCCAGTAGAGCGTTGAATGACGTTTCTGAATAGATTATGTGAAATTTCGCAGTTATCTTTGCTAAGTCACTGGTCTTCATTAGCAGTGTTATTAATCCGAGGGCTCTTTCTCCTTTCTGGTTGAATCCTCTTAATAACATTTTGTCCGCTTCGAGCTCGCGAGCATCAATTTCCAATTATGCTAGCGTTCGAAGATTCATTATATTGATCGATGCTCCCGGATCCACCAATACTCTCGAGAGCGTAAACTTTCCGATTGTTATCGAAATGTACAACGGTCGGTCGTGATCCGCCGTCCCAAGTAGTAGGTCATTGTCCATGAAGGTAACACCTCGCTGTTCCTTTAACGAGCAAACCTCATCTAAGGAATCTCCGGTCATTTGAGCTAAGCAAATTTCTGGATCAAGTAAGGCCTTGATCAGAGCTTCTCTCATCTCTTTTGATATGATGAGAGCGTCATAGATGCTTAGTTTGGCCGATAGTTTCCTAAGATGGGCTAGCACGTTGTAATCCACTTTATTTCCATGAGTCTTGATTTCTGCCGGGCTTGGTTCTTCCTGAACAACCACCTACTTTGCTTTGTCCTTTGGACCCATTCTCGGAGGTAGAACTCTTCCACTTCTTAAGTTGACTTCTGTAATTTCTCCTGAATCTGGTATTGAGTTTTCCAGTGTCTCCTCCCGAATCGAAATGACGAGTTCTTCCGGATTAGCTCACGAGTGCCGAAGGCTCTAACTTTATTGTGACTGGAGCTCCTCGAAACTCGCAAATAGATTCATTGCTTATTGAACTCTTGTAGCCTCCTTGATGGATGTCTTCTTTGTCATTATGATCGTCGAGATCATGTATGATTTGAGAATTGTCACTTGTATCGGAATCGATATCCGGATTAGGTTGGTTGTCGCTAGTTACGTAATCGTTAGAAACAGTCAAAATGTAGCCAACGCCAAAACCCTTATCATTATAAGATCCCACCGGAGTGAGCAAATAATCATACAGAGTCAGAGGTTCGAGGGATTTCTCCCCCGAATCGGAAACAACTATCCTGAGGATGGCGGCCTCTAGTCTAGCCTCGGGAGCCTCGGTCTTCTCTTCTTCATCAATTTTCTTCTTTTCTTTAACCGTCTCTTGTTGAGGTGGTTTTTCTATCGCAAGTGATAATGCCGACTTGACAGGTTTCAAACTCTGAATTGAGGCTACACCACTTCCGCCGGCATTGCAACAACTGCCACGAAAATGTGCAACATGTTTCCGAGGGTTTCCGGTTCCATCAAAGGCCTTGAATAGAGGTGGTATGAAGCCTTTCAGATATTGGACAACGTCGAAATCTTCAGGGTAAGGTCTACCCATCTGAATGATTGTCTCGCTCTTTGACTGTTCCACCATGCTCTTGATATCCATTTCCGGAATCATGCTTTGTGTTGCATCCTTCTTTAATTGATCATCCCCATTGACGGATGTAATCTCCTTTCCTCCATCTACAATGTGAATAACTTCTGGGGGTGTTTCTCTTTAGGGTTGAACCTGACTCTGGAGAGTGGCTTGGGCTGCATCCATCTCTTCCATCCTTTTTGCCATTTAGGCGATCGTATCATCTTTCTCCTGAAGCTGCATCCTCATTACTTCCGGCTCCTCTCTTCGCGCGCTGCAGGAGCACCTTGTGAAGCTGACGAAGCTCGTGTTTCAACCATGTTAATTTCTGCATATTCATCATCCATGAACTCTGATGAGTCGACTTCATCTCCGAATTTTTCTTCTCTTTCTTTTGCTAATCGATGAATATCAGTTCTTAGCTTTTCCATAGCATCTTCTAGTGGTCTTTTCTGTACATCTTTGCAGTTGTCATGTGATAGCTGTCGGGTTTCCTTCTCATGAGTCCCCTTTACTGCGGTAGAACTTTCTTCAGACTCAAGTCTCCTGACGAGACTTTCCTTCTGAGGTTGTTGTTTTAATCTTAATTGTCAGGTAGTGGGACTTCATACCATCCTTCTAGCAACAAAAGGTCTAGGACCGGATTGTCTTTCAGCCAAATGCTAGAAGGTGGTATTCTCCCTAATTTGTAGTCCTGAAACAACGACATGTGGACTAGCTTTCATTCTCTTATTCGGCTTTTCCGCAGCGATAGCAGGCTCTACTCGCGGCCCAAGACGGGACTTGGCTGGCACCCGCCCTATCCTTCTTAAAATCTTTGATATAGGGCATTTTTCCTTCTTTGCTAACTTCTCTATCAGGGTTTGCAGTCTAGTAAATGGCGTAATTCTAGCCCTTTTCGTACAGCCGTCGTTGTAATATGCGGGCTGAGGCAATGCAGAAGCAATCTTGCGGACATTTTCTTCATCCTCTGCGGCGGAGAGGGGATGGAATCTACTTCCTCCCAAAAGTGGTATGTATTCAGGCAGCGGTGTATACTCGGGCAGTTCTGGGATTTCCTCCAGGAAAGCAACTTCAGCAACTCTGGCTTCTCTAACAATCCTTCGACTTCTGTTCCTCCTCTGAGTCCGTGTCAGTGGTGGAATTCTCGAGTTGGACCCGATTTCAAAAACAGAAGGTTTTACAGGAAGATCTGTACCCTCCACGGCAAAAAGTTCATCACAGTTCTGAATTTCCTTCCCCTTAGTCCGGCGTGCCGGGGTAGGTGCGGAGACAACTAGACCAGTGGGGGTAGCAACAACGAGTCCTTTGCGAACAACGAGACTCCTCTCGCTTGGAATCTTTTGCAAAGGAGGGAATTCATGAGTTGACTTGAGGTTAAACTCTATCAACGGCTTCTCGCTTCCGATACTTTGCTTGTGAGTGAAAAGAGAGTGACGTCGGGGATTCTGATGTCAGTGTCCCCGAATCCCTGTCCGAATCGAATGATTCCATTATCAGGCAGTTCGTCCTTGAACACAGCTAGCTCCAGTCTGTTGACGAAGGAGAAGATCAGTTTTGGGGCTTCCATTTCTGCAGGGCAGATTCTAAATGTTAGTCCCCGAATCGTGCTTCTTCTTGTCGTAAAACTTATGACGCAAAAGAAAGAGTCCAAACATATTCCTGTTTATCTTAGTGTATTTGTGGTATTAGAAGATAATTATTTTTTGAAAAAGATTTGTTCGTTAGGAAGGAGAATTATTAAAAGAAGGAGAGTTGTAGGAAGGGTAAAAGGAATTGATTAGGAACTGGAAAAGGAAGAGAAAGTCTTGTAGAAACTTCTCGACCCGCAAGACCGCTCCTAAACTAATACCTATCGGGGCCCACCCCACCTCGGAAATGAGGTAAAAGGATCTCGGAACCTCTCTGTTTAGGGGTGTCTAAACAAATGGCTCTTAAATCCGAGAGAATGTTGGCTATACTTGTTCAAGGTAGAAATGAACATAGCATTCCAACGGAAAGAAGGGTAGTTTGATCCACTAGGGACATGGATACGCTACCGATTTTTGAAAGCAGAATTATCTGATTAAAATGGAGAGAGGAATTTTCCCCGCGGAGTCGCCAGAAATTGTACGGCTTATTCTTGTGTTATGTGTTTTATTTTGAAAAGGGGGTCGCCTAACAGAAGTTTTCGGCGAATTTTAGATTTTAATTTTAATTTAAGTATATATATATGATTTAGAAAGTAGTATTTGATTTTGAAAATAATTTTAAGATATGAAATCAAACCGATCTCACATCCCAGATAGTTTATATAAACGAGCACCGCATCACAAACCGTGTATCTATCCCGAAGAATAGACACACTGTTTGGTGATGGGGCTCGATTAAATAAACTAAAAGATTTGTGACATCCGTTTGGTCTGCGAACCAATTTTATAAGCCGACAAATTCCCCTGCTTAATATAAATGAATTAAGCAGGGTTTATATTACTCGGGTTCTTAAAATTCCCTATAAGGGCAAACCCCTATAGTTAATTACATCTTAAGTGACGGGAATCACTTAAGAAAACTCTCGATAATAATCAGTAATTCTGCTCTCAAAAATTTGAAAGTTTAAGTTTTCAAGGGATTGAATTTTAGAATTTCAATAGGGAATGAATCAAGTTTAGAACATTTTGTTTTGGGAATTCAAAGGAAGAAAGGTAGGAGAAATTACAGATTCGAAGCGAACTTCGTTGATTTCCCTACTATCCTATTGTTCGGCTTGAGTTTAGGAAAGTCCTAATGTTTATTTAATGCTTTGATCTTGCCCATTTTAATTAATTAGGACTTATATTCATATGACATGATCATACAAATAGCCTTGA
Organism: Papilionanthe hookeriana x Papilionanthe teres; assembly: GCA_022702705.1. Taxonomy (NCBI): domain Eukaryota; kingdom Viridiplantae; phylum Streptophyta; class Magnoliopsida; order Asparagales; family Orchidaceae; genus Papilionanthe; species Papilionanthe hookeriana x Papilionanthe teres. The sequence goes on from CM040437.1 coordinate 6,031,326, forward strand.
AGATGTGAGGGTTTGTGTCGTATCGGACGACTACCTCGGGAATCCTAAGACTGGTTAGGGCTTAATTTGCAATGCAAATGCCTAACAAAAAGATTGAGGATTTATGTTGCACTAGGCAAACTACCTCGAAACCCTATGGCTTGGTTTTTTAATTCTAAGAAAGTTTTGCTGAAGTAGACTCAGGTTTTGCTGATGACGATGGTCGTGCTGCCCACCTTGCTCCGAGCTCCTTGTTGTTGCAGAGGGCTTAGTTTTAGAAAATTGTAATCAAAAGAGAAGAGAGGCGTTTGATTTTAGAAATCTTAAAGTCCAAGTGTTTTTTATGTTTTAATTAAAACAAATCTTAAAGTTGATTATAACAACACCGGTTAAGATCCCACGGTTCCATCCTTCCGGCATCGTTATTTTTATCGGATTCACTTAGTCCAGATGAATTTGCTAAACTCAACTAAATGAGTTCCACACTTTCATTTAGACTGTGGGAAATCTAGTTAGCAACACGTAGGTTACATCATCCGAAGTATTCCCGATCATCCAACAAGACGTTTTAATTTAGTTATAATTGTAGTTTTGTATTCTGTTTGTGATTAAATTTTGAGTTGTTTTACATTTTGAAATGTTGTGGCGGTGAATTTTATCTTGAAATGACTTTTAATTTAGTTTTGGTTTCAGTTTTAGGGACTATCCTAAAGGTGCGGGTTTTCATGCAAGAAAAGTAAAGTGCATTTGCAATAAAGTAAATTGCAAGAAGGTAAATTGCAATAAAATAAAAGCGCACCTAGAGGGTCTTCCCGTCATCCCAGGCTGCACTTAAACACAATTTAGAATATTTAAACATTTAAAGCAAATTCCTAGGAAAAGCTAAGGGAAGGGTTATGGTTTTCTACCAAGTTCCTAATCCTATAGCTAGTCATCTCCTATGACGTCTAGTGTTCTTGTGTTTTGGTTCGAGGATGATTTTCTTCATCAAAGAACAATTAAGTTCAATTGTTCTTATAAACATCCTATCGTACTGAGGAAGTGCTTAAGACGAATCTTAAACATCTTTTCAATACTTCTAGGATTATTTTAAGTCCAAGAGAATTTAATTATACAATGAATCAATCATCCAGGAGTTCAAGTTTTGTTATCTTGCTCAGTGAACTAAGACACTTGAATATCCTATGAGTGAAGTAATACTTCACTTAACACTCCATTTAGGAGTTATAACAATAAGAGCTTTTGAGGGTAAATCGATATTCAAGTAATTTGTGATTCGACTTAATTTTAATTAATGGGTTTAAGTTTGGAATAGTGTTCAAGTTGTTTTTAGATTTATTTTTGAATTCTTTATGTCTTAAGTGATGTAATATTTAATTCTATTTAATTAAATTTAATTTAATTTAATTTAATTGGGTTTAGTTTAAGTTTTAATTTAATTTTATTTATTTAATTTAATTTTAATTTTATTTTAACTTGATTTTATTTTATTTTTTATTTAATTTAATTTAATTTAATATGTTTTAATTTAATTTAATTTAATGTGATTTAATTTAATTTAATTTAATTTAATTTTTAATTTAAATTTTAATTTGGTTTTATTTTTTAAAATTTTAATTTAATTTAAATTTAAATTTAATTTTATTATCTTTTTTTTAATTTAATTTTAATTTAATAGTTTATTTTTTTTATGCTTTAAAGATGATTTAATTTTAATTGTTAAAGTATAAATTTAATTGAAATTTTAAAAGAATTTAATTTAAATGTTTTAATTTTAATTTAATTTAATGATTAAGCATTTTATGTTTTGAATTTGGATTATCATTTTAATTAGGAATTAAATATTATTGAGGTGATTAATTTAGGGATTCTTAGATTAAAGAATAAATCTCTTCCTAATAATATCCCTATTTTAATAATTCTAATTTTTTTATTATTCTTCCAAATTTAATTAATTATTTAATTAAGGTTTATTTTGTTTACTTTCAAATTACTTGGTAGGTTTCTACCCTTTAAATACCTAAGTTTCAAACATCCAAAATCAACTTAGTATCAAATATTTTACCCATCCTTCAATTAAACCTAAATTTTTTAATTATAGGTTAAAATTTTAATTACCATTTTGCCCTTTATGCTTACTAATTCCATAACTCACTAAATTGAGATTAAATGAATTTGAAATTTTTATGTGACTTCACTCATATGTCAATCAAGACATTAGAGGAGAAAATGTGATTTTTCTGTATTTAATTTATTTATGTAATTATTTTTGGTGGAAAATAAGAATTTTCAAAGAAAATTTAATAACATGACCAAGGGAAAGTTTCTGTCCTTAAGAAAATTATGGGATATTCCTAATGACTAGAGGACCACTTGGACCAATTTTGGTGATTTTTTGAATAATATTATTTTTATTATAATTATTTTGATTTTTGAAGTATTAATTAATTTAAAAATAAAATAAAGGTTGAAAAATGAATTTTATATTTTTAAAAAATCTCTCTGACACCAAGGAAACCAGAGTACCAATTTTTATAATTTTCTGATTTTTCTTTGATTTATTAGAATTATTTTAGTGGAAATGCTAGAAAATACATTTTTTAATTTTAAAATTATCTTAGGGCTTTAAAATTTAATATCTCATCATAGAGACATAAGAAAAATATGGGGTTTGTTCCTAAGTGATTAAAATTCAAAATGTGACATTTTGGTGAATTTTATTATTTTTTTATTTTTATTATTTTTTAATTATTAAAATATTCAAATAATGCAAAAAATCAACTTTTTTTGGAAAATTACAATTTTAATTTTCTTAAATTCCCCTGATATCAGTAGAGACTTTAAAACCAATTTGGTGAATTTTTGAAAAGGATTTTGAAAGTTACGAATTTTTAAAATTTAAATTTGGCTAAATGGCTTAATCAACCCATTTGTTAGGGCTAACCAAGTCCAATTGACTTCAAATTTTTATGGTGGGTTCCTCTAATCCTAAAGGTCAGTGGAGAATTGATTTCAAGTCAATTTGATGTATGATTAGCTCTAATTAATTAAGGTTCCATTTTGGGTGTTTAAGCCAATTAGGGTCATTACAAGTGAATTAACTCAAGACCTATTTTCCCTAGGGTCCTCTGGTCATAGGAAACATCACCAAATTTTCCTAGAATTTATTTCATAACATGCAAATTATTAGAATTAAAATACTCAGAATAGTAACCTAGAATTGAAAAATCAATAACTCTTCATAGGGTGTCCTCTCGACTTTGGAAAATTCAGGAAATGTTCCCAAATTCAGAGGCTTCAAAAGCCCTATGGTCTCATGCCATGGTGAATTGTATACATGCATGGAGAATTGAAAATGTGCAGAGAGTAAATAAATAGTTAAAAATCAAATACTCAATGAAATTAAATGATTTCTTTTCCACATTATTCTCCTCTGTTCACTGAGCAAGAAGCTATTTTTATTTTATTTTTCAGATTTTTCTACTCAAAGTTATGCATTTTTGAAGTTTAGGGAATTAAATAAATCAAAAAATACCCAAATTTCCTACTTATCCAAGCGACGCCAACTCAAACTAGGCATCTCCGAAACACTGCGTGTCGTCTTCTGATTCGGCACCGCCATCCGACTCAGAGCTCTAGGGCCCCGCTGTTCACTTACCATCGCGCTGTCCGGCTCAATCCAGATCGTCCGCTCGATACACGCTCGATCCGACGGCTCCCAGTCATCGTCTACGACTGGTGTGCACCCGTGACCGTCAACCTTCTAACCCTAATTTCTCACTCGATTCTCAATGGATTTTCGTGTTCTTATGCTCTATGGATTCTTCTTGAGGAGACGAACACATCTATACGGTAAACATGTATTGAAATTGACTCAAATTAAATAGAGAATCTCTGTAAGCTAGGGAAGAAGAGTGAGTCCATAACTTTGCTCGCAGAAGTGAAGCTTCGATCCGAGAGTTGTGTCACCTTCGATCGGGTCTAAGCAAGCTCCGGATGAAGTCTCTTGGCCGGTGAATTGTCCGAGTATGATTTGGACCAAGCCCGATCACAAAGCTTGGAGGCCGGAAGCAATGGCCGGCCCGGTGAGGGGGCTTTTACCGGTAAACTTCTTCTCTTGGTCTGGTGAAGGTGTAGGACCAATCAATTTGGGGATTGACTCACCGTGAAGAAGTGTCCTGGTTTTTATGCTGAAATTTGAACTCAAAATTGAGCTCACCTGGAGGGAATTGGGGCTGGAATTCATTGGGAATCAAATGCTCTATGTGTGGAGAGTGGTCTGGAATGATTTTGGCAGAGTTTCCTTAAGGTTGGTTCAAGCACTTCTCCCATGGCCGAGAGAGGTGGGGTTTAAATAGGAGAGGCTCGGAGGGCCTCCTGTGGGAAGTTAGGGCTTGGGATCACCGCTTCAGCAAGGAAAGAACATACCGTAATGGCCACTGTGCTTGGGGTAACTCAGCAAGGGAGAATTTCAATGCTTGGCTCCTTCCAATGTCTCGGCCATGGCTTTTTCCGGTGACCCAGGCGGCTGGCCAGCAGGCATGAGTCACTCTCAGGTCCAGGTGGGTCAAGGCTGGAGGTTTGTGCAAGCAATTGTCCAATGCCAAGTGTAGAGGGTTGGATTTAAGTGGTAAAGGGAGAAGAGTGATTTTGGGTTCACATGTGTCAACCCATGTATTTGGGCTTGGTTCACCTCCCCATGGTCCGATTTTGGGCCAAGGGGATCAGTTGGGTCAGTTGCCATGGAGTGGTGAAGTCCCCATCAAAATAGTTTAAGTTAATTTTGGGTTATGGTGTTGCATGAAAGAGGTTAAAATGGCTTAAGGAAGGCTTAGGAAAGGACTCCCTCTTCTTTCCATTAATGGTTTGGTGACAAGTCAAACCCCCCATGGCTTCATGTGGCTTGTACATGGCTTGCATGTGGCTCCATTGGCTCATCCTTGGCTTAGGAAAAGTGGATTCATTTATATGAAAAAGGAATATGGAAATTTTGGCAATTTAGTGAAAATTTAGATGGTGCTTGATTTAGGTTGATTTGATGATTGATTTGGGACTTAGGAATTGATTCCAATTAAAGGGATGATGAGAAGGAATTGTCAATGTGGGCTTTGGAATGGGTTTGGGCTTTTGGATTTTACTTTGGATGGGCTTTTAAAATGGGTTAGGGAAGTGGGCTTTTGGATTTTAAAATGGACTTTAGGATGAAAGTTTGGTAAAGTCTTGGGCCAAATAATTGTTGGGTTTGGTTTAGGGATGTTTCATGAGTGATTTGGAATAAATTTAAGGTGGGTTGAGCTTATTTGGGTTAGGTTTGGGTTTATTTGGTACATGGGCCAATGTAGGTCAAATTGGGCTAATTTGGGCCAATGTTGGGCTAGGATTGAAATTGATGTAAAATTAATGTTGGAAAATGTTTATGGGAATGTTTCAAAGAGGTTTTGACTTTGGTTGGGTTTTGATTTTGGGGTTTGGGCTTATTTGGGTTAGGTTTGGGTTTAGGTTAAAATTGGGACTTTTAGCTTTGGGTTGAATTTGAGTGGGGTTTGGGTCCAAATTTTGGGCAAATTATGTTAGTGTTTTGTTTGTGGGGATGTTAAGGAAGGTTTAGAAAAGGTTTTGGGTTAATTGGAGTTGAATTGGGTTAGTTTGATTTGACATTGGGTTCATTTTGGGTTAAAATGGGTCAAATTGGGTAAATTGACAAAATTGGCCTATGGTGTAGTTGAACAAAATTAAATTGGGAATATTTGGGATTTTCTGGAATTTTCTGAAATTTTGGACTTTTTGGCTAAGAGGGGCATTTTGGGTATTTGGAGGGTATTGGGAGGTATTTTTGTAATTTTTGGTATTTTTGGCTATGAATGATCAATTTGAGTAATGTGGGAACGTTTGGGATCGGGTCTTGAGGAATTTTGGGTGGTTTGGAGATTTTTTTTGAAAAATTTGGGTAATTTCAAGGGTTTTGGGTAGGCTAGGCGGGTGTAGGGTCCCGGGTGTCAAAAATTGAAAATTTAGAAAATTGAAAATTTAGAAAATTGAAAATCGGGTAAATGTAAGTGGAATGAAACCATTTTGGTTGAGCCATGAAGCCATGTTAAGCCTATATGAGCCATGAGAGGACTCATTTGAGGCATTCACTATGTTGTTCCTAACCTTCTTAGCCAAGGGCCTAAGGGTTAAGGACCATCCATGTGAATCACCTTCATGAGTCAGGAGGTCAAGTTGGGTATATGTGTGGTTTTAGGAGGTGTGTGAAAGTATAGTGTATGAGTGTAGTGTGTGTGTAAGTCAGCCCTTCACCAGACCAAGCCACCCAGGGCAGTCCTAAGGCCAAAGAGTCCTATAGGAACTCATCTTTTAAAATTCGACATTTGATTTCAACCCTCTAGGTGATTAGGGGTCTACAATCAAGTTTGTGGAGTTTGTAGGGAGTTAAGAAGTGGTTTGAATTTCTAAGTGGTGGGTCCCAATTCTAATCCTCTAGGATAGTCAAAGGAAAAGCCTAAGGCTAGATCCTAAGTACTAAAGAGAGAAGAGAAGACCTCATCAAAAATGAGGTCAACAATGTCCACATTCAATGAATCTTCTAGAAGGTCGGTCTGGCGCCTAGGCGCCGGAATCTGGCGCCTAGGCGCCAGACACCTCGTCCAGTTCTTCGCACCTCTTCACTTTGGCTTGCACCTCTTCGTGATTAAAACCATTTTGGAGAGTCCAAATGCAATGTATCACATGTCCTATTATCAAGGAACAACTGACAGCCTTCTAGAATGTCCAATAAAAGCTCACTCCGTCAAAATAACTGATAAAAAATTGTCAAAAACTTGACAGTTTTAGTATCTAGTCTGGCGCGTAGGCGCCAGTTTCTGGCGCCAGGCCATATTTTTATATACTTTTGGTATTTTGCTCCATTTTTGCTTCTTTTTTGCTCCTTTTTCCTTCTTAGACCTTTTTATATTACCTACACCCAAAAACATAAAAAATACCTTTCATTAAAGCATAATATCCTTAGAAATTAATAAGAATTAAGACATAAAGAAATAGGTATTTTTTTATAGATCAAAATCCCCCAATCTTAAATGTTACTTGTCCTCAAGTAACTCTTTTTACTATATAAAATATAACTTTTAGAAATAAAAGATAAATATTTCAGATTTCGTATAATTTTTGATTTTATAAAGTCTTTAGTAAATTATTAACCCAATTTCACTAACTAGGTTTAATTTTAAGAATTTAAAGAATATTTAACTACCAAATCATAAGATTTCAAACTTTTCATTCATTTTGAAAATAATAGAAGTCTATTATATTAAGCTTTCATAGATTATTTACAAGAAAAAGATCTTCTTGAAAAATCTTTTCTAAATAAATATTTATGCATAAAAATTAAGTAAATTATGTAATTAGTTTTCTTCCTATAAGATAATTCAAGTGAAGCCAATTTTTGATTCGGCATTTCCTCAAGCTTCTCCTCTCTATTTTTTTTTATATATATAGAGAGGATTACTATATCCTGGATCAGCTCGTTAATGGTTTTGAACTTCACTATCCTTAACTTATATTTTCAAAACTTATACATCTCCACTTAATTATTATAACATAAATAAAAATTCAAAAAGAATTCCAATCTTTTCTTTTTTAAGTGATAATTTTTTTTACTTAATATTTCTAAAATTCTATTATTTCTATCATGGATAGAAAAATTCTTTTTCTCATTCTTCTTTAAGTTAAATAATTCTATTCTTAAAATCAATCAAAGAGTAAAATTTTGGTTAATTTCACTAATTTTTTTATAATTTCAAAAATAAAAGTGATCTCAAATAAATTCTTCATTCCTTAAGTTATGTTAAAAAGTTTCTATTTTTAAGAAATTATTAGCTCTTTAAGGACAAATAAAATTTAATTTTGAATGGATTTTCCCTTCCCCCAAACTTAAGTTTTGGTATACTATGATAATTTGAAAGTATGAGAGAAAGTAAATCATAAGTATTTTTAGTAAGTATGTAAAAAAAACAATCTTAAAAAGAAAAATTAACTTCTAAACATGATTTTATGAATAATTAAGATAAAACAGATGCATGTATATAGAAAGGTAAGCAGGCTAATTTTATGATGATATTAAATTTGAAACATAATTAAAACAGAGCAAAATAATTAAGTACTAAACATTAAACTAAAACAACATATAAACTAATTCTAAATTCAGTCTCAACACAACAAAATCCTAATACTAAACAGTCAATATACATCAAATACAAAACTAACAAACAATCAAAATAAAACAAACTAACAGAGTTACACATCAAAGAAATCAATAACAACTAATCACTAGCTATAGCCTCATCATCATCTTCATCACCAAAGGAAAATTCTACGTCCTTAGGATCAATAAATGGTGTGAATCTAGGAAAAGTAAGAAAACCAACATCATGCTCACCCTTTAGAAATTTGACTAGGGGTTCATCATACTCAGCATCATAATTACTCTTCCTCAGATAAATGATCTAGTTTTCTATTAATAGTATCAATCCTGCAGTGAGTTTGAAATAACTCCCGCCGTCGTTCTAAAAACTCGATCATGCATCGATTCCCGTAAATCCGATGGTGGCTCGTGCGAAGTAGAGGGTCAAGAAGTAGAAGGTCTACCCGAAGTATGTGCGAAGTAGAAGGAGCGATCGATCTCTTCCCTCAAAGATGATCATAGATACTAATACTCTCCTGCCCAATTGGCTTAGTAGACTTCAGCTTCTCCTCAAAAATATCAACAGTGACTCCATTACTAACACATAGTGAATAGATCAAAGATGGAAATCCCAATCCAACAGAAGTGCTATTTCTCGCAGTAGTCTTCACAAAATCATAAATAATGCTTCTGACATCAATAGGCTTCCTCTCCTGAATGCAGTAATTTAAGATCGCTCAATCTCTAGTCACTTCACTGAGATGGTTGGAAGGTAACAATCTTGCAAAAATAAAGTAGTGCCATGCTTTAGATACACCATTTAATTCAGAGGATTTGAAGTTTACCCTCTTTCTGTTCCTGATCTTCCAAGATCCAGTACCGTTAGTTAGATAAGCAATAATCATGTTCAAATCTCCCTCAGATGGTGATAATCCAGAATAATAGCACTCAATAGTCGGTGGCAGGCCATAGAATATGTTGATCCTTTCTGGAGTAAATCCTACTCCGATTCCTCCAATAAAGACTTCAAAATCCTCGGCATCCAGAAAATTTGCATAAAATTCTTGAACAATCGGGATAACAGCAATAACAGTAAAGTAACAAAATCGTTTCCAGTTGTGTGCAACGATAGTGTTTTCGATCATTTCCCCAGGATGATAAAAACTTCGTTCCGAGATGAACTTTCTCGACAATGCAAGTTTGTGGAAGCAAAAATGTGCAGTCACAGTTGGAAATTTACTGCTATCCAAATTTTCTCGTTATTTCCCGCGCTTAGATTTTGGAGCCATCTAAACGTGAAAGAAAACAAGAACTAATTTAGGAATCAAAGATTTAAACTCTTTTTAAGTTTATAAAACTTAAAATAAGTTTAAAAATATAAAGAAATAACTAAAAATTGAATATTTTTTTAAAATTTTTGGTTCTTAGCAAAACTTAGGGAAATCTATGGTGAAAATCGAAAATAAATGGTTTATAGTGTAGATCTGACCTTCAGACGAAGAAATCGAGTGGTTTCGCGCTCAAATCCTTGGTGTTTTGACCTCAAAATGGATTTAGAGGATGTATTTTCATGAAAATTGGGAAGAAGATGAAGCTTAGGCGTCAAAAATGGCTTTTGGGGGATTAAATAGTAATTTTCGGGTAGCAGGCCGAACTGGCGCTTAGGCGTCGAATTCTGGCACCTAGGCGCCAGACTCGCCTTTCACAAAAATTTTTTTTTAAAATTTATTTTTCCACCAAAATTCATAAATTCAACTTCCAATAACTCATATCAGAGTAGGGCTTCAGTTTTTAACTTCCACAACATTTTTCAAAAATTTATAAAAAATTAAATATTTAATCCACCAATCAAACATAAGGTTTTCAATCAAACTCACTAATTTCCATTTAAAATCTTCAATTTTGACTCAATACATTCCAGATAAGTACTACATTTGATTCAAGTTCCTAATACACACTCAACAAGCTCAAAGAAAATACAACACACATTGAATATGAAAGCAAATATACTAACAAACACAATCGATTCTCTAAATCGATACAACAACTCAACAAACCATAATAACTATCTCTTTACCAAAATATTCTAATCTTCACAAGGGAAATTGTGAATTCCACTTGGAAAGAAGAATAACGCTCTCAGGAAATCCGTAGTCGTCTTTTCATCAATCCACTTGTTCTTAGCATACATTTCAACTTGAGCATCATGATAAGCCGCAATATGATCAAATTGAAGTTTCATTTGTCATTCTAGATGTTCAACTTGATGAAACTTCTCATGAAGGCGATCTCCAATCCTTTTAAAATCTTCTTCAAACTTATCTAAACGACTAGAAATTTTCTCTAAACTTACAATGATGAAACCATTGAAGTAGGGTTGAGGATCCCTTGAGACCTTGTCCCTAGCCTCTTTTCCATGATTTCTCCTTTCCATTTGTTCAAAAATTTCTCAAATCTCTCAAGAATGAAATATAAGGGACGTAAATTTGATTGTTTGATGGTTAGGGAAGAAGATGGGTAGATTTAAATGGGAAAATCGTGTGAAAAACTGAAAATTTTTTGTTTTTACAAGACCCAGTAACCGTGGCGCTTAGGTGCTGAATCTGGAGCCTAGGCGCAGGACCTATTGATACATAGTTGATTCTGGCGCTTAGGCGCCGAATTCTGGCGCCTAAGCGCCTGAACTATGTTCAACTCCGTTTCGCCTAATCGTCAAATTTTCAAAATTTCGTTCTCTAGAATAGGTAAATTATACCGGTAAGAGTAATTTAGACTCGATAACTCACATTATAAACTATCATAATGAAGGTTAACTTGATCTCCTTTTTACGCATATTTAAAATAGAGTGATCCTATTTTTAAATCTTATATACCTCAAAATAATTTTCAGCCTAAGTTAACCAAGACTTATGGGCATCAAATTTTTCTAAAGTAATATAAAATTAATCAAGATCGAGGCATAACCTTACATTAAAACACAAAAACACAAGATAATTATGGGTTGCCTCCCACAAAGCGATTGGTTTAACGTCGTCACCCGACTTAAGTAAATCTTTAATCGAGTCGACTCAATTCATAAGCCTCTTTATAAATCTTCTTAATATCTCCCAAATAAGGCTTCAATCTTAATCCATTTACTTTAAAAATTTTTCCAGCTTTGGGATCTTTAATATTCACTGACTCCATAATGGTATACTTTCTCAACAAAATAATGTCCAATCCATTTAGATCTTAATTTTCCAGGAAAAAGTCTTAAATGAGAATTAAACAGTAAAACATTTTATCCAGGCTCAAAAATTTTTCCTGAAATTTTCTTATCATGCAATATCTTCATTTTCTCTTTATAAATCCTTGCATTTTCATACGATTCGTTTCTAATTTCTTCCATCTCATTTAATTGCAATAATCATTTTTCTCCTGCTTTATTTAAATTAAAATTAAAATCCTTTATCGCCCAATAAGCTTTATGTTCAAGTTCTACAGGTAAATGACAATTTTTACCATAAATTAACCGGTAAGGTGACATTCTGATTGGTGTCTTATAAGCCGTTCTATAAGCCCATAATGCGTAATCAAGTCTATCAACCCAATCAGTTCTTTTAGGATTAACAAGCCTTTTCTAAAATTCTTTTAATTTCTCTCGTTTGATACATTAGCCATTCCACTTAGTTTCGAGGGTGATAAGCAACTTGCAATTCTATGTTTGATTCCAAATTTTCGAAGTAATGATTCAATTCTTATATTCCCGAAATGACTTCCACCATCGCTGATAATTACCTTAGGCATTCCAAATCATTAAAATATCATTTTCTTTAAGAATTTTGAAACACTTTTGGAATCACAAGCTTCGTAAAGCAATGACTTCAATCCACTTTGAAACATAATCAATCGCTAATAAAATATAAATTTTTCCGGATGATGGAACAAATGGTCCCATAAAGTCTAATCCCCATATATCAAAAATTTCAACTTCCAATATATAGTTTAACGACATTTCATCTTTCCTAGATATATTTCCCATCCTTTGACATCAATCACATGTTTTCACATATTGCCTCACATCTTTAAATAAGGTAGGCCAATAAAATCCAGAATTTAAAATTTTAAATGCAGCTTTATCTATGCCAAAGTGTCCTCCAAAATCAGAATCATGACATTTTTGAATAATAGCAAAAGTTTCCTCATAAGGTACACATCTTCGAATCATAGAATCTTTACCAATTTTAAATAAATGAGGTTCTTCCCAAATATAAGATTTAGCATCATATTTAAATTTCTTAATAAATTTATTATCCAAGTCATAAGGTAAAATATTGCTAACTAAATAATTAACAATATCAGCATACCACGATTGTTTTGTATCTTTGAATAACATATAAAGATTGATCGAGGAATTTCTCATTTATATTTTCTTCCGAAATAATATCATTTTTAATTCTAGCACAAATGATCAAGAATTTGGTTTTTAGTTCCTTTTCTATCTACTATTTGAAAATCAAATTCTTGTAGAAGTAAAATCCATCTTATAAGTCTAGGTTTAGAATCCTTCTTAGATATTAGATATTTAATAGTAGAATGATCAGTATGAACTATGCATTTAGTACCAAGAAGATAAGGTCTAAATTTATCAAAGGCATATACTATAACTGAAGCTCTTTCTCAGTGGTAGGTAATTTCTTTGTGTTTCAGTAAGAGTTTTACTAAGCATAATATACAACTTTGAAAACTTTCTTATATTTTTGTTCTAATACAGCTCCAATTGCAAAATCACTTGCATCACACATTAATTCAAAAGATTTATTCCAATCAAAGTGCAACAATGATAAAGTGCATTATTAATTTTTCTTTTAGAATATTAAAAGCATTAATACATTCTTCATTAAATTCAAATTGTGCATCTTTTTCTAATAAATGACAAAGAGTTTTAGCAAATTTAGAAAAATCCTTTATATATCTTCTATAAAATCTAGCATGACCTAGAAAACTTCTCACATCAGTAACAGTAGTAGGTGGTTGCAATTCTGCAATAATTTTCACTTTTGCTTGATCTACTTCCATCCCTTTGTGTGATACTTTGTGTCTAAGTATAATGTCTTCTGTGACCATGAATTGACATTTTTCCCAGTTAAGAACTAAATTTGTTTCTTCGCATCTTTTCAGAACTTTGTCTATGTTTTCCAAACAAGATTCAAAAGAAGTTCCAAAGACTAAAAAATCATCCATGAATATTTCAATTTCTTTATCAATCAAATCACAAAATATTGACATCATACATCTTTGAAAAGTTGCAGGTGCATTACATAAACTAAAATGCATTCTTCTAAAAGCAAATGTTCCATAAGGACTTGTAAATGTTGTCTTTTCTTGGTCCTCAGGAGCAATAAGTAATTGATGATAACTAGAATATCCATCCAGAAAATAGAAATATGAGTGTCCAGCTAATTTATCGTGCATTTGATCCAAGAAAGGTAAAGGAAAATGATCTTTTCTAGTTTCTTTATTTAGTTTCCTATAGTCAATACAAATTCGCCATCCAGTAACTTGTCTTGTAGGAATAAGTTCATTTTTATCATTAATAATGACAGTTACTCCTCCTTTCTTCTGAACACAATGAATAGGACTTACCCATTGACTATCCAAAATAGGATAAATAATACCAACATCTAACCACTTAATAATTTCTTTTTTAACAACCTCTTTCATAATAAGATTTAATCTTCTTTGCAATTCTATAGTAGGTTTAAAATTTTCTTCCATTAAAATTCTATGCATGCAAAAGGAAGGGCTTATTCCTTTTATATCAGCAATAGTCCAACCAAAAGCTTTCTTATAATTCTTTAACACACCTAGTAATTCTTCTTCTTGATCTTTACTCTGTTCAGAAGAAATAATGACAGGTAAAGTTAACGAATTCCAAGAAAAGCATATTTTAAATGGGAAGGTAACATTTTTAATTCCAGTTCTAGTACTTTTTTAATTAAGGGTAAAAGTATATCATTTTGAGTTATGTCTAAAGTTTCCCAATTATCTTTAATAAAATGAGTCTCTTCTTCTTCTACTATTTCATCTTTATCAGTTAAAAATTCAAATTTTTCTTCAGAAATAACTTTATATTTTTCTTGATAATGTTTTTCAATTAAATAATCAATTATATCCATTCGATAGCATTTCTCTTTATCAGAGTACTTCATTGATTTAAGAACATTGAATTTAATTTCTTGATCATTGACTCTCATGGTTAATTATCCTTTTTGCACATCAATCATAGCTCGTCCGGTAGCTAGACAAGGTCTTCCTAAAATAATAGGTATCTCTTTATCTTCTTCCATATCAAGTACTATGAAATCTACAGGGAATATAAATTTATCCACTTTAACAAGGACATCTTCTATAACTCCTTTAGGATAAGTGATAGATCTAACAGCTAACTGAAGAGTTACAGTGGTGGGAGTAATATCTCCTAAATCCAATCTTTGATAGATAGAAATGGCATGAGATTATTACTTGCTCCTAAATCACATAAATCTTTTCCAAAAAAATTTTCTCCAATAGCACATGGTATAGTGAAACTTCTAGGATCCTTAAGCTTTTCAGGTAATTTCTTTTGAATTATTGCACTGCATTCTTCACTTAATGCAACAGTTTCAAAAGCTTCAAATTTTCATTTTTTGCTTAAAATATCCTTCATAAATTTTGCGTAAGTTGGCATTTGTTCCAAAGCTTCAGCAAAAGGTATGTTAATAGTAAGTTTCATAAAAATTTCAAAGAACTTAGAAAATTGATGATCAAGTTTCTGCTGTTTATGTCTCTGAGGAAAAGGTGGTGGTGGTTTTTCAACTTCCACATTAACAGGTATAACAGTATGATCTTGACTAGGAGAGAGAGTTTCTTTAGGTTTTTTAATCTCTTCAACCTCAATTTCTTTTTCAAATTCATTCTGCAATCTTTCTTTTAATTCCTTTCCACTTCTAAGTTGCATGCCTTTAACTTGTTCATGTTTTTTTCCGAGTTTCCTTTGGATTGATTTCAACATTACTAGGAAGTGTTCCTACAGTGTCCGTTATTAATTAAAGTAGCAATTTGCCCCATTTGATTTTCAATATTACGAATAGCAGTATTTTGATTTTGTAATTGATTATTCATTTGCATAATTAATTCTTCTATTGATAACTTTTTGTGTTAATTATTAAATACAGGAGGTTTATAATTTGAATTAACTTGATTATTCCAATTTTCAGTGGGATGAGATTGATTATTACCCCATTATTGTTGCGAATTATTCCAGTTAAAATTAGGATGATTTTTCCACCTGAGATTATAATAATTTGAATAAGGATTATTTTTACTTGCAATAGCTTGTAAAGTTTCAATAGTTTGAGGATCTTCAATATTACCGTAGTTATTATGCGAAATATTAATTGCAAAATTATCTAATTTCTTAGATATTGCTACAACTTGTGAAGCTAAGATAGAAAAGGCTTCATTATCTTGAATACTAGCCATCTTTTTAGGATTAATCCTTTCGGAAGGCCATTGAAAATTATTATTAGCCATTTCTTCAATTAAATTGTAAGCTTCTTCATATGATTTAGACATTAAAGAAACTCCAGCAGCAGCATCAATAATTGATTTAAAAGATCCAATTAATCCATTATAAAATGTTTGAATAATCAACCAATCAGGTAAAGTATGATGAGGACATTTTCTTAATAGTTCTTTAAATCTTTCCCAAGTTTCATATATTGTATCCTCGTCAAATTGACTAAACAAAGTAATATCATTTCTTAATTTAGCAGTTTTAGAAGGAGGAAAATATTTAGCAAGGAATTTTTGTGCCATTTCAGCCCATGTTTTAATAGAACCAGTCGCTAATGAGTTTATCCACATCTTTGCTTTATATCTTAAAGAAAAAGGAAAGAGTCTAAGTCTAATAGCATCATCAGAAACATTGTTATATTTAAAGGTAGCACAAAGTTCTAAAAACTAACAAGATGTAAATTTGGATCCTCATTCGGTGATCCACCAAATTGATTGTTATTCACCATTTGAATAATAGACGGTTTAAGTTCAAAAGAATTAGCATCTACAAGTGGGTATTTGAATACTACTATGAAGTTCATCAACCGTAGGGTTAGCATAATCCCTTAATGGTTTATAAACATTTTGATCATTAAGTTCAATCGGATTTTGTAAAGTAGCCATTTCTTGAAATTTTCGAATTTGTTTTCCCTTTTTAATTTTTCTATTTGTTCTTTCCAATTCAGAATCTAAAGGTATTAATCCTTCAGAACCAAATCTTCGCATAAAACAAGCAATAAAATTTAACTATTTTATTTCTTTCTTCCCTTGATCTCTTCCCCGGCAACGGCGCCAAAAACTTGACCCGACCGCTACGTTTAACGCAGTAATGTTTGATTTCAAAAGATAGCCAAAAAGCTTTGACTCAATTTATAAATAGCAGCTAGTGTATAAAATTAATATTATATAAGTAATATTTTTACACACTAGTAGGTACTACGCAAGTATACATATCGTTTCAAGTAATATAGGGTTTTTAAACAAAGACCCCGAATATCGATCCCACTGTGGAAGATTTATAGAAATAAATTTTCTATAAAGCGAAAGCGAAATATAATAGTAAAAATATTTTTATTTTAATTATAATTTATTATTAATTACTAGATGCAATTTAAAGAAAACAATAATAAGAAAATAATTTTATAAACTCTATATAAAATAAACAACTTTCTTTCCTTCAATTAATCTAAGATTTTTAAGATAATTTAATATTCGTTGGAGAATTTAATTTATGGTATTGTGCTACAACGAAGCATTCCTATTCTTTACCCTTTGATCCAGTCGCAAAGAACATTGACTAATTTACGAATCAGGTCCGGATGTATTGTTAGTAGAATGGGTTAATCTAGGCTAACACTTCTAGATGTCCAAGGGTGGCTATGGTCGGCCCTACTAGTGACCCTTTCCTAGTCTATAAATCAAATTATAAGAATTTAGTCTGTCACACTAAAAACTTATCAATTATACACCCTTTAAATATTATCTTCCTATTTATTTGCACTTTACCATGAATAGCCCGCACATGGCCTTCGACTACCCAAGGATTCATGTGACATTTACAAGTTAAGAGTTCTTCTCCTACAAGGTTTCTAAACTCTTCAACAGGTTTTAACAATTCAAACGACCAATTTAAAAAGTAAAGTAAGATCAGGTATTAATGTCATCACATTGTTTTGAAAATATTTTGAATTTTAATTCTCCATCGAATCTTTATATTATCTTAACTATCTCTTCATAATTGAAGTAAGAAAGTAACGAACTACTCAGAACACATTGAAAATAAATAACAAAACATGATAATTAAACTTTAAATCAAATGTAAAAATATACTTATCTCAAATATTTCTTCTACAGATCTTCTGATTCCTATTGACTCCACAGTGTAATGAACTCCAGATGCAATAACTTGAAAATAAACTCACTAAACTAAACAAAAGTGGCCAAAAATTTCTCTCTCTAATTCTCTCTCTAAGTATGAGAGATCCTAAAGTAGATAAGAGAAAGGGGTACAATGGGAGGGGCACGTTTTCTGAAGAATTGGACCTCTATTTATAGGCTTCAAGAGTTGCCTTGAGGCACCTCTTCAAAACATGTCCACATTCAATGAATCTTCTAGAAGGTTGGTCTGACGCCTAGGCGCCGGAATCTGGCGCCTAGGCGCCGGACACCGCCTCCAGTCCTTAGCAGCTCTTCGAGATTTAAACCATTTTAGAGCGTACAAATGCAATGTATATCATGTCCTATTATCAAGGAACAACTGCCAGCCAACTAGAATGTCCAATAACCGCTCGCTCTGTCAAAATAATTGATCAAACATTGTCAAAAACTTAACAGTTTTCGTATCTAGTCTGGCGCTTAGGCGCCAGTTTCTCGCTCCTAGGCGCCAGTTTCTGGCGCCAGGCCATATTTTTTTATACTTTTGGTATTTTGCTCCATTTTTGCTCCATTTTTGCTCCTTTTTCCTTCTTAGACCTTTTTACATTACCTACATCCAAAAACACAAAAAATACCTTTCATTAAAGCTTAATATCCTTAGAAATTAATAAGAATTAAGACATAAAGAAATAGGTATTTTTTTTATAGATCAAGAATTAAAATACTCAGAATAATATTAAATTAATTTAAAATCAATTCTTATTTCACATTAATTTTCTATGTTCACTGAGCAAGTGTGTATTTTTAGTTTATTTTTAGGATTTTTTATGAGAAGATATGGATTTTTAAAGGTTCTTGTATTCAATTAAATAAGAAAAGGCCCTAATTTCCTACTTAACCATGCGACAACACCTCAACCTAGGCAGATCTGAAGCTCCACGCGGCGCAATTTGATTCGGCGCCTCCATCTGACTCGGTAGCCACGCGGCCCACGGTTCTGTTCCACTGCTTCATCCGGCTCGATCTCCGACGTTCATCTGATACATGCGCGATCCGACGGCTTTAGGTCATCGTCTCTGCCTGGTGTGAACCCACAACCGCACGTTTTCTAGACCTAATATCTCCCTCAATTCTATTCCAAATTGCATGGGATTGGATTCTATGTGCTCTTCTAAGCAAGGGCTACAAATCCATATGACTAACATGCACCAAAATCGAATGAAATAAAATGGATAATTGCTTGAAGGTCGGGAGTGAGAGGTGTTTCCATACCTTGGTCCAAGAGAAGAAGCTTCAATTGGATGTGCTCGTTACATTCATTGGAGTCTAAGGAGCCTAAAAATTGAGCCTCGAGCGCTAGTGAAATGTCTAGCTATGATAGTGACCAGACTCGATTTGAGCTTTGGCCGATAGAGCAATTGGGTAGTTTAGAGAGGGGGATTTCACCAGGGAACTCCTTCTCTTGGTGTTGGGAAGGTGTGGGTGAGCTTAATTTGATTTTTGTGGAGGTTATGGGGATGTCCTATTTCTGACCTGATTTTCGACTGAGAAATTTAGCTCAGCTAGAGGATTTCAGGACAAGAGGACAGTGGGGATGAACTTCTCTTGGCTAGGAGGAACTCTGGGAGCAGTTTGGGGGAGTTATGTGAGAGGAGTTTTAGCACTTGATTCATGGCCGAAAGGAGGGGATTTTATAGCCATGGCCGGAGAGAGGAGCTCAGGGTCATGCAATGAGTGGTTTAGGCCGCTCAGGGTGAGGGCAGTGCAGGAAAGGTGGCTGGTGAGGGGACTGCCCACTGTCAAGCCCAAATTTTAGGTTTCAAGGATAAGGCAGGCGCTCAGACATGCCTGTTCCGACTGCTGGGGTGGCTGTCAAGGATGGTCAGGTGGCTGGGTAGGCTGAGGAGGAGTGGGGGAGAGGTTTAGTTCAATTAATTTTGGCTGAGGAGGTTGCTTAAGGGGGATTAGAGATGGGACATGGCTTTAACCATGTGGCTTGGTCTCTTGGTCCAAAGTGGTGGACCATTGGTCCATGGCTCATGAGGCTTGGGTTGGGTCAGTTTAAAGCCTCCTTAGGAGGTATAGGTTTGGCAGCTAAGGGGTTGGTTTGATCAATTTTGGTTTAGTTAAGTTCAATTTAGTTCATGTGTCCAATTGGGTTCACTTGGGTTTGAGTTGGGCTAACTTGAGTTTGGGTTTGAATTGGATTAAATTGATTCATCAATGTTGTGTAAATGATTGTAAGGAAGATTTTTCATGAAGACATGAAGTGGATTGCAGTTCATTTGGAGTTTCAATTTGGAGGATTTTGGAGTTTTGGTTAATTTTGGGCACCATGGCTTAGGTTAGTTTTAGGTTTGTCTAGAGTTTGGGTTAAGGCCAATTGATGATTTAAAATGTTACAAATGAATGTTATGAAAGGTTTATGATAGAAATTGGGTGGAAATTTTGGGTTTAGGGGATTCAATTTAGGGAATTAGGGGTAAGTGACAACTTTATGGAAAATTGGGGGATTTTGCTTTGAAAGGGATTAACTTATTGGGTCAATAATTGGTCATTAGGTAAAAAATTGACTATTTTGACCAAAGTTGACTTTTTCATCAAAATATGACCTACTATGTCAATGGGGTCATTGTGTCAAGGATTGACCATTTTGACTAAAGTTGACTTTATGGTCAGAGATTGATTGATTGGGTCAATAATTGGTCAGTAGGCCATAAATTGACTATTTTGACCAAAATTAAATTTTTGGTCAAAAGTTGACTTATTGGGTCAATGGGTTGGTCATTAGGTCAAGGATTGACCATTTTGACCAATGTTGACTTTTTGGTCAAAAGTTAACTTATTGCGTCAATAATTAGTCATTAGGTCAAAAATTGACTATTTTGACTAAACCTAACTTTTTGGTCAAAAGTTGAACTATTGAGTCAATGGGTTTGTCATTATGTCAAAGATTGACGATTTTGACCAAATTTGACTTTTTGATCAAAAGTTGACCTATAGGGTCAATGGATTGGTCATCAAGTCAGAAATTGACCAATTTGACCAAATTGACTTTTTGGTCAAAAGTTACATATTGGGTGAATAGGTTGGTCATTGGGTCTGAAATTAATCATTTTGACCAAAATTGACTTTTTGGTCAAAAATTGACCTATTTAGGTCAATGGGTGGTCATTATGTCAAAAATTGACAATTTTGACCAAAATTGACTTTTTGTTCAAAAGTTGACCTATTGGGTCAATGGGTTGGTCATTGGTTCAAGGATTGACCTTTTTGACCAAAGTTGACATTTTAGTCAAAAGTTAACCTATTGGATCTGTGTTGGTTATTGGGTGGATTACCTATTTTGAACAAAGTTGACCTTTTGGTCATTTGGTCAAAAATTAACCATTTTGACCAAAGTTGACATTTTGGTTAAAAGTTCAACTATTTGTCAAAGGGATAGTCATCTAGTCAAAATATGTCTATTTTGACCATAATTGACTTTTTGGTCAAAAGATGACCTATTTAGTCAATGGGTTGGTCATTAGGTCAAGGATTGACCATTTTGAGTAAAGTTGTCTTTTTTGGTCAGAAGTTGACTTATTGGGTCAATAGGTTGGTTATTGGGATTGAAATTGACCATTTTAACCAAAGTTGACTTTTTGGTCAAAAGTTGACTCATTGGCTCGACGGGGTGGTCATTGGGTCAGAAATTGACCATTTTAACCAAAGTTGATTTTTTGGTGAAAAGTTGACCTATTTGGTATATTAGTTGGTAATTGGGTCAAGAATTAACCATTTTGACCAAAGATGACTTTTTGGTAAAAAGTTGACGTATTGGGTCAATGGGTTGGTCATTGGGTCAAAAATTGACCATTTTGACCAAAGTTATTTTTTTGGTCAAAAGTTGACATATTGGGTCAATGAGTGGTATTAGGTCAAAAATTAACTATTTTGACCAAAATTGATTTTTTGGTCAAAAGTTAACCTATTGGGTCAATTAGTTAGTCATTATGTCAAAAATTGACTATATTAACGAAAATTGACTTTTTGGTCAAAAGTTGACCTATCAGTTAATTGGGTCAAAGATTGAACATTTTGATCATAGTTAGCTTTTTGTTCAAAAGTTGACCTATTCGGTATATGGGTTGGTCATTGGGTCATGGATTGACCATTTTGACCAAAGTTCACTTTTTCGTCAGAGATTGACTTATTGAGTTAAAAATTGGTCATTAGGTCAAAAATTGACTATTTTGACTAAAATTGAATTTTTGGTCAAAAGTTGACACATTGGGTCAATGGGGTGGTGATTAGGTCAAAACTTGACCATTTTGACCAAAGTTGACTTTTTGGTCAAAAGCTGACCCATTGGCTCGATGGGTGGTCATTACGTCAGAAATTGACCATTTTAACCAAAGTTGATTTTTTGGTGAAAAGTTAACCTATTTGGTATATTAGTTGGTAATTAGGTCATGAATTGACCATTTTGACCAAAGATGACTTTTTGGTCAAAAGTTGACATATTGGGTTAATGGGTTGGTGATTGGGTAAAAAATTGACCATTTGACCAAAGTTGGTTTTTTGGTCAAAGTTTGACATATTGTGTCAATGGGTGGTCATTAGGTCAAAAATTGACTATTTTGACCAAAATTAACTTTTTCGTCAAAAGTTGACCTATTGGGACAATGAGTTGGTCATTATGTCAAAAATTCACTATATTGACGAAAATTAACTTTTTGGTTAAAAGTTGACTTATCGTTTAATTAGGTCAAAGATTGACCATTTTGACCATATTGACTTTTTGTTTAAAAGTTGACCAATTCGGTCAATGGATTGGTCATTCGGTCATGGATTGACCATTTTGACCAATGTTGACTTTTTTGTGAGAGATTGACTTATTGGGTTAATAATTGGTCATTAGGTCAAAAATTGATTATTTTGACCAAAATTGAATTTTTAGTCAAAAGTTGACCCATTGGGTCAATGGGGTCGTGACTGGGTCAAAACTTGACCATTTTGACCATAGTTGACTTTTTGGTCAAAACATGACATATTGGATCAATGGAGTGATCAGTAGGTCAAAAATTGACTATATTGACCAAAATTCACATTTTGGTCAAAAGTTGATCTATTATGTCAATGGGTTGGTGATTGTGTCAAGGATTGACTATTTTGACTATTGTTCACTTTTTACTTAAAAGTTGACCTATCGGGTCAATGGATTGGTCATTGGGTGAAGGATTGACCATTTTGACTAAAGTTCACTTTTTGGTCAGAGATTGACTTATTTGGTCAATAATTGCTCATTTTGACAAAAATTGACTATTTAGGTCAAAAGTTGACCTCTTAGGTCTATGAGTTGGTCATTGGGTCAAGGATTGACCATTTTGACCAAAGTTGACTTTTTGGTCAAAAGTTGACCTATTGGGTTAATGGGTTGGTCTTTGGGTCAAAAATTGACCATATGGACCAAAGTTGACTTTTTGGTCAAAAGTTGACCTATTGGGTTAATGGGGTGGTCATTAAGTCAAAAATTGACAATTTTGATCAAATTTAACTTTTTGGTTAAAAGTTGACCTATTAGGTCAATGGGTTTGTCATTGGGTCAAGGATTGACCATTTTGACCAAAGTTGACTTTTTGGTCACTGATTGACTTATTCGGTCAATAATTGGTCATTAGGTAAAAAATTAACTATTTTGACCAAAATTGACTTTTTGGTTAAAAGTTGACCTATTGGATCCATAGGTTGGTCATTAGGTCAGCGATTGATGATTTTGACAAAAGTTATCTTTTTTGTAAAAATCTGACCTATTGGGTCAATGGGTTAGTCATTGGGTCAGAAATTAACCATTTTCACTAAAGTTGACTTTTTGGTCAAAAGTTGACCTATTGGGTCAATGGGGTGGTCATTGTGTCAGAAATTGACCATTTTGACCAAAGTTGGCTTTTTGGTCAAATGTTGACCTATTTAGGTCAATGAGGTGGTCATTAGGTAAAAAATTAATAATTTTTGTCAAAAGTTGACCTACTAGAATTATGAGTTGGTCATTGGGTCAAGGATTGACCATTTTGGCCAAAGTTAACTTCTTCGTTAAAAGTCAATTTATTGTGTCAATGGGTTGTTCATTAGGTAAAAAATTGACAATTTTGACTAAAGTCGACTTTTTGGTCGAAAGTTAACTTATTGGGTCAATAGGTGGTCGTTAGGTCAAAAACTAACTATTTTGACAAAAATTTACTTTTTGGTCAAAAGTTGACCTATTGGGTCAATGGGCTGGTCAATGGGTCAAGGTTTGACCATTTTGACCAAAGTTGACTTTTTGGTCAAAATTTTATCTATTGGGTCAATGGGTTGGTCATTAGGTTAAGGATTAACAATTTTGACCAAAGTTGACTTTTTTGTCCTAGATTGGCTTCATGGGTCAACAATTGGTCATTAAGTCGAAAATTGACTATTTGAACAAAATTGAATTTTTTGGTAAAAGTTGACCCATTGGTTCAACGGGGTGGTGATTGGGTCAGAAATTGACCATTTTGACCAATGTTGACTTTTTGGTCAAAAGTTGACCTATAGGGTCAATGGGTTGGTCATTGGGTTATGAATTGACTATTTTGACCAAAGATGAATTTTTGATCAAAAGTTGACCTTTTGGGTCAATGGTTTGGTCATTGGGTAAGAAATTGACAATTTTGACCAAAGTTGACTTTTTGATCAAAAGTAGACCTTTTTGGTCAATGGGGTGGCCAATAGGTAAAAAATTAACTATTTTGACCAAAATTAACTTTTAGGTCAAAAGTTGACCTATTGGGTCATTGTATCAAGGATTGATCATTTTGACCAAAGATGACTTTTTGGTCAAAAGTTTACCTATTGGGTCAATGGGCTTCTCAATGGGTTGGTCATTGGGTCAAGGATTGACCATTTTGACCGAAGTTGACTTTTTGTCAGAAATTAACTTATTCGGTCAGTAATTGGTCATTAGGTCAAAAATTGACTATTTTGACCAAAATTGATTTTTTGGTCCAAAATTGACCCATTGAGTCAATGGGGCGGTCATTGTGTCAGAAATTGAACATTTTGACCAAATTTAACTTTTTGGACAAAAGTTGACTTATTTGGTCAATGAGGTGGTCATTCGGTAAAAAATTGATAATCTTGACTAAAATTGACTTTTTGGTCAAAAGTTATGTTTTTGGGTCAATGGGTTGGTCATTGGGTTAAGGATTGATCATTTTGGCCAAAGTTAACTTTTTGGTCAAAAGTTCACTTATTGGGTCAATAATTAGTGAGTAAGTCAAAATTGGCTATTTTGACATAAGTTGAATTTTGCTCAAAAGTTGACCTATGGGTAAATGGGTTGGTCATTGGGTCAAGGATTGACCATTTTGACTAAAGTTAACTTTTTGGTCAAAAGTTGACCTATTGGGTCAAAAATTGGTCAGTAGGTCAAAAATTGACTGTTTTGACATAAATTGATTTTTTAGTCAAAAGTTGACCTACTTGATAAATGGGTTGGTCATTGGGTTAAGGATTGACAATTTTGACCAAAGTTGACTTTTTGCTCAAAAGTTGACTTATTGGGTCAATGAGTTTGTCATTAGGTCAAGGATCGACCATTTTGACCAAAGTCGACATTTTGTCAAAAGTCGACTTATCAGGTCAATGGGTTGGTCATCGAGTCAAGGATCGATCATTTTGACTAAAGTTGACTTATTATCTCAATGGGTTAGTCATTTGGTCAAAAATTGACTATTCCGACCAAAAATACTTTTTGGTCAAAGGTTGATCTATTGGGTTATGAGGTCATAGATTGGCCATTTTGACCATAGTTGACTTTTTGGTTAAAAGTTGACCTATCGGGTCAATAGATTGGTCATTGGGTCAATGATTGACCATTTTGACCAAAGTTGACTTATTGGTCAGAGATTGACTTATTGGGTCAATAAATGGTTATTAGGTCAAAAATTTACTATTTTGACCAGATTTAAATTTTTGGTCAAAAGTTGACCCATTAGATCAGTCGGGTGGTCATTGGGTTAGAAATTGAACATTTTGACCAAAATTGACATTTTGGTCAAATGTTGGCATATTGGGTCAATGAGGTGGTCATTAGGTCAAAAATTAACCATATTGACCAAAATTGACTTTTAGGTCAAAAGTTGACCTATTGTTTCAATGAGTTGGTGATTGTGTCAAGGATTGACTATTTTGACTAAAGTTCATTTTTTGGTCAAAAGGTGGTTATTGGGTCAATGGGTTGGTTATTGGGTCAAGCGTGACCATTTTGACCAAAGTTGACTTTTTTATCAGAGATTGACTTATTGGGTCAATAATTGTTCATTATGTCAATAATTGTCTATTTTGGATAAATGTTGACCGACTGGTCTATGGGTTGGTCATTAGGTCAATAATTGACCATTTTGACCAAAGTTGACTTTTTGTTCAAAAGTTGACCTATTAGGTCAATGGGGTGGTCATTAGGTCAGAAATTGACAATTTTCACCAAAATTAACTTTTTGGTTAAACTTGACCTGTTGGGTTAGTGAGGTGGTCATTAGGTCTAAAATTGACAATTTTGACCAAAATTAAATTTTTGGTCAAAAGTTGACCTATTGGGTCAATGGGTTGGTCATTGGGTCAAGGATTTGACCATTTTGACCAAAGTTGACTTTTCGGTTAAAAGTTAACCTATTGGGTCAATGGGTTGGTCATTAGGATAAAGATTGACCATTTCAACCGAAATTAACTTTTTTGTCAAAGATTGACTTATTGGGTCAATAATTGGTCATTAAGTCAAAAATTGATTATTTTGACTAAAATTGAATTTTTGGTGAAAGGTTGACCCATTGGGTTAATTGGGTGGTCATTATGTAAGAAATTGATCATTTTGACCAAAGTTGACTTTTTGTCAAAAGTTGACCTAGTAGGTCAATGGGTTGGTTATTGGTTAAAAAATTGACCGTTTTGACAAAACTTAACTTTTAGTTGTCAAAAGTTGACCTATTTGGTTAATGGGGTGGTCATTAGGTAGAAAATTGACTATTTATGACCAAAATTGACTTTTTGGTCAAATGTTTATCTATTGGGTCAATGGGTTGGTCATTAAGTCAAGGATTGAGTATTTTGAGCAAATTTAACCTTTTGGCTTAATGTGTTGGTTATTGGGTCAATGTGTTGGTTTTTGGTCAAAACTTGACTTTTTAGTCATTAGGTGAGAAATTGACCATTTTGACTAAAGTTGACTTTTTGGTAAACTCCTAGATTCAAAAGAATAAGGAGAAAATTAAAAATTGAAATTAATAAGGTATATTTATTTTTCAATTAATTAATTACTCTTTGGAGTAATTTAATTATTAAAAATTAATTATAAATCTTAAAATTATGAACTTTTCACATATTGATCCTCTCATCCGTGGGGATATTCCGTGATTATTCCAAACCTAGGGGATGCCTCTAGCATA
Source organism: Papilionanthe hookeriana x Papilionanthe teres (assembly GCA_022702705.1). Lineage (NCBI taxonomy): Eukaryota > Viridiplantae > Streptophyta > Magnoliopsida > Asparagales > Orchidaceae > Papilionanthe > Papilionanthe hookeriana x Papilionanthe teres. Next base: position 6,058,383 of record CM040437.1, read on the forward strand.
AGATACCCAATTTTTAATCTTACCTTGTAATTATTTCCAGAAATAATAACATTAGTTAGAAAATTGGAAGATAAAATTTGAAAATGATTAGAAACCTTAGGGTGATGAATTTGAACCTTAAAATGACATTTTCTAATCTTTGGAGAATTTCAATTGGCATTTTAAACCTTTTATGGTAAAATTTGTAAAAATTTTAAAAAATTATAAATGAGATCCTAAAAATTCCATCGTTTATTAAAAAAAGAAAATTAGAATTAACTGTATCCTAAACTCTAAGTTTAAATCACTTTAAACTTAAGATGAATCCCTATGTTTTAATTAGGTTAGCTTTAAATATTACTTAAATCTTAAAAAGCCCCTAATTAAGCTTAAATCACCGTAAACCTTAATAACATTAGGTTTAAGTCAAATCAAACCCTAATTAGGTTTAATCCCTTATTAGCACTAATTAACAGACTTAAACCTTAATAACATTAGGTTTAAGTCAAATTAAACTATAATTAGACCTAGGCTAAATTAGGTCTAATTAATCTAAGTAAACCTTACCTAAATTAGGTTTAATTAAACTTAAACCCTAATTAGACCTAAACAAATTTGCTCTAATTAATCCAATTAAACTGTACCTAAATTAGGTTTAATTAAACTTAAACCATAATTAGGTCTAAAAATATAATTAAACCTTACCTAAATTAGGTTTAATTCAACATACTTTAATTAGATCTAAACTTAATTAGGTCTAAATAATCCAATTAAAACCTACCTTAATTAGGTTTTATTAAACTTAAACCCTATGTTGGAGTTCGTAGTCATGTCCGAGATTTATTCGGTGTCAATGTCGATGTCGTTGTTTTGGAGTTGTCACTCAGTTTATCTATAATATTGCCCTAATCTTCAATAAATTTTATTTCTTTGGATTCGGTAAAATGATCCTCAAATAGTAAGAAATTTGAAAATATGGGCTAATAAGATAGAAAACAGTAGAAAAAGAGATAGCGGTAATAATCCTTATAAAAGAAAATTCTAGAATGTCTAAAAGTTCTATATAAGGATAATGAAGTTTTAGTAACTAGAGATTTTTAGATATATTATCTATCCTGAGTTCCTTAAATCTTCTATAGAAGTAATCTTCTATAGTTAATTACATCTTAGAAAATTATAATTGTCTAAGAAAACTTCTGATTAATGTTAATCACTTGTTTTCTAAAAAGTTTCAAGGAAAGAAACATCAACGTTCAATCCTAAGGGTAATGTGTCATATAACCCTAAAAGTTTGATTTTATCAATTTTTTTTGTTTTTATTTTATTTTTATTTTGTTTTGGTTTTGTTGTTTGTCGTTTTTAATTATTTTGTTAATGTCATCATTTTATGGTCTTATAGTTTGTTGTTTGTTTTGGCGGCTATCCTAAATGTTTTGATTTTGTTTTGTCTTGGTTTTGTTATTTTAATGTTGTTTATTTTGTTTTGTTTTGTCCATGGCAGTGTTTTGATGGCGTTGTAATTTTGTTTTGTTTGTTGTCATTTGTCCCGTCTTCTGAATGTCGTCTTGCAAAACAGAGTTAGCACACCCTATAACATGCAAAAAAAATCTAAAACGAAATTAATGTTGTCATTTCATCTTTATTCTCCTACAAAACAGAGTTAGCACACCCTATAACATGCAAAGAAAATCTAACACTTATTCTTAACCTATAAGTAAAGGAATGTTTAGTTTAATTTGTATTTTAATGTCAAAAAATTAAATTTTTACATTCGATATCATTGGAATCTAAAAATGATAAGTTTAATAAAAAAAATTAGATTTATTTTAGATTCTATGTCATTCGAATCTAAAATGTTAAGTCTAATATTACTTAGACTTAAAAGTTTGATTTTATTATTTTAGATTCTATGTCATCTGAATCTATAAATGTTAAATATTTTATTGATTAGACTTAGAATCTAACAAAAAGTTAGATTTTAATGTTTTAGATTCAATGTCATTTTGAATCTGAATATATTAAGTCTAGTGTAGATTAGACTTAAAATCTAACAAAAGTTAGATTTTAATATTTTTGATTCAATGTTATTTGAATCAAATGTATTAAGTCTAATTTTGATTAGAATTAAAATCTAATAACAAGTTATATTTTAATATTTTAGATTCAATGTTGTTTGAATATAAAAAAATTGAGTTGATTAAAAGAGTGACAATGAAATTCCACATCCTTTGAATCTAATATTTTTGTTTTCATCATGTTGGTTAGCTCAAGTTCAATTTAGATTGAGTCTAAGTTAAGTTAGGTTCAGTAAGGGTTGAACCTAAAATTTATGCTGAGTCTGACTTCGGTTTAAGTTATGTTAAACCTAAGTTTAGATTTGATTCAAGTCCAATATGGGTTAGACCTAAATTTTGTTTTGTTTAGATTCATGTTCTGTTGTACTTAAGTTAGGTTTTGTTTAACATAGATTCATGTCATGTTGAATCTAAGTTAGGTTTTGTTTAACTTACATTCATGTCATATTGAACCTAAGTTAGATTTTATTTAAGATAGATTCATGTCATGTTGAATCTAAGTTAGGTTGTAACTTAAGTTCAATATAGGTTGGACTTAAGTTAGGTTTGGGATGACTAAGATTCATGTCATGTTGAATCTAAGTTAGGTTTGACTTAAATCCAATATGGGTTGGACTTTAAGTTAGGTTTGGGTTGACTTAGATTCATGTCATGTTGAATCTAAGTTAGGTTTGACTTAAATCCAATATGGGTTGGATTTTAAGTTAGGTTTGGGTGACATAGATTCATGTCATGTTGAGTCTAAGTTAGTTTTGACTTAAATCCATTATGGGTCAGATTTTAATTTAGGTTTGGGTTGACGTAGATTCATGCATGTTGAATCTAAGTTAGATTTGACATAAGTCCAATATGGGTTGGAATTAAGTTAAGTTTTAGGTTTAGCTGTAATTAAACCTTAGTTGGTTAAGGTTTAACAGTTTAATTAAGTCTAATGTATTAGATTTAATTAGGGTTTAATTTTGATTAAACCTTAGTTGGTTAAGGTTTACTAGTTTAATTAAGTCTATTGTGTTAGACTTAATTAGGGTTTAAGTTTGATTAAACCTTACTTGATTAAGGTTTAATAGTTTAATTAAGTCAAATGTGTAAGACTTAATTCAGGTTTAGGTTTGATTAAAGCTTAGTTGGTTAAGGTTTAATCGTTTAACTAAGTCAAATGTGTTAGACTTAATTAGGGTTTAAGTTTGATTAAACCTTAGTTGGTTAAGGTTTAATAGTTTAATTAAGCCTAATTTGTTAGACTTAATTAGAGTTTAGGTTTGATAAAACCATAATTGCTTAAGGCTTAATAGTTTAATTTAGTCTAATGTGTTAGACTTAATTAGAGGTTAAGTATGCTTTAACCTTAGTTGGTTAAGGTTTAAAAGTTTAATTAAGTCGAATTTGTTAGACTTAATTAGAGTTTAAATTTGATTAAAACTTAGTTGGTTAAGGTTTAATAGTTTAATTAAGTCTAATGTGTTAGACTTAATTAAGGTTTAAGTTTGATCAAACCTTAGTTGGTTAAGGTTTCATATTTTAATTAAGTCTAATGTGTTAGACTTAAATTAGGGTTTAAGTTTGATTAAACCTTAGTTTATTAAGGATTAATAGTTTAATTAAGTCTAATGTGTTAGACTTTATTAGGATTTAAGTTTTATTAAACCTTAGTTGGTTAAGGTTTAATATTTTAATTAAGTCTAATGTGTTAGACTTAATTAGGGTTTAGGTTTGATTATGAGATTTGATTAAGCCTGATGTGGTTAAGGCTTAATGGTTAATTAGGTCGAATGGATTAGACCTATTGATGTTTTTAAAATTTGATTAAGTTTGATTAGAATTTGATTTTAAGATTTGATTAGGATTTGATTTTAAAATTTGATTTTTACTAAAACTAATGTAATTAAGGTTTAATGGGTTAATTAAGTTTAATATATCCTTAAACTTAATTAAAGTTTGATTTTGGATTAAACCTAATGTAATTAAGTTAATGAGTTAATTAAGTTTAATATGGTTGATTTAGTATTAAACCTAATGTAATTAAGTTTAATATGACTTTAAACTTAATTAAAGTTTTGATTTGGTATTAAATCTAATGTAATTAAGTTTAATGAGTTAATTAAGTTTAATATGTCCTTAAACTTAATTAAAATTTTTATTTTGTATTAAACCTAATGTAATTAAGGTTTAATTGGTAAATTAAGTTTAATATATCCTTAAACTTAATTAAAGTTTAATTTTGTATTAAACCAATGTAATTAAGGTTTAAATGGTTATTTAAGTTTAATGTGTCCTTAAACTTAATTAAGGGTTTATTTTGTATTAAACCTAATGTAATTAAATTTAATGAGTTAATTAAATTTAATATGTTTTTAAACTGAATTAAAATTTTGATTTGTTGTTAAACCTAATGTAATTAAGGTTTAATGGGTTAATTAAGGTATTAGTTAGGTCTAATTTGATGTCTTAGACCTAATTAGAGTTATGTTGAATCTATTTTAGGTTAGACTCAATTTTTCCATAGCCCATTGTGGAATGGGTTAAATGTGATGAGGAGAAGGATTTTTAGGGTTTTTAAATTATTAATTTATAATTAATAGATTTTAACCCTAAAAGGAAGTTATCATTTTAAATTTTATAATGGCTAAGAATTGTCACCTTAAGGTTAATGTCAGTCACCCTAAGTTACTAAACATTTTACCATTTAATTTCTTAATTTCTAAATTTTTATAATTATTGTTAAAAATAATTACAAAAGCTTCGTGAAAATTAGGAAACTATGTCTTAGAGAATTACCCTAGCCTTGGAAAAATCAGGAAAGGCTTCTAAGGATCTAGAGATAAATCTCTGAAAATTTCATATTTTTATGACTTGTAAATAGTTTTTAATAATTAAAATACTCCAGAGAGTATTTAATTAATTAAAAATCAAATATAAGTCCTTCATTGATTATTTTAATTCCACATTGTTCCTTTTACTGCCCTGAGTTCAGCGATATTTTTTTTTTATTTTTGTGATTTTTGTTTGCAAAGTTATGGATTTTTAATTAGTTTAAGGTTTAACGGATTTAATTAAATCATTAAGTAATCCCAAATAACCAGACTACGACGCATGTCCTCGGATAGATCGAATAGCGGTAGATCCTATGCGGGTATCTGAACAGCCGAGACAGCAAGATTTAATCTCAACCGTCCATTTCCAAAACAAGAAAACGGATGGTCTAGATTCATCATCTTCATATCCTCTCATCCCGCAACCTTCCATGATCTAGGAACAAGATATCTCTCGATTCTTGATGAAATCGAGCGAAATTTGTTTCTATAGGATCGTTGTGAGACGATGAGCCCATCGATACATTGATGCGTGGGTTTTGAAATGATTTCTTTCACAAAGTGTGAAACCCGAATGCCATTAAAGGGAAAATACATACCTTGGCCTTAGTCAATTTGAATGGTTTTGAAGCTTCGTCTTGACCTCAGGAAGCTTTACCTCAAGCTAATTTGATGTTAAATTAGGTCTCTATATGGTTTTGATCTAGAGGGGCTCGGTTTGAATGGGCTTGATCAATTAGTGACTTAGGGGATATGAGGATTTCCAATTTCAATTGGGCTTCTCACGACACAGTCCCTAGATGGATTTAGAAAGGTTAATATGAGTTTTTGAAGAGTTTTTTTTCACACTCCCAAAATGTCCTAGTTTTGGGCTATCTCGGGTTAGCCAAATTGAAGGAATTCAGTGGGCTTTATGGCTAGATTTTAGGTGGGATCAATTGCCCAGGCCCTAAAGAGTATTTTTGGTGTTAAGGGTCTAGTGATTTAAGCAATGTTGGACTATCTCCTAGGTTGGTCTCCTCTCTTGGATGCTCTCGGGTTTGCCTTATTTATAACCATGGCAATGGCCATGGCTGAGCTTGGCTTGTGTTGGATTCATCTAGGGGAGTTGCTAACTTCCCTATTAATGCCTTAGGATAAGATTTTGGCTGTTGGAATGATGGATTTGTATTTTTCAATGGTAAAGCATGTGTGATTTACCTATGGTTCATGTTTGATTCATGTATTGGCTTGCCTCTATTAGAAGGCTTAGAGGTGATATGACTGCCTAAGATGATCTTAAATCACCCCCCCACATGCTATACCTTCAACTCATTCAATGAATTGAGTGGTAAGGTGACACTTAAGCCTTCTCCTTTATCATTACCATAGATTGGTCATGATGAACCTCTAATTGATTTGTTTCATATTTATTGGCTTGGAAAGAGGTGTGTAATGACTCACAAAGAGCTAGTCACCTTCTATTCACCATGTCACTTAATATTGGTGGATTGCATGACACATAATTCTTCATTCTCATTATTTTCCAAATTTTATTAATAATGAGTCCATGCCATGATGTGGTGATGAATTAAGTCAAACCTTTCCTATTGGATGGTCCATAAGGCATAGGAAATTATCCTCTAGGTGGTTGGCCACCTCATTATCAAAGAGAGGTGAGTCAAGGCTTGGGTTTGGGATTGAATGACACTTCATTTTCCTTCATGACAATGCCTTAATAATGACCTTTAACCATGGTCAAAATGCCATGTTATGAATCATTAATGGGTTGATTCATATTGAATGGGTTATGTGGGTTATGTCTGACCCATATTAGGTCACCCATGATGTCATAAAGGGGTTTGGAATTTTGGAAACCAATTATTATGTCATAAGTGGTGTCACAAGTCTAAATTTCTTTTTCATGGCTTTTTAATTATATTTCCATTTTTAATTCATTATGTAATTAATAAAAAATATTGTAAATTATATTATTAGCTAATAAATTAATCAAAATAATTTTGGGAATAATTATTTGTTTAATTTCATCATTTTTGGTTCAAAATTCGGTATTTTGACCAAATTTGATACACATTGACTAAGGTTGACTAATGTTGACCCAGGTTGACCCAGGTTAACCAATTCTAGTCCAAGGGTGTCCAATATGACCCACCCAACCTTGTCATGGTTGGTTTGGTAAAAAATTCCATGGGTTTTGTTATTAAGTGTTTGATTTGGTCATTTTGACCAATTTTAGGGTTTAAGTCAATCCAAGAGTCAATGTGATGACTTTTGGATTAGATTTTGTTACTTCAATCAATGTCAAGTTGATCATGTCAATGCCTGTCTTTGAAGTCAATTTTGTGGTCAAGAGATATAGTTTAGCCATTTTGACCAATTTTAATCTTTTTAGGTCAAGAGTTGACCAATGGGGCTAGGGTGGTTGTCTTTGTGTCATGTGTGGATTGTTTTAATCAAATTTCAATTACTTATGTCAAAGAATGAATGCAATAATCTTTGGGTCATGGTTTGACCATTTTGACTTAATTTGTCCTTTTAGGTCATGAGGTGACCAATGAGGTTAATGTGGTGGTTTTTAGGTCTTGGGTTGATGATTTTGGTCAATTCTGACTTTTTGGGTCAACAGTTGATTATTTGGGTCACTAGGGTGGACATTGAATCCGAAATTAACTATTTTGACCAAAATTGACTTTTTGGTCAAAAGTTCACCTATTGGATCAACAGATTGGTCATTAGGTTAAAAATTAACTATTTTGACCAAAATTAACTTTTTGGTCAAAGTTTGACCTATTGGGTCAATGGAATGGTCATTAGGTCAGAAATTGACTATTTTGACCAAAGTTGAGTTTTTAGTCAAAGGTTGACCTATTGGGTCAATGGAGTGGTCATTAGGTCAAAATTTGACCATTTTGACCAAAATTGACTTTTTGGTCAAATGTTGACCTATTGGGTCAATGGGGTGTCATTAGGTCATAAATTGACCATTTTTACCAAAATTGACTTTTTGGTCAAAGGTTGACCTATTGGGTCAATAATTGATCAGATTAGAATTTGTCATTACTAATTTGATCAATTTAAGATGCCATTAAAATTTGGGTTAAAAAGTATTTATAGGGGTTTACCTTAAAAATTAGGGTTTAATGTCCATCAATGAGATCTAGGGAGTCAATATTGGTATATTTTCTATCTCAAGTTAACTTTGAAATGATCCGCAAAAAAGTGAGGTCAACAAATGGGCCCCCAATATGTGTGGAATACTGCACAAGTATGCCGCACATCTTGACATTGACCGAAATGGTCTTGATGTCATAATATCCATTGTCGATTTACGAGTCATTTTTAATGTTGAATAAATTTTATTTTGAAGAGAAGTTGGATGTCATATTTCATTAAAGGAGGTCTTATATTGTTTTTTGAAGATATTATCAGTTGGTATGCTGATTTTGAGGAGGAACGTTATGCGACTTATATCCTTTCTTAGAAAAGTTAAAGGAATACCATATCTCCGTGTCAGGAAAGATTTGATATCAAATAACTGGAGAGAGAGAAGATGTCATATCATCTCTTAAAATTGTCAAATGTCGATCTGTCGATTTTGAGAAGGAACGCTACACCACTTATATCCTTTCTCAAAGAAAAATTTAGAGGAATGTCATGTTTTCGTGTCAGGAAGGGGCTTATATCCAATAGAATGAGAGAGAAAATGGATGTTATATTCCATTTCCCAGAAATATTAAATGTAGATATGTCGATTTCGAGAAGGAATGCTATACGATTTATATCCTTTCTCAAAAAAAAGTTAGAGGAATGTCATGTTTCCTTGGTAGGAAAGGACTTATATCCAATAACTGGAGAGAGAAAATGGATGTTATATTCCATTTCTCAGAAATGTCAAATGTCAATATGTTGATTTTAAGAAGGAATGTTATATGACTTATATCTTTTTTCAAAGAAAAAGTTAGAGCAATACTATGTTTCCGTGTCAGGAAGGAACTTATATCCAATAACTGGAAAAAGAAAATGGATGTTATATTCCATTTCTCAGAAATGTCAAAAGTCAATATGTCGATTTTGAGAAGGAATGCTATACGACTTATATCCTTTCTCAAAGAAAAAGTTAGAGGAATGCCATGTTTCCATGTCAGGAAGGGACTTAAATCCAATAACTAGAGGGAGAAAATGGATGTTATATTCCATTTCTCAGAAATGTCAAATGTTGATATGTTGATATTAAAAAGAAATACTATATGAATTATATCCTTTATCAAAGAAAAGGTTAGAGGAATGCCACATTTTTGTGTCAGGAAGGGACTTATATCCGTAACTAACGTTATTTGTGAAAAGCACATAAAGAAAAGTGTATCCGCTGGGGATTTGACCTTTACAGATCGAAAGTTAAATCTCATGTTAATTAACATGTTCATGATGTCATTTTTATTTAAAATATTGGTTCTCGCATTTTTGGACCTTCCGATTTATTGTAGAGAACAAGAATGTCTTTCAACATTTATTTCATTTCCAAAGAACATGTACATTGCACACAAAAGTTAACAGTACATATATATACACCTCATGTAGCATGCATGCTACAAACTATCGATATTTATCACATCAAGGACTATCATATTGTCCTTTCGTTGTTATTGGAACCTCGGGTATTATTAGACCAACCTCAAATATCTAACATTGCAGAACATTATCTGTCAAATATATCTTACGTGTTTGGACATTCAAGGGATCATGATAATTCTAGAGGTTTCCAATCCCTTAAGCTCTGGAATGGCCTGATATCCGATGGGTCGTTTGTCTTGATGCATTTGTTGTAATGTGATTGAGATGCGATGTCTATTGACGCTCAAAATGTAATGTTTTGCCACATTAGCATCATTTACTTGCAATAGAAGAACTGATCCTCGAGTCAAAGGGATTTGGAATGTCCCATGAAATTCTCCTGGTCCGAGAACTTGTTTCTCTCTCTCAAAGAGAATAGAACACTGATTCATTAATGACAATGTGCAAAATGGCCTTTCGAAGTCGTGACTGTCAATGTGAGGAGGGATACCCTCTCTCTCATCATAAATATTGATAATACAACTTATTGGGATGCATCTTGCTGGCATTACCCCCAGATGACAAGTCGCTTAATGATCTGGATGATCACAGTAGGCATCGGATCCACCTATTCGTGTCATAGAATCCCCGGAGCGTTTCCTTCCTTGTCCTTAGCATAGCTATAGCAGCATCCATACTGGATTGTCAGGCGTCCTTTGCCATGTATCCACTTGTTTGGCTCAGAGTAGGTTCTCTTCTTATCGCACCCAGCCTGACCTAGATCTCGAGCTTCCATCACATGCTCAATAATAGCCGCTTGTTCATCTTTGTCGAATACCTTAGTGAACAATTTAATGCCTTCTAGTATGTTAATAGTCTGTCCATTGATATGTTTAAATTGTTCAAAAGAGTGTCTTCTGATGTTTTGAATTCACCATAATTCTTCTTTAGAAATTTCTCTTTTATCAGTCTGTCTTTTTGACACTGTTAAGTCTAGACTCAGTATGTAAGGGGTCAGGATATGAATAGTCCTTTCAATTGGATCATCTTACTCGGCCTCCAAATTTTGTACCCCAGAACGAGGTAAATTTCATTGAGTGGACTTTCCGGGACGGAAAATTCATATTGGTTTGTATCATCTTCCATTTTTCTTCTATTTTTTAATTGCCTTTCTTATCATTTCAATTTTTTGTTACGATTTCTCTTTTGAGAGAAAGTATGTCCTGATGTCATTTTGTTGATACCAGCAACAGATGCTTCTGCGATTCCTTGAGCTGTAGCCACTACTACGGATTTCAGTTTTCCATCACTAAATCTTCATTTGTGAATGACTGGTTTTTGTTCGTCCATGATATCATGTTGTTCTCGAGTTTTGAACTCTATTACAGGTGTCTTGTCTTCAACTTCATCTTGATTTACAATGTATATCAATGATCCCTGATATATCAGTTCAAGTTGTTGCAGATCAAGGTCAAAATGAATTCTCAGTCCTTTGTCAATGTGTCGACGATCCAATGCCAAGGTCATACCATTTTGAAAAGTGAAAAGAAGTCTATTGTCAGACATTTTCCTATAAGTGACAGGGTAATATAGCATGTCAGACTAAATTTCATTTTCAAAATGTCTTTGTTAATTAAAAATTTTTTCTGTTTTATTTTGAGGGATTATGGTTATAAGTATCTACTTATTAAGCACAAAAGAGATTTCTAGAGACAAAGTAAAGTTTTCACAAACAAGGCAAACCATTTTTATTATTTTCCCTATTCATAAACAAGTCGTGGTTCATAATGTTCATGTCGCATAATAATTTTTCAAGAAACGCCCATTTATTAAGGGTAAGATTCTTCTCCTTGACAATCTACCAATTGGTAAGATCCTCCAAAATATGTCTTTTCAATTACATATGGGCCCTCCCATATTGGTTCAAACTTTCCACCTATTTTTTGATGAGCAAGTATAGGTCTTCGAAGAACAAAAGCTAGTTCACATATTTTGAAGGTTCTAGGATGAACAAATTTGTCGTGGGCTCGTATCATTTTTACTTGATAGAGTTCCAGATTTTGTTAAGCTTGGAAACGTTTGCTTCTAAACTTTCAAGTTCTTCAAGTCGTAATTTGGTATTTTCTTCCTCAGTTATTTTATTTGCAACATCAACTCTGAGAAAAGGAATTTGCACTTCAAGTGGAAAAATAGCCTCAGAACCATATAACAAAGAAAATGGTGTTGACTGTGTTGTTATTCTGTATGTAGTCCTATAGGGCCATAGAGCTTCTATTACTCGTTCATGCCACTATCTTGAACTATTGATTAATGTCTTTTTCAAAATTTGTACCAATGTTTTGTTGAAGGCTTCAGCTAAACCATTACCTTTAGGATAATTGATTGTGGAATACCTCCAGTATATCCCAAGTATTTGAATAAAATTATTCATTTTTGTAATTTTAAAGGCTAGTCCATTGTCTGATATGACCCTTCGAGGTATTCCAAATCTATAGACAATATGAGTCTCAAAGAAATGGAGAACTTGTTTTGCTTTGACTTCTCAGAGTGGTATTGCTTCCGCCCATTTGGAGAAGTAATTAGTGTCTATTAGAATAAATTGATGGCCTTTAGACGATGGGGGGTCTATATGGCCCACTATGTCAGTGCCCCAACATTCAAATGGCCAAGTTGTTGTAGTTGGATGTAGTACATTTGACGATTGATGTAAGACTACTCCATGTACTTGACATTGATGACACCTTTCTGCGACCTCGAGACAATCAGTCATCATTATTGGCTAATAATATCCCATTCTTTTTTATTTTCATTTTCATTTTTTGCCCAGATTATTGTGCACCACATAGACCTGAATGAACTTCTTTAAAAATCTCTTGAGCATCAATTTGGTTTAGGCATCTTAAACACATTTGGTCAAAAGAACGTTTATAAAGGATATCATTCACTAGAGCATAGGAAAATGCTCTTTGTTTAATTTGAGTACCAATAGAGTTATTTTTGGGTAATCTTCCGGTCTGTAATATTGAATGATTGGTTGTCGTCAATCATCCTCTTCTTTATCAATTGTTGTTGTCATGTTCTCACTGATTTTATGTAGGCTTTTATAGAGATCAGAATATCATCTTCTTCTAGACAAGAAAATTCTTTCGTCAGTTTTGTCAAAGCATCTACTAAATAATTGTCTCGTCTCAGAATTATGAAGAAAGTTACATCAGGAATATTTTGAAGCAGTTTAAGAGTGTAACGCGAATTTTGTTCAAGTAGTGGTTTCAATGTCTTGTATTTGCCCGCAATTGGATTAATGATCAATTGGGAATATCTGCAGATGTCGATATTCTTAATTTCCATTATTATTTTTAATTTGAGACAGGTTATGAGCGCTTCATATTCAGCTTCATTATTAGTGCATGGCTCCGCCAAATGATAGGAAAATGGCATCATTTCTTTGTCCGGAGTAATGAAAATTAATCCTACTCCAACTTTGCCAGGTATAATTGTCTATTTGTCTTTGTCTTTTTTGAGCAGATGATGCTCCGTCAAAATATAATTCTCATCATTTCATACTTGAGCTTTTTATTTCTAATATTTGTTCATCAGGTAAATCATCATTGAGAGGTGATCCAGTTGGAATTGGGTGCGTTGCTAAGAAATCTACCAAGATTTTTATTTTGACAGCACGTAATTGTACAATTGTTATGTCAAACTGTAGCAGTATAATTTCCCATCTTGCTAATCTTCCAAAAAGTGTCGGTCATGTCATTAGATATTGTAGAGGGTTAACTTTTGAAATACGAGTTACTTTATGAGAAAGCATATAGTGCCTTAGTTTTTTAACTGCAAAAATCAAGGTTAAGCAATGTTTTTCAATCGTTGGGTACATTATTTTTGTCAGAACCAAACAGCAGCTCAAATAATATAGTGTATTTTTCTTTTTCCTCATCGTTTACTTGTTCTAGTAATGCTCCAAGAGAATTATCCAATGTCGCAGTGTAAATGATTAGAGGTCTTCCTAACACGGGGGCTGCTAAGATAGGAGGTGTTGTCAAGTATTTTTTGATATTTTCAAAGGCATGTTGGCATTTTTCATCACACATAAATTTTGTATATTCTCTGGTTAGGGTGGTGAGAGGCTGACACCTACCTGAAAAATTAGAAATAAAATGTTGTATATATGTTAATTTTCCTTGAAATGAACTCAATTGAGTTAGATTTTTAGGAGGAGGCATATTTAGGATAGCCTCAATTTTAAGGGGATCAAATTCAATCCCATGATGTCGAACAACAAATCCTAAAAATTTCGCTGAAGAAACACCAAAAGTGCATTTTAAGGGATTCATTTTAAGATTATAGTGTCGAAATCGTTTGAAGACAACTCTCAAATCGTATGCATGATCATCTTTTTGTTTACTATTGACAACTAAATAGTCCACATAACATTTGACTTGATTGTGTATTTATTCATCAAAAATTCATGTCATGGATCTTTGATAGGTTGTACCAGCATTTTTCAGTCCAATCGGCATAACTTTATAACAATATATCCCTATGGGTGTCTTGAAGGCTATATTTGTTTCATCCTCTGAAAATATTTTTATTTAATTATATCTTGATGATCCATCCATAAGGGAAAATATTGCGTGTTTGGATGCTATATCAACCATTAATTCTGGTTTTGGTAATGGGAATTCATCTTTCAGACATGCATTATTCAAGTCCCTGAAGTATATACAAACCTTTATTTGACCATTTTTCTGTCTAACTGGCACCACATTGGCCAGCCATGTCGAATAATTTTCTTCACGTATGAAATCGGCCTTAATTAATTTCTTAACTTCGGCAATGACTTGTTGTTCTATTTCAACACGCATCCTTCTTGGGGCTTGTTTAACAGGGATTGTGATTTGATTTATCCCAATTTTGTGGACTACGACTTATGGAGCTAACCCAGGCATTTCGTCATAAGTCCAGGGAAAGCAGTCTTTTTATTCTGTCAACAGTTGAATTTTTTCATTTGCTTCTATGTCGTTAAGAAATGAACTAATGAAAGTTGGTTTCAGTTTTTCATCAGTTCCTAAATTCATTTCCCTTAATACATCAACTGTTGATTTAATTTCCTCTTCCAATTCTTGAGGAGCATCTTCGATTGGAGGATCAGATACTGGTTCAGAGTTATGTTCTTCAGTCATGACTAGGAAAAATTTTGTATCATCTAGAGGTTCGAGAGTACCAAACCCAATACCCTCTTTAGAATTATAATTTCATCTATTATTATCCCACATGTGTTTAATGAAATGTGGTTGTTTTAAAGACCATTGTTTGAGCATTAAACTATTTTGAATAAATTTTTGTGCCCAAGGAGAATACAACTCGAAAGGAATTTTCATTGATTTTGGAAGATTTTCATCTTCTAATTTTACATCGATTTCAGTACTAGAGGAAGTAGAATGATGTCTAAACTTAATTTCCTTTTTATCATCACCATATACTTCTTCGACAAATAAATTCTCAATCTTAGTTGTGGAGATTGGAGTTAGAGTCATAGAGTGTATATAATGATTAATTTTCTCATATATAGACTCAAATTGTTTTTCTTTGTATTCTTCTTCAAGAGGTATTTTGAATTGAGGCTCTTTTAGAACCACTGATATCATTTCTTCTTTTGTATCATCTTCAGAGTCCAGGTGAATTTTGAACTTTAATGGTTTCTTTATTATGACAGCTGGGTTTTCTTTCCCCCGTCCTCGTCCCCGGCCTCAGCCTCGAGTATGAGTTTGATGAGAATCACCACCTTTCGCCTTTGTTGTAGAATAACCTTTTTCATTCATTTTCTTTTCTTTATCTTTGTCTTTTATATTCACCATTGTCTCTCTGGAGAATATGGTTTTCTTTATAAGAGCATAGTATGCCACATCTTCATGTATACCAATTTCATGGAATGAAAATGGTTGCAAATCCCTTTTAATACAATATTCTTTTCCTTATTGTAAATATTTTATGCATTGATGTAGTGTAGAGGGAACCATTTTATTCTCATGAAGCCATGGTCTCCAAGTAAAACATTAAAAGAGGTATTAGAGTCGATGATATGGAACCTTAACGTTGTCACCAAGTCATTTATTTTTAAGAGTAATGTTATTGATCCTAGAACTCGTTCTCCTTGTTGATTAAATCCTCATAACATCATTGTATCTCTTGATAATTGGGATGCATCAATATCCAAATATGCAAGAGTTCTCAAATTCATTATGTTAATCGAGGCACCTAGATCGATAAGCACCCTTGAAAGTATCATGTCATTTATGTTCACTGTGATGTACAGTGAACGATTATGCTTAGTCGTTCCAAGTAACAAGTCATTGTTTGAGAAGGGTAATCTTTGTCGACTCTTCTAATGAATAAGGTTCATTTTGAGTGATGCTAGCAAGTTGAGCTAAGCAGATGTCTTGATCTAAAAGAGTTTTTATCAATGACTCTCTCATTTTCTTGGAGACGATAGGAGCGTCATAAATACTCAATTTTTCTAGTATATTTCTCAAGTGAGCTAATTCATTATAGTCAACCTTGTTGTGAAAATCATCCTCATTTCTTCAGGAAGTTGTGGATGTATCGGCGGAATGATCTTTTCTGATGTTACTATTTGTTTTTCTTTCTCTTGTGAAGCCATTGTTGGCGGTAAGACTTTTCCACATCACAAATTAATTTCAACTATTTCTTCAAGTTTATTGTCTAACTCTTTTGTCTCTGAGTCTAAAGATTCCACTTCTATGAAAATTAGGGTTCCTTGTAGTTGGAGTGTGACAATATCACTTTCGACTTTATCATTGTCAGAATTATCATTAATGTTACTATCGTTTTGATTGTCATTAGATTGATAAAGACCATGTTATGCTCTAACCAGTCTCTGTAGACAAAACAGTCTTCAATCATGTGTTCAAGCATTCTATGTTAAGAACAATTGTTGGGATTCTCCTTC
Source organism: Papilionanthe hookeriana x Papilionanthe teres (assembly GCA_022702705.1). Taxonomy (NCBI): domain Eukaryota; kingdom Viridiplantae; phylum Streptophyta; class Magnoliopsida; order Asparagales; family Orchidaceae; genus Papilionanthe; species Papilionanthe hookeriana x Papilionanthe teres. The sequence continues at coordinate 6,074,771 of CM040437.1, forward strand.
ATGTCAACTTTGCTGGCCTTTTAGCCTCAGGTAACTTAAATTCTGGTATTTTCAGCAGGCTACAGAATATTTTGCTGACTACCTTTGTCTTAATTGGGTATTCTTTGTTCATTCTCTCAGACATCGTTCTATTGTCTGTCGATACTGAAATTGGTTGTTGAAGTTGTATTAGAGAAGAAGTTTGTGGTGATGATTGGTTCATTCATTGTTTCTTTTGTTCAGGTTGAATACCTGTTTACCCTTCTCTACAACGTTTCTCGGCTTCTTTTCAAATGTTTTGAAAGATTTTGTTTTTTCTGTTTTTTTTGTTACACACATCTACTTAGCTTCTTCTTGAAGATTGGCAGCTTTATTGAGTAATTTTTCAAATGTTTTTATTGTGAATCCTTTGAACATAAATGCTATAGGACCATGGATATTTTTAAGCAAGGTTTCAATGGCATGTTGTTCTTGGAGTTGCGGTTTACATTTCATGCTGAGATTTCTCCAACACAAAATGTGATGAACTAAACTCTCTCCTGGCTTTTACTTTTCTACTACTAAATCGCCAACTATTGTATGGTGTTATGCTCTAGCGAACCGTTGAATGAAAAGAATTTCAAGTTCTGTAAAAGTCTTAACAGACTCATTAGGAAGTTATGCATACCAATCAAAGACAACTCCTGTAAGGCTATTGACAAATTGTCGAAATAGAAGAGCGTCACTTCCTTCTAAATTACAGCAACTTGCTTTGAAGTGTGCAAGATCGTGATAAGGATTACCAGTCCCATCAAACATTTTGAAGAGAGAAGGAGAAAACCTTTAGGGTATTGAACAAAATCAAATTCCTCTGAATAGGGTCTACCCTTTGGAATTAGTGATCCAGCTTTTACCTGAGCCATTGTTTCTTTTATTTTTTGTTCTACGAATTGTGTAATTTCATTTTCTTGAATTCCACTTTATGCAGAGTCCTTTTTCTTTTGATTTCTTTCTTCAATTTTTATTAGCTCTCTTATGTCTTCCAAAGTGTGTATTGCCTCTGACCTAATGATTTCAACAACAGGCAATGGATTTGTTGGTGGATTTTGTATAGCTACCTTTAGTTCTTCCCTTTTTGTTTGAGGTTGTTGATTTGCTCATCCCTTTCTCAGATAACCGGTCGTAATTCTTTTGTCGTGTCTTCATCATTTAATTCTCATGTTAAGGAGGTAGATCGTGTTTCCACCATGTTTATCTTGGCGGCGTCCTCATTTGAACTTTTCGAAGAATTATCCCTTCTTCGTATTGAGAATTGCTTGATGTCATTTTTCTATTCTTCAATCTTTCTTTAAATGATTTCATAGGATGCTTTTCACAACTTTGCTCCTAAGAACTGTCTACAGGGGTACTCATGACATCCGAGATTCCTCTAGACGATTATCGTCTCCATACATTATTTTTTAGTATAGGATGAGATATCATGGGAAGTGTGTCATCGTTTTGTGAATAAGAAGGGTCTCCACATTGTAGCATTTAAACTAAAGCAGTAATTTTAGCATATGTGTCTTATGCTTCTGATATTAATTTATTATGCTTAGTTTTATTTCTTGTGACAATCACATCTTTTATCCTTGAGCCCAGACGAAATTTTAGTGGTACCCAAGTGCACTGTCTGACTAATTAGAATTGTTGATCCCCTTTTAAGTAAGTAGGATCTTCAATTGAAAAAATCTTTCCTTTCATTGTTGTAGAGACCACACATTCCATTTTATCTAACAGCCCAAAAATTGAACACCTGTCTTTACCTGCTAATCATTTAAACATAGAGTATACGACATGAATTGACGAAGAGTTTCTGGGTTGAAAAGCATTGTCTTCATATTCAACGGGTATTGGAATTTACAGGTTTTCTTTTCAAAAGGATGTTTTCCTAAAAACACTTTGTTCGAATTCAGATGTTTCAAAATTATCATTTTCATTCCACATTTCATTTCTTTTAAGAGAAAGAGTTTTATTTCTTTGTTGAGTTTTTGAACAAGATCCAACTTCATATATGGATGGAGGAATGTTATTTTCATGTTCAACAAAAATTTTCTTTCCTTTTTTGTGAACTTATCTTTCCATTTCTTCAAAAGTGTATTATTCTTCAGGCATATATTGAGGTAAGTCTTCTTCAAAGTTAAGAAAATCTTTATAAGGTTTCAGATTGAATTCCTCAAAGGATTGTACATCAGTTTGATATGGATTTTCTAATTAAAATTCATTTTTATCAAATAATCTAAAATCATTATGATAAAGGAAAACGTCTTCCTCAATTGGTATATTGAAATCTTGATAATAGGAAAAGACTAAATTCGAAAAATCCATTGCAATTTTTCTGAAAATTTAAGGAGAATAAAATGTTACGGACTTATTTACAAAATGCGAATTTATCTTTTTGTTTAATTTTATTGTTGCAAAATGTCAAAAATAACTCTTCAAAGAGTTAGATGTGGCCCTAAAGGTCAAAGCATCAAGCGAAAACAAGCGATTTAACAAGAGATGAGAAGAAAGATGTTCTCCAGCAGAGTCACCAAATAAAATCTCTTGTCGGAGATTTTCTTAGTGTCGATGTCGATGTTGTTGTTTTGGAGTTATCACTTTATTTATCTATAATATTGCCCTAATCTTCAATAAATCTTATTTCTTTGGATTCCGTAAAAGGATTCTCAGATAGTAAGAAATTTGAAGAAAATAAGGGCTAATAATATAAAAAATAGTATAAAAAGAGATATAGGTAATAATCCTTATAAAAGAAAATTCCAAAATGTCTAGAAGTTCTATATAAGGATAATGAAGTTTTAGTAACAAGAGATTTTTAGATATAGTATCTATCCTGAGTTCTTTAAATCTCCTATAGAAGCAAGCTCCTATAGTTAATTACATCTTAGACAATTATAATTGTCTAAGAAAACTTCTGATTAATGTTAATCACTTATTTTCTAAAAAGTTTCAAGGAAAGAAACATCAACGTTTACTCCTAAAGATTATGTGTCATACTACCCTAAAAGTTTGATTTTGTCATTTTTTTGTTTTTGTTTTGTTTTTGTTTTGTTGTTTGTCGTTTTAAATTGTTTTGTTAATGTCATCATTTTATGATCTTATAATTTGTTGTTATTTTGGTGGCTACCTGATGCGGGCGAACTTTAATATTGCAAGAACTTTTGAACTCAAATTTATATATATTTTAAATGATTTTGTAAAGTCCACACATTCAATGCAAGTATACGTATCATATCAAGTAATACAGGGCTCTAATGGAGTCCTGGTTATCGATCCCACAGGGAAGGTACGAGTCTTACATTAGATAATGAAATACTGAATACTAATACTCAATTTGCAATTAAAGTTTAATGTTTACTTCTACTACCAAGATGCAAAAGTTAGTAACAATTAAATAAACTACAATTACTTCTAATATCTTTAAAACATAATTTACTGACAGGCACATACTATGCTATATATTTGAAAGGTTTTGATATATAATAAAAGTATCTTTCCTCTTGCAACGAGAATATGATGTGTGGATTATATGGAATGATTATTTATAGTATTTTTCCAAATAGAAGCATTATTATTTCTTTACCCTTAAAAGAGTACGTCCACTTCCAAGCATGAAAAGAACATTGACATATCCTAAGTTTAGTCATTAAATCTAAGGCTAGGCTGGGAGGATATCGGCTCTCACTACGGAGCTCCCACTAACCCTTCACCTGAAGGCTAACCTTCAAGTTTAGTTACTAATCTTAGGACCAAATTGGGGATCTCAGCCTCTCACCCTGAAACCTCTAATTTGAAGTCCATAAAAACACATTTCCCTATTTATTTGCACTCAACTCCCATGAACTATGCAATTTATCCTTGGAAATTGAATGGATTCTTCATTATTGTTGTAGGACACTAAATCCTTTCAGACTTAATGTTCAACAACATATTTTAACAATTCAATTGGCTGGATCAAAAATTAAATTAAGTTTGATATGAAAAACCATCACAATTTCTTCAATACATTAAAAGCACTTCAAATCCACATCAACACATCATCACATCTCTATGCAAGAAAAAAGACAAAGGAGACTACTCAGAATTCATGAAGAAGATACAATAAAACATGAATTTTATATATAAAAGAAAAGTCATACAAACCACAAAAGAAAATACAACTTATCTCTTTCTCTTCCCGAATGCAATTCCCTTGAAGTTCCTTTGAATCCACTTCTCTCTTCTTTGCAACATTCAATTCCCTCTTTAGAATGGAAAGGAAGAAGCAATCTCTCACTTTACATCTTCTCCTTCACTCCTTAGAGAAGAATTTCTCTCAAATTCTAACTTCTACAATCTTCTCTCCTAAGCCCTAACACTCAAGACAAACTAGAATCTATAAAACACACAGGACACACACACTATTTTTCATCCAAAAATAGTTACTTATAAGTTAGAGATGAAATCCCAAGAGTATCCATAGGCATCCATTCAAAAAGTTGCCAAAACTCTTTAAATTTGAAGTCCACCGAAATTGGGCACCGGCGGCGCTCTATCGTCCAAATAATTGCATAGCTCTCGGAAAAATGGCGCCAGCGACGCTCGGCGCCAGAAGCTATTTTCCTCCTTGTTGCTTCTTTTTGTTCCAAATTCGTTCCTTTTCGCTTCTTTTTGCTCCAATCACCTAAAATCATCATACCTGCAAAAAATCATGGAAAATACCTTTCTTTAAAGTGCAATATCACCAAAAATGGATAAAATTATATAGCAAAAATAGTATATATTTTTGGTGCATCAAAATCTCCCAAACTTAACTATTAGTTGTCATCAAGTAATCCTTTTAATACATAAAAATATAACTCTAGGAAATGCACTTTTCACCTGTAAGACACTAAAATTTTTTGTTCAAAGGAATATATTGGTTAGACTTTTAGAAAGGAATTTAATAACTCAGGTCAGCACTACAGTTATAAGAATATTCAGTAATCAAGTCTAAGGGTTCTAGTCTTCTATTTATTTCAAGATAAACCATAATTTATCACATCAAGAGTGCCTTGAAAGATTATGTGAAAAAGGAGCTCATGCAAACTTCATCAGAATGTAGGCTGATAAATTAAATATAACATCAGAAATGAAATCAAGTTCTCCCTTTATGGTGACTCAAGTGAAGCCAATTTTTTATTAGGCAACTCCTCAAACTTCTCGTCATACTTACTTTTTTTCTTTTTCTTTTTCTTTTTGGGATTATTTTTCAATCCTTCTTTTCTTTTCTTTCCCTTTTTTTAAATGAGTATTACAATATTTGGATAGTCTTTAATGATTATGAACTACACTCTCCACTTTCTAAAGTTCAAACTTGAGATACCTCCTTACTTTATAATTAGGTATGAGCTTTATTATTCATCATAAAGTCACAATCTCTTCATAAAACACAATACTTTAAGTCTCTTAACATTTTAAAAATACAGTTTTCTTTACTTTAAATAGTTAACTATAATAAAATCCTTTCATACCAAATATCTTACTTCTATAAAATTAACCTTTATTACTAAAAACTTTCATCCAATCATTCCATAATATTCAACTGAAATAAAAAGTTTTAGTTACCTATAGTAAAGTTCAACTGCCAGAAGTTATGCTAAATATTTTTGAAAAATATAATAATTGAGAACAAATAAGAGTTAATATTCTTTTACCCTCCCCCAAAATTAAATTTTTCAATAAATTTGAAAGCTTAGAGAGTAAAAGAAACTAACCTTTTTATTCTGGGATCTTGAAATCTTCAACAGCTATCTGGTATTAATCAAAATTTACAACTAGCAGGGATGAAATAGTTAGTAACAGTGATATAAAATATTTTAAACATTTGCAAGGTGAAGAGAAATTAACTTTAAATATCTAAACATCCAACAAAACATCACAATACTAAACAAACTATCACATCACTACACAGTTCATTTAATAATTTCAAATTTTTTTGAATACAACATAAAAGTACACCAGCAGGGTTACACATTACATGAAACGAAAAAACTACTACATCACAACAATACAACACAACACAACAAGAAAAACAAAAATAGAAACAAACAATCTACCAATCTTCATCACCAGGTTCATCAGCAGGGTCAGCACGATCAGGTCTATATGGTGTATAGCTGGGGCAAGTAGGAAATGTCACATCAGTCTTCCCCTTCATGAATATGACCTGAGCATCATAATAAGCAATATCGAACTCAACTCTCCTCCTCAGATAATCTTCAATCGCATCACTTCTGGCCTCAAACACATCCATCCTACCATGGAGTCTATCCACACTTGCATTTTGTAATCTCAACTGCTCCATAGTATCAAATAATGTAGGGGGCTCAGATGTAGATGGAACATCATAACTCGTAGTAGGAATATCAGTACTCCTACATTCATCTCGAGCTCCCACATGAGACTCATAAGTATGGATAATAGTCTTTGTAATCAGTCTTAGCAGTATAGGTACTTCTTCAAAACTGTTAAACTCCACTCTAGACTGAACACACAAGGCATGAACTAAGGCAGGATGTCCTAATCCACCAGTGGTCTCGCATCTAACAATAGTCTTAATGTTCTCGAAGAAAATAGATCCAATATTAATCTTCTTCTTCTTTTGGATACAATAGTTCAAAATTGCTCTATCCCTTGTAACCTCACTGTGGTGATAAGAAGGTAATAGTCTTGTAGAGATGAAATAGTGCCAAACTTTTGATGTAACATTTAACTTAGAAGCGGGGAAGTTAATCATCTATTTTTGACTTTTTTTCCATTCCCCTCTTCCATCCGTCAGAAAAGCAATCACTTCTCTCATATTTACCTCTCGAGTATCAAAGATTTCATATTCACAAATAAATGGTTTCCAAGTCTGATAAAAGGCATTGATACACGGAGGGGTAAATTCAATCATTTTTCCTCCAACTAACACATACTCAGTCTCAGTCCAGGGCACAGGGCACATTTTGAATAGAACTCTCTAACAACTCCCATAACAGCATTTGTAGTAAAATAACAAAATCTCTCCCAGTTTTGCTCTACAACTAACTGTTCTACAAATCCACCAGGATTATCAAAAGCTCGATCCTGGATACACTTCTTATTGTAAAGGTAAGAGTTAAAGTGAAATTTCTCTTTAACATTAACAAATTTTTCTTCATCAAAATCCAATTTTCTCTTCCCTTTACTCATCCTTGGATCCATGTGAATTTCTAAAATTTACAAGAAAATTCCAATAAATCCTAAATTCATAATGTAACAAACTCCAAATACTATTCTAAACAAGTAAGAGCAAATTTAATCATAGTAAATCTCAAAATTTCTTTAAAAATCTAGAAATTCCAATCTAAGCAATGTGAGAGAATTCCATGGTGAAAATAAAAAAATTTTAACTTAAAGTGAAGCTCTTACCAAGAGAAGTGTAGATCCGGTCTCGAAAATCTTTGAAATCACTTCAAATCCGAGATCTAGCAAGCCCTAGATCTTCAAAATTACGAAAATGGAGGAGGAAGACGAAAACAATGGAAAAGACTGCGGATCCCAGGGTCAAAATTGCGAAATAAAGGGTTTTTGACATTTTTTTGTACTTGGGCGCCGGCGGTGCTCGATAGGGCGTCGGTGGCGCTCTATTTATTAAAATGCCAAAACTCTCTGGATTTGGGCGCCGGTGGTGCCAATCCAATATTTTTTTCTATGTCTGAAATTTTTTTTCGTAATTTTTATCATTTTAACCTCCACAATAACATTTAACACTTCATTAAGCACCTACTTCATCACACAAGCAATAACTAACACAATTCTTACACAAACAATACAAAACATACTTTTATATATAAAATCCATGTTACATTATAAACACTAAATATGTTCATTCAAACCAAACCAATAACTCTTAAATATTTAGTGTTGCAAGTACGCTATGATAAGCAAACACTAAAATCTAAGCACACACAATGAAAGTAAGCATATCAAATCTAAATTCAAATTACAAAGCAAAGCAAAGTAAAACTAAACACACCAAACATAATTAAGCAAAGTAAACTAAACACACTTCAAACAAAAGTAGAATCCAGTAATCACTCCACATCGGTTTCAGAACTATCTTCCTCTCTAATATCTCCAATAGATTGCTGCTGCACGAAAAAATTGTAGAATTGACAAAATGGGAATTCATCAGATGAATCGTCAGCAATCACTGCGTTCTTCTTTATCAAATTAATCAGGCCCATCTCAATTCTACCAGTGTGATCAAATTGTTCCTTCATCCTCCAATCTATATGATCAAATAAACCAGAAATATTATTGATTGCATTCATAACATTCTGTACCTCTTTCTCCAACTTTTTGATCCTCTTCAGTATCATTCTGGAACTTTCAGAAAAATAAGGTTGAATTGGTTATGAATTCTGTGTTGGTTGATCAGCAAGAAAACTCATATCATCTTCATCTCCTACTGTTTGGTAGTTATAAAGATTAGTTGGATCAATAGGCCTCCATGGAAGAAGAACTTTTTCCCAACTCTCATATGGAACTTGTGATTGACTACACAACATAAATATAGTGGACAGGTGTCCGAGCCCATATTTAGATCCATGAAAAATTAATCCTAAAATTGATTTCACAATTCAATTACCAAAGTCAATCGGCCTCCCGGTTTGAATACATAAATTCAAAATGGCACTTTCCTTGGTTACCTTGCTAATTTTCAAAGTTGGAAATAACTTTACCTAAATAAATTAATGCTACTGCTTTGACACTGGATTTAAAGAAACAGAAGGGAGCTAATATATCCATTTTCTATAACTTCCCAATCTTCAGTTTCATCCGTCAAATAACGATACACATCATTCATATTATCCCTTGTGGCAATGGAATTAGAATAATGTCAAATAGGTACATTCTCAATCATAAAGAGATCATTATTTCTTGGAGGAGTGAATTGTATAAACCTACCTCGCACAAAGACGAATCCTTAGTTGATCCCGTGAAGATTTGCATAGAATTCCTTCACAACCAGAATGACTACGACAGTGGAAGTGTAACATAACACTTCCCAATGTCTTTCCTTAATTAGCTCTTCAATTCTTGTAGTAGGATTATCCATCCCTCAATTTATGAAGCCTCCTTTCTTGATAATCGTCCTCTTCATCATCACTTTGTTGAACAATCGTTGTGCCTCGAAACTTATAAACTTACTTTAGTTAAAAATATGTGATCGAGGGGGATCTATAGAGTAGGAATCCATGGGATGCGAATTGGGAATGGTAGTTTTCATTTTTCTGGAGTTTGGAAGTCTTAAATGGAGTTTAGGGAGTTATAAAGAAGAAGATCACGATCAAAACCGCCAAAACTCACATTTTGAAACTAAAAAACCGTCAACAGGTTTTGGGTGCCGGTGGTGCTCAAACCTGAAATTCAGCCATTCTCTCTCTACTCTGGCGCCGGCGGCGCCTATTCTGGCGCCGGCGGTAAAAAATCACACCAAATTTCGTTTGGCCCAAAATATTCCAATATCTCAATTTGATCCAATATTTATCAATTTTAAAAGTATTTAATGAGCGATTAGGATTCAAAAATAACTATCTAAAAAGTGCAATTACAACAAACAAGCAAACACACCACAAAGATACTTATGGGTTGCCTCCCATAAAGCGCTTGGTTTAACGTCGTCAGCCTGACAAACCATTCAGTTAATCGAGATGACTCAGCATTAAAACGTCTTTGAAGTCAGGTTGAAACCCGTCAAAGTAAGGCTTTAATCGATGCCTATTAACTTTAAAAATCCTTCTAGTATCAAGATCTTTAATATCAACAACTTTGAAACAATGAACTTTTATAACTGTAAAAGGTCCTATCCATCTAGGCTTGAGCTTTCCAGGAAATAACTTCAATCTAGTGTTGTATAAAAAAACTTTTTGTCCAAATTCCAATTTCTTTTTCAATATCTTCCTATCATGCCACAATTTCATTTCCTCTTTATAGATCATGTCATTGTGATAAGATGCATTTCTAATTTCTTCCAATTCATTCAATTGCATAAATCTCTTTTCTCCAGCATTTTTCAAATTAAAATTCAACTCTTTTATCGCCCCATATTCTTTATGCTCCAATTCAACCGGTAAATGAAAAGCCTTACCAAACACTATTATATAAGGAGACATTCCAATAAAGGTTTTAAAAGCAGTCCTATAAGCCCATAAAGCAGTTTCTAATCGACCAGACCTATCTAATTTATGATTATCCACAGTTTTCTTCAAAATTCTTTTAATTTCCTGATTAAACACTTCTGCTAAACTACTATTCTGGGGATGATAAGCAGTAGAGATTCTATGAATAATATTACATTTCTCAATTAATCTTTTAATTTAATTATTTCTAAAATGGGTTCCACCATCAGTTATAATCACTCTTGGCATTCCATATCTTGTAAATATATTTTTCTTTAAAAATTGTGAAACACTCCGAGCATCACATCTAGGTAAAGTAATAGCTTCAATCCATTTCGAGACATAATCAACTGCAACTAGTATATATAAATTCCCAAATGAAGGAGTAAATGGTCCCATAAAATCTAAACCCCATACATAAAAAATTTCAACTTCTAAATTATAATTTAGAGGCATTTCATTTCTTCTAGAGATATTACCTACTCTCTGACATCAATCACATGATGTAATATATTTGTAAACAACCTTAAAAAGAGCAAGCCAATAAAATCCAGATTGTAAAATCTTAAAAGCAATTTTATCAACAGTAAAATGACCTCCAAATTCAAAATCGTGACATCATTGAATAACTAAATTTGTTTCTTCTTGTGACACACATTTTTTAATAATCAGATCCTTACACTGTTTATATAAATATGGCTCATCCAAAAAATAAAATCTTGCATCATATTTAAACTTCTTTTTTTGTTGCCTTGTTAGATCAGGTGGTACAATATCACTCACAATATAATTCATAATATCAGCATACCCAGGTAAATTTCTTCCCATAATAATATAAAGTTGTTCATCAGGAAAAGTTTCTATAACTTCCTTCTCAAATTTAGATAATTTATCATACTCTAATCTTGACAAATGATCAGCTATTTGGTTATCAGATCCCTTCCTATCAACTATCATAAAATCAAATTCTTGCAGAAGAAGTATCCATCTAATCAGTCTAGGTTTTGCATCTTTCTTTTGCATTAAATATTTGATAGTCGAATGGTCTGTATGCACAATACTTTTAGCTCCAATTAATTAAGGTCTAAACTTTTCAAAAGCAAATACTATAGCTAATAACTCTCTTTCAGTAGTGGTATAATTAATTTGAACTTCATTAAGAGTTTTACTAGCATAGTAAATGACTTTGAAAACTTTATCATGTCTTTGCCCCAATGATACTCCGATCGCATAATCACTAGGATCACACATGAGTTCAAATGGTTTCTCACAATCTCTTGAAACAATTATACGTGCATGTCGGCATATTTTTAGGTTGTGTTGTATTTTAAAAAGGGGTCGCCTACAGAAATTGTCGGCGAACTTTTAATTTAATTTAAATAAATAATTTGAAAAGTAGTATTTGATTTTAAAAATAATTTTTAAATTTGAAGATTTTAAGATATGAAATCAAACCGATCTCACATCCCAAATAGTTTATATAAATGAGCACCGTACCACAAACCGTGTATCTATCCCGAAGAATAGGCACACTTCTTGACGATGGGGCTCGATTAAATAAACTAGAAGATTTGTGACATCCGTTTGGTCTGCGAACCAATTTTATAAGCCGACAAGTTCCCCTGCTTAATATGAAAGCATTAAACAGGGTTTATATTACTCGGGTTCTTTAGAATTCCCTATAAGGGCAAGCCCCTATAGTTAATTACATCTTAAGTGACGGGAATCACCTAAGAAAACTCTCGATAATAATCGAGTAGTTACGCTCTCAAGAATTTCAAAGTTTAATTTTTCAAGGGATTGAATTTTGGAATTTCGATAGGGAATGGATCAAATTTGGAACATTTTGTTTTGGGAATTCAAAGGAAGAAAGGTAGGAGAAATTACAGATTCGAAGCGAACTTCGGTAATTTCCCGACTATCCTATTGTTTGGCTTGAATTTAGGAAAGCCCTAATGTTCATTTAATGTTTTGATTTTGCCAATTTTAATTAATTAGGATTTATATTTGTATGATAAAATCATACAAATAGCCTCGAAGATGTGAGGGTTTATGTCGTATCGGACGACTACCTCGGAATCCTAAAACCGGTTAGGGCTTAATTTGCAATGCAAATGCCTAACAAAAGGTTGAGGATTTATGTTGCACTAGCCAAACTACCTCGAGGTCCTATGGCTTGGTTATTTTAATTCTATGAATGGTTTGCTGAAGTAGACTCGGGTTTTGCTGATGACGATGGTCGTGCTGCCTACCATGCTCCGAGCTCCTTGTTGTTGCAGAGGTTTAGTTATAGAAGTCACGAATCAGGAGATGAGAGAAGTGTTTTGGTTTAGAGCGATTTCTTAATTTCCAAGTGTTTTTTATGTTTTAATTAAAACAAATCTTAAAGTTGATTATAACAACACCGGTTAAGATCCCACGGTTCCATCCTTCCGGCATCGTTATTTTTATTGGATTCACTTAGTCCAGATGAATTTGCTAAACTCAACTGAATGTGTTCCACACTTTCATTTAGACTGTGGGAAATCCCGTTAGCAACACGTAGGTTACATCATCCGAGGTATTCCCGATCATCCAACGAGACGTTTTAATTTAGTTGTAATTGCGGTTTATGTTACGTTTGTGATTAAATTTTGAGTTGTTTTATATTTTGAGATGTTGTGGCGGTGAATTTTATCTTGTAATGACTTTTAATTTAGTTTTTGTTTCAGTTTTAGGGACTATCCTAAAGGTGTGGGTTTTCATGCAACAGTTGTTTATCATGCAAGAAAAGTAAGTGCGATGCGATTAAATAAATTGCAAGAAAAGTAAATTTCAATAAAATAAAAGCGTACCTGGAGGGTCTTCCCATCATCCCAAGCTGCACTTAAAACACAATTAGAATATTTAAGCAAGTTCCTAGGTAAAGTTAAGGGAAGGGTTATGGTTTTCTACCAAATTCCTAATCCTATAGCTAGTCATTTCCTATGACGTCTAGGTTCTTGTATTTTGATTTGAAGACAATTTTCTTCATCAAAGTACAATTAAGTTCAATTGTTCTTATAAATATCCTATCATATTGAAGAAGTGCTTAAGAAGAATCTTAAACATCTTTTCAATACCGATAGGATTGTTTTAAGTCCGAATGGATTTAATCGATCGAAGTGAAGTAATCGTCCGAGGTTTAGTTAAGTTTTGTTGTTATCTTACTCAGTGAACTAGGACATTTGAATATCCTATAAGTGAAGTAACATTTCATTTAACGTTCTGTTTAGGAGTTATGATAACCAAAGCTTTCGAGGGCAAAATGGTGTTCAAGTAGTTTATGATTTAATTTAATTTCAGTTATCGGATTTAAATTTGGAATAGTGTTCAAGTTGCTTTATTTTGAATTTCTTTATGTCTTAGGTGATGTTATTTTTTTATTCAATTTAATTTAACTTTAATTTAATTTGATTTGGTTTAGCTTCAATTTTAATTTAATTTATTTAATTTAAATTAATTTTAATTTTAACTTGATTATTATTTTTTTATTTTAATTTAATTTAATTTAATTTAATATGATTTAATTTAATTTAATTTAATTTAATTTAATTTAATTTAATTATAATTTTTTTATTTAATTTTATTTAATTAATTTAATTTAATTTTAATTCAATTTAATTCAATTTAATTTAATTTGTTCAATTTAATTTAATTTAATTTATTTGATTTAATTTAATTTAAATTAATTTAATTTGTTTGATTTAATTTAATTTAATCTTTAATTTAATTTTATTTTTTTAATTTTAATTTAATTGAAAATTTAAAAAGAGTTTAATAATTTAACTTTTAACTTATTTTTAATGATTAAGTCCTTTAACATTTTGAAACTTAAATTTGAATTATCATTTTAATTAGGAATTAAATATTATTGAGATGATTAATTTAGGGATCCTTAGATCAAAGAATAAATTTCTTTCTAATAATAATATCCCTACTTAATAATTCCAACTTTATTATTCTTCCAAATTTAATTAATTATTTAATTAAGGTTTCTTTCACTTATTTTTAAATTGTTTAATAGGTTTCTACCCTTTAATTATTTAAATTTCAATCATCCAAATCAGATTAAGATCAAATATTTTACTCTTTAATTTTATTAAACCTAAAGTTTTAATTAAGGGTTAAAATTTTAATTACCACTTTGCCCTTCAAGCTTAACAATTTCATAACTCACTAAATTGAGCTTAAATGAACTTGAAATTTTTATGTGACTTCACTCATATGCCAATAAAGACATGAGAGGAGAAAATGTGATTTTTCTGTATTTAATTTATTTATATAATTATTTTTGGTGGAAAATAGAGATTTCCAAGGAAAATTTAATAATATGACCAAGGGAAAGTTTCTGTCCTTAAGAAAATTATGGGACATTCCTAATGACTAGAGGACCACTTGGACCAATTTTGGTGATTTTTTGAATTATATTATTTTTATTATGATTATTTTAAATTTTGGAGTATTAATTAATTTAAAAATAAAATAAAGGTTTAAAAATAAATTTTATATTTTTCAAAAATCTTTCTGATATCAAGGAAATTAGAGAATCAATTTTTACAATTTTTTGATTTTTCTTTGATTTATTAGAATTATTTTAGTGGAAATACTAGAAATATATATATTTTAATTTAAAAATTACCTTAGGGCTTTAAAATTTAATATCTCATTAAATAGACCTAAGAAAAATATGGGGTTTGTTCCTAAGTGATTAAAATTCAAAATGTGACATTTTGGTGAATTTTATTATTTTTGTAATTTTTATTATTTTTAATTATTAAAATATTTAAATAATATCAAAAAATAAACCTTTTTAGAAAATTGAAATTTTAATTTTCTTAAATTCCACTGATATCAGAGAGGCTCCAAAACTAATTTGGTAAATTTTTGAAAAGTATTTTGAAAGTTATGAATTTTTGAAATTTAAATTGGCTAAATGGCTTAATCAACCCATTTAGTAGGGTTAACCAAGTCCAATTGACTTCAAATTTTTATGGTGAGTTCCTCTGATCCTAAAGGTCAGTGGAGAATTGATTTCAAGTCAATTTGATGTATGGTTAACTCTAATTAATTAGGGACCCATTTTGGGTGTTTAAGCCAATTAGGGTTATTTTAAATGAACTAGTTCAAAACCAATTTTTCCTAGGGTCCTCTGGTCATAAGAAACATCACCAAATTTTCCTAGAATTTATTTCACAACATGCTAATTATTAGATTTAAAATACTCAAAACAGTAACATGAATTTGGAAAATCAATAACTTCTCATAGGGATGGCCTCTGATTTTGGAAAATTCAGGGAATGTTCCCAAATTCAGAGGCTTCAAAAGCCCTATGGTCTCATGGCATGGTGAATTTCCTATATGCATGGAGAATTAAAACAATGCAGAGGGTAAATAAATCATTAAAAATAAAATACTTGATGAAATTAAATGATTTCTTTTCCACATTATTCTCCTATGTTCACTGAGCAAAAGAGTATTTTTATTTTATTTTTCTGATTTTTCTACACAAAGTTATGGATTTTTGAAGTTTAGGAAATTAAATAAATAAGAAAATACCCTAATTTTCTATTTATCCACGCGGCACCGCGTCAACCTCGGCAGCTCCGAAACGCCGCGTGGCGCTCTCTGATTCGACGCTGCCATCCGACTCAGCGCTCCGGGGGCCCGCTGTGTCGTTCCGTCTCCTCATCCGGCACGATCCTGGCCGTCCGTCCACGCGTGTATTAAATGAAAGGCATCCGTTCATCGTCCCCAAGCGTCCTCACCCGAGAGCCGTCCACACTAAAACCCTAAGAACTCACTCAATACTTAACGGATTTTTGTGTTCTTGTGCTCTATGGATTCGTCTTGAAGAGACGAACACATCTATACGGTGATCATGCATTGAAATTAAAGCATTTGAAATGGAGAATCTCCGAAGCTCGGGATGAAGAATTAGCTCATACCTTTGCTCGGAGAAGTGTGGCTTCAATCCGAGGGTTGTGTCACCTTCGATTGAATCCCGCAAGCTCCGGATGAAGTCTCCCGGTCCGGTGAATTGCCTAGCTATGAAAGTGACCACGGCCGATCACAAAGCTTGGAGGCTGGAACAACTGGGTGGCCTGGAGATGGGGCTTTTAGTGGGAAACTTCTCCTCTTAGTCCAGTGAAGGTGTAGGACCAGTCAATTTAAGGATTGGCTCACTGTGGCAAAGTGTCCTGGTTTTGGGTGAAATTTCAGTTGAGAAATTGGATTTTGTTGGTGGGGATTAGGGCAAATTGACACCTGGGGATCAACCGCTCTAAGTATGGAGAAGGGTTTGGAATAATTTTGGCGCAGTTTCGGCAAGGTTTGTGCAACTCTCCTCCATGGCCGTGAGGGGGTCGGGTTTAAATAGAGGTGGCTGGAGAGCCTCACAGGGATGGCCAAGGGTTGGGATCAGCTGCTCTGGGCATGGGAAGAACAACCATGGTGGCCACTGGCATGGGGCAGCTCAGCGAGGTGGAATTCCAAAGTTTTGGCTTCTCCCAAGGTCTTAGCCATGGTGTTTTCCGGCGACCTGGTGGCTGGCCGGCCAGGCTCTGGTCACCATCTTGTTCGGGTGGGTCGTGGGCGGGGTTTAGTGTAGGCAATTGGCAAATGCCATGTGTAAAAGGCTTGGATTAGAATGGAATGGGAGAGGGCTCATTTCTGCTCAAATTGGTCAACCCATCCCTTTGGGCTAGGTGCACCACCCAAGGCTTAGTTTAGGCTGAAGAGAAAGTGATTTGGCTCAACATAATCAGTAGGGTCAAGTCACCATCCAAGCACAATTAGGCATAAGCATGGTTAAGGGGAATCATCGGAGTGGTTAATCACCTTTAGGAATTAAGGAAAGAGTCTCCTCCTTTTGCCCAAAATGGTATGGTGACATGTAAAGAGGCTCTCAAGGCTTCCATGTGGCTCATGAATGGCTTCATGGCTCATCTTTGGCTTGGGAAAAGTTAAGTCAATTTCATGGAAATGGGTTTAAGAAAATTTTGGTATTTTGATGGGAATTTGTATGGGGCTTAATTTGGAATGGATTCATGATGAGTTTTGAAACTTAGGGATTGATTTAATTGAAAATATGGTGTAGAGCAATTATCATATGGGTTTTGGATTGATTTTAGCCCTTTGGATTTTGGTGTAGATGGGCTTTAGGAAGGTTTCATGTAAGTGGGCTTTTAAGTTTCAAAATGAATTCATGGATGGGAATTTTGTAAAAGTTTGGGCCAAATAATTGTTGGGTTTGGTTTAGGGATATGTCATGAGTGATTTGAAATAAGTTTGGAGTGATTTGGGTTTGAATTGGGTTGGATTTGGGCCTCTTTGGTGAATGGGCCAATATAGGTCAAATTGGGTTAACTTGGGCCAATGTTGGGCTAGGGTTGAAATTGATGTAAAATAAATGTTAGGAAATGTTTATGGGAGTGTTTCAAAGAGGTTTTGGCTTTGGTTGGATTTTGATTTTGGGGTTTGGGCTTATTTGGGTTAAGTTTGGGTTTAGGTCAAAATTGGGCCTTTTGGTTTTGGGTTGAATTTGAGTGGGGTTTGGGTCTAAATTTTGGGCAAATCATGTTAGTATTTTGTTTGTAGGAATTTTAAGGGAGGTTTGGAAAAATATTTGGGGTTAATTGGAGTTGAATTGGGTGAGTTTGGGTTAGGTTTGGGTCATGGGTCCAAATTGGGCTTTAAGGCCAAAAGTGAAATTGGATCCAAATGTCAATCAAATTTGACTTGGATTTGGTCTAGATTGGTGTTGGTAATGTTAAATTGAAGTTTAGAATTGAATTGGAGCAGAATTTGGGTCAATTGGGTAGGTTTGGTTTGACATTGGGTTCACTTAGGGTTAAAATGGGTCAATTTGGGGGTTTTGACAAAAGTAGGGTAAATTGACAAAATTGGCCTATGGTATAGTTGAAAAAAATGAAATTGGGAATATTTGGGATTTTCTGGAATTTTCTGGGAATTTTCTGAATTTTTTGATCTTTAGGTCAAGAGGGGTATTTTGGGTATTTGGAGGGTATTGGGAGGTATTTTTGGAATTTTTGGTATTTTTGACTATGGGTGATCAATTTGAGTAATGTGGAAATGTTTGGGATTGGTTTTGGGGAATTTTGGGTGATTTGGAAATTTTGGAGGATTTCAAGGGTTTTGGGTAGGCTAGGCGGGTGTAGGGTCCCGGGGGTCAAAAATTGAAAAATTTGGAAAATTGAAGATTGGGTGAATGTAAGTGGAATGAAATCATTTTGGTTGAGCCATGAAGCCATATCAAGCCCACATGAGCTATGAAGGGACTCATTTGAGGCATCCACTATGTTGTTCCTAACCCTCTTAGCCAAGGGCTTAGGAGTTAAGGACCATCCATGTGAATCACCTACATGAGTCAGGAGGTCAAGTTGGGTATGGGTGTGGTTTTAGGAGGTGTGTGAAAGTGTAGTGTATAAGTTTAGTGTGTGTGTAAGTCAGCCCTTCACCAGACCAGGCCACCCAGGGCAGTCCTAAGGCCAAAGAGTCCTATAGGAACCCATCCTTTAAACTTCCACATTTGATTTCAACCCTCTAGGTGATTAGGGGTCTACAATCAAGTTTGTGGAGTTTACAGGGAGTTAAGAAGTGGTTTGAATTTCTAAGTGGTGGGTCCCAATTCTAATCCTCTAAGATAGTCAAAGGAAAGGCCTAAGGCTAGATCCTAAGTACTAAAAAGAAGAAGAGAAGACCTCATCAAAAATGAGGTCAACAGTGCAGTGATTAATTTCCCTTTCAATAATTCGAAAGCACTCAAACATTCATCATTAAAATCAAACTTTCTAACATTTTCTAGAAGTCAGCATAAAGGTTTAGTAATTTTAGAAAAATCTTTAATATATGGCCTGTAAAATCCAATGTATCCTAAGAAACTCCTCACCTCTCTCACGGTAGTGGGTGGTGGCAATCTCTCAATCACTCTAACTTTAGCAGGGTCGAACTCCATACCATATTCAGAAGTTTTATGCCCAAGCACGATTCCTCTTGCAACCATAAATTGACATTTCTCCCAATTCAGAACTAAAGTTTTTTTCTCGCAAAGCTCCATAACTTTTGCTATGTTTTCTAAGCAAATTTCAAATGAAGTCCCGAATACAGAGAAATCATCAATGTAAACTTCTATTCCATTATCTATGATACTACTGAAGATAGACATCATACATCTGTGAAATGTTGCAGGTGCATTACACAGTCCAAAAGGCATTCTTCGAAAAGAAAAGGTTCCTTAAGGGCTAGTAAATGTTGTCTTTTCTTGATCCTCAGGAGCAATAGGTATTTGATGGTAACCAGTATATCCATCCAAAAAGCAGTAGTACTTGTGTCCAACAAGTCTATCTTGCATTTGATCGAGAAAGGAAGAAGAAAGTGATCTTTTCGGGTGGCGGCATTTAATTTCCTATAGTCAATACAAATTCACCATCCATTAATTTGTCTTGTGGGTATAATTTCATTACATTCATTCACTTCAACAGTCACTCCACCCTTTTTCGGTACATAATGTATTGGACTCACCCAAGCACTATCCGAAATAGGATAAATAATTCCAGCATCCAACCATTTTAAAATCTCCTTCTTAACTACTTCTTCCATTTGGATTCAATCTCCTGTGAGGACCAACTCTCAGTTTATGTTCTTCATCTAATAAATTTCTTTGCATTCAAATCGAAGGACTGATTTCTTTAATATCTGCTAAAGTCCATCCAAAAGCTTTCTTGTATCTTTTTAAAATTTCTAACAACTTCTGTTCTAGATAATCATTTAACTCCGAAGATACAATAACTGGAAAGGTAGATGATTCTCCTAAAAACATATACTTCAAATGATTAGGGAGAATTTTCATCTCAATTTTAGGAGGTTTTATTATAGATGGAATTAAGCTTTTATCTCCACCTTCCATAGTGTCTAATACTTCAAATCTCTCCTGAACATACTCCAAATCTTCATTCTTCTTACTATCTGAATTTTCTTCATTTTCAATTTCTTCTTCAAACATATTTTCATACTCTTCTTCTTTTTCAAATATATTTTTAAAATGATTGTTTCTCAAATATTCACAGACCTCCATCCTAAAACATTCATTATCTTTTTCCACTGAGGGATACTTCATTGATTTCAAAATATTAAAAGTCACCTCTTGATCATTAACTCTCATAGTTTATTCTCCTTTTTGAACATCAATCACTGCTCTTCCAGTAGCAACGAATGGTCTTCCCAAAATGATTGGAATTTCTTTATCTTCCTCCATATCAAGTACAATAAAATCCACAGGAAAGATAAATTTATCCACTTTCACTAACACATCTTCCACCACTCCTTTAGGGTAAGTAATGGAACGATCGGCCAACTGAAGAGTCACAGATGTAGGAAAAATTTCTCCTATTCCAACCTTTTGAAAGTTGATAAAGGCAAAAGATTAATACTAGCTCCAAGATCACATAAGGCACTTCCAAAAAATTTTTCACCTATAGCACACAGAATAGTGAAACTACCAGTATCTTTAAGTTATTACGAAAGCTTCTTCTGAATAATTGCACTACACTCTCCGCAAAGAGCAACAGTTTCATGATCTGTAAATTTTCTTTTCTTTTTCAGAATATCCTCATAAACTTGGCATAATCAAGCATCTGTTCTAATGCTTCAACAAAAGGAATATTTATCATTAATTTCTTAACGATCTCCAAAAACTTTCCAAATCTTTTATCCCTATTTTGTTGCTTCAATCTTTGAGGAAATAGGGGGTGGTGATTTTTCAACAGTATTCTTCATTGGCTCAAGAGGATAATCCATGTCTGGATAAATCTTGTTTGAACCTTTTTCAATAGCCACCTTTTCCTTTTCTATTTGAACTTCTTTTTGCACTCTTGTTTCCAATTATTTTTCACTCCTTAATTGAATAGCCTTAAGTTGTTCCTTGTTTTGATCTTTTGGATTGATCTCAACATTACTTGGAAATATTCTAGAAGTTATATTATTAAGTGCAGTGAAAATATGAACCAATTAATTTTCAATATCTTTCATCGCAACACCTTAAGCTTGTAATTGATTTTCCATATTCAAAATCATTTCTTCAGTAGACAACTTCTTATCCTTAAATTGCTGGTTACTATTGAATCCAGGAGGATAAGATGGTCTAAAATTAGTATTTCCTTGATTGTTCAAATTTCCAACTGGATTTATAGAATTGTTCCCCCAATGTGGGTTAACATTGGCATTGTTATTATTCTAATTGAAATTTGAGTGATTCTTCCAAATAGGATTTTAATAATTCGAATAAGAATTTTTAGGTCTATTAATAGCCTTTAAAGTCTCATAAGGTGTTTGAGATTCTATTATCTGTCCAAATGAATTTTCCTCTAACATTTGAGGTGGTTAAGAATAATTCATTCCATATTGATCTATTTTCTTAGAAAGGGCTGCTATTTGAGAAACTATCATAGTCATCATATCAGAATCATGAACACTAGCTACTCTTTTAGGATTTACCTGTTTAGAGGGCCATTGAAAATTATTAGTAGCCATTTCTTCAATTAATCTGTATGCTTCATCAAAAGGTTTTGACATTAACGATCCACCTGCAGCAGCATCTATGATTGATCTTAATGATCCCACTAATCCATTATAAACTGTTTGAATTATTAACCAATCTGGTAAAGCATGATGTGGGCACTTGCTAAGAAGTTCTTTAAATCTCTCCAAAGCTTCACGTATTAATTCTCCTTCAAACTGACCAAAAGATGTAATATCATTTCTTAACTTAACAGTCTTTGATGGAGGGAAATATTTTGATAGAAACTTTTGAGACAATTCTCCTTAAGTTCTAATAGATCCAGGTGCTAACGATATTAACCACGCCTTAGCTTTATCCCTTAATGAAAAAAGAAAAAGTCTAAGTGTAACAGTATCACTCGACACTCCGTCATATTTAAAAGTAGCACACAGTTCTAGAAAACTAGCGAGATGTAAATTTGGATCCTCATTAGTTGTTCCTCTAAATTGAATATTTTGTACCATGTGGATAATAGCAGGTTTAAGTTCAAATGAATTACCAGGAACAGAAGGATTTCGAATAGTTATATGAATTTCATCTGTTGTTGGGTTAGCATAATCTCTTAAAGGTCTTAGCAAATTTCCAATATCATTTCTCTGATTATCTTGATTATTCTCCATTTCACAAGGATTTTCAGTTTGATTTTGTTATTTTCTAATTTTTCTAACAGTACGCTCTAACTCTGAATCGTAAGGTACTAAACCTATATATCCACTACGATGCATATAAAATTACGCAAATACTTTAAATAGTAAACAAACACACACAATTACACACTACAAAGTAAAGGTTTTCAGTTATTATATTATCAATAAATACCATTTATACTTCCTTCCATCCCTGACAACGGCTCCAAAAACTTGATGCGGGTGAACTTTAATATTGCAAGAACTTATGAACTCAAATTTAATGATTTTGTAAAGTCCACGCATTCAACGCAAGTATACGTATCGTATCAAGTAATATAGGGCTCTAATGGAGTCTTAGTTATCGATCCCACAGGGAAGGTACGAGTCTTACAGTAGATAATGAAATACTGTATCCCAATACTCAATTTGCAATGAAAGTTTAATGTTTACTTCTACTACCAAGATGCAGAAAACAGTAACAATTAAATAAACTACAATAACTTCTAATATCTTTAAAATAGAATTTACTAACAGACACACACTAAGCTATATATTTGAAAGGTTTTGATATATAAGAAAAGTATCTTTCCTCTTGCAACAAGAATATGATGTGTGGATGATATGGAATGATTATTTATGGTATTGTGCCAAATAGGAGCATAATTGTTTCTTTACCCTTAAAAGAGTAACCCCTAAAAAGAACATTGACATATCCTAAGTTTAGTCACTAAATCTAAGGCTAGGTTGGGAGGATACCGGCTCTCACTACAGAGCTCCCACTCACCCTTCACCTGAAGGCTAACCTTCGAGTTTAGTTACTAATCATAGGACCAAATTGGGTATCTCAGCCTGTCACACTGAAACATCCAATTTGAAGTCCATCAAAACACATTTCCCTATTTATTTGCACTCAATTCCCACGAACTACGCAATTCATCCATGGAAATTGAAATGGATTTTTCATTATTATTGTAGGACACTAAATCCTTTCAGAGTTAATGTTCAATAACATATTTTATCAATTCAATTGGTCAGATCGAAAAGTAAATTAAGTTCAATATGAAAACCAATCACAATTTCTTCAATTCATTAAAAGCACTTCAAATCCACATCAATACATCATCACATCTCTATGCAAGAAGAAAGACAAAGGAGATTACACAGAATTCATTAAGAAGATTTAATAAATCATGGATTTTATACATAAAAAAAAGTCATACAAACCAAAAAAGAAAATACAACTTATCTCATTCTCTTCCCCAATGCAATTCCCTTGAAGTTCCTTTGAATCCTCTTCTCTCTTCTTTGCAACACTCAATTCCCTCTTTAGAATGGAAAGGAAGAAGCAATCTCTCACTTTACTTCTTCTTCTTCACTCCTTAGAGAAGAATTCCTCTCAAATTCTCACTTATACACTCTTCTCTCCTAAGCCCTAACACTCAAAAAACACTAGACTATCTAAAACACACGACACACACACTATTTTTCATCCAAAAATAGTTACTTACAAGTTAGAGACAAAATTCCTAGAGTTTCAATAGGCATCCCTTCAAAAAGTCGCCAAAACTCTTCCAATTTGAAGTCCACCGACATTGGGCACCGGCGGTGCTCTATCATTTAAATAATTGCAGAGCTCTCGGGAAAATGGTGCCAGCAGCGCCCATTCTGGCGCCGGCGGCACCAGAAGCTGTTTTCCTCCTTTTTGCTTCTTTTTGCTCCAAATTCGTCACTTTTCACTCCAATCACCTAAAATCATCAAACCTGCAACAAATCATGAAAAATACCTTTCTTTAAAGTGAAATATCACCAAAAATGGGTAAAATTATATAGCAAAAATAGTATATATTTTTGGTGATCACTATCCTAAAACTTTTATTTTTGTTTTGTCTTGGTTTTGTTATTTTAATGTTGTTTATTTTGTTTTATTTTATCAATGTCATTGTAATTTTGTTTTGTTTTGTTGTTTTTTCTCCCTTCTTCGGAATGTCATCATGTAAAACAGAGTTAGCACTCCCTATAACATACATAGTAAAACTAAAATGAAATTAATGTTTTCATTTCATCTTGATTGTACTGTAAAACAGATTTAGCGCACCCTATAATATGCAATGAAAATCTAACACTTATTCTTAACCTATAAGAAAATGAATGTTTAGTTTAAGTTGTAATTTAATGTCAAAAAGTTAGATTTTTTAGATTCGATATCATTAGAATCTAAAAATGATATGTTTAATAAAAAATTTAGATTTATTTTAGACTCTATGTCATTTGAATTTAAATTGTTAAGTCTAATATTGTTTATACTTAAAAGTTTGATTTTAATATTTTATATTATATGTCATTTGAATCTATAAATGTTAAATTTTTTATTGATTAGACTTAGAATCTAACAACAAGTTAGATTTTAATGGTTTAGATTCAATGTCATTTTGAATATGAATTTATTAAGTCTAATATTAATTAGATTTAAAATCTAACAAAAAGTTAGATTTTAATATTTTTTATTCAATGTTATTTGAATCTAAGTATATTAAGTCTAATTTTCATTAGACTTAAAATCTAACAATTTAGATTATTATATTTTAAATTCAATGTCATTTGAATATAACAATATTGAGTTGATTAGAAGTCTGACAATTAAATTACATGCATTTGAATCTAATATTTTTGTTTTCATCATATTGGTTAACTCAAGTTCAATTTAGATTGAGTCTAAGTTAAGTTAGTTTCAATAAGGGTTGAACCTAAAATTTATGCTGAGTTTAACTTAGGTTTAAGTTATGTTAAACCTAATTTAGATTTTATTTAAGTCTAATATAAGTTAGACATAAATTTAGTTTTATTTAGATTCATGTCGTGTTGTACTTAAGTTAGGTTTTGTTAAACTTAGATTCATGTCATGTTGAATCGAAGTTAGATTTTGTTTAACTTAGATTCATGTCATATTGAACCTAAGTTAGGTTTTATTTAACTTAGATTCATGTCATGTTGAATCTAAGTTAGGTTTTAACTTAAGTTCAATATAGGTTGGACTTGAGTTAGGTTTGGGTTGACTTATATTCATGTCATGTTGAATCTAAGTTAGTTTGACTTAAATCTAATATGGGTTGGATTTTAAGCTAGGTTTGGGTTGACTTATATTCATGTTATGTTGAATCGAAGTTAGGTTCGACTTAAATCCAATATGGGTCGAATTTTAAGTTAGGTTTAGGTTGACTTAGATTCATGTCATGTTGAATCGAAGTTAGATTTAACTTAAGTCCATGGGTTGGACTTAAATTAAGTTTTAGGTTTAGGTGTAAATAAGCCTTAGTTAGTTAAGGTTTAATAGTTTAATTAAGTCTAATGTATCAGACTTAATTATGGTTTAAGTTTGATTAAACCTTAGTTAGTTAAGGTTTAATAATTTAGTTAAATATAATGTATTAAACTTAATAAGAGTTTAAGTTTGATTAAACCTTTATTGATTAAGGTTTAATAGTTTAACTAAGTCTAATGTTTTAAACTTAATTAGGGTTTAAGTTTGATGAAACCTTAGTTGGTTAAGTTTTAATAGTTTAATTAAGTCTAATGTGTTAGACTTAATTAGGGTTTAGGTTTGATTAAACCTTTGTTAGGTAAGTTTTAATAATTTAATTAAGTCTAATGTGTTAGACTTAATTAGGGTTTAAGTTTGATTAAACCTTAATTGGTTAAAGTTTAATAGTTTAATTAATTCTAATGTGTTTGACTTAATTAGAAATTAAGTTTGATTAAACCTTAGTTGGTTAAGGTTTAATAGTTTAATTAAGTCTAATGTGTTAGACTTAATTAGACTTTAAGTTTCATTAAACCTTAGTTGGTTAAGGTTTAATAGTTCAATTAACTCTAATGTGTTAGACTTAATTAGAGTTTAAATTTGATTAAACCTTAGTTAGTTAAGGATTAATAGTTTAATTAAGACTAATGTGTTAGACTCAATTTGGGTTTTTGATTAAACCTTAGTTGGTTAAGGTTTAGTAGTTCAATTAAGTCTAATTTGTTAGACTTAAATTAAGGTTTGAATTTGATTAAACCTTAGTTGGTTAAGGTTTAATAATTTAATTAAGTTTAATATGTTAGACTTAGTTAAGGTTTAAGTTTTAATAAACTTTAGTTAGTTAAGGTTTAATAGTTTAATTAAGTCTAATGTGTTAGACTTAATTAGAGTTTAAATTTGATTAAACCTTAGTTGATTAAGATTTAATAGTTTAATTAAGTCTAATGTGTTAGACTTAATTAGGGTTTAAGTTTGATTAAACCTTGGTTGGTTATGGTTTAGTAGTTTAATTAAGTCTAATGTGTTAGACTTAATTAGGGTTTAGGTTTGATTAGGGTGTTTGATTAAGCCCAATGTAGTTAAGCCTTAATAGTTAATTAGGTATAATGGATTAGACCTATTGAAGGCTCTAAGAATTGATTAAGTTTGATTAGAATTTGATTTTATGATTTGATTAGGATTTGATTTTAAAATTTGAATTGTATTAAATCTAATGTAATTAAGATTTAATGTGTTAATAAAGTTTAAAATATCCTTAAACTTAATTAAAGTTTGATTTTGGATTAAACCTAATGTAATTAAGTTTAATGAGTTAATTAAGTATAATATGTACTTAAACTTAATTAAGGGTTGATTTTGTATCAAACCTAATGTAATTAAGTTTAATATGTCTTTAAACTTAATTAAAGTTTTGATTTGGTATTAAATCTAATGTAATTAAGTTTAATGAGTTAATTAAGTTTAATATTTTCTTAAACTTAATTAAAATTTTAATTTTGTATTAAACCTAATGTAATTAAAGTTTAATTGGTTAATTAAGTTTAATATGTCCTTAAACTTAATTAAAGTTTGATTTTATATTAAACCTAAAGTAATTAAGGTTTAATTGGTTAATTAAGTTTAACATGTCCTTAAACTTAATTAAGGGTTGATTATGTATTAAACCTAATGTTATAAAGTTTAATGAGTTAATTAAGTTTAATATGTCTTTAAACTTAATTAAAGTTTTGATTTGGTATTAAACCTAATGTAATTAAGGTTTAATGGGTTAATTAAGGTTTTAATTAGGTCTAATTTGATGTCTTAGACCTAATTAGAGTTATCTTGAGTCTATTTTAGGTTAGACTCAATTTTGACATAGCCCATTGTGGAATGGGTTAAATGTGATGAGGAGAAGGATTTTTAGGGTTTTTAAATTATTAAATTATATTTAATAAAATTTCACTCTAAAAGGAAGTTATCATTTTAAATTTTCTAATGGCTAGGAATTGTCACCTTAAGGTCAATGTCTGTCACCCTAAGTTACTTAACCATTTTCCTATTTAATTTCTTAATTTTTGAAATTTTATAATTATTGTTAAAAATAATTACAAAGATTCATGAAAATTAGGAAACTATGTCTTAGAGAATTACCCTAGCCTTAGAAAAGTCAGGAAAGGCTTCTAAGGATCTGGAGATAAATCTTTGAATATTTTTATGACTTGTAAATAATTTTAAATAATTAAAATACTCTAGAGAGTATTTAATTAATTAAAAATCAAATATAAGTTCTTAATTGATGATTTTAATTTCACATTGTTCCTCTCACTGCCCTGAGTTCAGAGGTATTTTTTATTTTTGTGATTTTTGTTAGCATTGTTATGGATTTTTTATTAATTTAAGGTTTAAGTGATTTAATTAAATCCTAAACTAATATAAAATAACCAGACTACACCGTATGTCCTCAAATTAATCAAAACATGGTAGATCCTGTGCAGGGATTCGAACAGCGAAGACAGCAGGATTTAATCTCAACTGTCCGTTTCCAAAACACGGGAACGGACGGTCTAGGTTCATCGTCTTCATCTCTTCTGATGCCATAGACCGTCCATGATATAGGAACAAGATCTCTCTCGATTCTTGATGAAATCGAGTGAAATTTGTTTCTATAGGATCTTTTTGAGACGACGAACCCATCCATACGGTGATGCATGGGTTTTGAAATGATTTCTTTCATAAAGTGTGAAACTCGAACGACATTAAAAGAAAAAATTCATATGTCCTAGTTTTGAGACGACGAACCCAAAATGTCCTGGTTTTGGGCTATCTCGGGTTAGCCAAATTGAAGGGATTCTGTGGGCTTTATGGCTTGATTTTTCGTGGGATCAATTTCCTAGGCCCTAAGGTGTATTTTTGGTGTTGAGGGTCCAGGGATTTGAGTAAGGTTTGGCTATCTCCTATGTTGGTCTCCTCTCTTTGATGTTCTCGAGTTTGCCCAAATTATAGCCATGGCAATGGCCATGGCTGAGCTTCGCTTGTCAGGCTTCATCTAGGTGAGTTGCTAACTTCCCCATTAATGCCTTAGGATAATATTTTGGCTGTTGGAATGATGGATTTGTATTTTCTAAGGGTAAACCATGTGTGTTTTAGCTATGGTTCATGTTTGATTTATATATTGGCTTGCCTCTATTTAAAGGCTTGGGAGGTGGATATGGCTGTCTAAGATGATCTTGAATCACCCCCCATGCCATACCTTCAACTCATTCAATGAATTAAGTGGTAAGGTGACACTTAAGCCTTCTCCTTCATCATTACCATGAAATGGTCATGATGAACCTCTCATTGATTTGTTTCATTTTTATTGGCTTGGAAAGAGGTGTGTAATGACTCACAATGAGCTAGCCATCTTCTATTCACCATGTCACTTAATATTGGTGGACTGCATGACACATAATTTTCCATTCTCATTATTTTCCAAAATTTGGTAATAATGAGCTCATGCCATGATGTGGTGATGACTTAAGACAAACCTTTTCAATTGGATGGTCCATGAGGCATAGGAAATTTTCTTCTAGGTGGTTGGCCACCTCATTATCAAAGAGAGGTGAGTCATGGCTTGGGTTGGGATGGAATGACACCTCATTTTCCTTCACAATGATGCTTTAATAATGACCTTTAACCATGGTCAAAACGCCTTGTTATGAATCATTAATGGGTTGATTTATATTGAATGGGTTATGTGGGTTGTGCCTAACCCATATTAGGTCACCCATGATGTCATAATGGGGTTTGGAATTTCGGAAACCAATTATTATGTCATAAGTTGTCACATGTCTAAATTTCTTTTTCATGGATTTTTAATTATATTTCTATTTTTAATATAATATGTAACTAAACAGAAATATTGGAAAATATATTATTAGCCAATAAATTAATAAAAATAATTTTGGAATTAATTATTTAATTAATTTAATCATTTTTGGTTCAAAATTGGGTATGTTGACCAAATTTGATACATGTTGACTAGGATTGACCAATGTAGACCCAGGTTGACCAATTCTAGTCCAAGGGTGTCCAATGTGACCCAACCAACCTTTTCATGGTTGGTTTGATCATAAATTCCATGGGGTTTGTCATTAAGTGTTTGATTTGGTCATGTTGAGCAATTTTAGGGTTTAAGTCAATCCAACGGTCAATGTAATGACTTTTGGATTAGATTTTGTTCACTATAATCAATGTCATGTTGATCATGTCAATGTCTGTCTTTGAAATTAATTTAGTGGTCAAGAGACATAGTTTAGCCATTTTAACCAATTTTAATCCTTTTAGGTGAAGAGTTGACCAATGGGGCTTGGGTGGTTATCTTTGTGTCATGTGTGGATTGTTCTGATCAAATTTCAATTACTTATGTTAAACAATGACCAATAAGGTCAATGCAATAATCTTTAGGTCATGGTTTCACCATCTTGACCTAATTTATCATTTTAGGCCATGAGGTGACCAATGAGGTCAATGTGGTGGTTTTTAGGTCTAAGGTTGATGATTTTGGTCAATTCTTACTTTTGAGTCAACAGTTGACTATTTGGATCTATCGGGTGGTCATTGAATCATAAATTGACTATTTTGACTAAAATTCACTTTTTGGTCATAAGTTGATCTATTGGGTCAATAGATTGGTCATTAGGTCAAAAATTAACTATTTTGACCAAAATTGACTTTTTGGTCAAAGGTTGACCTATTGGGTCAATGGGATGGTCAATAAGTTAGAAATTGAGTATTTTGACCAAAGTTAACTTTTTGGTCAAAGGTTGACCCAGGTGGTCATTAGGTTAGAAATTGACCATTTTAACCAAAATTAACTTTTTGGTCAAATGTTGACCTATTGGGACAATAATTTGTCATTACTGATTTGATCAATTTAAGATGTCATTAAAATTTGGGTTAAAAATGATTTCTAGGGTTTTACCCTAAACATTATGGGTTAATGTCCGTCAATGAGATCTAGGGAGTCAATATTTATAAATTTCCTATCTTAAGTTAACTTTGAAATGATCCTTAGAAAAGTAAGTTTAACACCCTATTTAGACCTAACCCTAATTAGTTTTAATTAATTCAATTAGGCCTTACCTAAATTAGGTTTAATTAAACTTAAACCTATATAGACTTAATCCAAATTAGGTCTAATTAATCCAATTAAATCTAAAGCTTACCAAAATTAGGTTTAATTAAACTTAAACCCTAATTAGACGTAACCCTAATTAGGTCTAATAAGTCCAATTAAACCCTACCTAAATTATGTTTAATTAAACTTGAATCCTAATTAGACATAACCCTAATGAGGTCTAATTAATCAAATTTATCCATGCCAAAAATAGGTTTGATTAAACTTAAACCCAAATTAGACGTAACCCTAATTAGGTCTAATTAGTCCAATTAAACCCTACCAAAATTATGTTTAATTAAACTTGAATCCTAATTAGAATTAACCCTAATGAGGTCTAATTAATCCAATTTAACCTTACCTAAATTAGGTTTAATTAAACATAAACCCTAATTAGAACTAACTCTTATTAGGTCTAAATAATCCAATTGAACCATACCAAAATCAGGTTTAATTAAACATAAACCCTTATTAGACCTAACCTAAATTAGTTCTAACTAATGCAACTAAACCTTACCTAATTTAGGTTTAATTAAACTTAAATCTTAATTAGACCTAACCCTAATTAGGACTAATTAATCTAATTAAACCTTACGTAATTTAGTTTTAATTAAACTTAACCCTAATTAGACCTATCCCTAATTAGGTTTAATTAAACGTAAAACCTAATTAGGCCTAATTAATCCAATTAAACCATACCTAAATAAGGTTTAATTAAACGTAAACCCTAATTAGGCCTAATTAGGTCTAATTAATCAAATTAAACCTTAACTAGTTAGGTTTAATTAAACTTAAATCCTATTAGACCTAAGCCTAATTAGTTCTAATTTATCCAATTAAACCTTAGCCAAATTTGGTTTAATTAAACCAAAATCTTAATTAGAACTAACCTTAGTTAGGTCTAATTAATCCAATAAAACCTTACCAAAATTAGTTTTAATTAAACATAAACCCTTATTAAACCTAACCCTAATTAGTTCTAATTAATCTAATTAAACCTTACCTAACTTAGGTTTATTTAACCTTAAACTATAATTAGACCTAACCTAATTTTGTCTAATTAATCCAATTAAACCATTTCTAAATTAAGTTTAATTAACCCTAAACTATAATTAGGTCTAGCCCTAATCAAACCTAATTAAATTAATTAAGCCTTACTTACATTTGGGTTAGACCTTACTTAAGTTCAACCTAAGTTAAAACTAAAATACTTATTAAACCTTACAAAACCTACCAACCTCTATGTTAGGTTCAACCTACTTCAACCTAAGTTAACATATACCTTTGGTTCAACCTACATTGAACCTAACTCATACTATAACTTAGGTTCAATCTAAATTGAACCTAAGTTAAAAAGATATTATAGGTTCAACCTATATTGAACCTAAATCATTCTTTAACTTAGGTTCAACCTAAATTGGACCTAAATACATTTTAGTTTCAACCTACATTGAAGCAAAGTCAACATAAACTTTAGGTTCAAATCAAACTTAACCTAGCTCTACCAGAACTTTAGGTTCAATCCTAAATTGAATCTAAAAGTCAACCTTATTAAATGAATTTAAAACCACCTTAGATTAGGTTCTACCAAAATTGAACCTAAACTTAATGATTTTGATTGAATCATTCAAAATAAAATTGCTTAATAAATCATAAAAAACCTAAAATATTTCAACTTCTAAAATACAACAAAAGACATTAAAACTTAAAAAAAACTCTAATTAACAAAGATTACTGAATGCAACTTGAAACAGAGTATGTTTTGATCTACAAAGATTTCTTGGACGATATAATCCATGGTTTTTGACAAGAGTCTTCCGATCCTAGTTTAAACACCGATCAGACTAAGTAGATCAAGGCATCCGACGACGCTGGGACAGCAAGGCCATGAACATCTTGACCGAGTTGACTAAAAATTAGAATTTAACCAACTAAATTAGCAATTTAAAAAATAAATCAATATTATTTCTTTTATAAAATTGACATTGTTTTCCTTGCAGGTTGTAGACAAGTTTCGATTTAGATTTACTTTTTTTGTTATTGGGATGTGCTAACTCTTCTTACAGGGCGACATTCTGAATACGGAGCAACAAACATTAAAATAAAACCAAACTTTCAACAATACAATAACTACAAAACAAAAAACAACATCAAAATAAAATAAAATCAAAATTAATAATGACAACATGACAAAACTAAAAAAAAGCTAAAATGACAACAAAACATCCATGACAACAAAAAAAACAAGAATATAAAACAAAAATGTCAAAACAAAATAAAACAAAATAATAACAAAATAAAACAAGACAACGACATCAAAACAAAACATAACCAAGACTTTAAGGTAGTACAGGACACTTATTAACATATTACCTTTAGGATATAAAATCGACTTTTCTATCCTTGTGTCGGTCGTTAAAAGCTTAAAAGTTGTTGAGTTTAATTTAACTTAAAATCATATATATGGCTTTAGAAAATGTTATTTTTAATTTAAAATAATGAAATAAAACTGATCTCGTATATGTAATAGTTTAATTAAATAAGCATAGCATCACAAGCTATGCATCTATCCTGAAGAATGGATACATTACTTGGTGATGAGGTTGATTTAAATAAACTAAGGATCAATGACATCTGTTTAGTATGCAAACTATTTATTTTGAATGAAAAGTTCCTTTATTTAATATGGAGAATTAAATAGGGCTTATATTATTTGGGTTCTTAAAGTTTCCTATAAGGGCAAGCCTCTATAGTTAATTATAACTTAAATGGCTGAAGTCACCTAAGAAAAATCTCTATATAAATAAAGAAATTGCCTTCATGAATTCAAAGTGTAGGATTTTTCAAGGTCGGATAATAGGAAATTCAAATGGGAGAAAGGTGTAAATTTGGAATAGTTATTTTTAGAATCCAAAGGAAGAAAGCTAGGAAATGCAAGGGACCTTAAGAAGAATGTCGGTGGCTTCTCAGACTACCTTATGTTTTGGCTTTAATTTAGAATAGATATTTAATATTTCAACCTGCCAATTTTTGTTATTTAGGGCTCACATCTGCATGATTCTTATTATGAAAATAGCCTGAAAGATATGAGGATTTCTGTCATACCGGACGATAACCTCGAAATCCTAAGACGAGTTAGGGCTTATATTGCATGGTTTACAAAAGCCTGGAAGATAAGGTAAGGGTTTATGTAGTGGTAAACGAAGTTCCTTGAAGCCTTATGACTTGTTGTTTATTTCTAAGAAGGTTTGCTGTTAGAGACCTGTTTGATCTCTCGAAGGTGTTATTCTACATGCCTCATCGTGCTGCCCAGGGTGTTTGTTCCAAGTTCCTCATTGCAGCAGGTTTAAGTTAGAAGTGTCAAATTGAAAAGGTTGAGAGAAATATCGGGTTTAGAGTTTAAGTTTTGGTGTAGTTTTCATGTTTGATGTTATAGCCATAAATTTAAATGTCTTATTAAGGGGGGATTTTAAGTTGATTAGAGCGACATCGTTTAGGATCCCATAGTTCTCTCATTATGACAGCATAATTTTCTTCGGATTCACTTAGTTCAGATAAATTTACCAAACTCAACTAAATGAATTCAATAAGTTCATCAAGATAGGGGAAATCTCGTTAGCAACCGTAGGTTACCTCATCTGAGGGATTCCCTATCATCTAAAAAGACATTTTAATTTAGTTGCAATCATTTTAATTTGGTTTTGTTTGTGATTAATTTTTAGAATTGTCTTATTTTGTTGTTGTTATGAAGTTTGTTTTATTTTGGTTTTGGTTTAACATGCAGGGTGACATAGTTTCCAAAAAATGTAGAGTACTGGAAAGTAAAGTACAGTAAAGAAAAGTACTGTCAATAAACTATAAAAGTAATACAGTCCTCTTCTCACAATCCAGCTGAAATGTCACTATTTGCAGTGTATATGTATAATCTTGCAGGGAATTTAAAATATGTTGCATGAAAGGAAAATAGGAAAATATGTTTATAGTATGTCTACCGAACCCTAGGACATAACAAGGTGGGTTCCTATCTCCTATTCATAGGATGATCTTCTTGAGAAAAACATAATAGATTCAGTTGTCCTCCAAGATATCCAAAAGACCATAAAAGTGTTTAGGTTATGATCCTAAACAACTTTTAAAATTCTTTGGAAGGTCCTGAGTTTCTCTGAACTTATTATGTTGTTAAATCATTCATCCATTTCAAAGTGAGGTTTAATGAGTGTGTCTTAACCCTATGCTTTGTGAACATTAATGTTTTAATTATCCCATGATCAGGGTAGCTATCACTTGAAATTTCATTTATAAAATATATGATTGAAGGCCATTTAAGGGTAAATTGATTTGTTATGGAATTTAGCCAATTAATTTAAACTTGGGCTAATTGTGCTTTCAAAATTTTTTTAATTATTTATGCTTTCTTTACCAAAACATATTAATCAAAATTTTGGATTAAGCCTAGTTCACTACCAAGCCCTAAAGGATTATGGATAAATTTGTAATTTTAGGAATGTTAAGTTAAATGTCATTTATTATTTTCCATGATTGTATTATCATCAAACCATTAGCTAGGGCTAAAATATTAGTGAGTCATTATCTTCCAAATTCAAACCCTTTCACCTTAGAATCATTCAATTTAATTAACTTCTAAATTACCATAATTAAAGTAAAATTAGCTTTTATACCCTTATTATGGAAAGAGGTGAGATTGGTTTCTACCTCTTAAACCCT
The DNA here is from genome assembly GCA_022702705.1 of Papilionanthe hookeriana x Papilionanthe teres. Classification (NCBI taxonomy): domain Eukaryota; kingdom Viridiplantae; phylum Streptophyta; class Magnoliopsida; order Asparagales; family Orchidaceae; genus Papilionanthe; species Papilionanthe hookeriana x Papilionanthe teres. The sequence goes on from CM040437.1 coordinate 6,110,328, forward strand.
TATGTTTCAATCATCTAACAAAGTTAATTAAAAATATTTATTACCCATTTACCCCATTATTAAGCGCAAATGTTATCTTAAAGCTTATATTCCATAATTACCATTCGGCCCCTTTAAGGCAAATCACTTCATAATTCATTAAATTCAACTGAAATGACTTTGAAATTTTCTAATTATTATTTTTTATAATTATTTTAATGCAAAAATAGTTATTTTTTTGTATTCATTCGTTAACTTAGCCAAAACAAATCATCTGTCCTTAGGAAAATTATTGGAGGTTCACAAAGGTTAGAGGACCACCTAAGAAAATTTTCATGATTTTTTTATTTTATTTTTATTATTATATTTATTCTTTTAGTTTGAGTATTAATTAAATATAAAATATTATTTTAATGAAAAATTATGGTTTATATTTTTCATAAATCTCTCTGAGTATAGAGAACCAAAGAAGCAAATTTCATATTTTTATGATTTTTATTTTATTTATTTTATGTTTTTTTAATGAAAAATAAGGGAAAATTCAGTTTTAGACCATAAAAATTCATAACTTCATTTAGAAAATTAGGAAAAATATTTTAATCATTTCTAATTGACCAGGGAACCAAATGTGATAATTTGGTATATTCTTATATTTTTGTGATTTTTATAAATTTTAATTATTTTTAAATATTTTTTAATTATTTAAAATTCAAAATATAGCCTTAATATGAAATGTTTATTTTAATTCCATTTTTGTTTTTCTCATGTCACTTAGGTCAAAAAGAACTCCTAAACACATTTTTATAATTTTCATAATTAACTTTTATTTACTATAATTATTTTATTGCCAAAAGTGTTATCTTACTTAGAAAATACATGTTAGTGATTAAATCAATTCCAATTAGCTTGAAATTTTTATTGGGCGTTAACATGATTATTACTTAAAATCTGGAATGAATTTTTTTGATTTTTCCACTTATATTCAATTTATTTAATGTTTGAAGGTTTTAATGAGTTAATTACAATGTGTGTCATTATTAATTAGTTAAATCCAAGTTATATTTTCCGTAGGGTTCTCTGACCGTAGTGAACATAGCAAAATAAGTTTTGTATTTTTCTGAATTATACTTTAATTATTATAATTTTTTAAATTAAAACTGAGGGATTTAACTTAAAAATTAGGGATATCTAGTTAAAGATGCCCTCTGACCTTGGAAAAATCAGAGAACATCCTTATTAACATGAGGAATCAACCCCTAAAGTTTCAAGCCATGTTGAAATGTTCGTGATGAGTAATGATTTAAAAAACTTCTACTTTATTTAATTAATTAGAAAATAAATATAAATCAAAGAATTCCAATTTTATTTTCACATTATTCTCCTCTGTTCACTGAGAAAGAGGGTATTTTTTATTTATTTTTATGAATTTTCTACACTAAATTATGTATTTTTAAAATTTTTGGAATTAAATAAATCCAGAAGAAAAGCATAGTCCTAATTCATCTTAGGTAAATCCAAAATCTCCACGTGTCGTCTTCCCATTCGACCTTGCCAGCTGAGTCAGACCGCTGTTCACGCATCAAGAGTTCATTCGACACAATTCTGCATGCGCGATCGGAAAACTCCTGGTCATTGTCCCAAACAAACTTAACCCGTAAACCGTTCATACTAAAACCCTAAGATTTATACCTAGACTCAAACAAATTACTTCAATTTTGTGCTATGAAATTGAGCTCATGCAGTGGGAATTCATGTTGGAAAATTGTGGGGATGAGCTTCTCTCAGCTGTTAGAGGGTCTGAGAACAGTTTGGTAAAAATTTGTTTAAGTTAATTGCACTGTCCTTGGTTGGTCATAAAGAGGTGGTGTTTAAATAGAGGGCCTTAGGGTGGCCACCAGGGTTGGCTGGTGGGTGCAATCAACTGCTTAGGTGGAGGGCTGAAAGGTGTTAGTGACCAATCAGGGTGAGACACATTGGATGGGTTCAATTGGTTTGGGCTTACGGGGAGGTGGCTCTTGATTTTGGTTTTCCGACCACTAGGCCAGTTAGCCAAGTCAGGAGAGGTGGCTAGGGTGGTCAGGTGAGCTAGAGAAAGAGTTAATGGTGAACATGATTGTTGGTGATGTCTTGTGGCAAAGATAGATTTGATTTTTCCCAAAATGGGAGGAAATCCCCTAAATCAAGGGACCCTTGGTGCATGGCTCAACTAGGTTGGGCTACATGGATCTAAGTTGGCTCCTAGGGTCCAAATGTTGGTCGTGGTTGGCTTGGGTTAGTCAATTTGGGTTGATTTGGTCAATTTCATGGCTTGGGTTCAAAATTATGGCTTTGGGTTCAACATGGGTCTAGGTTAGGTTTGGGCTATGATTTGGGTCAAGTGATTGATCAATTTGGTGTGGGTGATTGTCATGAAGAGTTTGAAAATAGAATTGGGTGATTTTGAATTGATTGGAAGGTTCAATTTAATGGTATTTTGAATGTGAATTAATTTGAGGCATTTGGGCTAGACTTGGGTTTGGATTGGGCTAGGGCTTGGATATGGTTCATTTGATGATTCAATTTTGTCTAAGATATTGTGGTGATGAGTTCTGAATATCAACTGGATGAAAATTTTGGGTGGTGTTTAGGGAGTTCAATTTGGTGAGATTTGGAATTTAGGTCAATATTGGAGGTTTTTTTTATTGGGCTTGGAATTGGGCTTGAAATTGGGTTTAATTGGGATTGGATTGGGTTTAGATTGGGTTTATGGATGATGGACTTTGATCTGGAGTTAAAATTTAGGGGGATTGAAGTCAATTTGATGGAAATTAGGGGTAAATTAGGCTCAATGGAGTGGTTTAAATTTGTTATGAGATCATTTGAAGTGTTTTTGGAGTTTTTGAGAAATTTTGGAATTTTTGAATTTGAAGGGCATTTTAGTAATTTTGGGGGTTTTACAGGTATTTTGGGAATTTTGGGTATTTTGGTCAATTTGAGTGGTTTGAAATATTTTCAATGATTTTTTAAGGAAATTTGAGAATTTAACCAATTTAGTGAAAGTTAAGGTTAGGGGTATTTTAGTAATTTTGAGAATGTTTGGGCTACAAGAGTCAAATTTAGGAATTTTAGTAAAATTAGGATTAAATTAGGATTTTAATCATGAGTTCATCCTATTTGAGCCATTGACCAAAGAAAAGTTTCAATTTGGATCCTTCATGTGTTGGCCCTAGCCAAACCCTAGCCTAGGGCTAACAGATTGGGACACCACCCACATGAGTTTCCAAAAGGATAGGGAACCAAGGTTGTGCATGTTTAGTTTAGGGTTTTGGATTAATTGTGAAAGTGTGAGATTAAAGTGTGTGTGCCTGTGCAAACCTTGTTTAGACCAAAACACCCAGCGTTATTCCTAAGGCTTGACCATCCTATATGGGACTCCTATGGTGTTTCTTTATGCTTATCTCCACCCTACTAAGTGCTAAAGGTTGGCAGCAAGCATATGGAACTCCAAGTGAACCGAAGAAGGATTTTGAATTTCTAGTGGGGAGGGTTCCATCACTAGTCCTCTAAGATACTCACCAGGGAATCCTATGGCTATATCCCAGGCTCCAAAAGAAAGACTATACCTCAACAGAAATTCAATAAATGGAACCCCAATAGGTGTGGTGTGCCGGACAAGCACACCGCATGTATTGGCGCTGACCCACGAGATCAACAAAACCAACACAACTTTCTGAATCAACAGGCTCAAAACAAAATGTAGAATTTAGCAAGAAAGTATCCATTTGGGATTATCTGGTGAAAACATTCAAATCCCATAACTCTCACCGGGGATGAATAGATGGCAGACCTTCTCATTGGAGCTATGAATTACAGGCCTCCCAACTCTTAAGGGGACTCGATCCAATTTAATTTGATTTCAATTTAGATTTTTATTTTGACTTTGAGTTTGATTTAATTTATATTTGAGTTTGATTTTGAGTGTCAATTTTGATTTTAATTTTAACTTTGAAATTTTGAACTTTAAATTTTTCAGAATTTCATAATATGAATTTGATTTGTTTTGAATATTGACTTTGTGAAAGATTTAATTTAAGAGAGTGTAGAAAAGAGAATCAAAATTTCAGTACTAATCTTGAAGGATGGGAATTAGAATTTAGTTACAGACCTTGAAGGATGAGAACTAGAATTTATTACCAGTCTCAGAGTGAGAATCAGAATCCTTGCGCCAATCTCAAAATGTCAGGAATGTGGGTGATGCACCTAAAATATAGAATATTTTTATGCACATTTTTATACCTATTTTTGATGACATTGCAGTTTAATGGAAGGTATTTTGTGTTTATCTTGCAGGTACGATGAAAGGAGCGAAAAAGGACCAAATTTGAAGCAAAATTATCAAGTTTGAGAAATTTGGCCTCTGGCGCCTAAGTGCCAAAGTGCCGGTGCTTAAGCGCCATAGTTAAAATTTGAATTTAAATGAATTTTGGTGTTATTTTCAAGGGGTGTTTGAAGCAACTTTGGTGGTGACTTCTTTAACTTCCCCTGGGAGGCAAATTTGAATGAAGTGATGCATCTTTTGGTGGATACATTGAATCTGGACTAGATTTGAAGAGACACCAAGGCACCTTTTGGAAAATTATTAAAATGAAGCCTCATAATTTGCAAGTGCATGCGTGTGTGTGTGTGGTTATTGGGGTGTTGAGAGTATTATTATTCAGTGTGTGTTATTAGAGTGTGTTAAGTTTTAGAGTTATTCTTTTCTATAGTAGAGAGTAGAGAGGAAGAAAGGAAAAAGGGTTGGTGTAAAGCCTTCTTCTCACCAATTTTATTTTATCCTTAAATCTAGTTTTTATTGAAGTTTAAAGTTTTTCTTAGGGTCACCAGAGTTGGGCGCCAACCTCTGTAGAGTTTTATTGCGGAATGCAAAATTCCAAACGAAATTTCAGAGTCTGGTGGAGAGGATTTTCATATAAGTATTTATCTTTGTTTTTACATTTTGTTTTTAAATAAGATTGTTATGTTTTCATTATGGTTTATGCTTTCATATCAAGTTTTGTTTGTGTTTACTTCATGAAATCTGAGTAGTGAGTTTATCTTTTTCTTTCTTAGATGATGAAGTAATTAAATTATGGAAGTAATGTTGTGGAAAGTATAAGTGTTTAATGCTGGAATAAATTGTGATGATTCAATTCCTTGAACTTAATTTACTTCTTGATTTGGAGAATTAAGATGTTAAAATTTGTTGTGAGATTATGTAAGATCCAATGGGGTGATGTCTCAAACAAAAATTGGAAAGAATCACATGCAATTATATGGGTGAGAATTGTAGTCCATATGATTGAAAAAAAAATATATAGGGAGATATACTTTATTGGGGAGTAAAATTAAAGGAATTTAGAGTGACAGGCTAAAGCCCCCTAATTCGGTTTGTTATTTTAAATTTTGTTATGACATGTTAGCCCCCAGGTGGAGGGAATAGAGAGAACTCTAGAGTGAGAGCTGGTATCTTCCCTGCCTAACCCATCTGCAAAATTTCAAAATTTCAAATTAACCAAATTTCTTTATAGAACCAAGTAAGGATAAAGAATATAATTACTCCTATTTAGCACAATACATTTAAATACTTCCACAGCATAAAATTCCATAATTATTACTGATTCATTGAAGAAAGGAAAAGATATTTGATTCTTATAACTTTTATATCGTGTTTAGAGTCATTTCCTGCTTAAACTTGTTATTAAAAATATAAAAAACAACTTTTCAAAATTAAAACTTTAAAACGTACTTGCAAAAATAGATCAAAAAAGTAAAAATTTATTTTTCTTATTTTTTAAAATTTTTACACATTTCCCTGTGGGTTCGATATCTCGGGGCTTAATCAGAAAGTCCTATATTACTTGATAGATCATACGTATAATTGCGTAGAATGCCATATTTTAAATCATAAATTTCATATATAAATCGTAAGCATAAATATTTGGGCAACTAGTTTTTGGCGCCATAAATTAATTAAAATTTTAATTAAAGAAAATTAAGAGAAATTAAAAATTTTTAACTTTCCTTTATTTTTGTTAGTGTGTTTTATTTTATTTTATTTAATGTTGTATGCGTAGTTCAGGGTCTGAGGGACTTGTTCCTTACTATTCTGAATTAGAAAGAACAATCATAAAAATTAAAAAAAATTTAAAATTCTGAAAAAGATAAAAATATTCAAGAAATGACAAATCATCAAAATCAAAATGTTGACATTCATCAAGAATTGAGACCTTTAAGAGAATATGCTAACTCTACAGTGGATGAACTTCATGGTAGTATTCAAAACCTTGTTATAGCTGCTAATTCCTTTGAACTTAAACCTGTTATTATCCAAATGGCTTTTATAATCAGTTTGGGGGAGCACCAAATGAAGATCCTAATTTACATCTTACCAACTTTCTAGAGTTGTGTGCTACTTTGAAATATGATGGTGTTTCAGATGATGCTATTAGACTTAGACTTTTCCTTTCACACTAAGGGATAATGCTAAGATTTGGTTAAATTTGTTAGCACCTAGATCTATCAGAACTTGGGGTGATTTAGCACAAAAATTCCTTGCTAAATATTTTCCACCATCAAAGACTGCAAAGCATAGAAATGATATTACATCTTTTTATTAGTTTGAAGAAGAATCTATATATGAAGCATGGGAACGATTTAAAGATCTCCTCAGGAAATGTCCACATCATTCGATACCAGATTGGTTAATAATTCAAACTTTTTATAATGGATTAGTTGGATCTCTTAGAACTATTATCGATGCTGCTATAGGAGAATCACTGATGTCTAAACAGTTTACTGATGCTTATGATTTGATAGAAGAAATGACAACTAATAATTTTAATGGCCTTCTGAGAGGTTAAATCCTAAAAAGTTAGCCAATATTCATGAAAATGATGCTTTTGTGATGTTAGCAAATCAAGTTGCTGTAATTTCAAGGAAGATAGACCAATTTGGAATGAATTTTTCTCAGCCAATTGCCATGATTGAAGAAAATTCATTAAGTCAAATGGTTGATTCTTATACTTCACCAGAAACTTTGAATGCTATAAGTAAACCTAATAACCCTTATTATAATTATTATAACTCAAGTTGAAAGAATCATCCAAATTTTAATTGGAATACCAATAATCAGGGTGGTATTAATCAACAATGGGGAAACAACCAAGTAAACCCATTAGGAAACTGGAACAACCAAGGGAATAATAATTATAGACCAGCCTATCCTCCATGTTATAACAATGAATCAAAACTTAAATAGAAGAAGTTGTCTATTGAAGAAGTGGTGTTACAAGTGGGAAATCAATTGCAAAGTCAAGGAGCTACAATAAGAAATATCGAAAATCAATTGGGACAGATTGTCAATACATTAAGTAATAGATCCCAACGTATGCTTCCAAGTAATACTGAAGTAAATCCATGAGATAAAAATAATGAGCATGTAAAAGCAATTCAACTGAGAAGTGGAAGAGAGTTGAAAGGTAAAGTTTAAAGAGAAATTGAAGTAGAGAAAGAAGAGATTGAAGAACCAAAAGAGGACGCTCAAAAAGGTTTGGAAAGACCTATTTCTCCACTTAAGGAAGATTTGGAAAAATCACCACCCCCATTTCCTCAAAGACTTCGTCAGCAAAAATTGGACAAGCATTTTTCAAAATTTTTGGAGATATTTAAGAAGCTTACAATCAACATTCCATTTGTTGGAGCCTTAGAACAGATGCAAAGCTATGTGAAATTTATGAAGGATATTCTCAAAAAAAAAAGGAAGTTTGAAAATAATGAGAAAGTTGCACATAGTGAGAAGTACAATGCAATAACTCAGAAGAAGCTTCCTAAAAAGCTTAAGGACCCTGGTAGTTTTACAATTCCATGTGCAATCGGAGATAGATTCTATGAAAAGCTTTACGTGATTTGGGTGCAAGAATTAACCTTATGCCTCTATCAATAATTAAAAGATTGGGATTAGGAGAAATAACTCCAACTACTATAACTCTATAATTAGCAGATCGTTCGATCACATATCGTAAAGGAGTTATTGAAGATATTTTGGTAAAAGTGGATCAATTTATCTTTCCTATTAATTTCATTGTGTTGGATATAGAGGAAGATAAAGAGATACCCATAATTTTAGGAAGACTTTTTCTAGCCACAGGAAGACCAATTATAGATGTGCAAAAAGGGAAATTAATAATGAGAGTTAATGATCAGACTGTTACATTCAACATTTCAAAATCTATGAAATATCCTGCAAGAGGTAAGGATGATGAATGTTCTAGGATGGATGTTATCAAGTATTTGAGCGAATGTCATTTCAAATTAGCTTATGAAGAGAAATCTGTATTAGAAGAATTAGAACATGAGCAAGAAGAGGAGTTACATCATTCTGAAAATTTTAATGAGGAAGATCTAAATTATGTTCATGAAAATTTTGAACTAGTGGACATAACTGAAAAAGATGAATCTTTTGGTCCATCAATTGAAAAACCTCCTGAACTTGAATTAAAGATGCTTCCTGATCAATTGAATTATATTTTTATAGGTGAGTCCTCAACTTTACCAGTGATAATTTCCTCTCAATTAACTAAAACAGAAGAAGAGAGTTTGGTTGAAGTTTTAAAGAAGTACAGGAAAGCCTTCGAATGAATGATAGCTGATATTAAAGGAATCAATCCTTCAGTTTTTATACATAGAATCATTATGGAAGATAATTATAAACATAGGGCTGAACCTTAAAGGAGATTAAATCCTATTATGAAAGAAGTTGTTAAGAAAGAAATTTTAAAATGGTTAGATGCTGGGATTATCTACCTTATTTCAGATAGTGCATGTGTGAGTTCTATTCACTATGTTCCTAAGAAAGGATGAGTAACTGTGACTGTTAATCAAAAGAATGAAGTTATACCAACAAGACAAGTTATAGGGTGGCAGATATGCATTGATTATAGAAAATTAAATCTTGCTATAAGGAAAGATCATTTTCCACTCCCATTTCTAGATCAGATGTTGGATAGACTGGCTGGACATAAATACTTTTGTTTTCTGGATGGATATACTGGGTACCACCAAAGTCAAATTGCTCCTGAAGATCAAGAGAAAATAACTTTTACCAGTCCTTATGGTATGTTTGCTTTCAGAAGAATGTCTTTCGGTTTATGTAATGCCTCTACTACAGTTCAGAGATGTATGATAGCTATTTTCTGTGATTTAATCAAAAAAGGGATTAAAGTTTTTATGGATGACTTTTCAGTGTTTGGAAGTTCATTTGAATCATGTTTAGAATATTTAAAGTTTTAAAATGCTGTGAAGAAACTAATTTGGTCCTTAATTGGGAAAAATTCCAATTTATGGTAGCAGGAGGAATTGTATTTGGACACAGAATATCAGAATAAGATTTAAAGGTAGATCCTGCAAAAATTCAACTTATCTCTAATTTACCTTGTCCAACAAATGTAAAGGGAATTAGAAGTTTTCTGGGACATGTTGGATTTTATAGGCGTTACATTAAAGATCTTTCTAAAATTTCAAGACCCTTATGCCATTTATTGGAAAATGATGTAATTTTTTTTTGATGATAAATGCCTAAAAGCTTTTAGAACATTAAAAGAAAAATTAATCACTGCACTTATTATAGTTTCACCAAATTGGGAAAATTCTTTTGAATTAACGTGTGATACTAGTGATTATGCTAGTGGTGCTGTTTGGGTCAAAAAATATGATACAATTTTGAAAGTAATTTATTATGTTAGTAAAACTCTTAATGAAGCTCAAATTAACTATACCACTACTGAGAAAGAGTTATTAGCTATAGTATTTGCTTTTGATAAATTTTAATCATATTTAATTTAAACTAAATGTGTAGTGCATACTAATGATTCTGCTATCAAATATTTAATGAAGAAGAAAGATGCAAAACTAAAATTGATTAGATGGATTCTTCTTTTACGAGAATTTGATTTTGAGATAGTAGATAGGAAGGGTGCTAATAATCAAATCGCTGATCATCTATCCAGGCTTGAAATTGAAAATTCTCTTAGTTATACTTGAGAAATTAATGAAATTTTTCCTGATGAAAAATTATTCACTATTAATGAATGGCAAATTTTGTGGTATGCCGACATTGTAAACTTTATTGTAAGTGATATTATACCATATGGTTTGACATACCAGAAAAAGAAGAAGTTTTTATCTGATGCTAACACTTATTTTTTGGATGACCCATTTTTATATAAACAAGGAAAGGATCTGATCATTTGAAGAAGTATGCCTTTAGAAGAAACTTATGAAATTATTCAAAAATGGACATTTTGGAGTTGATAGAACTGCTTATAGAATTTTACAATATGGGTTTTATTGGCCTACAATTATTAAAGATGTTAATGCATATATTAAAAATTGTGATCAACATCAGTGTGTAAGCAATATTTCTAGAAGAAATGAGATGCTCCTCAATTATATGTTGGAAGTTGAAATATTTGATGTTTGGGGATTAGATTTCATGGGACCAATTACACCATCTTTCAGAAAGATGTATATTTTAGTAGCAGTTGACTATGTATCCAAATGGATTAAAGTTGTTGCTTTACCTCAATGTAAAGCTCAAAGTGTTGCAAAGTTTTTAAGAAAGAATATATTTTGTAGATTTGGAATACCAAGGGTAATCATATCAGATGGGGGAAGTCATTTTAGAAATGTGATTATGGATAAGTTAGTAAAGAAATATCATATTAACCATCGTATTGCTACTGTTTATCATCCGCAGACAAGTGGTTTGGTTGAATTATCCAATCGTGAAATTAAAAGAATATTGGAAAAGATTGTTAATCCAAACAAAAAGGATCGGTCAATAAAACTGGATTATGCTTTGTGGGTTTATAGGACTGCTTACAGAACTCCTATAGGGATGTCCTCATATAGGCTAATTTTTGGAAAAGCTTGTCATTTACCTGTTGAACTTGAGCATAAAGCCTATTGGGCTATTAAAGAGTTCAATTATAATTTAAAGAATGTTGCTAAGAAGATATTAATGCAATTAAATGAGCTTGAAGAGATAAGAAATGAATCTTATGGAAATGCTATGATTTATAAAGAGAAAATGAAGTTATGGCATGATCGGAAGATTCTTAATAAAAATCTTAAGCCTGGACAGAAAGTTTTGTTGTATAATGCAAGGTTAAAAATTTTTGCTAGAAAAATAAAGTCCAAATGGATGGGTCCATTTATTGTGATAAAATTTTATTCTTATGGAGCTGTGGATATTCAAGTTCCTAAGACTGGAAAAATATTCAAAGTTAATGGTCATATACTTAAACCTTATTGTTGAGTTGATCAATTTAAATTTGATGAGAATCTGATGTTGGGTCACTCAGAATAAGTTCTGAGTATTTCAGGCTGAAGAAATTAAACCAAGCGCTTTGTGGGAGGCAACCTATAGTTATCGGTGTGCTTTGATTCATAGTTATTGGTGTGCTTTGCTTCATTGTTATCGGTGTGCTTTGCTTTATAGTTATCAGTGTGCTTCGCTTTATAGTTATCAGTGTACCTTGTTTTATAGTTATCAGTGTGCTTTACTTTATGTTTGTTTCGTGTGTTTTTTTTGTTTGTTATTATGATTATATGGTAGTATTTTGAAGAGAATAGTTATAGTGGTGTTTATTTGACATTAAAGGATGACTTAAAAGAGTCAGAAAGAAAAATTTAGACATTTGGCAGACCTATGCAAAAATGTGCACTGGCAGCTAAGCGCCGCCTGGTTGGCGCTTAAGCGCTGCAGATAAGAAAAAGTTGATAAATGAATTTCTAAAAGCTAAAATCATTGGGAAGAAGTTTTAGGAGTTATTTTGTAGTTTTAAATATCTAGGTTCGGTTTTGCACTTCCCATGTTTATAAAAATGCCCTGCATTAAGAGAAACACTTGCCCCATTCCATATTTCCATTTCTGAGTCTTAAGAAGAGTATTTTGAGTGCAAAATTGTCTTCTTGTGAGAGTAAAATTAAGAAGAAAGAGGAAGCCAACAAGAAGAAATTTATCAGTGAAAGTGCGCAAGAGTTATACAACAGATTTCTAGCAGTTAGTATTCAAGGTATTGCAGAAAGGATTATGAAAATTGAACCAAGGTGGAGTCAATTGAAGCAAAGGTAAATGAAACTAACACTCATTTAGCGCATATGGGATGACAACTTAAAATGCAATTTAGTTATACAAGTCATGTGAGAGAAGCTAATAAGTCGATATTTCTGAAAAACAAATGGTTAGAAGAAGAAGATGTAAGTGTTTCCAATCATCGCCCGTTTTATCTGATCTATATTTCAGATGGTTCAAATGGAACTAATGGTGGTTCTGGATACATTCAACCTAATGGAGATTGGAATTAATTTGAGTATAGTCTAATATTATGGTTTGATGTGTTAAATGTTTAGTGTCTAGTGTTACATGTTTATGTTTTATTGAACTTAATGTGTGCTTGTTATAACATAATGATGTAAAATTATCTTTGTTTTGATATATTTGAAATATTGTGTATTGGGAAATTTCATCCAAAATTTTTGGATAGAAATTTTTAGTATGTATTAAGTGTGATTGTTTTTAATGAAATGTTGTGTTTGTGTGAAATTTGTTTGGAATTGATGGAAATTTAACTTTCTTTGGAGAATTAGAAAAGTTTAGATGGGAGAAATTATTATTTAAAGTGATTTAGGGTGATTAACCAAGGGGTTTAGTGAATTTTTAAATTAATTGTGAAAATAAGGATGCTGGCGGCTAAGCACCAGAACTTAAGTGCTTAAGTGCCAAAACTCGATGCTAAGCGTCGAAGCCCCGCGCTTAAGCGCTGGTTCGCGAAAACTAATTTTCTGCCGTTAAAAACCCAAAAATTTACATTTTTAACACCTCATGTCACCCTCAACCTCTCGAAGTCACGAATGGGATTTAGGGCATCCTTAAGTTGGACTAATTAAGAGCCTATTCCAACGAGATTTGTCAGATTTGAATTCCTTAAGGTATGAGTACTACTCCTAAGTAAGAATTTTTTTTCACCATATATTTTGAGTACATTATTGAATAAAATCTTAAGATCATTATTTATGGCGAAATTTTAGGAAAAACATGAAAAATTGCCTAGATTAGTGGAAATTACCTTTTGGAAGTTAAATTAGCAAATTTAGTTTGATTTTAGAATTTATGATGATTTTTTGCAATTTTTTTTTAGATGGCTCCAAAGTCAAAGCGATAAAAAATAAAGTGAAATTTTATTCCAAAAAATTTATTAGTGCAAGAGCTGAGGATCGATATGTCGACGCACTGTCATCACGTAAATTGATTCTGAAATGAGTGCTTAGTAAACCATGAGAAGTTATTGAAGAAATGATTACTAGAAGGACTTGGGAAAATTATTGTTACTTCTCCGCTGTCGCTGTTGTTTCTATGGTCAGACAAATTTGCCTGCAGCAGAAGAAAATTTGGTGATGGTTAGAGGTGAACAAGTACAATTTTCACCTGCGGTAATCAATGTCTTTTACCACTTGCCTCCTGTAGTGTTTTGTTTTCATGCTAATTATCATTCTACTGAAGGAGAATTAGATGAGATCATATCCTTTCTGACTGATGGAAGAGGTTTATGGAAGATAACAAATGAAAGAAGAGTAAATTTTCAGGCCTCTAAGTTGAATGTCATTTCAAAGGCATGGCATTACTTTATCTCATCTAAATTGTTGCCTTCAAGTCATACTAGTCAAGTTACAAGGGAAAGAGCAGTTCTGAATCATTGTATTCAGTTGGGAAAGCCTATTGATGTTGGGGCTATTATTTTTAACTATGTGATGAACTGTGTCAGATCTGCTACTACTTCAAGTATGGGATTTCCATCCTTAATTCATTCAATCTATGAGCGATTTGATGTTAAGTTTGAAACATGGGAGGAAGTTCTTCAGCCATTGAGATCTATTATCAGTGTAAACGTTGGTGCTTACAGTGTACATTCAGAGTTTGGCTGGAGAGGAGGATTTAGAACTTCCACTACTTCTGCTTCTACTTCTGCTGCTTCTACTTCACGTGCTACTACTTCTAGAGCATCATCATCTAGTGATTCACAAACTGGAATATTGAAGAAGATTTTGAAGAAAGTTAATCTTACCAGAGAGCATGTTAGAGATATGGATGGAAAAATTGAAAATATTGAAAGGTATATTGTTAAGCATGATGAATATGAGGAGAATTATCAGCAGTACTTGGATAAAGTGATTAGAGGTGATCATAGTACTAAGATGCCCCGTCATCCATTTTATATAACTTATGTGCCATCCAAAGATTGGGCTAAAGAAGATCATGATGAGGATGATGAATAGAGTTGTTGTGTTTAGTTTATTTTGATTTGTGATTTCTTATGCGTAGTTATGTTTTTATTTTGATATTTTTATATGAGATGTTATGTTTGATTGTTGTATAATGTATTTATGATATGAACTCTGATTTTGTATAGAGCATAGTTGGACTATTTCTTTTTATGCACATTCAGATGTTTATGTTATAAGGTAATGTTTTATGTTGTAATCTGTGATATGTGTATAGTAGTAAAAGTTTTAAATGTGTATTTAGTGTTTAAGTTTTTAATAGAGTATAAACTAATTCCGATTTGTTAGAAAATTTAGAACACTATTAAAAACCACTATTTGAAAATTGCATGTTTTAAACTTTTCAAAATCTAGTACCAGTTATTATCTACTGTTTTTATGATTTTAGTTATGTTAAGTTGGTGTGTATTTGCTTTGAAAACCTCCACTACTGTAGAAGTCTTTTGAAATTTTGATTTTATGAAAAAAAAACTGAATTTAGATTTTTTTTTTGCTCCTATTATCTTTAAAGATGCTATACATGCACATTTAGGATATTAAAATTCCTGCAAGCATTTTATTTTAGTTTTTAATTCTCACTCATGTATCATTTCTAATGCATAAATGTTTTTATCTTGACTAAAAATTAAAGTTTCGGAGGGGGGGAATTAAAAAAAACTAAATTTTTCAAAAACCTAAAATTTTTTTTGTTCTCAAGAATGCTTAAAATAAATTTAGTTTTGATTGAAAATAATTATGTATATGAAATTATATTAGGGAAACAAAAGTTTGAATATAGAAATGAATAAAAAAATTTAGTTAAACTTTATAGTAATAATGAAAATTTTAAAGTTAAACTATTCTTAATAAAGAAATGTTAAATAGAGTTAAACTATATTTAGTAAGAAATGTTGTATTTTTGGATGAATAGAAGATTTGACTTTTATTTTTCAAAGCTTAAATTTTTTTAATGAGAAATAATTTTCAATACTATTAATAAGATTTGTAAGTGAAAGATACATATCAAGCCTTTAATTTAAATGGAAGGGTGGAATTCAAAATCATTAAAGGCCTATCCAGATGTAGTAATCCTTGCCTTATAAATAAAAGAAAAGAAGAAAGAAGAAGGAAAAAAAGAAGAAGAAAAGAAAAAGAAAAGAAAAGAAAAAGAAAAAAAGAGAAAACAAGTGAAAAATAGTATATGAAAAGGAAGGAAAAACTTGAGGATTTAAGGGCCTAATCAAAAATTGGTTCCATACCTAAAGTTTAAAATATAAGTTTTGAGAAAATCTAAAACTTAAGGTTATAATATAGTAAGTAAAATTATTCTTAATTAAAATTTTTCAGTAAAGAAAAATAAAAAGTTTGAATCCTATATTTTGAAAAATCTATAATCATTTCTGAATTAGATAAAAACCTATATTTTCATTATCCTTTACTTAAGAACCTTCTAAACTTTAAATTTCTATTATTTACTAAAATTTTTACTAAATTGGATTATTTCATTTCTAGAACAAAATTTTGAAATCTTCCTAAAGAAACTCATTTACATAATTTGCAAGTTAAAATTTTTATGGTTAACAGTCACTTGAGGACAAGTGACATTTTAAGGTTGGGGGATTTTGATGCACCTAAAATATATAGTGTTTTTATGCACATTTTTATACTTATTTTTTATGATACAACACTTTAATGGAAGGTATTTTGTGTTTTTCTTGCAGGTATGATGAAAGGAGCGAAAAAGGACCAAATTTGGAGAAAAATTATGAAGTTTGAGAAATTTGGCCTCTAGCGCCTGATCCGCCTTAAAAATACATAGAATTTTATATTAAATTTTTATTAATATTTTAAGGATATCACGGTTTAATGAAAGGTATTTCTTATGTTTTGGATGCTGGTACAAAAAATGAGTTTATGAAGAAAAAGAGTTAAAAAGGAGCAAAAATGAGCCAAAAAGAGCAAAGAAGCTGATTTTGGCGCCTAGGCGCCAGACACAACAGATTAATTCTAGAGATTTCTTGATGGTTATTGGATGGTTATTGACGCTTTCAAACCAATCTAGAAGCCTCTTAACATTTTCCCACATGTTATAAACCAAATTCAAGGAAAATAGACACGAGAGAGCAGTTATTAAATTTTTACTTAAAGTCTTATGTATAAGCATCCTTACTAGTAGAGTTATCATGAAAAACTTTTTCCTGTAAACTATCTACATGTTCTTAATATGACAAATTGCAATTATTTTTTGAAATAGATAGGAGAATAAAGTTCTTAACACTTGCATATTAAATATTTTATATATTTTGGTTTTAGATTAAGTTATTTAATAAACTTTTTAAGTTTCATTATATTATTTTTAAAACAAAAAGTATAGAAGTCTTAAAGAAAATTTTCTCCATAGATTATATTTTTAGTAGTAAAAGGTTACTTGAGGACAAGTAAAGTGTTTGGGGGAATTGATCTGCCTTAAAATTACATAGAACTTTATATCAAATTTTTATTAATATTTTAAGGATATTACGCTTTAATGAAAGGTATTTCTTATGTAATGGTAGATACAACAAAATGAGTTTATGAAGAAATAGAGTTAAAAAGGAGCAAAAATGAGCCAAAAAGAGCAAAGAAGCTGATTATGGCGCCTAGGCACCAGACACAGCAATAAATTCTAGAGATTTCTTGATGGTTATTGACGCTTTCAAACTAATTTATAAGCCTCTGGACATTTTCCCACAAGTTATAAACTAAATGCAAAGAAAATAGACACTGGAGAGCAGTTATTAAATGAAGAGGTGCGACCTAAATGTGAAGGGGTGTGTCCATTCGCGCAGTGATTCTGGCTCCTAGGCACCAACGTTAAATTCTAGAACATTCAATGAATGTGGATTGAAGAGGTGCCTTAAGCAACCCTTGGTCATTCCTAGAGATCTATAAATTGAGGACAATTTCTACAGCAAGGTGTGTGTGGAGTGTGCAAAGTGTGTTAGAGTGAGTGAGTAGTGTGTGAGGGAAACTTAATTAAGAGTGTTAAGTGCCTTCTTCTTTATTTTAGTGAGTGTTTAGTGTGAATTGAAGAGTCAAAGTCCTGTTAGAGTCTATGGAGTCAGAGAAACTTCAAAGGATTGCTTGGATTACATTCCAGATAAGTATTTATATCGTGTTTCTTAAGTTTGGTGCTTTGGATTTATGTTTTATGAATATGATTTGTGGTGTAATTTCTATGCTTTCTAAGTAGTCTTATTTTCTTTCTCCCTACGAATATGAAATTAATTAATAACAGATTTAAATCTAATTTGAGAGCTTAATTTCTTTTCTAAAAAATTTTGATGATACTTTATCTAATCTTAATTTACTTTACAAATTGGCCTCTTGTATTGTTAAAAACTGTGGAGAATTCATAAGATCTGACTATCGGCTAAGCAATTCTTAACTTGTATGTATCACGTTTCTCTTAAAGGTGAGGTGCAAATAAATAGGGAGATAATCTTTAATGGGTGTAGAATTGATTATGTTTTTAGTGTGACAAGCTAAATTCAATCAATTTGGTTTTACAAAAGAGACGACGAGTCACTAGTAGGCCAGACTATATGCAACCATTCGGGGGGGAACCTAGTAGTGAGAGTCTAGAAATTTGTCCCTTTCTACTAATAATACATCCTAATCCAATCTTTAAAAACTAGCTAATGTTCTTTATGACCTGGTCCAAAGGGTAAAGGATATATATGCTCCTATTTATCACAAAACTACATTTTCAAGTTCTCAACTAATTTTATCTGCTTATTAATTATGGAATATTTCGTATGGGGAAAGAATCTTTGTTTATTGTTTTATCACTAGCTAATTTTCATATTCTGCATATTCTAATTAGTTTTAAATTAAATGATTTTAAATATTAGTTTTCCTTCTTTTAACTAAATTAATCCTCGTGGGAGCGATATCTGGGCTTTTAAAAAGAAAACTATATATTACTTGAAACGATATGTATACTTACGTAGTGCCCCTAGTGTGCTATTTATATTTTATTATCAAAACTTTAATCTTTAATTATCGTACATTAGCTACTTAATCATATTTGTGGTCAAATTTGATCATAATTTAATAAGCTAATTTACTTACATAATTGCAGTAGGGTCAAATTTTTGGTGCCGTTGTTGGGGATTACAACTAATTATAAGAAAGAAAATTAATATATATATATATAATAATATATAAAAACAAAAATATATATTTAAATAAAATCTTTCTTATATTTTTATGCGAAGTTCAGGAACTGAAGGATTAATACCTTACAATTTTGAATTAGAGCGTACTATAAGAAAAATTAGAAAGGAGAATATATTTCATAATTTGCAAGAAATGACTAATATACCTCAAAATAATATTAATAAAAATATTGAATATAAAAATCAAAATCAGTAAAGACCTTTAAGATAATATGCTAACCCTACAGCTGATGAAATTCAATTAAGCATTCAATTACCTGCTTTAGCTGCAAATTCTTTAGAATTAAAACCTGCAAATAATCAGTTTGGAGGGTCTCCTACTGAATATCCTAATTTACACCTAGCTAGTTTTCTAGAAATTTGTGCTACCTTTAAATGTGATCGTGTTTTTGATGTTTTTATTAGACTTAAGCTTTTTTCCTTTTCCTTTAAGAGATAATGCTAAGATTTGGTTAAATTCATTAGCAGCAGGATCTATTAAAAGTTTGGGATAAATGGCTCAAAAATTTTTAGCTAAACATTTTCCACCATCAAAAACTACAAAACATAGAAATGATATAACTTCATTTACTCAACTTGATGGGGAGGCTATTTATGAAGCTTGGAAATGATTTAAAGAACTTCTTAAGAAATGCCCACATCACTCTTTACCAGACTGGTTAATTATACAAACATTTTATAATGGTTTAATAGGTTCTCTTAAATATGTTATTGATGCTGCTGGTGGTGGTTCTTTAATGTCTAAATCATTTGATGAAACTTATTATTTAATTAAAGAAATGGCAATTAATAATTTCCAATGACCTTTTGATAGGATTAATCCTAAAAGAGTGGCTAGTATATAAGAAAATGAAGCCTTTTCAATTTTAGTTTCTCAAGTGGTTGTTATATCAAAGAAATTGGATAACTTGTCTCATTTATCACACTTAAATGATAATTCGAGAAATACTGAAGAATATCAAACTTTAGAAACATTGAAAGCAATTGCTAGCAAAACTAATAACCCATATTCTAATTATTATAATCCAGGTTGGACGAATCACCCTAATTTTAATTGGAATAATGCAAATCCTCAATGGGGTAACAACCAACCTATCACATCTGGAAATTGTAATAATCAAAATAATTCTAATTATCGACCTTCTTATCCTCATGGCTTTAATAATCAACAATTTAAAGAAAAGAAATTATCGATAGAAGAATTAATTTTACAAATGGGAAGTCAATTGCAAAGTCAAAATGCTGCAATAAGAAATATTGGAAACCAAATAGAGCAAATTGCAAATGTTTTAAATAATAGACCACAAGGAACATTACTTAGCACTGTTGAAGTAAATCCAAAAGAAAATGGAAAAGATCCTGAGCAAATTAAAGCTGTGTTACTTAGAAGTGAAAAGAAGTAAATGATGGAAAAGAGAGTAAGATTCAGAAAGAACTGAAGTGGTAGAAGTTGATAAACCTAAAGAACAACTACCTTAAACAGAGAAACAACTACCATCTTAAGATGAATATGAAAAATTTCCACCTCCATTACCACAATGACTTAAGCAGCAAAAATTGGATCAAAAATTTTTTAAATTTTTCAAGGTATTCAAAAAGCTTACTATTAATATCTCATTTCCTGAAGCTTTGGAACAAATGCCTAAGTATGCAAAGTTTATGAAAGATATTCTTAACAAAAAGTGAAAATTTGAAGCTTTTGAAACAGTAGCACTAAGTGAAGAATGCGGTGCAATTATTCAGAGAAAACTTCCACAAAAACTAAAAGATCCTGGAAGTTTTACAATACCTTGTGTTATAGGAGATAAATTTCAAGGAAAGGCCTTACATGATTTAGGAGAGAGTATTAATATCATGCCTTTATCCATCTATAAGAGATTAGATCTAGGAGAAATTTCTCCTATAACTGTAACCTTGTAATTAGCAAACTGATATATTACTCACTCTAGAGGAGTAATAGAAGATGTTTGTTAACTTTATAATTCTGGATATGGAAGAAGATAAAGAGATTCCTATTATCCTAGGAAGACCTTTTCTTGCTACTGGATGAGCTATGATTGATGTGCAAAAAGGGGAGTTAACCATGAGAGTTAATGATCAAGAAGTAACAATTAATGTTCTTAAATCAATGAGATATCCTAACAATGAAAAGTGTTATAGAATGGACATTTTGTATTACATTATTGAACAACATTTTCAATAAAAATGTTAGATTCATTTTAAAGAAGAAGAATTTATAAACCCTAAAAATTTAAGTGATGAAAGTGATTCTGAAGAAACAGAAGTAAGAGAAATTCATTACATTAATGAAAATTAGGAAATATTAGATACTTCTGAAAGTAATAAATTCAAACCATCTATTGAAAAAGCTCCTGAATTGGAATTAAAAGAATTACCCTCTCATTGAAATATACCTATTTAGGGAATTCTTTAACTTTACCTGTTATTATATCTTCTGGATTGACTGCAAATCAAGAAGTAAAATTGCTTGATGTATTAAGAGAATACAAAAGAGCTTTTAGATGGACTATAGCAGGTATTAAAGGAATCAGCCATTTAATTTGTATGCACAGAATATTACTAGAAGCTGATAGTAAACCCAGAGTTGATCCTCAAAGAAGATTAAATCCAGTTATGAAAGAAGTGGTTAAGAAGGAAATGCTTAAAGGGCTGGATGCTGGTATTATATATCGAATATCAGATAGTCCTTGAGTAAGTCCTATTTACTATGTTCCAATGAAAGGAAGAGTAACTGTTGTTAAAAATGAGAATAATGATTATAGAAAACTAAATGATGCCACCAGGAAAGATCATTTTCCTCTTCCATTCTTAGATCAAATACTGGATATATTAGCTGGACATTCTTATTTTTGTTCTCTGAATGGATATTCTAGGTATCATCAATTACCTTTTTCTCTTGAAGATCAAAAAAAGACTGCATTTACAAGTCCGTATGGAACTTTTGCTTTCCAACGAATGCCTCTTGGATTATGCAATGCACCTGCTACTTTTCAAAGGTGTATGATGGCTATTTTTTTTACTTAATTGAAAGAGGAATTGAAATTTTTATGGATGATTTCTCAGTATTTGGAACTACTTTTGATTCTTGTTTATACAATTTGTCAAAAGTGTTGAAAAGCTGTCAAGTAACAAATTTAGTTTTAAACTGGGAGAAGTGCCAATTTATGGTCACAAAAGGAATTTTACTAGGCCATAAGGTTTCTAAAAATGGTATGGAAGTTGATCAAGAAAAAATTCAAGTTATTGTTGTATTACAACCCCCAACTTCTGTTATAGGTATAAGAAGTTTTTTTGGACATGTTTGATATTATAGGATATATTTTAAAGGATTTTCAAAGATTACAAAACCTCTATGTCAACTTTTAGAAAAAGATACTAAATTCGAATTTGATGAAATTTGCCTAAAAGCCTTTAATTTGTTAAAAGAGAAATTAATTATTGCACTTATCATTATTGCACCTAATTGGGAAAAACCATTTGTATTAATGTGTGATGAAAGTGATTATGCTATTGGGGCTGCTTTAGGACAATGATATGATAAGATGTTTAAAGTTATATATTATGCCAGTAAAACTCTTAATGAAGCTCAAGTTAATTACACTACTACTGAGAAAAAGTTATTGGCCACAGTATATGCTTTTGACAAATTTCGATCATATTTACTTGGAAATAAATGTATAGTGCATACAGATCACTCTGCTATTAAATATCTAATGACTAAAAAAGAAGCTAAACAGAGATTGATTAGATGGATTCTTCTGTTGCAAGAATTTGACTTCCAAATACTCGATAGAAAAGGGTCTGATAATCAAATTGCTGATCATTTATCTAGAATTAAAAATAATGAAATGAATGATAATGATGAAATAAACGAATATTTTTCTGATGAACAACTTTATACTGTTTCTATTGGATTAATCCCATGGTATGCTGATATAGTTAATTATTTAGCTAGTAACATTATGTCGTATGGATTAGATCAGTATCAGAAACAGAAATTCTTACAAGATGCTAAATTTTATTTTTGGGATAATCCCTATATGTTTAAACAATGTAAGGATTCTATTATAGGAAGATGTATTCCTTATGAAGAAACTTATGAGATTATTCAAAAATTCCACAACACTGAATTTGGTGGACATTTTGGAATTGATAAAACTGCTTTCAAAATTTTACAATCTGAATTTTTTTGGCCTATATTAATCAAGGATGTTAACAATTTTGTTAAATCCTGTGATCGATGTCAACGCAGAGACAATATTTCTAGAAGAAACGAAATGCCACTAAATTTCACTCTGTAAGAGAACATTTTTGATGTCTGGCTTTTAGATTTCATGGGACCGTTTGTGCCTTCTTCAAGAAAATTATATATTTTATTAGCTGTTGATTATGTTTCAAAATGGATTGAAGCGATTGCTTTACCTCAATGTGATGCTAAAAGTGTGGAAAAATTTTTAACTAAAAATATTTTCGCTAGATTTGGAATGCCATGAATAATCATCACGAATGGGGGAAGTCACTTTAAGAATTTTCTAATTCAGAGATTAGTGAGCAAATTTTGAATCAAACATAAAATTTTAACAGCCTATCATCCCTAAACTAGTGCATTAGTGGAGATATCAAATCGAGAAATTAAAAGTATTTTTGAAAAAATAGTTAATCCAAAATGAACTAATTGGGTTGATAGACTTGATGATGCATTATGGGCTTATAGGACTGCTTATAAAACTCCTATTGGAATGTTACTTTATAGGCTCATTTATAGAAAACCTTGTCATTTTCCTAAAGAATTGGAACATAAAGCTTATTAGGAAATTAAAGAGTTTAATTATAATCTAAAAGATGCAGGAGATAAAAGATTATTACAATTAAATGAACTGGATGAGTTGAGAAATGATTATTATGAAAGTGCTCTATATTATAAAGAGAAAATGAAGATTATGCACAATAAAAGAATATTAAGAAAGAATTTTAAGCCTGGACAAGAAGTTTTACTATACAATTCAAGATTAAAATTGTTTCTAGGAAAATTAAAATCTAAATGGATAGGGTCGTATGTGGTTGAGAAAGTTTACCCTATGAAGCTGTGGACATTAAAGATTTAAAAACTGATTCAGTAATTAAGGTAAATGGACATAGATTAAAGCCCTATTATGAAGAAAGTTTGCCATCTTTTAAAGATGTGATATTTTTAACCCAATCGGAGTAAAATGGAAAATATGTCAGGCTGACGACGATAAACCAAGTGCTTTATGGGAGGCAACCCATAGAATGATTTTATTTCGAGTTTGATTGTGTGTTATTTGTGACTACACTTAATTGTGTACCTTCGACCTACCTTTTTAAACCTTAATTGAGTATGGAACTTAGGAGAATTCAAAAAATGGAGAACTTATGATTTTCAGGATTCTGGTGCCTAGGCACCAGAACTGGTTCCTAAGCGCCAGATAGCTGTGATCCTGGAGCCTAAGCGCCCAAATTAGCGCCTTGGTGCCACCATTTTTGGATCGTGTAAAAACTGCCCCAAAGCAGTTTTTGCACATTCTAAACTATTTAAACCTCCATACCTTTGTCCCAAACCTTCAAGCCATCAAAATTTTTGACTAAAACATTCCTTTAGAAATAGAAAGAGTTTTGATTGCTTCCATGGAGAGATTAAACATTGAAATCAATGGAAGGAGAATTTTGTGTACAAGGATTCACAAACTTATTTTAATGGCTATCTAGCTATGGCTCTGGAGAAGGTATGCAATCAACTTGAGAAGATTGAAGAGGAATTAGTTCTAGTTGGAGGGAGATTGCATGAGATGTTCCACCAAATTGAGCGCATTGAATGACAAGTGAAAGTTCAATAAGATCATTTGGCATGCTTCTAAGATTACCAGGTATCAATGTACGCTAAGAATAAATGGATTGATGAAAAGACGGCTTCTGAATTTCCTTGAGTCCCTTTCTTCCATTCCTTTATTTGTAGCGAATTACCTTATGAAACTAATGAAGGTTTTGATGTGAATCCATGAAATTAAGGAGAATTAGGTGGAGAGAATACATGTGATTGTTAAGTGTGTTGTGATTTGAAAGTGTTTTATGTGGAAATGTTTATGAGTGTTTATGTGTTTGTGAGATATAACTGTTTGTTGTTGATGTTTATTTTTTGTATTTTTTTAGCCTTATCTTGAAAATCTGGAATGAATGAAATGAAGTAAAGTTTGGATTACTATTGGTTTGATATTTGGAATGTAATCATTTGGAACCTTTTGGATTTTATTTGAATATTATTTTCTGGAAGATGTTTGATGAAGATTAACAATTGGTTTTAGGCTTACAGATGCTAAAATCACCTAAATTAAAAAATATAAAAATCTAAAAATTTTTCGGAATGTTTGGTGATTCTGTCGCCTAGGCACCAGATTTGGCGCCTAAGCTTCGGTTCACCTGGACTAAATTTCGGCCTTTAAAACTGACCAAACTCCATTCTCACATCTAAGCTTCATCTTCTTCATCCATATTTTCGAAAACCAGATCTAGGGTTCCATTTTGAGCAAGATTTGAAGGATTTCGACGCATTTTAACTTTGGATTTCAACTTCTCGAGGTTAAATCTATGTTTTAAGTTAATTTTAACCATGAATTTTTCTACTTTTGCAAAGTGCTAAAATTTTGGAGAAAAAAATTTTGATTTTTAGAAGAAAAATCCATGGATTTATGTTTGATTTAGTGAGGTGAGCTTTTATGCAGTGTGATTTTATATTTTTTTGAGATTTATTTAGAATTATTTAAAGATTTTAGGAATGGCACCTTAATCAAAGCGAGGTAAGGAGCACAGTGAATTTGATCAAACAAGGTTTACGAGTGCGAGTGCGCAAGTTCGTTACAACGAATTTACTATTGTTCTCAAATTCATAGTTGAAAGAAGTTTTTATCATCCCGGTGGTTCAACCGTGCATGTTATTGCTGCCAGACAGTGGGAGCAGTTTTGCAATTTTTTGCAGTGGCGATTATTTCTTTAGTTCGGGAGTTCTATGCTAATTTTCTCAAAAAAAATGATTTTGAAGTTTATGTGAGGGGGATAACAGTTGAACTCACTCCGTAAGTTATCAACATGTTTTATGGCCTGCCTCCAGTGACAGACTGTTTATATGATACTTTTACTCCTTTTGAGAGAGAGCTCGATGAGATTCTGGCTTATTTGACTAATGGAAGAGGAGCCTAGAAAATAAGAAACAATAAACGGGTAAATTTCTCCTCTTCAATGCTTAATGCTACTTCTAAAGCTTGGCATTATTTTATTTCTGCTCATCTCCTTTCGTCAAACCACTTGAGTGAGGTGACGAAAGAGAGAGCTATTCTAAACTATTACATTCAAGAAATGAAGCTAATAGATGTGGGAGCCATTATTTATGATGCAATTAGCACTTCTTCTAGAGGATGTGTTATTTCTAGTTTAGGCTTTTCTGCTCTCATTTTCTCGATTTGCAAGAATGTTGGTGTTTCTTATTCCATTTCTGAAGAGCAGCTTAAGAGACTAAAGCCAATAAGAAAATCTCATGTTGATATTTATGGGAAAACTAAGAGTCAGAGTACTGGTGCATATCCTTCTTCTGTGCCTTCAACTTCTGCTTCTATATCATCTACTTCTACATCTGAGCCTCCACCTGAACTGTGGAACACTGTTTGTCAGAGATATTTGGAGCATCAAAGTGATCTATTCTTGATGAATTGCATAATATATGAGATGGATAGCACATTTGATCATGTATCAGACTATTTACAGAGGAAGAGTGACTATGATGAGGAGTATAATGAAGCACTGGTAAAATTTTTGAAGGGTGATAAGAATATTGAATTTCCTACATGTACTAAATTTAACCCATGGATCAACCCCAGAAGTCCTATTCCTGATGATTCTTCTAACGATGAGGAAGCGACTGAGGATGATTAGACTTTATATTTGCTTTGTTTTGTTGATGTGCTTGTTATATGTGTTTATTACTTTTCATATTTTATTGTACTGATTGAAAACTTGTAGTAACTTAGTTTATTTTTGTATTCAGATTGCTTAGACTTACTCCTTTTTTAGGCTCCCGTTGTTTTTAATTTAGCACATTTGTTTTTCATGTGTTACTTATTTAGCTACTCTTTTATATATCTATTCTTTCTTATATTAGCACTGTTTTAAATACCTTAAAATGTTATACCTTTTCTTCCTGCTTAGTTTAATTTTTCATAGTAAAAAATAATAAAACCTTATTAAAAGAACTAAGTTTGTGGGAGGGAAATGAAACTAAATTTAAATTTTACTTGTCCTTAGAAAACAATATTTTCAAAATTAATAACATAACCTATGGAATAAAAGTTAATTTAAGATAGATATACTACTTTTTTCATGAATGTTAAAATAAACTTATAAAAGTATTTTTAAATAATAAAGGATAATTCTAAAATTTTAATTATTTAATAAAAAGGTGTTAGAATTTTGATTCAAATATCTAAATTAAAATTGTTGTATTTTTGAAAGTATTAAGAAATCTATATGTTTACTTAAAAAGATGGAATTGAAACTCTATGAAAAATACTTTTGCTAAACACGTATCATTAAGTGAAAAATGTGTTGTCTTTAAATATAAGTTAAGGATAGTGAAGTTCAAAATCATTAACAGGCTATCCAGATATAGTAATCCTCACTTAAGAAAAAGGGAAAAGAAAAAGGATTGAAAACAATCCCAGAAAAAGAAAAGAAAAATGTATAAGATTGGAAAGTAATCCAAAATATGAAAAGAAAAAGAAAAAGATGAGTGAGGAGAAGCTTGAGGAAAAGCCTAAATCTAAAATTGGCTTCACTTTAATTATTATATAGGAAGAGACTTAATGCAAATTTTTACTTAAAGTCTTATGTATAAGCATCCTTACTAGTAGAGTTATCATTAAAATCTTTTTCCTGTAAACTATCTGCATGTTCTTAATATGACAAATTGCAATTATTTTTTGAAATAGATAGGAGAATAAAGTTCTTAACACTTGCATATTAAATATTTTATATATTTTGGTTTTAGCCTAAGTTATTTAATAAGCTTTTTAAGTTTCATTATATTATTTATAAAACAAAAAGTATAGAAGTCTTAAAGAAAAATTTCTCCATAGATTATATTTTTAGTAGTAAAAGGTTACTTGAGGACAAGTAAAGTGTTTGAGGGAATTAAACTGCCTTAAAATTACATAGAACTTTATATCAAATTTTTATTAATATTTTAAGGATATTACACTTTAATGAAAGGTATTTCTTATGTAATGGTTGTAGGTACAACAAAATGAGTTTATGAAGAAATAGAGTTAAAAAGGAGAAAAAATGAGCCAAAAAGAGCAAAGAAACTGATTATGGCTCCTAGGCACCAGACACAGCAAATAAATTCTAGAGATTTCTTGACAGTTAGTTGATGTTTATTGATGCTTTCAAACCAATCTAGAAGCCTCTGGACATTTTCCCACATGTTATAAACCAAATGAAAGGAAAATAGACACGGGAGAGCAGTTATTAAACGAAGAGGTGCGACCTAAATGTGAAGGGGTGCGTCCATTCGAGCAGTGATCCTGGCTCCTAGGTGCCACCGTTAAATTCTAGAACATTCAATGAATGTGCATGAATTTTGAATAGGTTCCTTAAGCAACCCTTGCTCATTTCTGGAGATCTATAAATAGAGAACCATTTCTACAGCAAGGTGTGTGTAGAGTGTGCAAAGTGTGTTAAAGTGAGTGAGTAGTGTGTGAGGGAAAATCAATTAAGAGTGTTAAGTGTCTTCTTATTTATTTTAGTGAGTGTTTAGTGTGAATTGAAGAGTCAAAGACCTGTTAGAGTTTGTGAAGTCAGAGAAACTTCAAAGGATTGCTTGGATTACATTCCAGATAAGTATTTAAATCTTGTTTCTTAAGTTTAGTGCTTTGGATTTAAGTTTTATGAATATGATTTGTGGTGTAATTTCTATGCTTTCTGAGTATCCTTCTTTTCTTTCTCCCTACGAATATGAAATGAATTAATAACAGATTTAAATCAGATTTGAGAGCTTAATTTCTTTTCTAAGAAATTGTGATCATAATGTACTGTCGGAGAATTTTTAGGTTGAGTGTTGTATTTTTGAAATGGAGGTCGCCTACAGAAATTGTCGGCGAAGTTTAAATTTTAAATTTAATTTAAATATATATATAATTTAGAAAGTAGTATTTGATTTTGAAAATAATTTTAAATTTGAAAATTTTAAGATATGAAATCAAACCGATCTCACATCCCAAATAGTTTATATAAACGAGCACCACATCACAAACCGTGTATCTACCCCGAAGAATAGACACACTGCTTGATGATAGGGCTCGATTAAATAAACTAAAAGATTTGTGACATCCGTTTGGCCTCGCTAACCAATTTTATAAGCCGACAAGTTCCCCGCTTAATATAAATGAATTAAGTAGGGTTTATATTACCCAGGTTCTTTAAAATTCCCTATAAGGGCAAGCCCCTATAGTTAATTACATCTTAAGTGACGGGAATCACCTAAGAAAACTCTCGATAATAACCAGTAGTTCTGCTCTCAAGAATTTCAAAGTTTAAGTTTTCAAAGGATTGAATTTTTGGAATTTCAATAGGGAATGGATCAAGTTTGGAACATTTTGTTTTGGGAATTCAAAGGAAGAAAAGTAGGAGAAATTACAGATTCGAAGCAAACTTCGGTAATTTCCCGACATCCTATTGTTTGGCTTGGATTTAGGAAAGTCCTAATGTTTATTTAATTTTTTGATTTTTCCAATTTTAATTAATTAGGACTTATATTCGTATGACATGATCATACAAATAGCCTTGAAGATGTGAGGGTTTATGTCGTATCACACGACTACCTCGGAAATCCTAAGACCGGTTAGGGCTTAATTTGCAATGCAAATGCCTAACAAAAGGTTGAGGATTTATGTTGCACTAGGCTAACTACCTCGAAGTCCTATGGCTTAGTTATTTAATTCTAAGAAAGTTTTGCTGAAGTAGACTCAGGTTTTGCTGATGACGATGGCCGTGCTGCCCACCATGCTCCGAGCTCCTTGTTGTTACAGAGGTTTAGTTTTAGAAGTCATAAATCAGGAGATGAGAAAAGTGTTTTGGTTTAGAGAAATTCTTAATTCCCAAGTGTTTTTATGTTTCAATTAAAACAAATCTTAAAGTTGATTATAACAACACCGGTTAAGATCCCACGGTTCCATCCTTCCGGCATCGTTATTTTTATCGGATTCACTTAGTCCAGATGAATTTGCTAAACTCAACTAAATGAGTTCCACACTTTCATTTAGACTGTGGGAAATCCCGTTAGCAACACGTAGGTTACATCATCCGAGGTATTCCCGATCGTCCAACAAGACGTTTTAATTTAGTTGTAATTGCAGTTTTGTGTTATGTTTGTGATTAAATTTTGAGTTGTTTTATATTTTGAGATGTTGTGGTGGTGAATTTTATCTTGTAATGACTTTTAAAATTAGTTTTGGTTTCAGTTTTAGGGACTATCCTAAAAGTGTGGGTTTTCATGCAACAGTTGTTTATCATGCAAGAAAAGTAAGTGCGATGCGATTAAGTAAATTGCAATAAAGTAAATTGCAACAAAATAAAAGCATACCTGGAGGGTCTTCCCGTCATCCCAAGCTGCACTTAAACACAATTTAGAATATTTAAGCATTTAGAATAAGTTCCTAGGTAAAACTAAGGGAAGGGTTATGGTTTTCTACCAAGTTCCTAATCCTATAGCTAGTCACCTCCTATGACGTCTAGGTTCTTGTGTTTTGGTTTGAGGACAATTTTCTTCATCAAAGAACAATTAAATTCAGTTGTTCTTATAAACATCCTATCATATTGAGAAAGTGTTTAAGAAGAATCTCAAACAGCTTTTCAATATTGCTAGGATTGTTTTAAGTCCAAATGAATTTAATCATACAAATGAATTAATCGTCCGAGAATTCAAGTTTTGTTGTTATCTTACTCGATGAACTAGGACATTTGAATATCCTATGAGGGAAGTAACATTTCATTTAACGTTCGTTTAGGAGTTATGATAACAAAAGCTTTCGAGGGCAAATTGATGTTCAAATGGTTTATGATTTAATTTCAGTTAGTGGGTTTAAATTTGGAATAGTGTTCAAGTTGTTTTATTTTTGAATTTCTTTATGTCTTAGGCGATGTTATTTTTAATTCAATTTAGTTTAACTTTAATTTAATTTAATTTGGTTTAGTTTTAATTTTAATTTAATTTAGTCTAATTTTAATTTTTAACTTGATTCTATTATTTAACTTAATTTAATTTAATTTAATTTGATTTGATATGATTTAATTTAATTTAATTTAATTTAATTTAATTTAATTTAATTTAATTTAATTTAATTTAATTTAATGTAATTTAATTTAATGTAATTTAATTTAATTTAATATGTTTTAATTAAATTTTATTTAATTTAAATTTAATTTAATTTAATTTAAACTTTAATTTAATTTTATTTTAAATTTTAATTTAATATTTTATTTTTTTTTAAGATGATTTAATTTTTAATTAATTATTAAAGTATTAATTTAATTGAAATTTTAAAAGGATTTAATTTAAATAATTTAACTTTAATTTAATTTAATGATTAAGTCTTTTAGCATTTTAAGTCTTAAATTTGGATTATCATTTTAATTAGGAATTGAATATTATTGAGATGATTAATTTAGGGATTCTTAAATTAAAGAACAAATCTCTTCCTAATAATATCCCTATTTTAAAAATTCCAATTTTATTATTCTTCCAAATTTAATCAATTATTTAATTAAGGTTTATTTTAATTATTTTTAAATTGTTTAGTAGGTTTCTACCCTTATTATTCAAATTTTAATCATCCAAATCAGGTTAAGATCAAATATTTTACTTTTTCATTTTATTAAGCTTAAAGTTTTAATTAAGGGTTAAAATTTTAATTACCATTTTTCCCTTCAAGCTTTAATAATTTCATAACTCATTAAATTGACCTTAAATGAACTTGAAATTTTTATGTGACTTCACTCATATGTCAATAAAGGCATGAGAGGAGAAAACGTGATTTTTCTGTATTTAATTTATTTATGTAATTATTTTTGGTGGAAAATAGGGATTTCCAAGGAAAATTTAATAATATGACCAAGGGAAAGTTTCTGTCCTTAAGAAAATTATGGGACATTCTTAATGACCAGAGGATCACTTGGACCAATTTCGGTGATTTTTTGAGTTATATTCTTTTTATTATAATTATTTTGAGTTTTGGAGTATTAATTAATTTAAAAATAAAATAGAGGTTGAAAAATGAATTTTATATTTTTCAAAAATCTCTCTGATATCAAGGAAATCAAAGAATCAATTTTTATAATTTTCTAATTTCTCTTTGATTTATTAGAATTATTTTAGTGGAAATACTAAAAATATACATTTTTTAATTTTAAAATTACCTTAGGGCTTTAAAATTTAATATCTTATTATAAAGACTTAAGAAAAATATGGGGTTTATTCCTAAGTGATTAAAATTCAAAATGTGACATTTTGGTGAATTTTATTATTTTTTTGATTTTTATTATTTTTTAATTATTAAAATATTGAAATAATGTAAGAAAATCAACTTTTTTGAAAAATTGCAATTTTATTTTTCTTAAATTTCCCTAATATCAGAGAGGCTCCAAAACCAATTTGGTGAATTTTTGAAAAGTATTTTGAAAGTTATGAATTTTTAAAGTTTAAATTAGCTAAATGGTTTAACCAACCCATTTGGTGGGGCTAACCAAGTCTAATTGACTTCAAATTTTTATGGTGGGTTCCTCTGATCCTAAAGGTCAGTGGAGAATTGATTTTAGGTCATTTGATGTATGATTAGCTCTAATTAATTAAGGACCTATTTTGGGTGTTTAAGCCATTTAGGGTTATTCCAAGTGGATTAATTCAAAACATATTTTTCCTAGGTTCCTTTAGTCATAATAAACATCACCAAATTTTCCTAGAATTTATTTCACAATATGCTAATTATTGGAATTAAAATACTCAAACTAGCAACCTAAAGTTGAAAAATCAATAACTCTTCATAGGGATGGCCTCTGACTTTGGAAAATTCAGAGAATGTTCCCAAATTCAGAGGCTTCAAAAGCCCTATGGTCTCATGCCATGGTTAATTTTCTATAAGCATGGAGAATTAAAAAAATATAGAGAGTAAATAAATCATTAAAAATAAAATACTTGATGAAATTAAATGATTTCTTTTCCAAATTATTCTCCTCTGTTCACTGAGCAAGAGGGTATTTTTATTTTATTTTCCTAACTTTCCTACACAAAGTTATGCATTTTTGAAGTTTAGGGTATTAAATAAATAAGAACATCCCTATTTTTCTATTTATCCGAATCGGCGCCGCGTCAACCTTAGCATCCCCGAACAGCCACACGGCGCTTTCTGATTCGACACTGCCATCCGACTCAGCGCTCCAGGGGCCCGCTGTATCGTTCCGTCTCCTAATCCGGCGCGATCCTGGTCGTCCGTCCGTGCGTGTATTAAATGAACGACATCCGTTCATCGTCCCTAAGCCTCCTAGCCCGAGAACCGTCCACACTAAATCCTTAATATCTCACTCAATACTTAACGGATTTTCGTGTTCTTGTGCTCTATGGATTCTTCTTGAAGAGACGAATACATCTATATGGTGATCATGCATTGAAATTAAGGCATTTGAAATGGAGAATCTCCAGAAGCTCAGAATAAAGAGTTAGCTCATACTTTTGCTCAGAGAAGTGTGGCTTCAATCTGAGGGTTGTGTCACCTTCGATTGCGTCCCAGCAAGCTCCAGATGAAGTCTCCTGGTCTCGTGAATTGTCTAGGTAGGATTTCGACCACAGCCGATTACAAAGCTTGGAGTCTGGAACAGATGGGTGGCCTGGAGAGGGGGCTTTTGCTGGTGGACTTCTTCCCTTGGTCTGGTGAATGTGTAGGATCAATCAAATTGGGGATTGGTCCACTGTGAATAAGTGTCCTGGTTTTGTGCTGAAGTTTGAACTCGAAATTGAGCTCAGCTAGAAGGGAATTGGGGATGGAATCCAGTGGGAATCAAGTGCTCTATGTGTAGAGAGTGGTCTGGAATGATTTTGGCAGAGTTTCCTTAAGGTTGGTTCAGCACCTCTCCCATGGCCGAGAGAGGGGTGTTTAAATAGAGCTGGCTGGAGGCTCTCCCAGGGGGAGTTAGGGCTTGGGATCAGCTGCTCTGGTGAGGAGAAGAACAGCCATGGTGGCCATTGGGCCTGGGGCAACTCAGCAAGGTGGAATTCCAAAATTTTGCTTCTCCCCATGTCTCGGACATGGCGTTTTCCGGCGGCCTGGTGGCTGGCCGGCCAGGCACTGGTCACCATTTTGTTCAGGTGGGTCAGGGCTGGGGTTTAATGTAGGCAATTGGCAAATGCCATGTGTAAAAGGCTTGGACTAAAATGGAATGGGGGAGAGGCCTTTTTGGTTCCAAATGGGTCAACCCATCCCTTTGGGCTAGGTGCACCACCCAATGCTTGGTTTAGGCTGAAGGGAAAGTGATTTGGTTCAGCATAATCAGTAGGGTCAAGTCACCATCCAAGCACAATTAGGCATAAGCATGGTTAAGGGGAGTCATAGGAGTGGTTAATCACCTTAAGGGAATGTGGAAAGGATCTCCTCCTTTTGCCCAATGTGGTAAGGTCACATGTGAGCAACTCACATGGCTTGCATGTGGCTTAAGAGTGGCTTCATGGCTTGTCTTTGGCTTTGGGAAAAGCTTGGTCAATTTCATAAAAATGGATTTTAGAAATTTTGGTAATTTAGGGGTGATTTGATGGGATTTGGAATATGGCTTGATTTGGATTTATTTTATCATGGGTTTAGAACTTAGGAGATGGTTTCATCCAATGGATGATGATATATGGTTGTCATGTGGGCTTTGGGCCTTTTGAAATTTAGTGAAGATGGGCTTTTAAAATGGTTTAGGGAAGTGGGCTTTTGGATTTTAAAACAAATTTTAGGATGAGAATTTTGCAAAGGATTGGATCCAATAAGTGTTGAATTTAATTTAGTAATGTTTCATGAATGATTTGGAATAAATTTGAAGTGGTTTGGGCTTGAATTGGGTTGGATTTGGACCTTTTTGGTAAGTGGGCCAATGTAGGCCAAATTGGGCTAATTTGGGCCAATGTTTGGCTAGGGTTGAAATTGATGTAAAATAAATGTTGGGAAATGTTTATGGGAGTGTTTCAAAGAGGTTTTGGCTTTGGTTGGGTTTTGATTTTGGGGTTTGGGCTTATTTGGGTTAAGTTTGGGTTTAGGTCAAAATTGGGCCTTTTAGCTTTGGGTTGAATTTGAGTGGGGTTTGGGTCTAAATTTTGGGCAAATCATGTCAGTGTTTTGCTTGTGGGGATGTTAGGGAAGGTTTAGAAAATATTTGGGGTTAATTGGAGTTAAATTGGTTTGGTTTGGGTTAGGTTTGGGTCATGGGTCCAAATTGGGCTTTAAGGCCAAAAGTGAAATTGGATTCAAATGTCAATCAAATTAGACTTGGATTTGGTCTAGATTGGTGTTGGGAATGATAAATCGAAGTTTAGAATTGAATTGGACCAAAATTGGGTTCAATGGGGTAGGTTTGGTTTGACATTAGGTTCACTTTGGGTTAAAATGGGTCAAATTTGGGGTTTTGACAAAAGTGGGGTAAATTGACAAAATTGGCCCATGGTGTAGTTGAACAAAATGAAATTGGGAATATTTGGGATTTTTTGGAATTTTTTGGGAATTTTCTGAATTTTTGGATTTTTGGGTCAAGAGGGGTATTTTGGGTATTTGGAGGGTATTGGGAGGTATTTTTGGTATTTTTGGTATTTTTGGCTATGGATGATCAACTTGATTGGTGAGGAAATGGTCAAGGTTAATTTTGGGGAATTTTGGGTGATTTGGAAATTTTGAAAAATTTGGGTAATTTCAAGGGCTTTGGGTAGGCTAGGCGGGTGTAAGGTCCCGGGGGTCAAAAATTGAAAATTTGCAAAATTGAAGATTGAGTAATTGTAAGTGGAATTAAATCATTTTGGTTGAGCCATGAAGCCATATCAAGCCCACATGAGCCACGAAGGGACTCATTTGAGGCACCCACTATGTTGTTCCTAACCCTCTTAGCCAAGGGCTTAGGGGTTAAGGATCATCCATGTGAATCACCTTCATGAGTCAGGAGGTCAAGTTGGGTATGGGTGTGATTTTAGGAGGTGTGTTAAAGTGTAGTGTATAAGTGTAGTGTAAGTCAGCCCTTCACCAGACCAGGCCACCCAGGGTAGTCCTAAGGTCAAAGAGTCCTATAGGAACTCATCCTTTAACTTCCACATTTGATTTCAACCCTCTAGGTGATTAGGGGTCTACAATCAAGTTTGTGGAGTTTGCAGGGAGTTAAGAAGTGGTTTGAATTTCTAAATGGTGGGTCCCAATTCTAATCCTCTAAGATTGTCAAAGGAAAAGCCTAAGGCTAGATCCTAAGTACTAAAAAGAAGAAGAGAAGACCTCATCAAAAATGAAGTCAACATGTACCTAATCTTAATTTACTTTACAAATTAGTATTTTGTATTGTTAATGACTGTGGAGAATTCTTAAGATCTGACCGTGGCCTAAGAAATTCTTAACTTGTATGTATCACATTTATCTTAAAGGAGAGGTGCAAATAAATAAGGAGATTATCTTTAATGGGCATAGAATTGATTATGTTTTTAGTGTGACAGGATAAATTGAATCAATTTGGTTTTACAAAAGAGGTGATGGGTCACTAGTAGGCCAGACCATAGGCAATCATTCGGGGGGGAACCTAGTAGTGAGAGTCTAGAAATTCATCCCTTTCTACTAATAATACATCCTAATCCAATCTTTAAAAACTAGCTAATATTCTTTATGACATGGACGAATGGGTAAAGGATATATATGCTCTTATTTTTCACAAAACTACATTTTCAAGTTCTCAACTAATTTTATCTGCTTATTAATCATGGAATATTTTGTATGGAGAAAGAATCTTTATTTATTGTTTTATCACTACAAATTTTCATTTTCTGCATATATTAGTTATTTTTAAATTTAAAGATTTTAAATATTAGTTTTCTTTCTTTTAACTAAATTAATCCTTGTGAGATTGATATCTGGAGTTTTAAAAAGAAAACTTTATATTACTTGAAACGATATGTATACTTGCATAGTACCCCTAGTGTGTGATTTATATTTTATTATCAAAACTTAATCTTTAATTATCGTACATTAGCTGCTTAATCAGATTTGGGGTCAAGTTTGGTCATAATTTAATAAGCTAATTTATTTACGAGATTGCGGTCGGGTCAACGCCTAAGCGCCAAAGTGCCGGCGCTTACGCGCCATAGTTAAAAGTCGAATTTAAATGAACTTTGGCACCATTTTCACTGGGTGTTTGAAGCAACTTTTTGTGGTGACTTCCTTAACTTCCTTTGGGCGGCAAATTTTAATGAAGGGATGCATCTTTTGGTGGATACATCGAATCTGGACATGATTTGAAGAGACACCAAGGCACCTTTTTGAAAATTATTTAAATGAAGCCTCATAATTTGCAAGTGTGTGTGTGTGTGTGTGTGTGTGTGATTATTGGGGTGTTGAGAATGTTATTATTCAGTGTGTGTTATTAGAGTGTGTTATGTTTTAGAGTTCTTCATTTCTATAGTAGAGAGTAGAGAGCAAGAAAGGTAAAAGGGTTAGTGTGAAGCCTTCTTCTCACCAATTTTCTTTTATCCTTATATCTAGTTTTTATTGAAGTTTAAAATCTTTATTAGAGTCACCGAAATTGGGCGCCAACCTCTGTAGAGTTGTATTGTGGAAAGCAAAATTCCCAAGGAACTTCCAGAGTCTCGTGGAGAGGATTTTCAGATAAGTATTTATCTTTTTTTTCACATTTTGTTTTTAAGTAAGATTGTTGTGTTTTCATTATGGTTTATGCTTTCATAAAGTTTTCTTTGTGTTTACTTCATGAAATCTGAGTAATTAGTTTATCTTTTTCTTTCTTAGATGATGAAGTAATTAGATTATGGAAGTAATGTTGTGGAAAGTATAAGTGTTTAATGCTGGAATAAATTGTGATGATTTAATTCCTTGAACTTAATTTACTTCTTGATTTGGCCAATTAAGATGTTAAAATTTGTTGTGAGATTATGTAAGATCCAATGCGGTATTGTATCAAACAACAAATAAAAAGAATTGCATGCAATTATATGGGTGAGAATTGTAGTTCATATGATTGAATGCAAATATAAAGGGATGTTGACCTCATTTTTGATGAGGTCTTCTCTTCTTCTCTTTAGTACTTAGGATCTAGCCTTAGGCTTTTCCTTTGACTATCTTAGAGGATTAGAAATGGGACCCACCTTTTAGAGATTCAAATCACTTCTTAACTCCCTGCAAACTCCACAAACTTGACTATAGACCCCTAATCACCTAGAGGGTTGAAATCAAATGTGGAAGTTTAAAGGATGAGTTCCTATAGGACTCTTTGGCCTTAGGATCGCCACAGGTGGCCTCGGTGCAGTGGGGCTGATTTACACACACACTACACTTATACACTACACTTTCACACACTTCCTAAAACCACAACCATACCTAACTTGACCTCCGACTCATGTAGGTGATTCACATGGATGGTCCTTAACCCCCGAGCCCTTGCGCAAGAGGGTTAGGAACAACATAGTGAATGCCTCAAATGAGTCCCTTCATGGCTCATATGGGCTTGATATAGCTTCATGGCTCAACCAAAATGACTTCTTTCCACTTACATCCACCCAATCTTCAATTTCCCGAATTTTCGATTTTTGACCCCGGGACCCTACACCCGCTAACTTACCCAAAACCCTTGAAATTACCCAAATTTCTCAAAAATTTCCAAATTACCCAAAATTCTCCAAAAATCATTCCCAAACATTTCCACATCACTTAAATTGATCATCCATACCCAAAAATACCAAAAATTCCAAGAAAACCTCCCAATACCCTCCAAATACCCAAAATACCCCTCTTGGCCAAAAAATCCAAAAATTCAAAAAATTCCCAGAAAATTCCAGAAAATCCCAAATATTCCCAATTTCATTTTGTTCAACTACACCATGGGCCAATTTTGTCAATTTACCCTACTTTTGTTAAAACCCCCAATTTGGCCCATTTTAACCCAAAGTGAACCCAATGTTAAACCAAACCTACCCAATTGACCCAAATTTTGGTCCAATTCAGTTCTAAACTTCAATTCAACATTCCCAACACCAATCTAGACCAAATCCAAGTCCAATTTGATTGACATTTGGATCCAATCTCACTTTTGGCCTTAAAGCCCAATTTGGACCCATGACCCAAACCTAACCCAAACTCACCCAATTCAACTCCAATTAACCCCAAACCTTTTCTAAATCTTCCTTAACATTCCCACAAACAAAACACTAACATGATTTGCCCAAAATTTAGACCCAAACCCCACTCAAATTCAACCCAAAGCTAAAAGGCCCATTTTTGACCTAAACCCAAACCTAACCCAAATGAGCCCAAACCCCAAAATCAAAGCCCAACCAAAGCCAAAACCTCTTTGAAACACTCCCATAAACATTTCTCAACATTAATTTTACATCAATTTCAACCCTAGCCCAACATTGGCCCAAGTTAGCCCAATTTGACCTACATAGGCCCACTTACCAAATAAACCCAAATTCAAACCAATTCAACTCCAAATCACACCAAATTGACTCCAAGCCCTTCATAGAACATCCCCAAACCAATTATGACATTTATTTGAAAAAGTTCTTCACAAAATCTTTACCCAAATGCCCATCCTAAAATCAAAAAGCCCATTTCCCTTAAACTTTCCTAAGAGCCCACTTCCTTCAAATTCAAAAGCCCAAAATCTACCCTAAAGCCCACATGACATCTCCATTTGCCATCCACTTAATTAAAGCCATTACCTAAGTCCTAAATTTACCATCAAATTATTCCAAATCAAGTTTCATACAAATTTCCATCAAATTACCCAAGATTCCTAAAATCCATTTTCATGAAATTGACCAAACTTTTTGCCAAGCCAAAGGTGAGCCATGGAGCCATGCATGAGCCACATGTGAGCCATGAGAGCTTTGGACACTCCACCATGCCATATTGGGTAAGAAGAGGGAGGGCTTTCCTTAATCCCTAAAGCTCATTAGCCTTAATCATGTTTCACCTAAACTTAAATTTAATCCAAATATATTTGGATGGAGACTTCTCCATGCCAAACCAGCTGATCCCTTTGATTCCCCACAGCATCCAAAGCCACCTTGAGGGGTGCACCAAGCCCAAATGGGTGGGCTGACCCATTTAGACTCAAAACTAGCCCTTCCCCCATTCCATTTTGATTCAAACCTTTTACACATGTCCATGGCCAATTGACTGCACAAACCTCTAGTCCTGACCCACCTGGACCTGAAGGTGACCCATGCCTGCCGGCCAGCCGCCTGGGTCGCCGGAAAACACCATGGCCGAGAGCTCACATGTGAGCCCAACTTGGAATTCTCACTCGCCGAGCTGCCCCATCCCCGATGGCCATTGGAGCCGTTCTTCTCTTGCCAAGAGAAGCCGATCCCAAGCCCTAACTCTCCCCGGGAAGCCCTCCACCCTCACCTATTTAAACACCACCCCTCTCGGCCATGAGAGGTGCTGAAAAAAACCTTAAGGAAACTCGCCAAAATTGTTCCGGACTCCTCCCCATACACGAGCACTTGATCCCCGAGTGAGATCCCCCGCCATTTCTTCTCTGCGAGCTCAATTTCGAGTTGAAATTCCACCCAAAACCAGGACACTTCTCCACAGTGAGCCAATCCCCAAATTGATTGGTTCTACACCTTCACCAGACCAAGGGAAGGTGTCCACGAGCAAAAGCCCCATCTCCAGGCCACCCAGTTGCTCCAGCCTCCAAGCTTTGTGATCGGGCTTGGTCGAAATCACACCTAGACAATTCACCAGACCAGGAGACTTCATCTGGAGCTTGCTAGGATCCAATCGAAGGTGCAACAACTCTCAGATCGAAGCCACACTTCTCTAAGCAAAGGTATGAGCTAATTCTTCATCCCGAGCTTCTGGAGATTCTCCATTTCAAATGCTTTAATTTCAATGCATTATAACCGTATAGATGTGTTCATCTCTTCAAGACGAATCCATAGAGCATAAGAACATGAAAATCCATTGAGTATCGAGTGAGATATTAGGGATTTAGTGTGGACGGCTCTCGGGTGAGGACACTTGGGGACGATGAACGGATGCCGTCCATTCAATACACGCGCGGACGGACGGCTCAGATGGCGTCGGACCAGGAGACGGTACAAGAACCGCGGGGCCCGGAGCGCTGAGTCAGATGGCGGCGTCGAATGGGAGCGCGACGCGTGTGCGTTCGGAGATGCCGAGGATGAGTTGGCACCGCGTGGATAAATAG
This sequence comes from Papilionanthe hookeriana x Papilionanthe teres, assembly GCA_022702705.1. Classification (NCBI taxonomy): domain Eukaryota; kingdom Viridiplantae; phylum Streptophyta; class Magnoliopsida; order Asparagales; family Orchidaceae; genus Papilionanthe; species Papilionanthe hookeriana x Papilionanthe teres. The sequence goes on from CM040437.1 coordinate 6,151,388, forward strand.
AAAATTAGGGGTATTTTCTATTTATTTAATTCCCTAAACTTCAAAAATTCATATCTTTGTGTAGAAAATTCAGAAAAATAAAATAAAAATACCCTCTTGCTCAGTAAACAGAGGAGAATAATGTGGAAAAGAAATCATTTAATTTCATCAAGTATTTTATTTTTTATAATTTATTTACTCTCTGCATACTTTTAATTCTCCATGCATGTATACAATTCACCATGGCATGAGACCATAGGGCTTTTGAAGCCTCTGAATTTGGGAACATTCCCTGAATTTTCCAAAGTCAGAGGCCATCCCTATGAAAAGTTATTGATTTTTCAAATTCATGTTGTTGTTTTGAGTATTTTAATTCCAATAAATAGCATGTTGTGAAATAAATTCTAGGAAAATTTGGTGATGTTCCTTATGACCAGAGAACCCTACAAAAAATATGTTTTGAGTTAGTTCATTTAAAACAACCCTAATTGGCTTAAACACCCAAAATAGGTCTCTAATTAATTAGAGCTAACCATACATCAAATTGACTTGAAATCAATTCTCCACTAACCCTTAGGATCAGAGGAACCCACCATAAAAATTTGAGGTCAATTGGACTTGGTTAGCCCTACTAATTGGGTTGATTAAGCCACTTAGTCATTTTAAACTTTAAAAATTCATAACTTTCAAAATATCTTTCAAAAATTCACCAAATTGGTTTTGGAGCCTCTCTGATATTAGAGGAATTTAAGAAAATTAAAATTTCAATTTTCTAAAAAAATTGATTTTTAATATTATTTTAATATTTTTAATAATTAAAAAATAATAAAAATCACAAAAATAATAAAATTCACCAAAATGTTACATTTTGAATTTTAATCACTTAGGAACAAACCCCATATTTTTCTTAGGTCTATTTAGTGAGATATCAAATTTTAAAGCCCTAAAGTAATTTTAAAATTAAAAAAATGTATTTTCTAGCATTTTCACTAAAATAATTGTAATAAATCATAGAAAAATCAGAAAATTGCAAAACTTGATTCTCTGATTTCCTTGATATCAGAGAGATTTTTGAAAAATATAAAATTCATTTTTTAACATTTATTTTATTTTTAAATTAATTAATACTCCAAAACTTAAAATAATTATAATAAAAATAATATAATTCAAAAAATCACCAAAATTGGTCCAAGTGGTCCTCTGGTCATTAGGAATGTCCCCTAATTTTCTTAAGAACAGAAACTTTTCCTTGGTCATGTTATTAAATTTTCCTTGAAAATCTCTATTTTCTACCAAAAATAATTATATAAATAAATTAAATACAGAAAAATCACATTTTCTCCTCTCATGTCTTTATTGACATATGAGTGAAGTCACATAAAAATCTCAAATTCATTTGAGTTCAATTTAGTGAGTTATGAAATTATTAAGTTTAAAGGGTAAAATGGTAATTAAATTTTAATCCTTAATTAAAACTTTAGGTTTAATAAAAAATTAACAAGTAAAATATTTGATCCTAATCTGATTTGGATGATTGAAATTTAAATAATTAAAGGCTAGAAACCCATTAAACAATTTAAAATAATTGAAATAAACCTTAATTAAATAATTGATTAAATTTGGGAAGAATAATAAAATTGGAATTATTAAAATAGGGATATTATTAAGAAGAGATTTATTCTTTAATTTAAAATTCCCTAAATTAATCATTTCATTAATATTAAATTCTTAATTAAAATGATAACTCAAATTCAAAACATTAAAAGACTTAATCATTAAACTAAAATTAAATTATTAAACTCTTTTAAAAATTTCAATTAAAATTAAAAAAATAAAATTAAATTAAAAATTAAATTAAATTAAGTAAATTAAATTAAATTAAATTAAATTAAATTAAATTAAAATTAAAAGTTGAATTAAATTAAAAATTAAATTAAAGATTAAATTAAATTAAATTAAATAAACAAATTAAATTAAATTAAATAACTTAAATTAAATTAAATTAAATTAAATTAAATCAAATTAAATCAAATTAAATTAAAACTAAATTAAATTAAATTAATTTAATGTAACATCAAATCAAACTAAATCGAATTAAATTGAATTAAATTAAATTAAAACTCAATTAAATTAAATTAAATTAAATTAAGTTGAATTAAATATAACATCACCAAAGACATAAAGAATTCAAAATAAATCTAAAATAACTTGAACACTATTCCAAATTAATTTAAATTAAACTAAATCACAAATCATTTGAATACCAATTTACCCTTTAAAGCTTTAATTATCATAACTCCTAAACAGGATATTAAATGAAATGTTACTTCACTTATAGGACATTCAAATATCCTAGTTCACTGAGTAAGATAATAACAAAACTTAACTAAACCTCGGACGATTAATTCATTTGTGTAATTGAATTCATTTGGACTTAAAACAATCCTAGAAATATTGAAAAGATGTTTAAGATTCTTCTTAAGCACTTCCTCAATATGATAGGATATTTATAAGAACAATTGAACCCAATTGTTCTTTGATGAAGAAAATCGTCTTCAAACAAAAACACAAGGAATCTAGACGTCATAGGAAATGACTAGCTATAGGATTAGGAATTTGGTAGAAAACCATAACCCTTCCCTTAGCTTTACCTAGGAACTTGCTTAAATATTCTAATTGTGTTTTAAGTGCAGCTTGGGATGACGGGAAGACCCTCCGAGTACGCTTTTATTTTATTGCAATTTACTTTCTTGCAATTTACATCATTGCAATTTCATTAATCGCATCGCACTTACTTTTCTTGCATGATAAACAACTGTTGCATGAAAACTCACACCTTTAGGATAGCCCCTAAAACTGAAACCAAAACTAAGTTAAAAGTCATTGCAAGATAAAATTCACCGCCACAACATTTCAAAATATAAAACAACTCAAAATTTAATCACAAACAGAACACAAAACTACAATTACAATTAAATTAAAACGTCCTGTTGGATGATCGGGAATAACTCGGATGATGTAACCTACGTGTTGCTAACGGGATTTCCCACGGTCTAAATGAAAGTGTGGAACTCATTCAGTTGAGTTTAGCAAATTCATCTGGACTAAGTGAATCCGATAAAAATAATGATGCCGGAAGGATGGAACCGTGGGATCTTAACCGGTGTCGTTATAATCAACTTTAAGGTTTGTTTTAATTAAAATATTGAAAACACTTGGAAATTAAGATTTTCTCTAAACCAAAACACTTTTCTCATCCCCTGATTTATGACTTCTAAAACTAAACCTCTGCAACAACAAGGAGCTCGGAGCATGGTGGGCAGCACGACCATCGTCGTCAGCAAAACTTGAATCTACCTCAGCAAAACTTTCCTAGAATTAAATAACAAAGCCATAGGACTTCGAGGTAATTTGCCTAGTGCAACATAAATCCTCAAGCTTTTGTTAGGCATTTTCATTGCAAATTAAGCCCTAACCAGTTTTAGGATTCCGAGGTAGTCGTCCGATACGACATAAACCCTCACATCTTCGAGGCTATTTGTATGATTGTGTCATACGATTATAAGCCCTAATTAATTAAAATTGGCAAGATCAAAACATTTAAATAAATATTAGGACTTTCCTAAATCTAAGCCAAACAATAGGATAGTCGGGAGATTACCGAAGTTCACTTCGGATCCATAATTTCCCCTACCCTTCTTCCTTTGAATTCTCAAAACAAAATGTTCCAAACTTGATCCATTCCTTATTGAAATTCCAAAAAAATTCAATCCTTTGAAAACTTAAACTTTGAAATTCTTGAGAGAAGAATTATTGATTATTATCGAGAGTTTTCTTAGGTGATTCCCGTCACTTAAGATGTAATTAACTATAGGGGCTTGCCCTTATAGGGAATTTTAAAGAACCCAGGTAATATAAACCCTGTTTAATGCTTTCATATTAAGCAAGGGAATTTGTCGGCTTATAAAATTGGTTCGCGAGACCAAACGGATGTCACAAATCTTCTAGTTTATTTAGTCGAGCCCCACCGTCAAGCAATGTGTCTATCCTTAGGGATAGATACACAGTTTGTGGTGCGGTGCTCGTTTATATAAACTATTTAGGATGTGAGATCAGTTTAATCTCATATCTTAAAACCTTCAAATTTAAAATTATTTTCAAAATCAAATACTACTTTCTAAATTATATATATTTAAATTAAATTTAAAATTTAAATTCACCGACAACTTCTGTTAGGCGACCCCTTTTTCAAAATAAAACACACAACCTAAAAATATGCCGACAAGGGACATATACTTTATTAGGAAGTAAAATTAGAGGACTTTAGAGTGACAGGCTAAAGCCCCCTAATTTATTTGTTATTTTAAATTTTTTTATGAGATGTTAGCCCCCAGGTGGAGGGAATAGAGGGAACTCTAGAGTGAGAGCTGGTATCTTCCCTACCTAACCCATCTAAAAAATTTTAAATTTTTAAATTAACCAATTTTCTTTATAGAACCAAGTAAGTGTAAAGAATATAATTGCTCCTATTTGGGGCAATACATTTAAATACTTCCACAACTTAAAATTCCATAATTATTACTGATTCATTAAGAAAGAAAAATATATTTGATTCCTATAACTTTTATATGGTGTTTAGAGTATTGATAATTTCATTTCATGCTTAAACTTGTTATTAAAAATAACAAAAACAACTTTTAAAAATTAAAACTTTAAAACATACTTGCAAAAATAAATTAAAAAAGTAAAAAGTTATTTTTCTTATTTCTCTAAATTTGTACACATTTCCCTATGGGTTCGATATCTCGGGGCTTAATCAGAAAGTCCTATATTACTTCATAAATGATACGTATACTTGCCTAGAATGTCATATTATAAATCATAAATTTTATATATAAATCGTAAGCATAAATATTCGGGCATCAGTGGAAAATAAGAGAGACATCAAAATCTTTCCCTCGACCCTCAAATGTCATGTGTGTGGGCATCAAAATCCTTACATCGATCGCAAAAATATCATGTGTGGGAATTGAAATCCTTACATTGATCCCGAAAATATCATGGATGTGAGAAGCTTGTGAACAAGATGTGAGAATATGTGGAAACTTTAAGGAATCAGAATCCTTGCACCGATCCTAAATATCGTGAGCGTTGAAAATTTGTAGGTAGGATGTGAAAAATATATGGAAACTGTAAGGTTTCATAATCCTTACCCGATCCTTGAATAATGTGAATGTAGAAAATTCTACATCTTGAAAAGAAGGTGGAAAATATTTGGAGAGGTGTCGAAATCCTTGCGTCGACCCTTAAATATGGTGAATGTGAAACATATCTCGGATAGGAGGTGAAAAAAATATGGAAACTTTAAGGAATTAGAATTCTTGTATCAATCCTCGAGTATCGTGAATGAGGAAAATATCTCGGATAAGAGGTGGAAAATTTGTAGATAGGAGCCGAAATCCTTACGTCAACCCTCAAATATTGTGAATGTGGAAAATATCTCAGATAGGAGGTGGAAATATATGAAAACATTAAAGAATTAGAAAACTTGTATCGATACTCAAGTATCATGAATGCGGAAAATATCTCAAATACGTGGTGTAAAATATGTGGAGAGGAGTCGAAATGCTTTCGTCATCCCTCAAATTTTGTTAATGCGAAAAATATCTCGGATAAGAGGTGGAAAATATATGGAAACATTAAGGAATAACATTATACAAAGTCTAAATTATTGTCCAATCTGGTATCGGATGATGTGGACACTTTCTTAGGAGATCTTTAATTCATTATAATGCTTCATATATAGATTCACCTTCAAACTGACAAAAAGATGTGATATCATTTCCAAACTTCGCAGTCTTTTATGGTAGAAAATATTTAGCAAGGAATTTTTGTGCTAAATCACTCAAAGTTCTGATAGATCCAGGTGCTAATGAATTTAACCATATCTTAGCCTTATCCCTCAGTGACAAAAGAAAAAGTCTAAGTCTAATAGCATCATCAGAAATACCATCATATTTAAAAGTAGCACATAATTCTAGAAACTTGGAAACATGTAAATTAGGATCTTCAGTTGGTGCTCGCCCAAACTGATTATTAGATACCATTTGAATAATAGCAGGTTTATATTCAAATGAATTAGCTACTACAGCAGGGTGTTGAATACTACCATGAAGTTCATCCACTTTAGGGTTAGCATATTACCTTAAAGGTTTGAATTCTTAATGGGTGTTAACATTTTGCTTTTCCTAATTCGTTATTTCTTAAATAATTTTATCTATTTCAATATATTAAAATTTTTTGATTTTTCTGATAGTTCTCTCTAATTCAAAATCGTAAGGCACAAGTCCTTCAGAACATGAACTTTGCATACACAACAATAAAATAAGATAAAGTAGAACACACTAACAAAAGCAAAAAAAGTGAAAGTTTTAATTTTTCTTAATTTTTTATTATATGAAATTTTAATTAATTTCCCCAGCAATGGCTTCAAAAACATGATCCCCAAATATTTATGCTTACATTTCTCACATTATATTTCTTTTCAATGATAATATCTCTTTCTTTGCAACAGTGCCAAAAACTTGACTCTGAAGCAAATAAAAAAAATATTTTAATTATTTATAATATGAGATTCTACGCAAATATACGTATCGTTTATCAAGTAATATAGGACTTTCTGATTAAGCCCCGAGATATTGAACCCATGGAAATGTCTAAAAATATAAAGAAATAAGAAAATTAACTTTTTACTTTTTAAATGGATTTTGTAAAGTATGTTTTAAAATAGATAATTTAAAAATTCTTTTTGATGTTTTTTTTAATAAAAGGTAACCAGCAACTAAAATTAACAAGACTATTAAATGATATGAAAGCAATGAGAATAAAATATATTTTTCCTCTTTTAATGAATCAGTATTAATTATGGAATTTTGTTGTGGAAGTATTTAAATGTGATGTGCCAAATAGGAGCAATTATATTCTTTACACTTACTTGGTTCTATAAAGAAAATTTTGTTAATTTGAAGCTTTGAAATTTTATAGATGGGTTAGGCAGGGAAGATATCAGCTCTCACTCAAGAGTTCCCTCTATTCTCTCCACCTGGGGCTAACATCTCATAACAAAAATTTTCACCTCAAACCAAATTAGGGGGCTTTAGCCTGCACTCTATAGACTTCTAATTTTACTCCCCATTAAAAACATATCTCCCTATTTATTTGCATTCAATTATATGGACTACAATTCTCATCCATACAATTGCATGTGATCCTTTCCAATTGTGATTGAGACAATACTGCATTGGCTCTTACATAATCTCACAACAAATTTTAACATCTTAATTGGCCAAATCAAGAAGTAAATTAAGTGCAAGGAACTAAATCATCACAACTTCTTCCAACATTAAACTCATATAATTCACACAACTTCCTTCCATAATTTAATTAATTCATCATTTAAAAGGAAAAAGATAAAGAAAACTACTCAGAACTCATGGAGAAAAGACAAACACAACTTGATTTTAAAGTATAAATCATAATGAAAACACAACAAGTTTTACTTAAAAACCAAATGTAAAAACAAAGATAAACACGTATCTGAAAATCATCTCCACAAGACTCTGGAAGTTCCTCTAAAATTTTTCTTTCCACTAAAAAACTTCACAGAGGTTGGCGCCTAACTCTGTTGACTCCAACTCTGACTTTAGACTCCAAATCAAACTAGATAAATGGACGAAAGAAAGATGGTGACAAGAAGGCTTCACACCAATCCCTTTCTCCTTTAAACTCTCTTAAACAAAAAAGACTTAACTAACTGACTCTAAACTGTAAAAAGAAGACATTAAAAAGACTATGAAGGACTCTCTTCTGATTATAAGACTTTAATCTTATAATTTTTCAAAAGTTGTTTTGTTGTCTCTTCAAAATATGCACAGATTCAATGTATCCACCAAAGAATACATCATTTCATTTAAATATGCCGCCCAAAGGAAGTTAAGGAAATTACCACCAAAAGTTGCTTCAAACACCCTGTGAAAATGGTGCCAGATTTGATCTAATTTGTATTTTTAAACTGCAGCGGCTATGCGCCGACCATGTGGCGCTTCGCCACCACAAGTCAAATTTTCACATAGTTTACTTTTGCTCCAAATTCAATCCTCTTTTTCTCCTTTTTATCATAATAAGTCATTTTAATCATACTTGCAAGAAATACACAAAAATATCTTCCATGAAAGTGCAATATCATCAAAAATAGGTATAAAAATGTGCATAAAAATACTATATATTTTAGGTGAATAAATGACCCTAATTTTGATCTATCCTCAAAAGGTTAAGAGTATGGAGGTCAACGAAGTATGTATTGTTGGTTTTAAACCAATCAAGTTCTACCATGCTTCCCTTTCTTCTAATGCTGAAAATTGTATAAATCTTGAAGAAAATAATTCTAATGAATTAATGAATCACCATTTGGTTACTTTTGTCTGTGTGTACAAAAGTTGATTCAACAAGCATATGTGCCAAAGTACATGCCAAAGAGTAAGTTACAGCTCTTTAAGAAATATTGGAATGTCAATGGAAAAATTTCCAACTCGAAAGATGGTCTTGGATTTGGTATGATAGGACCAGTAGATGTCTCTGAATTTTGCATGGTCGTTACTAGCCAGTTGTAAGAACAATGCTTCAAATTCAAAGATGATTATGAAGATTAGCCAAAAGATGATGCTTCGCCAGAGTTTTAAAAAGAAATCAAGGCAATAGTGGATGAATTAAAGAAATCAATCTCAGAACTAAGGAGCAGCCCCGTCCTACTTTTGTAACTTCTCTACTAAGTGATGAAGAATCTACATATTTAATCAAGTTATTGTAAAAATTCAAGGATTATTTCTTTTGGAGCTACAACGAAATACCAAGTTTTTCTCCAGAAGAAGCTGACCACAGGCTTGAAGTGGATTGAAGTACGACCCAGGAAGCAAGTTCCCAGAAGAATGCGCCTCAAAATAGAACAGTAAGTCACAGCCGAGGTTAAGAAATTAATAGACACTAACTTTGTACGAGAGGAGTAGTATCTGACATGGTTAGCCAACATCGTGCCAGTAAAGAAAAAGAATGGACATATACAGATCTATGTTGACTTCTGCGACATAAAGAAAGTATGTCAAAAAGATAAGTTTTCGTTTGTCAATACCAGAACTAATGGTGGAAATTACATCGACACATGAGATCTTCTCGTTTATGGATGGATCATTAGGTTACAATTAGATCAAGGTGGCACCGGAAGATGCAACAGTCACAGCTTTTAGAACTTCAATTGGAATATACTACTACATTGTGATATCATTTGGCTTGAAGAACACTTGTGTAACTTACCAAAGATCAATGATGAGGTTCTTTAATTAACTCATTCACAACCAAGTAGAATGCTACATGGACAACCTAGTCATTAAGAGCAAATCAGAGTAAAACAATTTGTATGATTTGAAGATCATGTTTAAATGACTATGACAATATATTCTCAAGATGAATCTCTTAAGTATGCCTTCAGTGTTACCTCCGAGAAATTTCTAGGATTCATTGTCTATCATTGGGAATCAAAATTAACCCAGATAAGATTAATGCTATCTTGGAAATGACGCCCTATAGAACCTTGAAGCGATTACTTTCATTTCAAGCGAAATTGGCATACCTAATGTGTTTTATATCTAATCTAATTGATAGATGTCAACCCTTCTCAAAAATAATTAAAAAGAACACCAAATTTATTTGGGAAGAGAAATGCCAGCGGGCCTTTGAAGATATTAAATGATATCTGATGACACCTCCTATTTTAGTAGCCCCTGTCTCAGTTTTATTGTTGATACTTTATGTTGTTGTTGACCTCATTTTTGATGAGGTCTTTTGTTTCTCTCTTTAGTATTTAGGATCTAGCCTTAGGCATTTCCTTTGACTAATTTTAGAGGACTAGAAATGGAACCTACCACTTAGAAATTCAAACACCTCTTAACTCCCTGCAAACCCCACAAGCTTGATTGTAGACCCCTAATCACCTAGAGGGTTGAAATCAAAAGTGAAAGTTTAAAGGATGAGTTCCCCATAGGACTCTTTGGCCTTAGGACCACCTTGGGTAGCTTGGTCTGGTGAAGGTTAACTTACACACTCACTACACTCATACTCTACACTCCCACACACACAATCCAAATCCTAAAACCACACCCATACCCAACTTGATTCCCTGACTAATGTAGGCAATTCATATGGATGGACCTTAACCCCTAAGCCCCTGGTTAAGAGGGTTAGGAACAACATACTGAATGCCTCAAATGAGTCCTCTCATGGCTCATATAGGCTTAATATGGCTTCATGGCTCAATCAAAGTGATTCCATTTCACTCATATTTGATCAATCTTCTTTTTTCCAAAATTTCAATTTTTGACCCCGGGGACCCTACACCTATCAAATCTACCAAAAGCCCTTAAAATTGCCCAAATCCTCCAAAATTTCCAAATCACCCAAAATTTCCCAAAATTAACCTTGAACATTTCCTCACCACTCAAATTGATCATCCATAGCCAAAAATACCAAAGATTCCAAAAGTACCCCCCAATACCCTCCAAATACCCAAATGCCCCTCTTAGCCAAAAAATCCAAAAATTCAGAAAATTCCCAGAAAATTCCAAAAATCCCAAATATTCCCAATTTCATTTTGTTCAACTACACCATGGGTTGATTTTGTCAATTTACCCCACTTTTTCCAAAACCCCCAATTTAGCTCATTCTTAACCCAAGTAAACCCAATGTCAAACCAAACCTACCCAATTGACCCCAATTTTGGTCCAATTCAATTCTAAACTTCAATTAAATATCCACAATATCAATTTAGACCAAATACAATTCCAATTTGATTGACATTTGGATTCAATTCCAATTTAGAGCCTAAAGCCTAATTTTGACTCATGACCTAAACTTGGCCCAATTTGACCCAATTCAATTCCAATTGATCCCAAATCTTTCCCAAACCTTCATAACATCCCCACAAACAAAATACTAACATGATCTGCCCAAAATTTGGACTCAAACCCCACTCAAATTCAACCCAAAACCAAAAGGCCCAATTTTGACCTAAACCCAAACCTAACCCAAATAAGCCCAAACCCCAAAATCAAAACCCAACCAAAGTCAAAACCTCTTTGAAACACTCCCATAAACATTTCCCAACATTAATTTTACATCAATTTCAATCCTAGCCCAACATTGGCCCAAGTTAGCCTAATTTGACCTACATTGGCCCATTTACCAAATCAACTCAAATCCAACCCAATTCAAACCCAAATCACTCCAAACTCATTTCAAATCACTCATGACATATTCCTAAACCAAACCTAACAATTTTTTGGCCTAAACTTCTACAAAATTCCCATCCATGGATTCATTCTTAAACCTAAAGGGGTCATCCCCTTAAGCCCTCCTAAAAGCCCACTTCCAGCAAATTCAAAAGCCCAAATCAATCTAAAGCCCACATGAATATAAAATCATTCCTAAAGTCCTAATTTATCAATTAAACAATTCCAAATCAAGCCTCATAACAATTCTCATCAAAATGCCAAAATTCACAAAACCCTTTTTCATGAAGTTGACTTAACTTTTCCCAAGCCAAAGATGAGCCATGAACAAGCCATTCTCAAGCCACATGAAGCCATGAGGGCTTTGACTTGTCATTAGTCCATTTATGGCAAGAAGAGGGGGTTCTTTCTTAAACCTCCCTTAAATCCTTTTTACCTTAAGCATGTCACACACTAAACCATGCTTAGCCACCTCACCATGGATGGGGACTTCACTACCTCAATTCAGCCGACCCAAATGATTCTCCCTCAGCCCAAGGTCAAGCCTTGGATGGTGAACCTAGCCCAAATGCATGAATTGAACCAAACCAAGCCAAAATGAGCCTTCTCCCATTCCATTTAAATCAAACTCCTTTACACATGTCCATGGCCAATTGACTGCACTAAACCCCAGCCCTGACCCACCTGAACCTGAGGGTGGCCCATGCCTGCCGGCCAGCCACCTGGATCTCCGGAAAAATCCATGGCCGAAACCTTGGGAGGAGCCAAAGTTTGGAATTCCCACCTGCTGAGCTGCCCAATGCCCAATGGCCACCATGGTTGTTCTTCCCTTGACCTAAGCAGCTGATCCCAAACCCTAACTCCCCCTGGGAGAGCATCCAACCATGCCTATTTAAACACCACCACCTCTCGGCCAAATAAGGTGCTGAAACAAACCTTAAGGAAACTCAGCCAAAATTGTTCCAGACTACTCCCCACACATAGAGAACTTGATCCCCACTGAAATCCCCCGTCATTTCCTCTCCGCGAGCTCAATTTCGCAGTTGAAATCCAAGCCCAAAACCAGGACACTTCTCCACAAGTGAGCCAATCCCCAAATCGATTGGTCCTACACCTTCACTAGACCAAGAGAAGAAGTTTACCAGCAAAAGCCCCCTCTCCAGGCCAGCCATTGCTTCTAGCCTCCAAGCTTTGTGATCGGGCTTGATCGAAATCATACCTAGACAATTCACCAGGCCAAGGGACTTCATCTGGAGCTTGCTTGGACCCAATCGAACGTGACAAAACTCTCAGATCGAAGCTTCACTTCTCTGAGCAAAGGTATGGACTCACTCTTCTTCCCGAGCTTCCAGAGATTCTCAATTTAGTTTGGGTCAATTTCAATACATGTTTACCATATGGATGTGTTCGTCTCTTCAAGATAAATCCATAGAGCATAAGAACTCGAAAATCCGTTGAGAATCGAGTGAGAAATTAGGGTTATAAGGTTGACGGTCACGGGTTCACACCAGTCGTAGAAGATGACCAGGAGTCGTCGGATCGCGTGTGTATCGAGCGGACGTCCAGGATTGCGCAGGACAGAGTAATGGGACATGAACCGCAGGCCCCTGGAGCGCTGAGTCGGATGGCGGCGCCGAATTATGAGAAGACGCGTGGCCTTTCGGAGCTGTCGAGGATGGCGTGGCGCCGCGTAGATAAGTAGGAAATTAGGGCTATTTTCTATTTATTTAATTACCAGAACTTTGAAAATTCATAACTTTGTGTAGAAAAATCCTAAAAATAAAATAAAAAAACCCTATTGCTCAGTGAATAGAGGAGAATAATGTGGAAAAGAAATCATGTAATTTCATTAAGTATTTTATTTTTAATTATTTATTTACTCTCTGCACTATTTCAATTCTCCATGCATATAAGAAATTCACCATTGCATGAGACCATAGGGCATTTGAAGCCTCTGAACGTGAGAACATTCCCTGAATTTTCCAAGGTCAGAGGCCATCCCTATGAGAAGTTATTGATTTTTCAAATTTATGTTTCTGTTTTGAGTATTGTAATTCCAATAATTAGCTTGTTATAAAATAAATTCTAGGAAAATTTGGTGATGTTTCTTATGACCAGAGGACCCTAGTAAAAATAATTTTTGAGTTAATTCATTTTGAACAATCCTAATTAGCCTAAATACCCAAAAGTGAACTTTAATTAATTAGGGTTAACCATTCAGCAAATTAACTTAAAAACAATTCTCCACTGTCCTTTAAGGATAGGAAAACACCACATAAAAATTTGAAAATAATTGGACTTGATTAACCCCACCAAATGGGTTGATTAAGCCTCTTCAGTAAAAATGGGTAAAATTAAACTTTAAAAATTTATAACTCACAAAATACTTTTCAAAAAATTCACAAAATTGGTTTTGGAGCCTCTCTGATATCAGAGAAATTTAAGAAAATTAAAATTGTAATTTTCTAAAAAAGTTGATTTTTATCAATATTTTAATAATTTCAATAATTAAAAAATAATAAAAATCACAAAAATATAAAAAATCACTAAAATGTCATATTTTGAATTCTAAACACTTAGAAACAAACCAAATAATTTTCCTAAGTCCCTAGGGTAAGATATTGAATTTTAAAGGCTTAATGTAATTTTTAATATTAAAAAATGTATTTTTCCAACCTTTTCACTAAAATAATTATAATAAATCAAAGAAAAATTATAAAATTATAAAAATTGGTTTTTGATTTCTCTGATATCAGAAAGATTTTTGAAAAATATAAAATTCATTTTCAACCTTTATTTTATTTTTTAAATTAATTAATACTCCAAAACTCAAAATAATTATAATAAATAAAATAAAATTAAAAAAATCACTAAAATTTGTCCAAATGGTCCTCTAGTCATTAGAAACATCCCATAATTTTATTAAGGATAGAAACATTTTCTTGGTCATGTTATTGAATTTCCCTTGGAAAACCCCTATTTTCCATTAAAAATAATTACATAAATAAATTAAATACAGAAAAATCACATTTTTTGTCTAATGTCTTAATTGACATGTAGGTGAGGTCACATAAATATTTCAAGTTCATTTGAGCTTAATTTAGTGAGTTATAGAATTATTAAGCTTGAAGGGCAAAATTGGTAATTAAAATTTTCAACCTTTAATTAAAATTTTAAGATTAATCAAAAGGGGAGGGAAAAATATTTTATTTTAAACTGATTTTGGATGATTGAAACTTAAATGGTTAAGGGTAGAAACCCACCAATTATTTTAAGAATAATTAAAGTAAACCTTAATTAATTTATTAATTAAATTTTGAAGATTAATAAAATTTTTTGAAATTATAAAGTAGGGATATTATTTAAGGGGATATTTATTCTTTAATTTAAAAATCCCTTAATGAATCACTTCAATAATACTTAATTCTTAATTAAAGATTAAAATAATAATCCAAATTAAAATTAAATTAAAATTAAATTAAATTAAATTAAAATTAAATTAAATTAAAATCAAATTAAATTAAATTAAATTAAACTAAATTATAAATTAAATTAAAATTAAATTAAAATTAAATTAAATTAAAATTAAATTAAATTAAAATTAAATTAAATTAAATTAAATTGAAATAAAATTAAATTGAAATTAAATTAAATTGAAATTAAATTTAAATTTAGGTAAATTAAATTAAATTAAATTAAAATCATTTAATAACAAACCTAAATGAAATTATTAAGAATTAAACCTAAAATAACTTGAACACTATTCCAAACTTAAACTAATTTTTTATAATTAAATCAAAAATTAGAATTAAATCATTAAGTCTAAATCATCAAAGTACTTAATAACTTGATTTGCCCTTTTAAAAGCTCTTATTATTATAACTCTTAAATGAAACATCAAGTGAAGTGTTACCTCACTTATAGGATATTTAAATGTCCTAAGTTCAATCGAGCAAAAGAATAACACTTAAATTCCCGGATGATTAATTCACTTGTATAATTAAATTCTCTTGGACTTAAAACGATCCTAGAAATATTGAAAAGATGTTTAAGATTTGTCTTAAGCACTTCCTCAATATGATAGGACATTTATAAGAAAAATTTAACTTAATTGTTCTTTGATGAAGAAAATCGTCCTTAAACCAAAACACAAGAACCTAGACGTCATAGGAGATGACTATCCATAGGATTAGGACTTTGATAGATAACCTAAACCTTTCCCTTAGCTTTACCTAGGTACTTGTTGAAATATTTAAATGCCTTAACATGTGTTTTAAGTGCAGCTTGGGATGATGGGAAGACCCTCCGGGTACGCTTTTATTTTAGTGCAATTTACTTTATTGCAAATGCACTTTACTTTTCTTGCATGATAAACAACTGTTGCTTGAAAACCAAAACCTTTAGGATAGTCCCTGAATTGAAACCAATTAAAAGTCACTGTAAGATAAAAAATCACCGCCACAACATTTTAAAATATAAAAACAACTCAAAATTTAATCACAAACAGAACACAAAACTACAATTGCAACTAAATTAAAACATCTCGTTGAATGATCGGGAATACCTCAGATGATGTAACCCACGTGTTGCTAACGGGATTTCCCACAGTCTAAATGAAAGTGTGGAACGCATTCAGTTGAGTTAAGCAAATTCATCTGGACTAAGTGAATTCAATGAAAATAACGGTGCCGGGATGACGGAACCGTGGGATCTTAATCTGTTCTGTTATAATCAACTTTAAGATTTGTTTTAAATAAAACACAAAAAACACTTGGATTTTAAGACTTCTCTAAAACCAAACTCTTCTCTTCTCTTTTGATTACAATCTTCTAAAACTAAACCTCTGCAACAACAAGGAGCTTGGAGCACGGTGGGTAGCACGTCCATCTTCGTCAGCAAAACAACTCTACTTCAGCAAAACATTCTTAGAATTAAATAACCAAGCCATAGGATTTCGAGGTAGTTTGCCTAGTGCAACATAAATCCTCAACTCTTCGTTAGTCATTCGCATGATCATGCCATGTAAATTAAGCCCTAACTGGTCTTAGGACTCCGAGGTAGTCATTTGGTATGACATAAACCCTCATATCTTCGAGGCTATTTGTATGATTTTATCATACAAATATAAGTCCGAATTAATTAAAATTGACAAGATTGAAATATCAGATAATATTAGGATTTCCTTAAATCTGAGCCAAACAATAGGATAGTTTGGGAAGTTACCAAGATTCTTCTTGGATCTTCAGCTTCTCCTACTCCTCTTCCATTGGACTCCTAAAAATAACTGTTCTAAATTTGATCCATTCCCTTTTGAAATTCCAAAATCCAATCTTGGAAACCTAAACTTTGAAATTCTTGAGAGCAAAGTCACTGATCATTATCAAGAGTTTTCTTAAATGATTCACTTCATTTAAGATGTAATTAACTATAGGGGCTTGCCCTTATAGGGAACTTTTAGAACCCAGGTAATATAAACCCTACTTAATTCCTTTGTATTAAGCAGGGAAACTTGTCGGCTTATAAAATTGGTTTGCAGATTAAATGGATGTCACAAATCTTCTAGTTTATTTAACCGAGCCCCATCATCAAGTAGTGTGTCTATTCTTCGGGATAGATACACGGTTTGTGATGCGGTGCTTGTTTGTATAAACTATTTAGGATGTGAGATCGGTTTGATTTCATATCTTAAAATTTTTCAAATTTAAAATTATTTTCAAAATCAAATACTACTTTTTCAAATTACTTATTTAAATTAAATTAAAAATTCGCCGACAATTTTTGTAGGCGACCTCTTTTCAAAAATACAACAAACATAACCTAAAAATATGCCGACAGTTGTGAACTTAGATGACTCCCTCAGTGCTCTATTAGCCTAAGTCAATGATGAGGGTAAGGAAAACGTACTCTACTAGTTGAGTCGATGTATAATACCAACAAAGGCAAACTATCTTCCCATCGACAAGCATTGTCTAGCTTTAATTTTTGCTGCCCAAAAGCTTAGAAACTATTTGCTTTCTCATAAGTTCAACCTGATTTTGAAGGTTAATCCATTGCAATTTTTGATGACCCGACCAACACTTTCTGGACATTTAGCAAGGTGGTCTATGATTTTATTGAAGTTTTAAATAGTTTTTGTGCCCGTTCGCTCTGTCAAAGGGCAGATTCTTGCAGATTTTCTCGCATCACACCTACTACAAGCTAAGTCCCCTCTCAATGATGACATGATAGAAAAACAAATAATGCAAATGGAATAGCCCACTGCCAGAATTGGGAAATGTACTTTGACGGAGCTTTGTTAGCTAGAAAAGATAAAGCATTAGGAACAGTTATGTCCAGGAAAGCATGAATTGGTTTGATTTTCATTACGTCAAGTCAGATGACACTGACATTCTCTTACCATCTAACAGAGCCGTGCACTAACAATGAAGTGGAATACAAAGCTTTGATAACTGGTTTGGAATTAGCAATATTCATGGACATAACATACATTGCCATCTACAGTGATTCGCAACTCGTTATTTAGTAAATAGCCATGCAATATAATTCTGAAGCCAAGACTTGCATAATATCACAAGTATAAGTTGAAGCTACTGGAACAGATGTCCAGTGTGACACTTTACAGGATCCCTCAAATGGACAATGCCCATGCTGACGCTTTGGCTAAGCTTGCTAAAGAATTGGCTTATCCACCACAAGATTCTATAAATATTACAGTGCAAGGACGTCAGGGTCTATAATAGATTGACCTTGATAGTTTACACAATCTCGGGAAAGAAGTACTAGCAGACACAGTGACAAATGATGCTGAAGATTAGCGTCACCCGTTATTAAAATATTTGCAAACAGGAAAGCTGTCAGAAGTTAAGTCAGTAGCCCATCAAATTTAGAAAGAGAGCTTTTTCATAAGCTATAGTCAATAATGATCTGTATAAATGATCATTTGACCAAATTTGGCTGAGATGTTTGGGCAGAGTATAAGAACAGAATATTGTTAAAGAAGTGCAAGTCGGATTGTTTGGCACTCACCAGTCGAGGCTGAAGATGAAGATGAAGATTAAGAGGCTCATATATTATTGGCCATTCATGATGTCTAACTTTATGGAAATTGCTAAGAAATGTCATTAGTGCCAAGTCCATGGAGTTGTCTTACACTGACCTACAAATGTTCTACACCCCACGATCGCGTCGTGTCCACTTAAGTGTTGGGACATTGATATAGTGGGTCTGATAGACCCTCTGTTTTCAAAAAGACACAGATTCATACTTGCAACTACAGACTACTTCTTCAAATGGGCAGAGACATTTCCATTACGAGAAGTTACAGCACATGACGTTCTATGATTTTTTAAGACTAACATATTCTACCATTTATGTGTATCGCGCATGATTATTTCAAACAATGGATGGGTTCGCTTTCAAGGGTATAAAAATCAACAATTTCGTCAGACGCCACAGGATAGATTGGTGGAATTATACAATTTATTACCCCCGAGCAAATGGTTTAGCAGAAGCATTTAATAAGATCCTCGTGCATAATTTGAAGAAAATATTAGATGAAAACAAAAGAGGATGACACAAGAAATTACTAGAAACCCTATGGGCATACAGGATGACAGTCAGAATGCCGACAAAGTCTATAGCCTACAGACTCGTATACAGGTCCTAGAAAGTACTTCCATTTTAGGTTTTGCTACAACTCTTAAAATTGTTAGCGCTAATCAATTTACAACAAAAGATGATGTCAAGCTTCGACTTGCAGAATTGGAAAATCTCAAAGGAAAGCGACTTGCCGCGCAGCAATGCTTAGAACTTTACCAAGCAAAGATGATTCAAGCCCAGGGTAAACTAATGGTAAACGACCATTGTTGCCAATCAATAATTGAAATTTGAAGAAATACTATGCAACATGACAAACTTGAAGGACGACGTTGGTTTCGAAGATAGCTATATGGCCAGTATCTGCGTCTGGGTCCTAAGAAAATTTTTAATAAATTTTAGTGAAAGCAAAGTTAATTTTTGTGAAATAAAATGGATGCATTGAAATATGTTATTCAAATCTTGAATTACTTAAAGTCATATTAAATAAGTTAATGGCAACTAAAATTCACCTAAATAATAAGTTTATTTTTGTTCTTGTTCGTGCAAGGTATCAACACGCTAACGTTTCCCCTATTTTATGAAAGAATATGTCGAGAGAGAAGTTGATCTTTGCATTCAACGATGGCTTAAATCTCGCATTGAATGAAGAGAAAGCACGAGAAGGGGTGTGATCAATTTCAACGTGGATTTCCGACAATTCAATTTGAACTATGAAGGCACATTAATGGACTTGTTCAGTCATGGAAAAACTGAAAAACTATAGTTCGTGATCAGAATTAGTCACAGGGAAGAAGGAGAGTCATCAAGATGGGAAGGCACAAGTGCTTTTACAAATGCACACCTTCCTACAGCAAAAGACAAGCAGATACCGTCAATGATTACTACACCATAAGGAAACATATTTACTGCAACTTTGGAGACAGCTCCGGATGTGCCACTGAGATTCACACTGCGACGTAATGCCAACTGCTGCAAGCGTAGAGGTTTGGAAAGACTTGAAAGGAGACATGCTAGAGAGATAGCCACAAAGCTTACTCATATTCCTAAAAAAGAATATTATGATCTTTGCCTGTTTCAGAAGAGAAGCCAGAGTTTTCTGCAGAGCCTATACCATATGAGATCCACTTGAGGAGATTTTCACCGGATGTCTGACTTGTAGTACGGGACTACCAAGACAGCTGTTAGTGGGAGCATTTATAGATTGCCCAGCATGCAACTTTCATCGGGTTGTCTTGATGTACCGTGCAGGATTATTTCAAATAATGGGTTCGCTTTCAAGAGTACAAATATCAACAATTATGTCATACGCCACGAGATAGATTGGTGGCATTCTACAATTTATTACCCCTGAGCAAATTGTTTAGCAGAAGCTTTTAATAAGACCCTCAGGCAGAATTTAAAGAAAATATTGGACGAAAACAAAAGAGGATGACATGAGAAATTAATAGAAACCCTATAGGTATACAAAATGACAGTTAGAATGCTGACGCAGTCTATAGCCTACTGACTCGTATACGGGTCCTAAAAAGTACTTCCATTTTAAGTTTCTTTATGACTCTCAGAATCGTTATCAATAATCAGATTACAACAGAAGATTATGCCAAGCTGCGACTTACAGAATTGGAAAATCTCAAAGGAAAGCGACTTGCCACGCAGAATTGCTTGAAACTTTACCAAGCAAAGATGATTCAAGCCCAGGATAAACTGGTCTGCCCGGTGATGTTCAAAGTTGGTAACCTTGTTCTTATTCTCAGAAAGCCAATTATTGTACACCACAAAATAGGCGGAATATTTGAGCTAACCTAGGAGGGACCATTGGCGGTGGAGACAGTTTACTCAGAAGGATCGCACCAGCTAGTCAATCATCTAGGTGAAAGACTGATGTTGCCGAACAATAAATGATTTTTGAAAAAATACTCTGCAACAAGAAAAACTCAAAGGACAATGTTGGTTCTGAAGATAACTATATGGCCAGTATCTATGACTGGGTCCTAAAAAAAATTTTAATAAAATTTAATGAAAGCAAAGTTATTTTTTGTTAAATAAAATGGATGCGTTAAAATCTGTTTTTCAAATCTTGAATTACTTAAAGTCATATTAAATAAGATAATGGCATCTAAAATTTTCCTAAAAAAACATTTTTTGTTCTTGTTCGTGCAAAGTATCGATGCGCTGATGTTTCCCCTATTTTATGCAAGAATATGTCAGGACAGAAGTTGTTCTTTGCATTCAAAGACAGCTTAAATCTCACATTGAATGAAGAGAAAGCACGAGAAGGAGGTGTGATCAATTTCAATGTGGATTTTGTACAGTTCAATGTGAACTATGAAGGTGCGTTAAAGGACTTTGTTAGTCATGGGGACACTAAAAAACTGTAGTTCATGATCAAAATCATACACAAGAAAGAAGGAGAGTTGTCAAGATGGGAAGGCATAGGAGCTTTTACAAATGCACACCTTCCTACTACAAAAGACGAGCAGATACCGTCAATGATTACTACACCATAAGGAAACTTAGTTACTGCCACTTTGGAGAGAGCTCCAGATGTGCCACTGAGCTTCACACAACGACGTAATACCAACCACCGTAAGTGCAGAGCTTTGGAAAGACTTGAAAGGAGACATTCTAGAGAGACAGTCACAGAGCTTACTTTGATTCCTAAAAAAGAAGATTATGATCCAGAAATGAAGGAGACTTCCATAAGTTCGCCTGTTTCAGAAGAGAAGCCATTGTTTACTGTAGAGCCTGTACCGCCATAGGATCCGCTGAAGGAGATTCTCATATGATGTCTGACTTGTACTAAGATACTACCAAGACAGCCGTCGGTGGGAGCATTTACAGAGTGCCCAGCATTCAACCTTCATTGGGTCGTCTTGGTTTATCGAGCAGGATTATTTCAAACAATGGGTTTGCTTTCAAGAGTACAAAAATTAATAATTATGTCAAACGCCACGAGATAGATTGGTGGAGTTCTACAATTTATTACCCCCAAGTAAATGGTTTAGCAAAAGCTTTTAAAAAGACCCTCGTGCAGAATTTAAAGAAAATATTGGACGAAAGTAAAAGAGGAGGACACGACAAATTACTAGTAACCCTATTGGCATACAGGATGGCAGTTAGATAGCAGATGCAGTCTATAGCCTACGGACTCATATACGGGTCCTAGAAAGTACTTCCATTTTAAGTTTAGCTACGACTCTAAGAATCATTATTGTCAATCAAATTACAATAGAAGGTACTGCCAAGCTCCAACTTGTTGAATTGGAAAATCTAAAAGCAATGCGACTTGCCGCACAACAAAGCTTGGAACTTTACCAAGTAAAGATGATTCAAGCCCACGATAAACTTGCCCGCCCGATGATGTTTGATGCAGCTCCGGCGTGTTTTTTTTAATATGTTTTTATGTTTATATGTAAGTGCACACACTAGACGTTCTACGCAACTATACATATCATTCAAGTAATACAGGGCTCTAGTGGAGCCCCGTTTATCGATCCCACGAGGAAGTGAGGTAAGAGGTCCTTAGTTAAATTCTAGTTTACTACTATCAGACTTTAGTTTGGAAGGTCGATAGAAGTGGTTTTTTTAACAAATACTACTAAAGGTAAGTCTTAAGTTTAAAACAACTTATAACTACTCCTAAGTGAAAATATTAATTATAAAGTTAACCCTTTCTGTATAAAATGGTTTGGTGAATTTTGAGATAATTAAATATATTATTCTTATGCAGTGAATTGGATAATGTAAAGGAATGAGATGCTTTAAATATTGTATGTGGCAATTAGGAGCAATCCTTTTTTTTACCCTTTTCCGAGTGCATAAAGAACATTGGCTAATCCTAGGTTTAGTCCCTAAATTCATGGTTAGGCTGAGAGGATACTGGCTCTCACTCTAGAGCTCACACTTCCCTTCACTGGAAGGCTAACTCTCGCTTTAGTTTCTAAACACTAGGACCGAATTGGGAATTTTAGTCTGTCTCCCTAAAATCTCTAATTCTACACCCATCAAAGTATATTTCCCTATTTATTTACACTCAACCCCCATGAACTTCACCATCCATGGAATTTGAATGTGGTTCCACTTTGTTGAGAATTACACCACCCTCTCGGGTCTTAATGCAATTATAATGAATTTTAACACTACAACGAGCTCTTTTGGTAATGTAAATGAAGAGCAAGTAAAAACCATCACATTTATAATTAAAAATTCTTCTAGCATGCATCTCAATATCCTCGACATGAATCCTACTCATTACAAAAGAAAAGTAGAATGAAAACAATGGAATAATCTTCTTATGCCACTATTTACAAACAAGAAGAAAGAGTAAGAGAAACACATCACAAAGCACGAAGAAAACACGATGAAAAACTTAAACATAAGTGTTTACAAAATCATAAGATAATGAAGAACACAATACTTAGCTTTTCCACTTTGAAAGACGGATGAAAATCTCTCTCGTAAAGTCTTCAGCTAATCCATACAATGCTAGTACAAAGCCTTACAAATTCTCTCAAAATCTCCTCACCAATCTCTCTAAAAAGGTAGAAATCTACATTTCTGCTTCTATTCTAAGATCTCTAAACATTCTCCATGTTTTCCTAACTTGTACCCCCTTTTCTAGCTTCAAATTCAATTTAAAATAGTGTAGGGACAAATTTCCTAAGAGGTGCTTCAAGAAACCTTCTAAAAAGCATCCAGATTCAATGTATATAGACAATAACCACTCCTGGCACAATCGGTGTCGTTTTGGGTTCTGTCGGTGCCCTAATTTTGTCACTCTCAGGTTTCTGGCACGACCGGCACCTGCAGCTCCACCATTTTGCTCTATTTGGCTCTGTATTAGCTCTGTTTTGCTCCGTTTCAATTGCATTACTTTCCTAACAGATAGACCTACAAAATAAGCATGAAAACAACCTTTCTTTAATGTTTAAGTTCATTCAAAAATATGCAAGAAGTGTAAAAGAGATTAAGCATAGAAAGACTTATCGAAATGTGTCAGGCTGGAATTTGTTTTCTTGTTCATTTTTGCTCCAAATTGCACCGTTTTTGCTTCTTTTTTTCTAATTTTACATTTCTTGTACTTAACACCAAAAACATGCAAAATATATTCCTTTAAAGTGAAATATCATTAAAATCAAGCATAAAATGTATATGTAAAATCAAGCAATTTTTAAGCGTGTCAAGTTCCCTAAACTTAATTGTTACTAGTCCTCAAGTAACACTATAACTTTTAAACCAAATATGTTAACTTGTGGTTGTGGGTTTCAATAGAGTTTCCTATAATTTCATCTCATAAATATTATAGTGTAATATAGGAGAAATTTTAGCAAATTAACCTAAGACTAGAGGGTAAGAGCATCTCATATTCAACTTTGGAATCTTGATTTTCTATTTACTTGAAAAGTTGTTGAAACTTGTCAAACTAAAGATTCAAAAGAAGTATAAAATCAGAATTTTAGCACCTTATCTATACCAATTTGATCAATACCTTTTGAAATAAGAATAATCTTAGGATCATTTTTATGTCTTTTCATTTAAAAAGATTTAAGTGAATCAATTTTTTATTAGACTTATCTTCTATCTTCTCCTCACATATTTTCTTTTCACTTTTTTTTCTTTTCTTTTCTTCTTTTATCTTTTTTTTTCGGGATCATTTTCAATCCCCTTTTTTTCTTTTTTTTTTATGTGAGGATTACTATATCTGGATAGGCCTTTAATGATTTTGAATTTCACTATCCACTTTCTAAAGTCCAAAACTCAAAACTTTCTATCACTTTTTAAAAGTGTAAATATTAGTTTGAAAAAGGTTTCAATAAAGGCTCAATTCTCATTAAGTATAAATCTAAGAATCTTAGATTTCAACTCTTTTATACCATAGATAGTAAAATAATTTTCCCAATGTTTCCTAAAAAATATCTTAACTCTAGAACAGTTTCATCACATAGGATTTCAACTAAGTTATTTTTCTAACATTCCTAAAATCAAAATTATAGTAACTTAAAGGTAACACAACATACCACAAGTCATTTTAAAAGTGATATTAAATTAAATAAAGGCAACTGAGGACAAATAAAGTTACATTTTTAAAATTTTTTTCTTCCCCCCAAACATTAATTTTTAAATATTTTGCAATTAATTCCATAAAATATAGCAGGAATAAAAAGTAATTGAATTTACTAGCTATTACAACATCCTATCAAATTCATATGCATACATAAATAGGATAACATTACTACAGGAGAAAGTAAAGCTATCCTAAATCATGCTTGCAATAATATTAAACTAAAAGGAAGAATACTCACTTTAAAAAATATTTTTCTTCCTACTCCCAAACTTAATTTTTAACATATAAACAGGAAGAAAAACAGTTTAAAAATTCCATCTACCACAAATGTCTATCAAAAACATCTTGATTTATTAATCATGATAGTAATCATGTAGCAGAAAGTAAATCTAAACTAAGCATGTCAGAAAGAAATTAACTAAATAAAAGTTTAACTAGCATAGTAGGCATCAGCATAAGAATATAAAAATGTTCTTCAAGTCTTATATAAAGTTGTAACACACAAAAAACACATATGTTAAATGAGTTCAATTCTTCCTTTAAATCATCATATCTCACTAAATTACTGACATATTCTAACGGAATCAATACACTAATAAATTAGGTACATTTTAAATGATTTTATAGATTATAATCCCAATGATAAGATTATCCCTGATATATTGGCTCACGACACCAACCGCAGGCATCACCTAATCACCTTTAATTGAGCACCTATAATAGTTATAAATCGTAGAGTAAGATCATCCTCAAGTTATTCATTAAATAGGTCATGACACCTATCAGAGATAGCAGTAACAAAATTGTGATGAAACTGTCTATGTTCAAACCTAGTGAGACCCGAGTCATAGTGGACTCATCAATCCAACTACTACAAGAGAACATACAAGTCTAACTGTAATAAGAAGTTAAGGAATCACCTCCCTCATGATAAAAAAGATCAAATCAAACCACTAACAATCCAAACATCTACCAATCAAATATCAAACTGATCAATCCATAATAACACATAAGATCAAGTCAATCCACTAATAATCCAAACACAATACAACACTAAAAATCAAGACTCTCAAGCATACCATATCAAAGCACACTGATAACTATGAGTTGCCTCTCATAAAGCACTTTTTTTAATGTCGGCAGCCCGACAAATAATTCCTCTTAGATCAAAATTCCAATTAAGTAATCCTCGATCAATCACTCAATTTTTTTCAGATCCAGGGATTCCTACAAAATCATCGAATTTTAATTTTTCATTCAGCTCTTCCTTTTCAGATTAATTCATATCATTGCTCCTCATTTTTCTTTCTAGATCCAATATTCCTCTATTGATTTTCTGAATTTTCATATTAATATCATCCTTGAAATTTATAAGAAATGGATCCCTATAAGATACTTTAAGATCTCCCAAATTTTGGATTAGATTCTTTTTACATAATTCAGATTCTATATTAAAATCTTCTATGTTACTCTTTTGTTTCAAGTTATCTTCTAATTCTTCCCCTTGGTACTGAGTGAATGATGGAGGTGGTCTTTACAATTTGATTTTAGTTAAAGAAATTAATTTTCCTAGATACTTCAGGTCTTTTTGTTTACTTTGTTTCTCTCACAACTTCTTTCTCTTTTCTAACCATATCCTCTATCTCTCTTCCACTTCTTAATTGGACAGCTTCTTCTTATTCATTATTGTTCTCTTTAGGTTTGATCTCAATGTTGCTAGGAAGCATTCCTTAGGGTTTATTACTAAGGGAATTAGCAATTTTGACGTTGCAACTGGTTTCCCATCTTCAATACCACTTCGTTTATAAACATCTTATCCTTAAATTGTTTATCATTATTAGATTTTGGTGGATTTAAAGGTCAATATATTGTGTTCCCCTGATTATTCCAACTTCCAATAGAATTTAAATGATTATTTTCCCATTGTTGGTTTCCATCCTCAATAGTATGATTCAAGTTAAAATTAGGATGGTTCTTCCAACGTGGGCTGTAAAAGTTAGAATACGGGTTGTTTATCATATTTAAAGTCTCACATAATAAGTTGGAATTTATAATATGACCTAATGAACTTTCCTCACTTACAGGAGTAAATTTAGGTTGGTTCATTCCAAATTGGTCCAACTTCCTTGATATTATAGCAAGATGAGATGCAAGAATTGCAATTGCATCTGTATCATGAACACTGGCTACCTTTTTAGGATTTACCCTTGTAGAGGGTCAGCAAAATTCATTTGTATCCATTTCTTCAATTAATGCATATGCATCATCAAATGGTTTTGACAATAGTGCACCACCAAAAACAACATCAATAATGGACCTAAGGGATCCTACTAACCCATTATAAAAATTTTGAATGATTAACCAATTTGGCTGAGCATGATGTGGACACTTTCTTAGAAGTTCCTTAAATCTTTCTCAAGCTTCATATATTGGTTCCCCTTCATACTGAAAAAATGACATAATATCGTTTCTAAGTTTAGTAGTCCTTGAAAGTGGAAAATACTTAACTAGGAATTTCTGAGTTAACTCCTCCTAATTTTTAATAGAGCAAAGTGTTAATGAGTATAACCACATTTTAGCCTTATTCCTTAGTGAGAAAAGAAAAAGCCTTAGCCTAACAACATCGTCTGACATGTAATTATAATGAAATTTAGCACAAAGTTCTATAAAACTTGATAAGTGTAAATAGGGATCCTCCGAAAGAGTTCCCCCAAACTAGTTGTTCTGCATTAGTTGGATAATCATTGGATTTAGTTCAAACAAGTAAGCTTCTATGACAGGGTTTTGTATACTTGAGTGAATCTCATCCATCGTATGATTTAAATAATCCCTCAATGATTTATGATGATTTCCCAAGTTATTATTTTGAATGTTTTCCATTTCCATTCTAGTTTTCCAAGTCATTTCTATTTTTTTCCCTTTTTTCTAACTTAAGACCATAAGGAACAAGTCCTAAGGATCCTTTATTTTGAATACGTAACACAACAAACAATACATTAACAATAAAAATAAATAAAACCAAATATATATTCAACAGAACAAAACATTTCACAAATACCTTGTTTTTCACGCAAATATTTTTTTTTTACAAAACTTTTTCATATTAAAAACACTTTTCACACAAAAATAATTTTATGACACTAAATTTTTTGAATTCTAAGCCTAATTACTTCAACTACAATTCTCTTAAATTTCTTACCGAAGCTCCCCAACAACTGTGCAAAAAACTTGATGCAGCCCGGGTGTGTGCTATTTTTTGTGTTATTATGTTTGTATGTAAGTGCACACACTAGAGGTTCTACACAAGTATAGGTATCGTTCAAGTAATACAAGGCTCTAGTGGAGTCCCATTTATCGATCTCACAGAGAAGTGAGGTAAGAGGTCCTTAGTTAAATTCTAGTCTACTACTATCATAGTTTAGTTTGGAAGGTCGATATAAGTGATTTTTTAAACAAATACTCCTAAAGGAAAGACTTAAGTTTAAAAGAACTAATAACTACTCCTAAATTAAAATATTAATTATAAAGATAACCTTTTATGGATAAATATTTTTGGTGAATTTTGAGATAATAAAATCTCCTATTCTTATTTAGTGAATTGGATAATGTAAAGGAATGAGAAGCATTAAATATTGTATGTGTGAAATAGGAGCAATAATATTCTTTACCCTCTTCCTAGTGCATAAAGAACATTGGCTAATCTTAGGTTTAGTCCCTAAATCCATGGTTAAGCTGGGAGGATACTGGCTCTCACTCCAGAGCCCCCACTTCCCTTAACCTGAAACTAACTCTCGCTTTAGTTTCCAAACACTAGGATCGAATTAAGGATTTTAGTCTGTCATCCTAAAATCTCTAATTTTACTCCCATCAAAGTATATTTCCATATTTATTTGCACTCAACCCCAATGAACTTCACCATCCAAGAAATTTGAATGAGGTTCCACTTTGTTGAGAATTAAACCACCCTCTCGGTTATTAATACAATTACAATGAATTTTAACACAACGAGCTCTTTTTGTATTGTAAATGAAGTGCAAGTAAAAATCATCACATTTATAATTAAAAATTCTTATAACATGCACCCAAATATCCTAGACATGAATCCTACTTTTTTCAAAAGAAAAGTAGAATGAAAACAATGGAATAATCTTTTTATGGCACTATTTCCAAACAAAAAGAAAGAGTAAGAGAAAGACATCGCAAAGCATGAAGAAAACACAACGGAAAACTTTAATTTCATCAAAGAAAATCCACTACATAAGTGTGAACATAATAGTTAGATTTTTTCCTTTGAAAGACAGATGAAAATTTCCCCCGCAAAGTCTCCTACTGATCTATGCAATGCTAGTACAAACCCTTATAAATTCTCTCAAAATACCCTCACCAGTCTCTCCAAAATGGTAGAAATCTACATTTCTGCTCCTATTCTAAGATCTCTAAACATTATCTATGTTTTCCTAACTTCTACCAGCCTTTTTTGGCTTCAAATTAACTTTAAAATAATGTAGGGATGAATTTCCCAAGAGGTACTTCAAGTAACCTTCCAAAAAGCATCCAAACTCAATGTATATAGACAATAACTGCTCCTGGCGCCGTTGACGCAGTTTTGGGTGCTGTTGACGCAGTTTTTTTGTCTCTCTCAGGTTTCTGTCACTGTCGGCGCCCTATCGAGCACCGCTGGCACCCATTCTGCACAGGTCAATCATTTTGCTCTGTTTGGCTTCGTTTTAGCTTTGTTTCACCCCATTTCAGTTGCATTGCATTCCTAACAGATAGACCTACAAAATAAGCATGAAAGTAACCTTTCTTTAAAGTGTAATCTCATTCAAAAATATGCAAGAAGTGTAAAGATATTTAGCATAGAAAGACTTATCAAAATGTGTCAGGCCATAATTTGCTTTCTTACTTGTTTTTGCTCCAAATTGCACCGTTTTAGCTTCTTTTTCTCCAGTAGTCCATTTCTTGTACCTAACATCAAAAGATGCAAAATATTTTCCTTAAAGTGCAAATTCACTAAAATTAAGCATCAATATATATGTAAAATCAAACCTTTTTTAGGTGTGTCAATATCCAATGTTGGTAACCATGTTCTTGTTCTAAGAAAGCCTATTATTGCACACCGAAAGATAGGTAGAAAATTTGAGCTGACCTGAGATGAACCATTCATGGTGAAGAAATTTTACTCAGAAGGATCGTACCAGCTAGTCAATTTTCATATTGAAAGACCGATGTTGCCGATCCATAAAAAATATTTGAAGAAATACTATGCAACATGACAAACTCGATGGACTACGTTGGTTTCGAAGATAGCTAGCTATATGGCCAATATCCGTGACTGGGTTCTGGGAAAATTTTTAATAAAATTTAATGAAAGTAAAGTTAACTTCTGTAAAATAAAATGGATGCATTGAAATATGTTATTCAAATCTCTAATTACTTAAAGAAATATTAAATAAGATAATGGCATCTAAAATTCGCCTAAATAATAATTTTTTTTTTGTTCCTGTTCATGCAAAGTATCAACGCACCGACGTTTCTCCTATTTTATGTAGAAATTTGTTGGGACACAAGTTGATCTTCACATTAAATACGGCTTAAATCTTGCATTGAACGAAGAGAAAGCACGAGAAGGGGGTGTGATCAATTTCAACATGGATTTCGGACAATTCAATGTGAACTATGAAGGCACATTAAAGGACTTGATCAGTCATGGGGAAACAAAAAAGCTATAATTCATGATCTTAATCAGTCATAGGGAAGAAGAAGAGTCATCAAGATGGGAAGGCACAGGAGCTTTTACAAATGTACACCTTCCTACAGCAAAAGACAAGCAGTTACCGTCAATGATTACTACACCATAAGGAAACTTAGTTACTGCAACTTTGGAGAGAGCTCCGGATGTGCCAAAGAGATTCACACAGCGACGTAATGCCAACCACTGCAAGCGTAGAGCTTTGGAAAGACTTAAAAGGACACATGCTAGATAGACATCCACAGAGCTTACTATGATTCCTAAAAAAGAAGATTATGATAAAGAAATGAAGGAGACTTCCTCCAGTCCGCCTATTTAAGAAGAGAAGCCAGAGTTTACTGCAGAGCCTGTACCAAAATGGGATCCAGTTGAGGATATTTTCACTGGATGTCTGACTTGTAGTATGGGACTACCGAGACCGCCGTCCGAGAAATCACTAGAAACCCTATGGGAATACAAGATGACAGTCAGAATGTTGATGTAGTCTATAGCCTACGGACCTGTATACGGGTCCAAGAAAGTATTTCCATTTTAATTTTAGCTACAACTCTCAGAATCATTATCACCAATCAAACCACAACAAAAGATAATGTCAAGCTCCGACTTGCATAATTGGAAAATCTCAAAGGAAAGCAACTCACCACACAACAAATCTTGGAACTTTACCAAGCAAAGATGATTCAAGCCCATGATAAACTAGTCTGCACGATGACGTTCAAAGTTGGTAATCATGTTCTTGTTCTCAAAAGGCTTATTATTGTTCACCGTAAGATTGGTGGAAAATTTGAGCCGACCTTGGAGGGACCGTTCGTGATGGAGAAAGTTTACTCAGAAGGATCGTACTAGCTAGTTAATTTTCAAGGTGAAAGATCGATGTTGCCGATCAATAAATGATATTTGAAGAAATACTATGCAACATGACAAACTCAAAGGACAACGTTGGTTTCGAAGATAGCTATATGGCCAGTATCTGTGACTGGGTCCTAAGAAATTTTTAATAAAATTTACTGAAAGAAAAGTTAACTTTTATGAAATTAAATGGATATGTTGAAATTTGTTATTCAAATCTCAAATTACTTACAGTCATATTAAATAAGATAATGGAATCTAAAATTCACCTAAATAATAAATTTTTTTTGTTAATGTTCGTGCAAAGTATCAACGCGATGATGTTTCCCCTATTTTTTACAGGAATATGTTGGGACAGAAGTTGATCTTCTCATTAAAATACAGCTTAAATCTCGTATTGAACACAGAGAAAACAAGGGAAGGATGTGTGATCAATCTCAACGTGGATTTTGCATAATTCAATTTGAACTATGAAGGCACGTTAATGTACTTGGTCAGTTATGGGGAAACTGAAAAACTATAGTTCATGATCAGAATCAGTCATAAGGAAGAAGGAGAGTCATTAAGATGGGAAGGCACAGGAGCTTTTACAAATGCACACCTTCCTACAGCAAAAGACAAGCAGATTCTGTCAATGATTCCTACACCGTAAGGAAACTTAGTTACTACAACTTTGGAGAGAGCTCCGGATGTGCCAATGAGATTCACACAGTGACGTAATGCCAACCTCCGTAAGCTCAGAGCTTTGGAAAGAATTGAAATGTGACATGCTAGAGAAACTATCACAGAGCTTACTCCAATTCCTAAAAAAGAATATTATGATCCAGAAATGAAGGAGACCTCCTCCAGTCCGCCTATTTTAGATAAGAAGCTAGAGTTTACTGCAAAGCCTGTACTACTATGGGATTAACATGGGGAGATTTTCACCGAATTTCTGACTTGTAGTACAGGACTACAGAGACAGCCGTAAGTGGGAGAATTTACAGCATGCAACGTTCTTCAGCTGGAGGAATATGAGACTTTTGATGCATACACTTCTACCTCATTGATGATAATAAACAGGGAGTGTCTTGACATAGAACCATACATACCGCAGTTTGTCGAGCCCCGACAACAGTAAAGGGTTTCGGACTATGAATTGGTAAAGGTACACCTAGTCTAAAAGAAAGAATATAAACACTAAGAGGAAATTTAAGGAAGATTCATCAACATTTTGGATGGCCTAGAATTGTATACTGAAATTTTGTTAAAGAGTAATGAAAGCAGAATCTTAGAATACATCTTTAGCCTCTACGAATTGGGTGGGTAGGCCGTTTGAGAGGGAAGATGTACACATAGCCTCAAAAATTGAAGCGAGGGAAGGGCAGGATCACGATTTAGTGTGGTTTTTGCTACAACTTTGTGAATGATAGATAAGGAAATCTTTCGGGAATTCTGAAGTACGATGAATTGAACCCCTTGTTGTCCAGGATAAAGAGGATGGTTAAAAAAATGGTGGAATGGCATACATTGCCAGCCAATTACATTACGAACAGCTGCATCATCAACATTTAAAAGGAAGGAGATTGCATTCCTCCTCATATTAATCATCATGACTTCATCAGACCTTAATGCACATTCTTATTCATTAGTGAAAGCAACTTCTTATTTCGAAGAGACATACAGATTAACAGTCCTGGCGAATTCAGAGGTTCAGTGGAGATCCCGCTACCAGTAGGATCAGTTCTGGCAATGAATGGAAATGGAGTGAATTTAGTGAAGCATTCCGTTTATGGAGTTGCATGCCCCATATTTTCAGTCACTTTCAAAAGGATAGATGAGGAAAAAGTACCGTACCATTACCAGCCTGACCCGGACTTAGAAGGGCTCAGCCAATTGAGTTATGAGACAATGATACACCTCAAAAAGTACAACATTTTATGTTAAATTTTATAATGATGTTGTACTTTAAAGGTATGTTTTCTTGTGTTTTTGGTTTTAGGTACATCAAATTGAAGTATTTGGAGTGATTGGAGCAAAAGGAACAAAATGAAGTAAAAATGGTGTAATTTGGAGCCAAAACGAGCAAGGAAGAAAATTATGACCTGAGACATTTTGATATATCTTTCTATGCTTAATATGATTTACATTTATCACATAAATTTGAATGGAATTACACTTTGTTTTTATATCTATATTGTAGGTATATCTGTTAGGAGCGAAATGCAACTGAAACGAGGAAATACATAGCTGAAACGGAGCCAAATGGAACAAAACAGTGAAGCTGCGCGCAGGTTGGCACCTAAGCACTAAAGTTCGCGCATAGCTACCAGAAATGGCGTCTAACTACCAACAAATCGGTGCATAGGCACCAAAAAATGGTTGGTGATGGTTTTTTCAATAACTTCTTGAAGAAAGGTCAAGTTTGGATGATTTTTGAAGCGTTGTGAAGTGTCTCCCTTGGGGAATTTGTTGGGAATGATAAAGTAGACTTTCTAGAAGAGTTTGGGTCAGTTAGTAGGAGTCATTATTGAAGAGATGCGTCTCATAGAGTGAAGAGACACTTAAGGCACACCCTTTGGAAGATTCATTGAATATGGACTCTTTTTGAATAGTAACTTAAGCATCTCTTGGGAAATTATAATTAGGTCTTGGAAAATCTTGAAGAAGAAAATTTAGAGAAGAGGAGAAGAAGGTTTAGAGAAGAAGAAGATCACTTAGGCATGAACCCCAAGTGGGGCAATAAGGTGAGAGAGAGTGAGAGATTTCTTCTTTTCTTTTCACTTTGTTCTTGGAGAGAATTGCAAGGAGATTGCTTTTGTTATATAAGGAGAATTTGATTTCCATCAAAGATAAGTATTTTCATTGTATTTTTATTTGAATCTAATACTTTGTTTGTATAGTTTCAAAGTCTTGTTCAATGAAAAATTCTTGTTGTTTCTTCATGCGTAGTAAGTAGTTTTCTTTACTCTTCCCTCTTACAATGAAGTAGTATGAATGTGTAAGATATAGAATTGATTAGAGTGAGAATATAATGTGATGATTTTACTTTATTTTTAATTTACATGTAAACTTGATCAACTTGCATGTTAAAATCTGTTGTGAGGACATGTAAGAACCAATATGCTATTTTCTCAGTCAACTATTACTAAGAATCACATGAGATTATATGGGTGAGAATGTAGTCTATATAATGTAGTGCAAATAAATAAGAGATATACTTTAATGGGTATAAAATTAGAGGACTTTAGAGTGACATGCTAAAGCCCCAAATTTGGTTTAATGTTTTATGTTTTGTTATCCGGGTGGAGGGAGAAGAGGGAACTCTAGTGTGAGAGCTAGTATCATTCCTGCCTAACCCATCTTCAAGATTTTAAAGCATTAGATTAACCTATGTTCTTTATAGAACCAAGGGTAAAGAATATAATTTCTTCTGTTTGTCACAATCTCTCTCACTACTTGTTTTATTTTTACACATATCACTAATTTCATTGCATAAGGAAGAGTACTTTTAATATATATAAACCCCACTTTTTGATTTTCACTAAGTGTTTTAGTTTAGAAGTAGTATTGTTGTAATAATTGTAGGATTTAATTAAAACCAAACCTTTATTGACCTTCCAAACTAGGATATTATTGTAGACTAGAACTTCTCTTGAAAGTCGCTGTGATTTACCGCGATCTCCGTGGGAACGATATTCAAGGCTTAATCAGAAAGCTCTATATTACTTGATAATGATACGTATACTTACGTAAAATCTTTACAATTTAAAGACATAATTGAAATCTTACTTTTTTTTGGAGTCAAGTTTTTGGCACCATTGTAAAATAAGAAATTTAAACAAGAAAATTAAAGGATTAAACTCTTGTATATTGTAATAGGGAATCAAGTATTTGGTGCAGTTGACGGGGATCGCAACAGTTGATCTTGACTTTCAGAAGGATATTAGTTGAAGTATTTAGTCTTAGACTTGGAAAATTATAGTGTCGTAAAAATTGTTGTGTGAAAAGTGTTTTTGTATGAAAAAGTGTTGTAAACAAAATGTTTGTGTAAAAAACAAGGTATTTGTGAAAATATTTTCTTGTGTTGAAATATTTTTTGTTTAATTGTTAATTTATTATATGTTGTGTTATGTATGTGAACTAAAGAATCTGTAGGACTTGCGCCTTATGATCCTGAGTTAGAAAAAAAGAAAATAATCAAAAAACAAAAAGGACATAAAAAACTAGAAATGAAAATAGAAAACATTCAAGATAATAACTTGGAAAATCGTCATATATCATTAAGAGATTATGTAAATCCTACAATAAGAAAATAATCATATATAGTAGAAGCTGATTCTTTTAAACTTAATCCAGAGATTATCCAACTGGTGCAGAACAACCTGTTTGGAGGAACTCCTTCAGAGGATCCCTATTACACTTATCATGTTTTCTAGAACTTTGTGCTACATTTCGTTATAATGGCATGTCAGATGATGATGTTAGACTAAGGCTTTTTTCCTCTCTCATTAAGGGATAAGGCCAAAATGTGGTTATATTCATTATCACCTAGCTCTATTAAAAAGTGGGAGGAGTTAACTCAAAAGTTATGAGCAAAGTATTTTCCACCTTCAAGGACTACTAAACTTAGAAATGATATTATTTAATTTTGTTTGTATGAAGGGGAAACAATATACGAAACCTGAGAAAGATTTAAGGAACTCCTAAGAAAGTGTCCACACCATGCTCTGCCTAATTGGTTAATCATTCATACTTTTTATAATGGGTTAGTAGGATCCCTTAGGTCTATAATTAACACTGCCGCTGGTGAATCTTTAATGTCAAAACTATTTGATCAAGTGTACGCTTTAATTGAAAGAATGCGTACAAATGAATTTGAATGGCCCTCTGCAAGGGTAAATCCTAAAAGGTATCCAGTGTTTATGATACAGATTTCAGTTCCTGCATCTCAGGTTGTTGCAATATCAAGGAAGTTGGACCAATTTGGAATGAATCAGCCTCAATCTACTCTAGTAAGTGAGGAAAGTTCATTAGGGCATATAATTGATTCTAACTTATCATATGAGACTTTAAATACCATAAACAACCCCTATTCTAACTTTTACAACCCAAGTTGTAAGTACCATCATAATTTTAACTGGAATCATACTACTGGGAGTGGAAACCAACAATGGGGAAATAGTAATGAAAATCCTAATGAAAGTTAGACTAATCAGAGGAACACAAATTATTGACCTTCATATCTACTGGACTCTAACAATCATTAACAATTTGAGGATAAGAAGATGCCTATAGAAGAAGTGGTATTTCAAATGGGAAACCAGATTCAAAGTCAAAATGATGTGATTATAAACATAGAGAATCAACTAAGACAAAATGCTAACTCACTTAGTAATAGACCCAAGGAACACTTCGTAGCAACATTGAGATCAATCCTAAAGATAACAATAATGAACAAGTAGAAGGTGTTTGATTAAGAAGTGGAAGAGAGATAGAGGATGTGGTTAGTAAAGAGAAAGAAGTTGTGAGAGAAACTAAAAAAACTAAAAGTCTGAAGAACACGTTTCTAAGGATCTAGAAAAATTAATATCTCCAACTAAAATTAATTTAGAAAGACCACCACCTCCATTTCCTCAAAGACTTAGACAAAATTAGTTGGATAAATAATATTCAAAATTCTTGAAAGTACTTAAGA
Organism: Papilionanthe hookeriana x Papilionanthe teres; assembly: GCA_022702705.1. Lineage (NCBI taxonomy): Eukaryota > Viridiplantae > Streptophyta > Magnoliopsida > Asparagales > Orchidaceae > Papilionanthe > Papilionanthe hookeriana x Papilionanthe teres. Next base: position 6,188,644 of record CM040437.1, read on the forward strand.
AGTTAACGATAAATATTCCTTTCGCAGAAGCTTTGCAACAGATGTCAAGTTATGCTAAGTTTAGGAAGGCGATATTAAACAATAAAAGGAAACTTGAGGATTATGAGACAGTTGCACTAAGTGAGGAGTGCAGCGCTATACTTCAGAAAAAGCTTCCTCGGAAACTTAAAGATTCTTTTAGCTTTACAATTCCCTGTGCAATTAGAGAAAAATTATGTAGAAAAGATTTATGTGATTTAGGAGTGAGCATTAATGTGATTCCTCTATCTATAATTAAAAGGTTAGGTTTAGATATTTCTCCCACTACTATAACCCTTCTGTTAGTTGATCGATCTATCATTTATCCAAAAGGGGTTATAGATGATGTGCTTATTAAAGTGGATAAATATATCTTTCCTTTGGACTTTATTGTATTAGATATGGAGGACGATAAAGATAATCCAATTATTTTGGGGAGACCTTTCCTTGTTACTGGACAAGCTATGATAGATGTGCAAAAAAGAATGTTGACTATGAATATTAATGTCCAGGAAGTAACTTTTGATGTGTTAAAGACTATGAAATATCAAATTGAGAGAAAAGATGATGATTTCTTTTAGATGGATGAAATTGATTATCTAAGTAAAGACCATTTCCAAGTGAGTTTTAAGAGTAAGTTAACAAATGAGATTGAAATGGACTTTCATGATGAGTTGAAAACCTTGTTTAAAGAAGATTGTATGTATGTTCATAAAAGGTTTGAAATAATGGAAATTACCGAAATAGTAAACTTTAAATTCTATCTTTTGAACAATCTCATGAACTTAACATAAATGTACCCTATACAATTTAAAATTCTACCTATTTAGAGAATTCATGTACATCACCAGTCTTTACATTTTTGGATTCGACTCAATCACAAGAAGAACCTGATTTGAATGATGAAATCAGTAAAAGATCTCCTAAGAAAGAGTTATTCAAACTCCCTAAATGGCATATTTCATAGTATGAAGACAAAATGAATGAGATTCTGATGTTGGGGCAACCAGAGTAAACATTGGGTACATTGGGTCATTGATGTTAAATGAAGCACTTCGTGGGAGTCAACCCATGGTTTTATTTGTTATCTGTTTAGTGTAATGTTTGTTTTGTTGGATTGAATAATAGTGAGATGTTGGACTTTGATCCTTGTTTGATGTGTACGAGTGGTTTGGGTTAATGTTGTGAGGTTATGCGTTGGTCTTGACTAAATTTGTAGATGACTTCTGCTAGTAGCAGGCTGACGAGTCTGTTACGACTTAGTTCTCAACCGGAGCTGAGCATTACCTTAAAGCATGTAGAGCTTACACTTAAACTACTCTGTGTCAACTCTATTACTTCCTTTATCTGACTTTTTCTTTACTGAGTAAGGTCATAAACTTACTTAGTGAACAACATCTAGATGAACTACACTACTTTTATTTACCAGATTGTCTATAACTTAGACTTAGAGTAAACCTGAAATTTGAAACACATGAGTTTTTATAATAAGGGAATTTTGGTCCAATGGTAATAACCATATAAAAAATTTTATAATACTCCCACTTTATTAGTGTAGTTTCTTTCGTTAGAAATTGAAGGTAAGGAGGGGAAATGTGAGTAGAAGGGAGATCAAAATAACCTCAGGTTTTATATATTTATGAAATTTGTGAGTCTATGTATTGGAGTTTGTGTGTCTATGTTTGTGAGTCAAGTTGAATGAGTCATTGGAGACAACAAAACTTATCTTAATATTTTAAACTTGTTAAATCCTTTATAAAGTTTAAAATGTGTTCCTGTTTAATCTTTAGTTTGTACCTATTCTACAATTTAAAATTCATTTATAGTGTTATGTTAAGCATGTTTAGGCTAGACATACTTTCTACTGTAATATTCTACTAAGTATTATTTGTTGATAATTTTGTAAGATGTGTAGTAAATTGTAAAAATGATCTTTCCCTACCGCATACTTTTGCACTTCATTGTTACACATGTTTGAGCTTAAGTTTGGGGGGAAAAGAAAAATGTTTCAAATTTAAACCTTACTTGTTTTAAAAAGTACTACAAATAAATTTGTATTTTATTTATAATGATTATTATTATGTGGAGTCACCTCATGGATCTTAGAATTTTAAGTTTATAAATGGAGTAGAAAAACTTTGTTGATATTTTTAGTGAAAAGCGTGAACCTAAAGTTAAGGATATTTAGTGGAGAACATTAAACAATGAATAACTATCTTTAGTAGGAAGAAATATATTTTTGGAAAATTAAGAATTCTTAAAATTTTTATTTTCAAACATTTAAGACTCTTTTAGAAAGTTTTTAAAAAAATACATCTCTTCAAGTAAAGGAAAGTAATAAGTTTTAACTTTAGAGGAGGATAGTGGAATTAAAAATTATTTAAGGACTTCTCCAGATATAGTAATCCCCACATATATAAAAAAAAGTAGAAACAAAATAGATTAAAAAGATCCTGAAAAAGAAAAAAAATTATGAGAAGAAGCTTGAGGAGAGGTCCTAATCAAAAATTGGTTTCACTTGAGTCTTTCTAGAGTAAGGAACTTAGAACAATCCTAAGCTTGCTTTGTATACTTTTTTTAGTTAAATTGTTTTTAATAGAGTTCTTGTCTAAAGAGTAAAGTTCATAGGATCCGAAGTTTGAAAAATCTGCATATTTTTTTGAATTAGATAGGAAAAAAAATTCCTAAGTTTGATGATAAATATTTTAGACCTTGGGCTAGTCTGATTCACTAGAGGTTCTTATAGCTTGAACTATCACATTTTTAGAACAAAATTTTAGCAATTTTAAAGGATGACCCGTTCACTCTAATCTACATAAATTATTTTAAAGGTGTAGTATTACTTGAGGACAAGTAATGTTTAAGTTTGGGGGATTTTGATCCACCTAAACATGTACTACTTTTTATGCTAAATTTTATAATGATATTGAACTTTAAAGGTATGTTTTCTTGTATTTTTTATTGTAGGTACATCAAATTGAAGAATTTGGAGTGATTGGAGCAAACGGAACAAAAATGACATAAAAATGGTGTAATTTGGAGACAAAATGAGCAAGGAAGAAGATAATGACCTGACACATTTTGATATATCTTTCTATACTTAATATGATTTACATTTATCACCCATATTTGAATGAAATTAAACTTTTTTTTATATTTATCTTCTAGGTATATCTGTTAGGAGCGAAACACAACTAAAATGAGGTAAAATGGAGCGGAAATGGAGCCAAACAGAGAAAAACAGTGAAGCTGTGTGCAAAATGGCACCTAAGTGTCAAAGTTGGCCCATAGCCGCCAGAAATGGTGCTTGATCGCCACAAAATTGGTGCATAGGCACCAGAAAATAGTTGGTGACAGTTTTTGCCATAACTTCATGAAGAAATGTCTGATTTAGACTATTTTCGAAGCATTGCGAAGTGTGTCACTTAGGTAATTCATTGGGAATGATAAAGTAGACTTTCTAGAAGAGTTTGGGTCAGTTAGAAGGTGTTATTATTGAAGCGATTTGTTTCATAGAGTGTAGAGGAACTTAAGGCACCCATTGGATGATTCATTGACTATGGACTCTTTTTGAAGAGACACTTAAGCATCTCTTGAGAAATTATAATTAGGGCTTGGAAACTCGAAGAAGAAGATTTAGATAAGAGGAGAAGAATGCTTGGAGAAGAACAAGATCACTTGGACGTGGGCCCCAAGTGGGGCGACAAGGTGAGAGAGAAAGAGAGAGTGAGAGATTTCTTCTTTTCTTTTCACTTTGTTCTTGGAGAGGATTGCAAGGAGATTGCTTTTGCTATACAAGGAGAGTATGATTTCCATCAAAGATAATTATTTTCATTGTATTTTGATTTGAATCTGGTACTTTGTTTCTATGGTTTCAAAGTTTTGTTCAATGAAAAGTTCTTGTTGTTTCTCCATGTGTAGTGAGTAGTTTTCATTACTCTTCCTTTACAATGAATTATTATGCATGTGTAGGATATATAATTGAGTAGAGTGAGAATATATTGTTATGATTTTACTTTGTTCTTAATTTACATGTAAACTTGATCAACTTGCATGTTAAAATCTGTTGTGAGGACATGTAAGAACCAATGCGGTATTGTCTCAGTTAACTATTGGTAAAAATCACATGAGAGTGACAGGCTAAAGCCTCCAATTTGGTTTGATGTTGTAAGTTTTGTTATGAGATGTTAGCCCCCGGGTGGAGGGAGAAGAGGGAACTCTACAGTGAGAGTGATCCATTTAAAAAGTACCTATTTTTATGCGTTATTTATGATTCAATTTTTAAGGATATTATGCTTTAATGAAAGGTATTTTTATCTTTTGGGATATAGGTGATGAAAAAAAGAGTTCAAGAAGGAAAAAGAAGCAAAAAGGAACAAAAATAGAGCTAAAAGGTAAAGTTTCTAAAATTATAGGTCTGGCGCCTAGGCGCCAGAATCCGGCGCCTAGGCGCTAGCTCGATACTGAAGCAGTTAAGATTTTTGACAACTTTGGGTAGTTATTTTGATGGTGTTAAGCGGTTATCAGACCTTCTAGAAGACTAGAAGTTACTCCTGATACATAGGACATGTGATACAATGCATATGGACACAGGAAAACAGTTTTAATCGCGAAGAGATGCGATCCAAAGTGAAGGGGTGCGAAGATCTGGTCACGAAGTCCGGTGCCTAGGCGCCAGATCCCGGCGCCTAGGCGCCACAGTTACTTTATAGAAGATTCATTGAATTTGGACAAATTTTGAAGAGGTGCCTTAAGTAACCCCTAGTCATTTTTTAAGCTCTATAAATTGGTGACATTTCTACAGGAAAGCGATTTCTCCCGCACCCGAAAATAGTTTTAGAGAGCCACCAAATACTTTTCTTAAGTATTTAGTGAGTTTATTTTAGTTTATTTAAGCTACTTTGAGTGTTACTACTCAATTCTTTGAGTAGTAAGTGAGAGTTTGTAAGTGTTTGTGATGTTGAAGACTTGTACTTTGCATTGGAGTCAGTAAGAGTCAAAGGATCATTTGAAGGAACATTTCAGATAAGTATTTGTAAACTTAAACATAATTTTAAAAATTATTGTGATGATATTCATACCTGTTCTTAATTTACTTTTTAAACTGACCATTTGAATTGTTAAAATTTGTTGAAGATTTCTGACACCTATCCGGAGATGAGTTCTAAACTACTAGATATCACATGAATCCTTGGGTAATCAAAGGCCATGTGTGGGTTATTCAAGGTGAAGTGCAAATAAATAGGAAAATAATATTTATTGGTGTTGACCTCAATTTTGGTGAGGTCTTTTGCTTCTCTCTTTAGTACTTAGGATCTACCCTTAGGCTTTTCCTTTGACTAATCTTAGAGAACTAGAAATGGAACCCAACATTTAGAAATTCAAACTACTTCTTAACTCCCTGCAAACCCCACAAGCTTGATTGTAGACCCCTAATCACCTAGAGGGTTGAAATCAAATGTGGAGGTTTAAAAAATGAGTTCCCTATAAGACTTTTTGGCCTTAGGAATACCCTGGATGGCCTGGTCTGGTGAGGGTTGACTTGCACATACACTACACTCTCACACACATTCCAAGTCTTAAAACCACACTCTCATCCAACTTGACTTCCTGAATCGTGTTTGTAATTCATATGGATGGTCCTTAACCCCTAAGCCCTTGGCTAAGAGGGTTAGGAACAACATAGAGAATGCCTCAAATGAGTCCTCTCATGGCTCATATGGGCTTAATATGGCTTCATGGCTCAACCAAAGTGATTCAATTTCACTCAAACTTAATCAATCTTCATTTTTCCAAAATTTCAATTTTTTGACCCCCGGGGCCCCGGACCCACTAAACCTACCAAATACCCTTGAAATGACCCAAAATTTGCAAAATTACCTAAATTACCCAAAATCCCTCAAAATTAATCCTAAACACTTCCCACCACTCAAATTGACCATCTTTGTCCAAAAATACCAAAATTTCCAAAAATACCCCTAAACCCCACAAAATTACCAAAATACCCTTTTACCCCAAAAATCCAAAAATTCTAAAAAATTCCCAGAAAATTCTAGAAAATTCCAAATATTCCTAATTTCATTTTGTTCAACTGCACCATGGGCCAATTTTGCCAATTAACCCTACTTTTACCAAAAGCCCAAATTTGAACCATTTTTAACCCAAGTGAACACAATGTCAAACCAAACCACCTCAATTGACCTCAATTTTGGTCCAATTCAATTCTAAACTTTGATTAAATATCCCCAATATCAATTTAGACCAAATCCAAGTCCAATTTGATTGACATTTGAGCCCAATTCCAATTTGGGGCTTAAGACCCAATTTTGACCCATGACCTAAACCTAGCCCAAACCAACTCAATTCAACATCAATTGGCCCCAAATCTTTTCTAAAGCCTTTCTAACATCCCCATAAACAAAAAAACTAACTTGATTTGCCCAAATTTCAAATCTAAACTCCACTCTAACCTAACCCAAAACCAAAATCCCTTAAATTGACCTAAGCCCAAACCTAAACCAAATGGGCCCAAATCTCAAAATTAAAGCCAAACCAAAGTTGAAAAACTCTTTGTAACACTCCCATAAACATTTCCCAGCCTTAATTTTACATCAAATCCAACATTAGCCCAACCTTAACCCAAGTTAGCCCAATTTGGCCCACCTTGGCCCCTTTACCAAAAAAGCCCAAATTCTACCCAATTCTACTCCAAATCACACCAAATTGATTCCAAACCATTCATGAAACATCCCTAAACTAAACCCAACATTTACTTGGCATGGTATTTCACAAAATTCTTCATCCAAAAGTCCATTTTAAAAGCTAAAAGCCCACTTTCTTAAACCATTCTAAAAACCCATTCTCACCAAATCCAAAAGCTCAAAATTGGCTCTAATGCCCACATGACAAATTCTTCTCACCATACCTTTAATTGAAATCATCCCTAAGTCCTAAATCAATAATCAAGTCATTCCAAATCAAGCCACATGCCAATTTCCCTTAAATTCATCAAAAATGCCAAAACCCTTTTTCATGAAACAAGCCAACCTTTTCCAAGCCAAATGTAAGCCAAATGTGAGCCATTTACAAGCCATATGAAGCCATGAGAGTTTTGACACCTCTCCATGTCATTTATGGCAAATGGAGGGGCCCCTTTCTTAAGCCTTCCTTAAGCTTTTTTAACCTCATCCATGATACACTCTAAACCAAGTTAGCCACCTAATCTTTGATGGAGACTACACCATTTCCTCTTGGCTGACCCAAATGAATCTTTTCAGCCTAGATCAGACCTTGGTGGGTGCACCAAACCCAAATCCATGCATTTGACCAAACCTAACCCAAAATGATCCTTTACCCCTTCCACTTTGATTCAACTCCTTTACACTTGGCATTTGCCAATTGAACTCACAAACCTCAAGCACTGACCTCCCTGACCCTGAGGGTGACTCATGCCTGGCCGGCAAGCCACCACAGCCGCCGGAAACCACCAAGCCGAGAGGATTAATTTGAATCAAAAATTCAATTTGAATTAGCTGACTTGTCCCAACCTAAATGGCCATTGCAGCTGTTCTTCCCTTGCCCTGAGCAGTTGATCCAAGCCATTAAACCCCCCCGGGAGGCCCTCCAGCCACCTCTATTTAAACCCACTCACCTCTCAGCCAAACGAGGTGATGAACTAGACCTTAAGGAGACTCTGCTAAAATTGCTCCAGGACCTTCTCCTAACTCAGAGCAGTTGATCCCCAGTGTTCCTTTTCCCTAAACCCCATTAACAGAGCTCAATTTCTGAGTTGAAAATCCACCCAAAAACCAGGACATCTCTGGAACCTCCACCAAATCCAAATTAAACTCACCCACACCTGCACAGGACCAAGAGAAGGAGATCCCCAGTGAAAGCCCCCTCTCCAGGCCACCCAGTTGCTCCAGCCTCCAAGCTTTGAAATATAGTCTGGTCACTTTCATACTTAAACAATTCCCCTGAGCCAGAGACTTCATCTGGAGCTTCCTTGGGTTCAATCGAAGGTGCCACAACTCTCTGATTGAAGCTTCACTTCTCAAAGCAAAGGTATTGACCTCTTCTCCCTCCCGAGCTACCAGCAATTCTCCATTTTGTTTGGGTTAATTTCATAGCTTATAAACCATATGGATGTGTTCTTCTCTTCAAGACAAATCCATAGAGTATAAGAACTCGAAAATCCATTGAGAATCGAGAGACATATTTGGGTTTGAGTGTGGACGGTCACTGGTGCACACCAGTCGTAGAAGATGACCAGGAGCGTTGGATCGCGCGTGTATCGAGCGGACGGTCGATATCAAGCCGGACAACGTAATGTTACGTGAACAGTGTGTCCCTGGAGCACAGAGTCAGATGGCGGTGGTGAATCATGGAGCGACGCGTGCGCTTTCGATCCGGACGAGGATGACGCGGCGCCGAGTCGGATAAGTAGAAAATTAGGGTATTTTTGAATTATTTAAATGCCCTGAACTTCAAAAATCCATATCTTTGCATAGATAAATCACAAAAATAAAATAAAAATACCCACTTGCTCAGTGAACAGAGGAGAATAATGTGGAAAAGAAATCAAGATAATTGGATGAGTGTTTTATTTTTAATAATTTATTTGCTGTTTCTAATGTTTTGATTCTCCATTTGCATAGACAATTCACCATGGCATGAGACCATAGGACTTTTGAAGCCTCTAATCTAGGGAACATTCCTTGAATTTTTCAAGGTTAGAGGCCATCTCAGTGAAAATTTATTGATTTTTTAAGTTCATGTCACTGTTTTAGGTATTTTAATTCCAATAATTAGCATGTTGTAAAATAAATTCTAGGAAAATTTGGTGGTGTTTCTTAGGACCAGGGGACCCTATGAAAAATATATTTTGACTTAATTCATTCATAATAACCTTAATTAGCCTAAACTCCCAAAATTGAATTTGAATTAATTAGGGTTAACCACACACCAAATTAACTTGAAAATAATTCTCCATTACTCTTTAGGGTCAGAGGAACCTTACATAAAATTTTGGAATCACTTGGACTTGATTAACCCCACCAAATGGATTGATTAAGCCTCACAAGCAAAATGGAACTTTAAAAATTCATAACTCCAAAAATACATTTCAAAAATTCACAAAAATGGTTTTGGAGCTTCTCTGGTATCAGGGGAGTTTCGGTTTAAAATTGGAATTTTCTTAAAAAGTTGATTTTTTCACAATATTTTAATATTTTAATAATTAAAAAATAATAAAAATCACAAACATATTAAAAATCATAAAAATGTCACATTTTTACTCCTAATCACTTAGGAGCAAACTAAATATTTTTCCTAAGTCCCTCGAATAAGATATTGAATTTTAAAGGCTTAATGTAATTTTTAATATTAAAAAATGAATTTTCAACCTTTTTCACTAAAATAATTCTAATAAATCAAAGAAAAATCAAAAAATTAGAAAATATGTTTCTCTGGACTCCTTTATGTCAGTGAAATTTAGGAAAAATATAAAATCTATTTTTCAATTTTTATTTTATTTTAAAATTAATTAATACTCTAAAATTCAAAATAATTATAATAAATAAAATATAATTCAAAAAATCACAAAAATTGTTCCAAGTGGTCCTCTAGTCATTAGAAACATCCCATAATTTTCTTAAGGATAGAAACTTTACCTTGGTCATGTTGTTGAATTTTCTTTGAAAACCCCTATTTTCTACTAAAAATAATTATATAAATAAATTAAAGTCAGAAAAATCACATTTTTTCCTCTAATGTCTTAATTGACATGTGAGTGAGGTGACATAAAAATTTCAAATTTATTTGAGCTCAATTTAGTGAGTTATGAAATAAATAAGCCTAAAAGGGCATAAGGGTAATTAAAGAATTTTAATCCTTAATTAAAACTTTAGGTTTAATCAAAATGGAGGGTAAAATATTTGATTTTAACTTTCTCTTGGATGATTGAAACTTAGGGGAATTAAAAGGGTAGAAACCCATTAAACACTTTGAAAATATCAAAATGAAACTCTAATTAATTAAATAAATTAAATTTTGGAAAGAATATATTTAAAATTTGGATTATTAAAATAAGGATATTATTAAGAGGATATTTATTCTTTAATTTAAAAATCCCTAAATAAGTCACTTCAATAATATTTAGTTCTTAATTAAAAATTAAAATAATAATCCAAATTAAATAAATTAAAAATTAAAAGAAGATAACCCTTAAATGAGTTAATGCTTAAAATGTTAAATGGTCCAATAATTAAAAATCAAATTTAAAATCTTGGAATTAAATTAAATTAAATTAAATTCAAGACAAAGTTTAAATTAAATTAACACCTTAACAATTAAATTAAATTAAATTAAAAATATTGAAAATAAAATTAAATTAAATTAAAATTAAATTAAAACTAAAATTAAATTAAATTAAATTAAATTAAATTAAAATTAAATTTAAATTAAATTAAATTAAATTAAATTAAAATCACTTAACTACAAAACTAAATGAAATCATTAAGAGTTAAATCAAAACATTTTAATAATTTCAACACCTCTTTTTATCTAAGTAAATTTAAAACATAAACATCAATCGGAAATACTAAGATAATTGAAAGTGTAAAGATTTAAATTAAATCTAAAATAATTTGAACACTACTCCAAACTTAAAATTATTAATTAAAACCTCATAATTAAATTAAATCACTTTAAATCATTAACTCAAACTTTAAATTAAGAATGATTAAGATTCTCAACAACCCAACTTGCGCTTAAAGGCTTTAATTATTATAATTCATTCATCAAGTAATCAAATACCCAAGTTCACTGAGCAAGAGACGAAGTTTAACTAAACTCCTGAATGATTAATTCACATGTGCAACTAAATTTACTTGGACTCAAAATAATCTCAGAAGTATTGAAAAGATGTTCAGGGCTCGTCCTAAGCACTTCCTCAATATGACGGGATATTTTAGAAGAAAAATTGAATTTAATTGTTCTTTGATGATGAAAATCATCCTTAAACCAAACCAACAACCTAGACGTCATAGGAGATGACTAGCAATTGGACTAGGAATTTGGTAGACAACCAAACCCTTCCCTTAGCTTTACCTAGGTATTTCTTGCAAAAATATGTTTAAATGCTCTAACATGTGTTTTAAGTGCAGCTTGGGACGACGGGAAGACCCTCCAGGTACGCTTTTATTTTATTGCAATTTACTTACATGCACTGTACTTTACATTTTCTTGCATGTTAAACAAGATTGTTGCGTGAAAACCAAAACCTTTTGGATGGCCCCTGAACTGAAACCAAAACTAAATTAAAAGTCATTGCAAGATAAAATTCACTGCCACAAAATTCCAAAATATAAAACAACTCAAAATTTAATCACAAAGAGAACAATAAAACTACAATTATAACTAAATTAAAACGTCTCATTGATTGATAGGGAATACCTCGGATGATGTAACCCGCGTGTTGCTAACGAGATTTCCCACGGTCTAAATGAAAGTGTGAAACTCATTCAGTTGAGTTTAGCAAATTCATCTGGACTAAGTGAATTCGATGAAAATAACGGTGTCGGGATGACGGAACCATGGGATCTTAATCGGTTCTATTTAAACAACTTTAAGATTTGTTTTAATTAAAATATTAAGAACACTTGGATTTTAAGATTTTCTCTAAACCAAAACACTTCTCTCATCTCCTGATTTATGACTTCTAAAATTAAACCTCTGCAACAACAAGGAGCTTGGAGAATAGTGGGCAGCACGGCCATCGTCGTCAGCAAAACTTGAATCTACTTCAGCAGAACCTTTCTTAGTTTTAAATAACCAAGCCATAGGACTTCGAGGTAGTTTTCCTAGTGCAACATAAATCCTTAACTCTTCGTTAGGCATTTGCATGATCATGTCATGTAAATTAAGCCCTAACCGGTCTTAGGACTCCGAGGTAGTCGTTCGGTACGGCATAAACCCTCATATCTTCAAGGATGTTTGTGTGATTATATCACAAATATAAGTCTTAATTAATTAAAATTGGCAGGGTTATAACATCAAATAAACTCCCAAATTGAAGCCAAATAATAGGATGGTTTGGGAAGTTGCCAAGATTCTTCTTGGATCCTCAGCTTCTCCTATTTCTCTTCCTTTGGACTCTTAAAATAAACTGTTCCAAATTTGAGCTAATCCCTATTGAAATTTCCAAAATCCAATCCTTTAAAAACCTTAAACTTTGAAATTCTTGAGAGCAAAACCACTGATCATTATCGAGAGTTTTCTTAAATGATTCCTGTCATTTAAGATGTAATTAACTATAAGGGCTTACCCTTATAGCGAACTTTAAGAACCCAGGTAATATAAACCCTGCTTAATTTCTTTATATTGAGCAAGGGAACTTGTCGGCTTATAAAATTGGTTCGCAGACCAAACGAATGTCAGAAATATTCTAGTTTATTTAATCGAGCCCCATCATCAAGCAGTGTGTCTATTCTTCGGGATAGATACACGGTTTGTGATGTAGTGCTCGTTTATATAAACTATTTGGGATGTGAGATCGGTTTGATTTCATATCTTAAAGTTTTTAAATTTAAAATTATTTTTCAAAATCAAATACTACTTTCTAAATTATATATGTATTTAAATTAAATTTAAAATTTAAAATTCGCCGACAATTTCTGTAGGCGACACACAACCTAAAAATATGCCGACAACTTCTGGCGACTCCGCTGGGGACTAGTTCCCCTCTCCATTTTGATCAGATGGTTTTTCTTTCATAAATCGGTAGTGTATCCATGTCCCTAGTGGAGTAAACTACCATTCTTCCGTTGGAATACCCTGTCCATTTCTGTCTTGAACGAGTATAGCCAACTCCTCTCGGATTTAGGAGCCACTGTTTAGACACCCCTAAACGGAGAGGTTCCAAGATCCTTTTACCTCTTTTCTGAGGTGGGGTGGACCCCCAATAGGTGTTAGTTTAGGAGCGGTCCTTCGAGTTGAGAAGTCTTGCATAAGTCTTTCTCTTCCTTTCCAATTCTAAATAGGGTCCTTTACCTTTTCTATACCTTTAATCATTTCATTCTTAACAAACAAGTCTTCTAATAAATAACCCTTTAAACAAACTCTTTTAAATCATAAATACATTAAGATAAATGAAAATGTGTTCGGACTCTTTCCTTTCGTCCTAAGTTTTGTGACAAAAGGAAGCATAATTCAGGACTAATACTCAGAATCTACCCTGCAGAAAATGATTGCGCCAAAGTTAATTTTCTCCTTCACCAATGGAATGGACTTCGCCGTCTATAAGGATAAGCTGCCTGATAATGGGATCATCCATTTTGTACAAGGATTCGGCAACACAGATATCAAGTTCGCTGACGTCACTCTCTTCACACTAATGGACAAAGTGTCAGAAACTGAGAAACCCGTAATTGAGTTCAATTTGAAGTCTGCTCAAGAATTCCCTCCTCTGCAAAGTGTTCCAGCTGAAAGAAGTACTATTGTTCGTAGGAGGACTGTTGTCTCTACCCCCACCAGTCTAGTCATCTCTGCACCTATCCCAACTTCTGCCAAACTGAAGGGGAAGGAAATCTAAGTCTGTGATGAGCCTGTCATCGTGGAGGGTACAGATTTTGCTACAATATCATCTGTTTTTGAGATTGGGTCCAGTTCAAGAGTTGCACCCCTAACTCGGACTCAAAGAAGAAATAGAAGCAGAAAGATCGCCATGATCGGGAAAGCCAAAGCCGCTGAAGTTAATTTCCTAGAAGAAATTCCTGAGGAAAGAGAAGAACTGCTTGAGTATATACCTCTGTTGGAAGGGAGCATGTTTCACCCTCTCTCTGCCGCATCAAATGAAGAGGACGTCTGTAGGATCGCCTCTGCATTACCCCGACCTGCGTACTATAGCAATTACAAAAGGAAAATGGATAAGATTACGCCAATTGCTCGACTGCAAGCTGTGATAGAAAGATTGGCAAAGAAAGAAAGATGCCTTGTGTCAGAAATCTTAAGAAGGATGGGACGGGTGCCAGCTAAATCTCGCCTCAGACCGCGAATAAAGCCTGTTACTGCCATAGAGAAACTAAAGAAGAAGATAAAATCCAGTTCAACCGTTGTTGTATCGGGTCTGCAAATTAGGGAGGATACCACCTTCCAGCATAGAGCTGACAGATCATCCGTTCCTAGGATTCCGGCTACAAGAAGGATGGTATGGCGACCTACTACTAGAGAGCAAAGACCAAAACAATGTCCTGAGAAGAATAGTCTCGTCAGGAGACTTGAATCAGAAGAAAGTGCTACTGCAATAATGGGGACTCCCGGAAAGGAAGTTCAACAACCGTCACGCGACAACTGCGAGACCGTGCGGAAAAGGCCACTGGAAGATGCCATGGACAAGTTAAGGACTGACATCCGAAGGTTAGCAAAAGAAAGAGAAGAAAAACTAGAAGATGAAGTTGATTCATTAGAATTTATGATTGACGAGTATGCTGAAGTCAACATGGTTGAGACGTGAGCATCAACAACTTTACAAGGTGCTCCGGCAGCTGCGGAAAGAGATGAACCGGAAGTGATGAGGGCACAGCTTCGGGAAAGAGATGACATAATTTCCCAGATGGCAAAGAGAAAGGAAGAGATGGCTACTGCCTTAGCCACTCTCCAGAGTCAGGTTCAGCCTCAGAAAGAGACACCCCCAGAAATCATCCATATTGCAGATGGAGGAAAAGAAATCACATCCGTCAACGGAGACGAACAACCAAAGAAAGATCCTACACAAAGCATGATTCCAGAAAAGGACATTAAAAACATGGTATAACAGCAAGTGCGAGAAGCCCTAGCACAATCTAAGAGTGGAGCATCTATTCAGACGGGTAGACCTTACCCCGAAGAGTTCGATGCAGTCCAATATCCGAAAGGATTCGTACCACCTCTATTTAATACTTTTGATGGAACGGGAAACCCCCGGCAGCATGTCGCACATTTTCGTGCTAGTTGCTGCAATGTCGGTGGGAGTGACGCTTTACTCTTCCGTCAGTTCGTCAGCAGTTTGTCAGGGATTGCCTTCGACTGGTACGTAGAATTGTCGAACGGTTCAGTAAAGACCTTTTCAGAACTAGAGAATCTCTTCGTTAAGCTGTTTGCCGGGGCTCAGCACCACATCACTATCGGTGATCTAGTGGTGGAGCAACAGAAGCCGAACGAGACTTTAGTGGATTACATACTTCGATGGATGAATTTAAGCATGAAGTGTGAATCACAGCTTCAAGAACAACATGCAGTCAGCATCTTGCTCAAGAGTATCCATGGCTCGATAGCACTTCTCCTTAAAGGATTTACAATCAAGACTTTCGAGAAGTTGCTTAGCAAGGCCAGAAGCTTGCAAGAAGAGGCAAAGCAGTTAAGTTTCGTAGACAAGACTGATAAGTAGAAAACTAAAAAGGCATTTGAAAAGAAATCTGGAATCATCGCGGCAGTAGATAAGGGCAAGCAGCCGGTTCAGATACAGCCAGAGCGACCACAGCCTAGTTACCAACCACTGCAACGGACATACCAACAACCACCACAGATCTATCGACAACCTCAACAGGGCTATCAGCAACCTCAACAGGGCTATCAGCAACCTCGTCCGAGCTATCAGTCACCTCAGCATTATGAACAACCGTCTCGTTCATCACGTACCTTAAGAGAACTTCTAAATAGAGAATATACATTCAAAACTGAAGCAATAGCGAAGATGTTCCGCAGTTTAATGAAGACACCAGATTTTCAGCTGCCAGAGCCCAAGAGGCCGGAGGAAGTCGATAAGAAAGATCACCCGAACTATTGCCTATACCACCAGATGCTCGAACACAAGATAGAGGATTGCATCACTTTCAAGAGTTGGCTTGATGATAATCTCCGGAAAGGGAACATAACGATCCCAAAGGAATACATGAAGGAACCCCAGAAAGGAGGTTTCGTCAATGTTATTTCAATGGATCCTATTGTTCTGATAGACCCTTACACGACCGATGATGGATGGAGTACCGTCTAAACAAAGTCTTCAAAGAAAATTTTGGATCACATCCAAACCGCTTTGGTACGCACTTCAACTCAGAGTTTGAAACCTGTCGAGCCGGCACTATCACTTGCGATTGAAGAACCGCCCCAGAAGGAGGAGACGATCGTGGAAGAAAAGACGACCGAGGCTCCGAAGGGTAGACTAGGGGCTACTTATCCTAGGATAGTTGTTTCCAATTCGGAGGAGAAATCCCTCGAACTCCTGACTCTGTATGATTATCTGCTCACCCCAACGGGATCTTATAATGATAAGGGTTATGGAATTGGCTACTTTTTGACTATTTCTAACGATTACGTAACTAGAAACAACCGGCTTTATTAGGATCTTGATTCCAATACAAATAACGATTCTCAAATCATACACAACCTCGATGACCACAAAGAAGATGTTCACAAACGAGGCTACGAAATCTCGATAATCAACGAATCCATTTGTGAATTCCGAGGACCTCCAATCACGATAGAATTAGAACCATCAGACACCGAAGCAATTTCAGAAGAGCTAGTTGTTCTGATTCAAGAGGGGACACTGGTAAATTTAGAAGAGATAACAGAGGTCAATCTAAGAAGCGAAAAACTTATACCCCCGAGAATGGGTCCAAAGGATAAAGGAAAGCAGGTGGTTGCTCAGGAAGAGTCAACCCCAACAGAGGAACTGCTCATTCAGGAAGAAACCGAGGAACATGGTAACAAAGTGGACTACAACGTGCTAGCCCATCTTAGGAAGCTACCAGCCAAACTAAGCATATATGACGCTCTGATCCTATCAAAGGAGATGAGGGAGGCTCTGATCAAGGCTTTACTTGATTCGGAGATTTGTTTAGCTCAAATGGCCGGTGATTCCTTCGACAAGGTTTGCTCGTTAAGAGAACAGCGAGGTGTTACCTTCACGGACAATGATCTATTACTAGGAACAACTGATCACAACCAACCGTTATACATTTCAGTCACTATTGGAAAGTTTACGTTCTCCAGAGTGTTGGTTGATCCGGGAGCATCAATCAACATAATGAATCTTCGGACGCTAGCATATTTGGAAATTGATGCTCTCGAGCTTGAAGCAGACAAGATGTTATTAAGAGGCTTCAATCAAAAAGGAGAAAGAGCTCTTGGATCGATAACACTACTAATGAAGACCGGTGATTTAGCAAAGACAACCACAAAATTCCACATAATTGATTCTGAGACATCGTTCAACGCTCTACTGGGTCGGCCATGGATCCATGAGAACTAGATGGTACCGTCGTCTCTGCACCAGTGCATAAAGTATTACGAAGGAGGGGAAAAGTGCATCAAAGGTGATTTGCAACCGTTCTTCGTACATGAAATTGGAATTCATGAAGATGCGGCCTACTACGCGCCTCCGAAGAAAACAATCTTTTCCAGAAATACCATACCAAATGAAGCAAAAATAAATTCGAGACGATGAAGAGCCTAAAATTCTAGTCCAACAGTTACTCACCACTCCCTTACGATGAGATGGTGAAGATTTCTCCAGAACTCGCACCCAAGATCGAGGCCGGGGACGAGGACGTGGAAGAGATGTTAGAACAGTTGGACAGAAGAAACCGATCATCGATGTTGATTGGGAGAACAGTTCTGAAGAAGAAAAAGAAATTGAGAAAGAAGCAGCGACAATAAGTCAGAAGGAACCACAATTCAAGATTTCTCTCGAAGATGAAAAGAATGAAGAATATAAATCAATGTACGAGTAGATTAACCACTATGTGCATACTATGACCCTGACCCCGATCCATTCTAATAAGGTCGAGGGTATGGTGGTCAAGGAGGTACATGGTGGCGGTGCTAAGCCGATCAAGTTTTACCTTGGCGCTTCTTCTTCCAAGACTGAAAGTGATGTACAATTTGAAGATGTTACTTCATCTGAATTAATGGAACTGCCTTTTGAGTGGTACTCACCCTGTGTTCAAAATTTAATTCAAAGTGGAGTCTTACCTCGACGATGGACAAAAGGTCAATCACAACACTTTGAAAAATTATGGAATAATGCCGGTCGGCCTCCCAATTCAAAACATGGTCTCGGATTCGGCACGGTAGGGTCTATTGAAGATACGGGATTTTGCTTGGTTGTCACTTGCGAACCTAATAAAGACTGCTTGGATGCTTCAGAAGACCTCTATGATCTGCAAATCAGAGATGCTCCGCCAGAATTCGAAGAAGAAATCAAATCTACAATAGACGAGTTAATGGAAGTTAACTTAGGTACTAGCAAAGAGCCTAGGCCTACCTTTGTTAGCTCCTTACTTAATAAAGAAGACTCCGAAGACATAATCAAGCTACTAATGGAATTCAAGGACTGTTTTGCTTGGAGTTACGATGAAATGCCAGGATTAGCTCCAGAAGTTGCAGTTCACAGGCTAGGAGTGGATCCTACTTCCGTTCCAGTCAGACAAGCTCCAGAAGAATGCATCTAGAAATTGAGCAACAGGTAATGGCTGAAGTTAAAAAGTTAATAGACGCTAAATTTGTCCGTGAAGAACAATACCCAACTTGGTTAGCCAACGTGATACCAGTCAGAAAGAAGAATGGTCAAATCAGAATCTGCGTAGACTTCAGAGATTTAAATAAAGCATGTCCAAAGGATGAATTTCCACTACCAATCCCAGAACTGATGATCGACATCGCTTCGACGCATGAAATCTTCTCATTTATGGATGGATCGTCGGGATACAATCAGATAAAGATGGCACCAGAAGATGAAAAGCTTACAGCCTTCAGAACGCCGATCGGGGTATATTGTTACACAGTGATATTGTTTGGATTAAAGAACGCAGGACCAACTTATCAAAGAGCAATGACAAGAATTTTTTATGATCTCATTCACAACCAAGTCGAGTGCTACGTGGATGATGTGGTCATCAAAATTAAACTGAAGGAAGATCACCTGTATGATTTGAGAATTGTTTTCGAGCGATTAAGACAATTTAACCTTAAGATGAATCCCATAAAATGCGCCTTCGGCGTCACCTCCGGGAAATTCTTAAGATTTTTTGTCCGACATTGCGGGATTGAAATCGATCCGGAGAAGATTAAAGCTATCTTAGAAATGCCGCCTCCCAAAACCTTGAAACAACTACGATCCTTTTAAGGGAAGTTGGCATATCTTCGACGCTTTATCTCAAACTTGTCAGGTAGGTGTCAGCAATTCTCAGCATTGGTTAAAAAGGACGCCAAATTCGTTTGGGAAGAAAAATGTCAGTGGGCCTTCGAGGACATTAAGCGATATCTAATGACACATCTTGTCTTAGCAGCCCCAGTCTCAGGTAGACCATTGATACTTTATACCGCGGCTTTAGACAATTCTCTCGGAGCCCTGCTAGTCCAGGTCAATGACGAGGGAAAAGAAAATGCTCTCTATTACCTAAGTCGTCGTCTAATCCCGATGGAAGTAAAGTATCCTCCGATTGAGAAGCATTGTTTGGCCCTGATCTTCGCCGCACAAAAGCTCGGGCATTACATGCTTTCTCATAAGGTCAACCTTATTTCGAGAGTTAATCTGTTGCAATACTTGATGACCCGACCGACGCTTTCTGACAGACTTGCCAGGTGGTCAATGATACTATTGCAATTCGACATAACTTTCGTTCCTCTTCGCGCCGTAAAGGGGCAAGTCCTAGTAGACTTCCTCGTAGCACACCCTTTGCGGCAGAATCGCCTCTCAACGATGACTTGCCATACGAGCAGATAATGAGCCTAGAAGACCCTGATGATCGGCGTTGGGAACTGTACTTTGATGGAGCATCCTCAGCACAAAAAGATAAAGAATCGCAAACGATAGTGCCCGGTAAGGCAGGAATCGGACTAATCTTTATAATGCCGGAGCGAGGAATGTTAAGGTACTCCTACCACTTAACAGAACCGTGTACAAACAACGAAGCGGAATACGAAGCCCTCATAACAGGACTGGAATTAAACATTCAGATGGGAATAT
The DNA here is from genome assembly GCA_022702705.1 of Papilionanthe hookeriana x Papilionanthe teres. Taxonomy (NCBI): domain Eukaryota; kingdom Viridiplantae; phylum Streptophyta; class Magnoliopsida; order Asparagales; family Orchidaceae; genus Papilionanthe; species Papilionanthe hookeriana x Papilionanthe teres. The sequence goes on from CM040437.1 coordinate 6,208,670, forward strand.
CGGACATCAACATCTACGGAGATTCTCAGTTGATCATTCAACAGGTCGCCGGACAGTACAGAATTTTAAAGCCAAGGCTCGAGCAGTACTTTCAGTATGCCATGAAATTGTTGGAACAAATTCCAAACGTAACAATCTACAAGATTCCCAGAAGAGAAAATGCTTAGGCAGATGCGTTAGCCTGTCTTGCAAAGGAATTTGCCTGCTTACAGGATGAGTCAGTTGAAATGTCAGTTCAGGGATGAAAAGTCCTATCACAACTCGACATGGATACAGTACACAAATCAAAAGAAGTAGAAGAATCAGTTGCAGCAGTGACAGGAAATACAGAAGAACAAAGAATCGCAAACGATAGTGCCCGGTAAGGCAGAAATCAGACTAATCCTTATAACGCCGGAGCGGGGAACGTTAAGGTACTCCTACCACTTAACAGAACCGTGTACAAAAAACAAAGCGGAATACAAAGCCCTCATAACCAGATTAGAATTAACCATTCAGATGGGAATGACAGATATCAATATCTATAGAGATTCTTAGTTGATCATTCAATAGGTCGCCAGACAGTACAGAATTTTAAAGCCAAGACTCGAGCAGTACTTTCAGTACGCCATGAAATTATTGGAACAAATTCCAAACGTAACAATCTAAAAGATTCCCATAAAAGAAAATGCTCTCGCTGATGCGTTAGCCCGCCTTGCAAAGGAATTTGCCTACTTACAGGATGAGTTAGTTGAAGTGTCAGTTCAAGGACGACAGGTCCTATCACAGCTCGACATGGATACAATACAAAAATTAGAAAGAAAAGCAGAAGAAACAATTGCAGCAATGACAGAAAATACAGAAGATTGGCAGCAGCCATTAATAGACTACTTGCAGACGGGAAACCTACTGGACGATAAGTCGTTAGCCCATCAAATCAAGAAAAGAAATCTGTCTTACGCATTAATGAATAATACGTTATACAGAAGGTCTTTTGACCAGATGTGGCTAAGGTGCCTGAGAGGGTCCGAGACTCGTGAAATCGTGAAAGAAGTACATTCAGGACTTTGTGGCGCTCATCAGTCAGGTTCAAAAATGAAAATGAAGATTAAAAGACAAGGGTACTACTGGCCCTCAATGATGACCGACTGTATGAAAGTTGCCAAAAGTTTTCACCAGTGCCAAGTGCACGGAGTGGTTTTACACCAACCTCCAAATGTGCTACATCCGACAATTGCGTCGTGGCTGTTTGAGTGTTGGGGCACAGATATAGTGGGTCCGATAGAACCGCCTTCTTCAAGAGGACATCGCTTCATTCTTGCAGCTACAGACTACTATTCTAAATGGGCAGAAGCTATACCACTCAGAGAAGTGAAGGCACACCACGTGCTACAGTTTTTCAAGAACCAAGTCGTCTACCATTTTAGGGTACCGCGCAGGATCATTTCAGATAATATGTCTGCATTCAAAAGTACAAAGATCAACAATTTTGTCAGAAGACACGGGATCGATTGGCGATACTCAACGATCTACTACCCAAGAGCAAACGGCTTGGCTGAGGCTTTTATTAAAACTCTCATTCAAATTTTAAAGAAAACTTTGGACGACAACAAGAGAAATTGGCACGAGAAGTTGTTAGAAGCCTTATGGGCCTACAGAACGACTTTTAGGACTCCTACTCAGTCTACGCCTTATGCTTTAGTATACAGGTCTAAGGCCGTCTTGCCCCTGGAAGTTCAGCTTCCGTCACTCCGAATTGCAGTTGCAGAAAAGATGACTAGAGGAGAAAATGCCAGACTACGACTGGAAGAATTGGAAAGCTTGGAAGGGAAAAGACTTTCTGCACAACAGAATTTGGAACTGTATCAAGCCAAGATGATCCAGGCCCATGATAAGTTAGTCCATCCCAGAACTTTCAAAGTCGGTGACTTGGTTTTAGTTCTCAGAAGACCTATTCTTGCACATCGCAAGATAGGTGGTAAATTTTAACCAACCTGGGAGGGGCGATTTGTGGTTGAGACAGTCTACTCTGGAGGTTTCTACCAACTGGTGAATTGTCGTGGAGAACGACCTATGCTTCCAATCAATGGACGGTATTTAAAGAAGTATTACTCGACCTGATGTTTCGAAGGGTGGCCTCTAAAGTAGAATCTTATCCCTAGAAACACGGGTGAAGTAATCACTTTGTGATTGGGTCCGAACCCAAAACAAAATAAAATGGATGATAAAAAAATCTCATCAACGAAAATGTTAAATAGAGAATATGGGAAATCGTAATAATAAAATGTCAATATTTCCTTTTAAATCCATTCATTCCTAATATTTTCTCATCTCTTCCTACTTCATGTAAATTTAAAAGAAGTGAATAAGAATTTTTAAGTGTTTTTTCTTATTGTTCTTGTTCTTAGTACAGCCCCTGTTCCTTTCCTTGTTCTTTTCACAGGGAAATGTCGAACGGGAGGTTGGTTCTAAACTTTAGAAATGGCGTGAGTCTAGCACTTGATGAAAAGAGGGCGAAGGATGGAGCAGTGATAGAGATTGACTCAGACTTCACAGCAGCCGCTTACAATACGAAGAAAATGATTGGATCCCAGTTGATCGAGAAGAACTTCACAGCCAGACAGTGATGAAAATGGGTGGACCGAGCCGCCAATCCAGCAGCAAGAAAAGAACAGCAAACGCCACGCATGCAACTGGAGAAGATAAGAAAATTAAGTCCGTGGTTGCCACAACAGAGGGTAGGCTTGTCAGCGCTGCGCCAGCAGAAATTCAAGGGGTAAGGAGAGCTTCTCTCACTGCTACCCAGCAAAGAAATAAGAATCGTCGCATTAGTAAAATGTTGATCAAGTTAGCAGAAGATCAATATAAACAGACAGTGGATACCGTTAGTGTAAATGCTCCAAGGAGACCAATTCGTCAGGAACCAGAAAGAAGAAATTCAACTCCAATAAAGTCGGAACAGATAAAAGAAATACCAAGAAAAGCAGAAATAGAGTCAGTACCTCGACGCTGAGCAGATGTACCGGATCCGAAGAGTCTTGTTGAGAAAGCAACCCCGGAGGATGTCCCTACAGAGACTATCCCCGAGGAGCCGAGACATGCAGAAGAACATGCTGGGTTTGAGCCATACATCCCGCAGTATGTTACTAGACACCAAGGACTTCAGATAATCCTGGAATACGAGCTGGAGAAAATGCAACTAGTTGAGAAGAAAACCTTTGAATACTTTGAAAGAATTGGAGACAAGAGGGTCAACATCTTGGAAGGCCTCGAGCTGCATATAGATGTATTCTCAGATTACGAGCAACAACAAATTATAGACTGCATCTTCGAATTACAGAAAATTGGCTGAGCTGGCCACCTGAGAGAAAAGACATATTCAGAACCCCGAAGATGGATGCCAGGAAAAGAAAGAGTTACAATCCAATGCGGATGTTGCTACAATTTTGCCATAGACAGAAAAGGAAATCCACCAGGGATACTCTGTCGCAGTGAGGTGGATCTAATGCCAAGAATCATTAAGAGAATGGTGAAAAGGATGATAACATGGAGGGTATTGCCTGCAGATTGGAAACCCAGCAGCTGCATTATTAATATCTACAAGGAAGGCGACTGCATACCTCCACATATAGACCATCATGACTTTGTTAGACCCTTCTGCATAGTGTCATTCGTCAACCAGTGCAACATCATGTTCGGATCTGACCTCGGATTGCGAGCCCCGGTGAGTTCCGAGGGCCGGTGGAGATACCACTACCGGTAGGTTCCATCCTGGTGTTAAAAGGAAACGGAGCAGACGTTGTGAAGCATTGCATTCCAGGAGTGCCTGTGGAGCGGATCTCAGTTACTTTTAGAAGAATGGACTACAGAAAAATATCTTACCACTTTCAGCTAGATCCATAATTGGAGAGTCTCCGGCCCTACGAGCTGTAAGTTACATGGGAGGTAGCACACCTCCAATACACATCCATGCGGCATTCCTGCCAAGGGTGGCTTGGAAGGTGATGTTAATGTCCATGTTTCTTACTATTCAGACATGGATTTTTTGACAGACGCTTTTGGATGGATCAACAAGAATCTTACACAATCCGTTTTGGATTTACATGGATTGAATGAGACATTAAATTTTCGAGGAAAATGTCATCATGATTAAACCAAGTTATATGATGTATTTTCAGCAAGTTGGAATGAAAACGACTACGTCACATTTTGCCTTCACCTCTTTTTGTCCAAATTGACTGGGAAACGCCATTAGAGTTAAATGAACTTCGAATGAAGAACAAAAAAAAGAAAATAAATGAGAACTTTTCCTAAAAATCTGAATATTAAAATGAACTTCAAATTCACATGAACACTAAGTAAACAACAAAAAAAAATAAAATGGGATCTTTAAAGGACAAACAAAACGAATATAAATTTCAAATTGAATTCCGATCTGAAACCTCTGATTCGAACCTTTCAGTTCTTTCCTCCATCGAAATCTATTTGAAACTCTTTTGAAATCTGAATATTTTCCTCAACTTATTTCTAAGTCAAGTCTTTTCAGCTTGGTTCGCTTACCAGTTCCTTTCAGTTCTATTTCCTCTGTGTTTTAGAAGATCGACTAGTTCTGTTGACATTGAGCCACAAACTTTGTTCGATTTGGTTCTGATGGCATAAGACTGGGTCCCTCTTCATACAGCTAAATTTCTGAGACTGGTACCAAATTCCAGTTCTCTTCCTTTCGAGGTCGGTACCAAATTCCGACTTTCATTCGAATTGATACCTAAATTTCAATTCTAAATTTTCGAGACTGGTACCAAATTCCAGTTCTCATTCCGAGATCAATAACTAAATTTCGATTCTCTTTCAAGGTTGATACCAAATTTCAATCCTCTCTTTCGAGACTGGTACCAAATTCCAGTTCTCTCCGTTCGAGGTCGGTACCAAATTCCGACTCTCATTCGAATTGATACCTAAATTTCAATTCTAAATTTCTGAGACTGGTACCAAATTCCAGTTCTCATTTCGAGATCGATACCTAAATTTCGATTCTCTTTCGAGGTTGATACCAAATTTCAATCCTCTCTTCCGAGACTGGTACCAAATTCCAGTTCTCTTCCTTCGAGGTCGGTACCGAATTTCGACTCTCATTTGAATTGATACCTAAATTTCAATTCTAAATTTCTGAGACTGGTACCAAATTCCAATTCTCTTCTTTCGAGATCGGTACCTAAATTTTGATTCTCTTTCGAGGTTGATATCAAATTTCAATCCTCTCTTCCGATACTGGTACCAAATTCCAGTTCTCTTCCTTCGAGGTCAGTACCAAATTCCAACTCTCATTCGAATTGATTCCTAAATTTCAATTCTAAATTTCCGAGAATGGTACCAAATTCCAGTTCTCATTCCGATATCAATACCCAAATTCTGACTCTCTTTCGAGGTTGATACCAAATTTCAATCCTCTCTTTCGAGACTGGTACCAAATTCCAATTCTCTCCTTTCGAGGTCGGTACCAAATTCCGACTCTCTTTCGAGGTTGATACCAAATTTCAATCCTGTCTTTCGAGACTGGTACCAAATTCCAGTTCTCTCCTTTCGAGGTCGGTACCAAATTTCGACTCTCTTTCGAGGTTGATACCAAATTTCAATCCTCTCTTTCGAGACTGGTACCAAATTCTAGTTCTCTCCTTTCCAGGTCGGTACCAAATTCCGACTCTCTTTCGAGGTTGATACCAAATTTCAATCCTCTTTTTTGAGACTGGTACCAAATTCCAGTTATCTCCTTTCGAGGTCGGTACCAAATTCCGACTCTCTTTCGAATTGATGCCTAAATTTCAATTCTAAATTCCTGAGACTGGTACCAAATTCCAGTTCTCTTCCTTTTGAGGTCGGTACTAAATTCTGGCTCTCTTTCAAATTGATACATAAATTTCAATTCTAAATTTCCGAGACTGGTACCAAATTCCAGTTCTCTTCTTTCGAGGTCGGTACCAAATTTCGACTCTCTTTCGAATTGATACCTAAATTTCAATTCTAAAATTCCGAGACTGGTACCAAATTCCAGTTCTCTTCTTTCGAGGTTGGTACCAAATTCCGACTCTCATTCGAATTGATACCTAAATTTCAATTCTAATTTCCGAGACTGGTACCAAATTCTAGTTCTCTTCCTTTTAAGGTCGGTACCAAATTCCAACTCTCTTTCGAATTGATACCAAATTTCAATTCTAAATTTCCGAGACTGGTACCAAATTCCAGTTCTCTTCCTTCGAGGTCGGTACCAAATTTCAACTCTCATTCGAATTGATACCTAAATTTAGATTCATAACTTTCGAGACTGGTACCTAAATTTCAGTTCTCATTCTGAGATCGATACCCAAATTCCAACTCTCTTTCCGAGATCGATACCTAAATTTCGATTCTCTTTCAGGATTGATACTTAAATTTCAAATCTCACTCTCTCGAGATCAGTACCTAAATTCTGATTCTCATCCTTTTTCCGTCGATACTTAAACTCTGATTCTCACTCCGAGGCTGGTACCTAAATTCCAGTTCTCTTCGCAATCCCGAGGTTGAAACCCAAGTTTCAATTCGCATTCAAATCCTTATTTCAAATTCAAAATTTCCTTAAATTGATTTTAAATTAAAACTTCAATTGAAATAGAAACTCAGAACAAATCGAAAGCTAAACTCACACATTGAAACTTGAAATTTAAAAGTAAAATGAAATCTAAATTTAATTCCCCATATCTTGTGATTTGGAGTTCACCTCCTTTTCCATTCCCCAGCGAGAGTTCAGGAATCTTCAGTCTTGAAATTATACCTGATACTCCCCAGCGGAAATTCTTCTACTCTGTTCTAAGTGTGTCACTTAGACATCTATGTTAGTTTTGTTGATCTCTTCGGTCAACACCAATACGCGCGGTGTGCTCCGTCAGCACACCACACCTATTGGGAGTCCATTTGTTGACCTCAATTTTGGTGAGGTCTTTTGCTTCTCTCTTTAGTACTTAGGATCTAGCCTTAAGCTTTTCCTTTGACTAAACATAAAGGACTAGAAATGGAACCCACCATTTAGAAATTCAAACTACTTCTTAACTCCCTACAAACCCCACAAGCTTGATTGTAGACCCCTAATCACCTAGAGGGTTGAAATCAAATGTGGAGGTTTAAAGGATGAGTTCCCTATAGGACTTTTTGGCCTTAAGAATACCCTGGATGGCCTGGTCTGGTGAGGGTTAACTTGCACATACACTACACTCTCACACACATTCCAAGTCCTAAAACCACACTCTCATCCAACTAAGCCTAGATCAAGTAGGAATTCAAATAGGTAATTCATATGGGTAGTCCTTAACCCCTAAGCCCCTAGCTAAGAGGGTTAGGAACAACATAGTGAATGCCTCAAATGAGTCCTCTCATGGCTCATATGGGCTTAATATGGCTTCATGGCTCAACCAAAGTGATTCCATTTCACTCAAACTTGATCAATCTTTATTTTTCCAAAATTTCAATTTTTGACCCCAGGGCCCCGGACCCACTAAACCTACCAAATACCCTTGAAATGACCCAAAATTTGTAAAATTACCTAAATTACCCAAAATCCCTCAAAATTAATCCTAAACACTTCCCACCACTCAAATTGACCATCTTTGGCCAAAAATACCAAAACTTCTAAAAATACCCCTAAACCCCCCAAAATTACCAAAATACCCTTTTACCACAAAAATCCAAAAATTCTAAACAATTCTCAGAAAATTCCAAAAAATCCCAAATATTCCCAATTTTATTTTGTTCAACTACACCATGGGCCAATTTTGCCAATTTACCCCACTTTTACTAAAACCCCCAATTTGACCCATTTTTAACCCAAGTGAACCCAATGTCAAACCAAACCACCCCAATTGACCTCAATTTTGGTCCAATTCAATTCTAAACTTTGATTCAATATCCCCAATATCAATTTAGACCAAATACAAGTCCAATTTGATTGACATTTGGGCCCAATTCCAATTTGGGGCTTAAGGCCCAATTTTGACCCAATACCTAAACCTAGCCCAAACCAACCCAATTCAACCCCAATTGGCCCCAAATCTTTTCTAAAGCCTTCCTAACATCCCCATAAACAAAAAAACTAACTTGATTTTCCCAAAATTTGAATCTAAACTCCACTCTAACCTAACCCAAAACCAAAATCCCTTAAATTGACCTAAGCCCAAACCTAACCCAAATAGGCCCAAATCCCAAAATTAAAGCCCAACCAAAGTTGAAACACTCTTTTTAACACTCCCATAAACATTTCCCAACATTAATTTTACATCAAATCAAACATTAGCCCAACCTTAACCCATGTTAGCCCAATTTGGCCCACCTTGGCCCCTTTACCAAAAAAGCCCAAATTCAACCCAATTCTACTCCAAATCACACTAAATTGATTCCAAACCATTCATGACACATCCCTAAACTAAACCAAACATTTATTTGGCATGGTCTTTCACAAAATTCTTCATCCAAAAGTCAATTTTAAAATCTAAAAGCCCACTTTCTTAAACCATTCTAAAAGCCCATTCTCACCAAATCCAAAAGCCCAAAATTGGCTCTAAAGCCCACATGACAAATTCTTCTCACCATACCTTTAATTGAAATCATCCCTAGGTCCTAAATCAATAATCAAGTCATTCCAAATCAAGCCACATGCCAATTTCCCTTAAATTCATCAAAAATGCCAAAACCCTTTTTCATGAAACAAACCAACCTTTTCCAAGCCAAATGTAAGCCAAATGTGAGCCATTTACAAGCCATATGAAGCCATGAGAGTTTTGACACCTCACCATGTCATTTATGGCAAATGGAGGGGCCCCTTTCTTAAGCCTTCCTTAAGCTTTTTTAACCTCATCCATGAAACACACTAAACCAAGTTAGCCATCTAATCCATGATGGAGACTACACCATTTCCTCTGGACTGACCCAAATGAATCTTTTCAGCCTAGATCAGACCTTGGTGGGTGCACCAAACCCAAATCCATGCACTTGACCAAACCAAGCCCAAAATGAGCCCTTCCCCCTTCCACTTTGATTCAACTCTTTTACACTTGGCATTTGCCAATTGAACTCACAAACCTCAAGCACTAACCTCCCCGATCCTGAGGGTGACCCATGCCTGGTCGGCCAGCCACCACAGCCACCGGAAACCACCAGGCCGAGAGGCTTAATTTGAATCAAAAATTCTATTTGAATTAGCTGACCTAAATGGCCATTGCAGTTGTTCTTCCCTTGCCCTGAGCAGTTGATCCAAGCCATTAAACCCCCCTGGGAAACCCTCCAGCTACCTCTATTTAAACCCACTCACCTCTCGGCCAAACGAGGTGATGAACCAAACCTTGAGGAGACTCTGCAAAAATTGCTCTAGGACCTTCTCCTAACCTAGAGCAGTTGATCCCGAGTGTTCTTTTCCCCTAAAGCCCATTAACAGAGCTCAATTTCTAAGTTGAAAATCAACCCAAAAACCAGGAAATCTCTGGAATCTCCACCAAATCCAAATTAAACTCACCCACACCTGCACAGGACCAAGAGAAGGAGTTCCCCAGTGAAAGCCCCCTCTCCAGGCCACCCAGTTGCTCCAGCCTCCAAGCTTTGAAATCGAGTCTGGTCACTTTCATACTTAGACAATTCCCCAAACCCAGAGACTTCATCTAGAGCTTCCTTGGGTTCAATCAAAGGTGCAACAACTCTCTGATTGAAGCTTTACTTCTCAAATCAAAGGTATTGACCTCTTCTCCCTCCCGAGCTTCCAGCAATTCTCCATTTGTTTCGGTTAATTTCATAGCTTATAAACCATATGAATGTGTTCGTCTCTTCAAGACGAATCCGTAGAGTATAAGAACTAGAAAATCCATTGAGAATCGAGAGAGATATTAGGGTTTAAGTGTGGACAGTCACGGGTGCACACCAGTCGTAGATGATGACCAGGAGCCGTTGGATCGCACGTGTATCGAGTGGACGGTCGAGATCAAGCTGGACAAGGCAATGTTACGTGAATCGCGGGCCCCTAGAGCACTGAGTCAGATGGCATCGGCGAATCATGGAGCAACGCGTGGGCTTTCGATCCGGATGAGGATGACGCAGTGCCGAGTCGGATAAGTAGAAAATTAGGGTATTTTTGAATTATTTAAATTTCTTGAACTTCAAAAATCCATATCTTTGCATAGAAAAATCACAAAAATAAAATAAAAATACCTTCTTGCTCAGTGAACAGGGGAGAATAATGTGGAAAAGAAATCAAGATAATTGGATGAGTATTTTATTTTTAATAATTTATTTACTGTTTCTAATGTTTTGATTCTCCATTTTCATAGACAATTCACCATGGCATGAGACCATAGGGCTTTTGAAGCCTCTGATCTTGGGAACATTCCTTGAATTTTTCAACGTCAGAAGCCATCTCTGTGAAAAGTTATTGATTTTTCAAGTTCATGTCACTGTTTTAGGTATTTTAATTCCAGTAATTAGCATGTTGTAAAATAAATTCAAGCAAAATTTGGTGGTGTTTCCTAGGACTAGGGGACCCTATGAAAAATATATTTTGAGTTAATTCATTCATAATAACCTTAATTGGCCTAAACTCCCAAATTTGAATTTGAATTAATTAGGGTTAAATACACTCCAAATTGACTTGAAAATAATTCTCCATTGCTCTTTAGGGTCAGAGGAACCTTATATAAAATTTTGGAATTAGTTGGACTTGATTAACCCCACCAAATGGATTGATTAAGCCTCATAAGGAAAATGGAATTCCAAAATTCATAACTCCAAAAATACTTTTCAAAAATTCACAAAAATGGTTTTAGAGCTTCTCTGATATCAATGGAGTTCAAGAAAATTAAAATTGGAATTTTCTAAAAAAGTTGATTTTTTCACAATATTTTAATATTTTAATAATTAAAAATTAATAAAAATCAAAAAAATACTAAAAACCCTAAAAATGTCACATTTTGACTCCTAATCACTTAGTAATAAACCAAATATTTTACCTAAGTCCCTACGATAAGATATTGAATTTTAAAGGCTTAATGTAATTTTTAATATTAAAAAATGAATTTTCAACCTTTTTCACTAAAATAATTCTAATAAAACAAAAAAAAATTATAAAATTATAAATTTTGTTTCTCTGGACTCCTTGAGGTCAGATAAATTTAATAAAAATATAAAATCTATTTTTTAATTTTTATTTTATTTTAAAATCAATTAATACTCTAAAACTCAAAATAATTATAATTCAAAAAATCATAAAAATTGGTCCAAGTGGTCCTCTAGTCATTTGAAACATCCCATAATTTTCTTAAGGACAGAAACTTTAGCTTGATCATGTTGTTAAATTTTCTTTGAAAACCCCTATTTTCTACTAAAAATAATTATATAAATAAATTAAAGTCAGAAAAATCACATTTTCTCCTCTAATGTCTTAATTGACATGTGAGTAACGTGACATAAAAATTTTAAATTCATTTGAGCTCAATTTAGTGAGTTATGAAATAAATAAGCCTAAAAGGGCATAAGGGTAATTAAAGAATTTTAATCCTTAATTAAAACTTTAGGTTTAATCAAAATGGAGGGTAAAATATTTGATTTTAACTTTCTATTGGATGATTGAAACTTAGGGAAATTAAAAGGGTAGAAACCCATTAAACACTTTGAAAATATCAAAATGAAACTCTAATTAATTAAATAATTTAAATTTTGGAAAGAATATATTTAAAATTTGGATTATTAAAATAGGGATATTATTAAGAGGATAGTTATTCTTTAATTTAAAAATCCCTAAATAAGTCACTTCAATAATATTTAGTTCTTAATTAAAAATTAAAATAATAATCCAAATTAAATAAATTAAAAATTAAAAGAAGATAACCCTTAAATGAGTTAATGCTTAAAATGTTAAATGGTCCAATAATTAAAAATCAAATTTAAAATCTTGGAATTAAATTAAATTAAATTAAAGTCAAGTCAAAGTTTAAATTAAATTAAATTAATACCTTAACAATTAAATTAAATTAAATTAAAAATATTGAAACTAAAATTAAATTAAATTAAAATTAAATTTAAATTAAATTAAATTAAATTAAATTAAATTAAATTAAAATTAAATTAAAATTAAATTAAATTAAATTAAATTAAAATCAATTAAAATCAATTAAAATCAAATTAAATTAAATTAAATTAAATTAAAATCACTTAACTACAAACCTAAATGAAATCATTAAGAGTTAAATCAAAACATATTAATAATTTCAACACCTCTTTCTATCTAAGTAAATTTAAAACATAAACATCAATCTGAAATACTAAGATAATTGAAAGTGTAAAGATTTAAATTAAATCTAAAATAATTTGAACACTATTCCAAACTTAAAATTATTAATTAAAACCTCATAATTAAATTAAATCACTTTAAATCATTAACTCAAACTTTAAATTAAGAATGATTAAAATTCTTAACAACCCAACTTGCCCTTAAAGGCTTTAATTATAATAACTCTTAAATAGAGTATTAAGTGAGATGTCATTTCATTCATCAGGTAATCAAATACCCAAGTTCACTGAGCAAGAGACAAAGTTTCACTAAACTCCTGGATGATTAATTCACATGTGCAACTAAATTTACTTGGACTCAAAATAATCCCAGAAGTATTGAAAAGTTGTTCAGGGCTCGTCCTAAGCACTTCCTCAATATGACGGGATATTTTAGAAGAAAAATTGAATTTAATTGTTCTTTGATGAAGAAAATCATCCTTAAACCAAACCAACAACCTAGACGTCATAGGAGATGACTAGCAATAGGGCTAGGAATTTGGTAGACAACCAAACCCTTCCCTTAGCTTTACCTAGGTATTTCTTGCAAAAATATGTTTAAATGCTCTAACATGAGTTTTAAGTGTAGCTTGGGATGACGGGAAGACCCTCCAGGTACGCTATTATTTTATTGCAATTTACTTACATGCACTGTACTTTACCTTTTCTTGCATGTTAAACAAGATTGTTGCGTGAAAACCAAAACCTTTAGGATAGCCCCTGAACTGAAACCAAAACTAAATTAAAATTCATTGCAAGATAAAATTCACCGCCACAAAATTCCAAAATATAAAACAACTCAAAATTTAATCACAAACAGAACAACAAAACTACAATTATAACTAAATTAAAACGTCTCATGTAATGATCGGGAATACCTCGGATGATGTAACCCACATGTTGCTAACGGGATTTCCCACGGTCTAAATGAAAGTGTGGAACTCATTCAGTTGAGTTTAGCAAATTCATCTTGTCTAGGTGAATTCGATGAAAATAACGGTGTCAGGATAACGGAACCGTGGGATCTTAATCTATTCTGTTTAAACAACTTTAAGATTTGTTTTAATAAAATATTAAGAACACTTGGATTTTAAGATTTTCTCTAAACCAAAACACTTCTCTCATCTCCTGATTTATGACTTCTAAAATTAAACCTCTGCAACAACAAGGATCTTGGAGCATAGTGGGCAGTACAGCCATCGTCGTCAGCAAAACTTGAATCCACTTCAGCAGAACCTTTCTTAGTTTTAAATAACCAAGCCATAGGACTTCGAGGTAGTTTTCCTAGTGCAACATAAATCCTCAACTCTTCGTTAGGCATTTGCATGATCATGTCATGTAAATTAAGCCCTAACCGGTCTTAGGACTCCGACGTAGTCGTTCTGTACGGCATAAACCCTCATATCTTCGAGGTTGTTTCTGTGATTATATCACAAATATGTCCTAATTAATTAAAATTGGCAGGGTTATAACATCAAATAAACTCCCAAATTGAAGCCAAATAATAGGATAGTTTGGGAAGTTGTCGGGATTCTTTTTGGATCCTCAGCTTCTCCTACTTCTCTTCCTTTGGACTCTTAAAATAAACTGTTCCAAATTTGAGCTAATCCCTATTGAAATTTCCAAAATCAAATTCTTTGAAAACCTTAAACTTTGAAATTCTTGAGAGCAAAACCACTGATCATTATCGAGAGTTTTCTTAAATGATTCCCGTCATTTAAGATGTAATTAATTTTAGGGGCTTGCCCTTATAGGGAACTTTAAGAACCCAGATAATATAAACCCTGCTTAATTTCTTTATATTGAGCAGGGGAACTTGTCGGCTTATAAAATTGGTTCGCAGACCAAACGGATGTCAAAAATCTTCTAGTTTATTTAATCGAGCCCCATCATCAAGCAGTGTGTCTATTCTTCGGGATAGATACACGGTTTGTGATGCGGTGCTCATTTATATAAACTATTTGGGATGTGAGATCGGTTTGATTTCATATCTTAAAGTTTTCAAATTTAAAATTATTTTTCAAAATCAAATACTATTTTCTAAATTATATATGTATTTAAATTAAATTTAAAATTTAAAATTCGCCGACAATTTCTGTAGGTGACCCCCCTTTTCAAAATACAACACAACACCTAAAAATATGCTGACAATTGGGTGTAGAATTAATTAGTTTTTAGATTGACAGACTAAATTCTATTAATTTGGTTTATAGAAAGGGAACGGGTCACTAGTAGGGCCGACCATAACCACCCTTGGACATCTAGAAGTGTGAGTCTAGATTAACCCATTCTAATAATAATACATCCTGAACCAATCTATATATTAGCCAATATTCTTTATACTATCGAGCGAAGGTAAAGAATAGGAATGCTTCTAATTGGCGCAATACCATAATTTCAAGTTCTCCACGAATGATAGTTTTTTTGAAAAATCTTGGATTAGTTGAAAAGGATAAAGTTATTTTATTTATACTTGCATCAACCTTTACTGTATTGCTACTTTACTTACATCTAGTAGAAATTTCATAAAACCTAAAATCTGATTTTTGAAAAGAAATAAAAATTATAATTACTTTTAATTTGAAATCTATTAATTTCTAAAATTAATCTTCCCTGTGGGATCGATAACTAGGACTCCAATAGAGCCCTGTATTACTGGATATGATACATATACTTGCGTAGTACCTCTGGTGTGCAAAATATTTTCTAAAATAATATTATCATTTGTGCATACTATCCTTTGAAATATAAATTAAAGGATAAATTGTAAGCATAGTTACAGTTCGAGGTCATCACCAATTTTTGGCACCGTTGTCGGGGAAGTGAAAGATAATTTTTAGATTTTTCAAATTAAAAATATTTTATATACACTTTTATTTCTTTAAAAATACAAAAATATTTACAAAAACAAAAATACCAAAAAGATTTTATTTTATTTTATTTTCAAATCCTTTTATTTAATTTTTTTGCGTAGTTCTGAATCTGAAGGATTATTACCTTTTGATTCTTAATTAGAAAAAACTGTTAAAAGAATTAGAAAAGGAAAACAAATCAAAAATATCAAGAAATGTCTAACTTGCATAACATTAATGAAAATCCAATAGAAATTAATGAACAAATTGTTTATAAACCATAAAGGGATTATACAAACCCTACAGCTGATGAACATCATATTAGTATTCAAATGCCTGTTGTAGATGCTAATTCTTTTTAGCTTAAACCTTTTATTATTCAAATGGTACAAAATAATCAATTTGGAGGAACACCAAATGAGGATCCAAACTTACATCTTGCTAGTTTCTTACAACTTTGTGCTACCTTTAAATATAATAATATTTCTAATGATGTTGTTAGGCTTAGACTCTTTCCTTTTTCCTTAAAAGATAAAGAAAAGATATGGCTGAACTCATTAGCAACTGATTCTATTAAAACTTGGGCAGATATAGCACAAAAATTCCTTGTTAAATATTTTCCTTATACTAAAACTACTAAATTAAGAAATGATATTACTTCATTTATTCAATTTAATGGAGAGACAGTTTATGAAACATGGGAAAGATTTAAAGAACTATTAAGAAAATGTCCTCATCATGCTTTACCAGATTGATTAATTATTCAAACATTTTATAACAGGCTTATTGGATCACTTAGATCTATTATAGATGCTGCTGGTGGAGGTTCTTTAATGGCTAAGACATTTGATGAAGGTTATACCTTAATTGAAGAAATGGCTAATAATAATTTTCAATGGCCTTCTGAAAGGGTTAATCCTAAAAGAGTGGCAAGTATTCAAGATAATGAAGCATTTTCTATTTTAGCTTCATAAGTGGTTGCGATATCTATGAAAGTTGATAATTTTGCTATTAACGTATCGCATGTAAGTAATGACAATTCTGCAAATATTGATGATTCTCAAACAATTGAGACATTTCAAGCTATTGCTAGTAAAACTAATAACCCTTATTTGAATTTTTATAATACAGGTTGGAAAAATCACCCTAATTTTAATTGAAATAATGCACATCAACAATGGGGTAATAATCAAGTTAATCTAACTGAGAATTGGATCAATCAAGGAAGTTTAAACATTAGCCTACTTATCCTTCTGGTTTTAACAATCAACAGAAAAGTTATCTTTAGACGAATTGATCATGCAACAAGGTAATCAGTTACAAAGTCAAAACACTGTTACTCAAAATATTAAGAATAAGATGGGACAAATTGCTAATTTAATTAGTTACAGACCTCAAGGAACATTTCCTAGCAACGTCGAAATTAATCCAAAAGAAATTGGAAAAGACCATGAACAAGAAAAAGCTGTACAACCTAGAAGTGGAAAGGAATTAAAAGAGAAAATTCAGAATAAAATTCAAAAAGAGAGAGAGGTTAAAGAGATTGAAAAACCTAAAGAAACTCTTTCTTCAAGTAAAGATCAGACTGTAATTCCTATTGAAGTGGAAGTTGAAAGATCACCACCACCTTTTCCTTAAAGACTAAAACAACAGAAGCTTGACCATCAATTTTCTAAGTTCTTTAAGATTTTTAAGAAACTTACCATCAACATTCCTTTTGCTGAAGCTTTGGAACAAATGCCGAGTTATGCAAAATTTTTGAAAGATATTTTAAGCAAGAAACAAAAATTTGAAGCTTATGAAACTGTTGCATTAAGTGAAGAATGTAGTTCAATAATTCAAAAGAAATTACCTCAGAAGCTTAAAGATCCTGGAAGTTTCACTATACCATGTGCTATTGGAAAAACATTTTGTGGAAAAGCCTTATGTGATTTAGGAGCAAGTATTAATCTCATGTCATTTTCTATCTTTTGAAGGTTAGATTTAGGAGAGATTTCTACCGCCATTGTAACCCTTCAGTTAGCTGATCGATCTATTACTTATTCTAAAGGCGTTATAGAGGATGTCCTTGTTAAAGTGGATAAATTTATCTTCCTTGTGGATTTCATTGTACTGGATATGGAAGAAGATAAAGAAATACCTATTATTTTAGGGAGAACTTTTCAAACTACTGGACGTGCTATGATTGATGTGCAAAAAGGAGAATTAACAATGAGAGTTAATGATCAAGAGATAATATTTAATGTTCTGAAATCAATGAGGTATCCTGAAAAAGAAAAATGCTATCGAATGGATATTATTGATTATATAATTGAAAAGCATTATCAAGAAAAATGTATTCATTTCTGAAGAAAAAAATGATGAATCTATGTTATATAATGAGTCATTAACTGAAGAAATTGAAGAAGTGAATGAAGAAAATTTATTTGAAGAAACAAATTATATTCATGATAATTAGGAAATTATAGACATGACTAAAAATGATATACTTTTACCCTCAGTTGAAAAAGCCCCTGAATTGGAATTAAAAATGTTACATGCACATTTAAAGTATGCATTTCTTGGAAATCCATTAACTTTACCTGTGATTATATCTTCATAACTAAGCAAAGATCAAGAAGAAAAATTAATAGTAGTTCTGAAGAACTATAAGAAAGCTTTTGGTTGGACTATTGCAGATATAAGAGGAATAAGCCCTTCACTCTGTACGCATAGGATTTTAATGGAAAGAAATTGTAAACCTACTATTGAACCTCAAAGAAGATTGAATCCAATTATGAAATAGGTTATTAAAAAAGAGATTTTAAAATGTTTAGATGCTGGAATTATTTATCATATTTCAGATAGTCAATGGGTAAGTCCTATTCATTGTGTTCCAAAGAAAGGAGGAGTAACTTTCATTGTTAATGATAAAAATGAATTAATCCCTAAAAGACAAGTTACTGGATGGTGAATTTGCATCGATTATCGAAAATTAAACAATGCCACTAGAAAGGATCATTTTCCTTTACCTTTCTTGGATCAGATGCTAGATAAATTAGTTGGACACTCATATTTCTGTTTTTTGGATGGATATTCTGGTTATCATCAAATACCCGTTGCTCCTGAGGACCAAGAGAAAAAAACATTTACAAGTCCTTATGGAATATTTGCTTTTAGAAGAATGTCTTTCGGTTTATGTAATGCACCTACAACTTTTCAGAGATGTATGATGTCAATATTTTGTGATCTAATTGAAAAAGGAATTGAACTATTTATGGACAATTATTCAGTATTTGGAACTTCTTTTAGGTCTTTCTTGGAAAGTATAACAAAAGTTCTGAAAAGATGTGAAGAAACAAATTTGGTTCTAAACTGGAAAAAATGTCAGTTTATGGTCACAGAAGGAATTGTACTTGGACATAAATTTTCACAAAAAGTGATGGAAGTTGATCAGGCAAAAGTGAAAATTATTGTTGAACTTCAACCACCTACTACCGTTACTAATGTGAGAAGTTTTTTGGGTCATGCTGGATTTTATAGAAGATATATAAAGGATTTTTCTAAAATTGCTAAACCTCTTTGTCATTTATTAGAAAAAGAAGCTAAGTTTGAATTTAATGAAGATTGTCTGAATGCTTTCAATATTCTAAAAGAGAATTTAATCACTGCACCTGTCATTGTTACACCTAATTGGAGTAAACCTTTTGAATTAATGTATGATGCAAGTGATTATGCAATTGGAGCTGTCTTGGGACAAAAATAAGAGAAAATTTTCAAAGTTATATATTATGCTAGCAAAACTCTTAATGAAACTCAAATAAATTACACTACTACTAAGAAAGAGATCTTAGCAATAGTATATGCCTTTGATAAATTTAGACCTTATCTTCTTGGGACCAAATGTATCGTACATACTGATCATTCTTCTATTAAATATTTAATGTCTAATAAGGATGCTAAACCTAGATTGATAAGATGGGTTCTACTTTTATAAGAATTTAATTTTCAAATAGTGAACAGAAAATAAGCTGACAACCAAATTGCTGATCATTTATCAAGAATTAAAAATTATAGTGAGAATATTACTGAAGAAAACATAAATGAGAAATTCCCTGATGAACAGTTATATGTTATTCAAGGATTACAAACGCCTTGGTATGCAGATATAGTTAACTATTTGGTTTACAATATTTTACCGTATGGATTGAATAGAAAATATTTTAAGAAATTCAAGAATGATTCTAAATCATATATTTGGGAAGATCCTCAATTATTTAAACTAGGCAGAGATTCTGTGATTCGAAGATGTGTACCTTATGAAGAAACTTTTGCAATTATTCAAAAATGTCACGATTCTGAATTTGGAGGACACTTTGGATTGGATAAAACTGTGTTTAATTTTAAATTCTGGATTTTATTGGCCTACATTATTCAAAGATGTTGGACATTATGTGAAAACTTGTGATTGATGTCAAAGAATGGGGAATATATCCAAAAAAGATGAAATTCCTCTAAGCTATATATTAGAAATTGAGATTTTTGATGTATGGGGTTTAGACTTTATGGGACCTTTTAAACCATCATCTGGAAAGATTTATATTTTATTAGCAGCTGATTATGTTTCAAAGTAGATTAAAACTGTAGCTTTACCTAACTGTGATTCCAAATGTGTTTTGAAATTTTTAAAGAAAATGATTTTTACAAGATTTGGAATGCCAAGGGTAATTATCACAGATGGGGGGAAATCATTTCAAACATGTAAGAATTCAATCATTACTGGAAAAATTTGAAATTAAACATAGAATTGCAACTGCTTATCACCCACAAATAAGTGGAATGGCTGAATTATCAAACAGATAAATTAAAAGAATATTAGAAAAGACCGTTAATCCTAAAAGAACTGACTAGGTTGATAGACTTGATTCTACATTATGGGCTTATAGAACAGCTTATAAGACACCTATCGGAATGTCACCATATCGGTTAGTTTATGGTAAACATTGTCACTTACCTGTTGAACTGGATCATAAAGCTTACTGGGCGATAAAGGACTTCAATTATGATTTGAATGCTGTAGGAGAGAAATGACTGTTACAACTGAATGTAATGGAAGAGATAAGAAATCAGTCATATGAAAATGCAAAGATTTATAAGAAAAAAATGAAGAAATTGCATGACAAAAAGATTTTAAGAAAAATATTTGAGCCTGGACAAGAGGTATTATTATTTAATACTTGTTTAAGACTTTTTCCTGGAAAATTAAGATCAAAATGAATGGGACCATTTATAATTGAGAAAGTATACCCTTATGGAGCTGCGGATATTAAAGATCCCAAGACAGGAAAAATATTTAAAGTTAACGGATTAACACTGAAGCCCTATATGGGAGAAATGAAACTGATTTACAAGGAGGCTTACAAGCTCAGTCTACCTGATTAAAATAACTGATTAGGTCAGGCTGACGACATTAAACCAAGCGCTTTGTGGGAGGCAACCCATATATTATCATTTTGATTGTTTGTGAATTGAATTTATCTCAATCAATATGTGTGTGTTGATCACACCATTTTAATAGACCTATTTTAAGACCGAAACTTTGTAAATTTGACGATAGGCGAAACAGAGTAGAACATGGTTCCGGCGCCTAAGCACCAGCATAACCTGTATATCCATGGTCTGACACATATGCGCCAGATTTGGGCGCCTAAGCACCCCAGTTACAAGTTCGTGCAAAAACCGAAAATCTTCAATTTTTCACACGAATTCTTCCTATAAACTACCCTATCTTCATCACCAATCCCTAAGCAACCTTAATTTTATCTAGCACAACTCATATTGGAAGAGAAAAGAGAAGTTTAGAAGTAATGGAGAGAGGAAATCATGGCAATGAGTTAAGAAAAAAGTCTTGTAAAGATCCTCAACCTTATTTTAATGGTTATATTATAGTAAGTTTGGAGATATTATTCAGTCATCTAGATAAGATTGAGGCAGAATTGCTAAGAGTTGAAAATTGTCTACATGAGATGTATCACCAAATCGAGCACTTGGAATGGCATACGAAGCGTCAATCTATCATATGGCGGCCTTTCAAGATTCTCAAGTGACGGTGTATGCGAAGAACAAATGGATTGACAAGAAGAAGGCTTTGGAATTTCTAAGGGCATTAGTTTTCTACTCAAGCGGGCCTAGCAATCTTCATTGTGAGAGGGATGGAAATTCAAAGTTTGGAGAAGAATAGATCGTTGGTGTGTTCTAGGTGTGATCGAGTCATGTTTTAGTGAGTCAAATATTTAGTTTGTGTGTTTGCTTTCATTGTTCAAAGTGTGTTATTTGATTGTGAATTTGCTTTGAAATAGTGATGATTGTGTTGTTTATTAAGAGTTGAACCTTGTTATAGTACTTTTCTGTAATTTCTTAAGCTTGGAATGGAAAATTTTGAAATGGAATTGGAAGAGTTTAATTATATCTTGTGTTTGAATGTTCGATCTATTTTATAATTTAAATTATTTTTGGAAATGTTTGGAAGTTAGAAATTGGACTAATACTCTCATGTAAGTAATTAGAAGTCGAATTTGTTAAGTTTTGGTGGAAAATACAATTTTTTCTACCGCACCCTCTAGTTCATTACCTACATTAGATAATCCTTCTACTTCTCGACCCTCTACTTCTGCTGCTGAGCCACCATCTAGTTTTTGGAAAAATATGCATGATAAATTTATAGAGCAGCAGAACATGTTACTGTTGACCTCATTTTTGATGAGGTCTTCTCTTCTTCTCTTTAGTACTTAGGATCTAGCCTTAGGCTTTTCCTTTGACTATCTTAGAGGACTAGAATTGGGCCCACCTTTTAGAAATTCAAACCACTTCTTAACTCCCTGCAAACTCCACAAACTTGACTGTAGACCCCTAATCACCTAGAGGGTTGAAATCAAATGTTGAAGTTTAAAGGATGAGTTCCTATAGGACTCTTTGGCCTTAGGACCGCACACAGGTGGCCTGGTCCGGTGAAGGGGCTGACTTACACACACACTACACTTGTACACTACACTTTCACACACTTCCTAAAACCACAACCATACCTAGCTTAACCTCCGGACTCATGTAGGTGATTCACATGGATGGTCCTTAACCCCTAAGCCCTTGGCTAAGAGGGTTAGGAACAACATAGTGAATGCCTCAAATGAGTCCCTTTCATGGCTCACATGGGCTTGATATGGCTTCATGGCTCAACCAAAATGACTTCTCTCCACTCAAATTCACCCAATCTTCAATTTCCAAATTTTCGATTTTTGACCCCGGGACCCTACGCCCGCTTAGCTACCCAAAACCCTTAAAATTACCCAAATTTCTCAAAAAATTTCCAAATTACCCAAAATTCTCGAAAATTAATCCCAAACATTTCCACATCACTTAAACTGATCATCCATACCCAAAAATACCAAAAATTCCAAGAAAACCTCCCAATACCCTCCAAATACCCAAAATACCCCTCTTGACCCAAAAATCCAAAAATTCAGAAAATTCCCAGAAAATTCCAGAAAATCCTAAATATTCCCAATTTCATTTTGTCCAACTACACCATGGGCCAATTTTTTCAATTTACCCTATTTTTGTCAAAACCCCCAATTTGACCCATTTTAACCACTAAGTGAACCCAATGTCAAACCAAACCCACCCAATTAACCCAAATTCTGGTCCAATTCAGTTCTAAACTTCAATTCAACATTCCCAACACCAATCTAGACCAAATCCAAGCCCAATTTGATTGAAATTTGGATCCAATTTCACTTTTGACCTTAAAGCCCAATTTGGACCCATGACCCAAACCTAACCCAAACTCACTCAATTCAACTCCAATTAACCCCAAATCTTTTCTAAATCTTCCTTAGCATCCCCACAAACAAAACACTAACATGATTTGCCCAAAATTTAGACCCAAACCCCACTCAAATTCAACCAAAAACCAAAAGGCCCAATTTTGACCTAAACCCAAACCTAACCCAAATGAGCCCGAAACCCCAAAATCAAAGCCCAACCAAAGTCAAAACCTCTTTGAAACACTCCCATAAACATTTCTCAACATTGATTTTATATCAATTTCAACCCTAGCCCAACATTAGCCCAACTTGGCCCACTTGGACCTACATAGGCCCACTTACCAAATAAATCCAAATTCAAACCAATTCAACTTCAAATCACATCAAATTGATTCCAAGCCCTTCATTGAACATCCCTAAATCAATTATGACATTTATTTGACAAAGTTCTTCACAAAATTTTTTATCCGAATGCCCATCCTAAAATCAAAAGCCCATTTCCCTTAAACTTTCCTAAAAGCCCACTCCTTCAAATTCAAAAGCCCAAATTCATCCAAAGCCCACATGACACTTCCTTTCATCATCCATTTGATCAAAATTGTCCCTAAGTTCCAAAATCATCAATCAAATAATTCCAAATCAAGCCACATGCCAAATCACCCCAAAATATCCAAAATTCTTAAAACCCATTTTTATGAAATTGACCCAACCTTTTCCCAAGCCAAATGGAGCCATGGAGCCATGCACAAGCCATATGCAAGCCATGAGAGCCTCTTTACATGTCACCATGCCATTTTGGGCAAAAGGAGGAGACTCTTTCCTTAATTCCTAAAGGTGATTAACCACTCCCATGATTCCCCTTAACCATGCTTATGCCTAATTGTGCTTGGATGGTGACTTGACCCTACTGATTATGCTGAGCCAAATCACTTTTCCCTCGACCAAAACCAGGCCTTGGGTGGTGCACCTAGCCCAAATGGGTGGGTTGACCCATTTAGGTTCAAATTTAGCAATGCCCCCATTCCATCTAAATCAAACCCTTTACACATGGCCAATGCTTAATTGATTGCACTAAGCCCCGGCCACGACCTCCCTGACCAAGATGGTGACCAATGCCTGGCCGGCCGGCCACCAGGCCGCCGAAAAACACCATGGCCGAGAACTCACATGTGAGCCAACATTGAAATTCTCACTTGCTGAGCTGCCCCATGCCTAGTGGTCACCATGGTTGTTCTTCTCCTCACCAGAGCAGCTGATCTCATGCCTCGACTCCCCTGGGAGGCCCTCCACCCTCTCCTATTTAAACTCCACCCCTCTCGGCCATGGAAGAGAGCTAAGCACAAACCTTGCCAAAACTCTGCCAAAATTGTTCCAGACTCCTCCCCATACACAGAGCACTTGATCCCCAGTGAGATCCCCCTGCCATTTCTCCTCTGTGAGCTCGATTTCGGAGTTGAAATTCCACCCAAAACCAGGACACTTCTCCACGGTGAGCCAATTCCCAAATTGATTGGTTCTACACCTTCACCGGACCAAGGTAAGGTGTCCACCAGAAAAGCCCCATCTCCGAGTCCACCCGGTTGCTCCGGCCTCCAAGCTTTGTGATCGGGCTTGGTCGAAATCACATCCGGACAATTCACCGGACCGGGAGACTTCATCCGGAGCTTGCTCGGGATCCAATCGAAGGTGCAACAACTCTCGGATTGAAGCCACACTTCTCCGAGCAAAGGTATGAGCTAATTCTTTATCCCGAGCTTCGGAGATTCTCCATTTCAAATGCCTTAATTTCAATGCATGTTAACCGTATAGATGTGTTCGTCTCTTCAAGACGAATCCATAGAGCATAAGAACATGAAAATCCATTGAGTATCGAGTGAGATCTTAGGGGTTTAGTGTGGACGGCTCTCGGGTGAGGACGCTCGGGGACGATGAATGGATGCCGTCCATTCAATACACGCGCGGACGAACGGCTCAGATGGCGTCGGACCAGGAGACGGTACGAGAACCGCGGGGCCCGGGCTGCTGACTCAGGTGGCGGCGTCGAATGGAAGCGCGACGCGTGTGCGTTCGGAGGCTGCCGAGGTTGACGCGGCGCCGCGTGGATAAATAGAAAATTAGGGTATTTTTCTATTTATTTAATTCCCTAAACTTCAAAAATTCATATCTCTGTGTAGAAAAATCAGAAAAATAAAATAAAAATACCCTCTTGCTCGAGTGAACGGAGGAGAATAATGTGGAAAAGAAATCATTTAATTTCATCAAGTATTTTATTTTTTATAATTTATTTACTCTCTGCATTATTTTAATTCTCCATGCATGTATACAATTCACCATGGCATGAGACCATAGGGCTTTTGAAGCCTCTGAATTTGGGAACATTCCCTGAATTTTCCAAAGTCAGAGGTCATCCCTATGAAGAGTTATTGATTTTTCAAGTTCATGTTACTGTTTTGAATATTTTAATTCCAATAAATAGCATGTTGTGAAATAAATTCTAGGAAAATTTGGTGGTGTTCCTTATGACCAGAGAACCCTAGGAAAAATAGGTTTTGACTTAGATCATTTAAAACAACCCTAATTGGCTTAAACACCCAAAATAGGTCTCTAATTAATTAGAGTTAACCATGCATCAAATTGACTTGAAATCAATTCTTCACTGACCTTTAGGATCAGAGGAATCCACCATAAAAGTTTGAGGTCAATTGGACTTGGTTAGCCCCACTAATTGGATTGATTAAGCCACTTAGCCATTTTAAACTTTAAAAATTCATAACTTTTAAAATACCTTTCAAAAATTCACCAAATTGGTTTTGGAGCCTCTCTGATATCAGGGGAACCTAAGAAAATTAAAATTTCAATTTTCTAAAAAAGTTGATTTTTAATAATATTTTAATATTTTTAATAATTAAAAAATAATAAAAATCACAAAAATAATGAAATTCACCAAAATGTCACATTTTGAATTTTAATCACATAGAAACAAATCCCACATTTTTCTTAGGTCTATTTAGTGAGATATTAAATTTTAAAGCTTTAAGGTATTTTAAAATTAAAAAAAATGTATTTTCTAGCATTTTCATTAAAATAATTATAATAAATCATAGAAAAATCAAAAAATTACAAAATTTGCTTCTCTGGTTTCCTTGATATCAGAGAGATTTTTGAAAATTATAAAATGCATTTTTCAACATTTATTTTATTGTTAAATTAATTAATACTCCAAAACCTAAAATAATTATAATAAAAATGATATAATTCAAAAAATCACCAAAATTGGTCCAAGTGGTCCTCTAGTCATTAGGAATGTCCCCTAATTTTCTTAAGGACAGAAACTTTCCCTTGGTCATGTTATTAAATTTTCCTTGAAAATCTCTATTTTTCACCAAAAATAATTATATAAATAAATTAAATACAGAAAAATTACATTTTCTCCTCTCATGTCTTTTTTGACATATGAGTGAAGTCACATAAAAATTTCAAGATCATTTGAGTTCAATTTAGTGAGTTATGAAATCATTAAGCTTAAAGGGTAAAATGGTAATTAAAATTTTAACCCTTAATTAAAACTTTAGGTTTAATAAAAAATTAACAAGTAAAATATTTGATCCTAATCTGATTTGGATGATTGAAATTTAAATAATTAAAGGGTAGAAACCCATTAAACAATTTTAAAATGATTAAACTTTAATTAAATAATTGATTAAATTTGGAAGAATAATAAAATTGGAATTATTAAAATAGGGATATTATTAGGAAGAGATTTATTCTTTAATTTAAAATCCCTAAATTAATTATCTCATTAATATTCAATTCTTAATTAAAATGATAACTCAAACTTAAAATATATTAAAAGACTTAATCATTAAACTAAAATTAAATTATTAAACTCTTTTAAAAATTTCAATTAAAATTAAATTAAAATTAAATTAAATTAAATAAATAAAATTAAAATTAAATTAAATTAAATAAATAAAATTAAATTAAAATTAAACTAAATTAAATTAAATCAAATTAAATTAAATTAAATCAAATTAAATTAAATTAAATTAAACTAAATTAAATTAAATCAAATTAAATTAAATTAAATTAAATAATTAAATTAAATTAAATTAAATTAAATCAAATTAAATTAAAATTAAATCAAATCAAATTAATTAAACATCAAATCAAATTAAATTGAACTATATTGAATTAAATTAAATTAAAACTCAATTAAATTAAATTAAATTAAATTAAATTAAATATAACATCACCAAAGACATAAAGAATTCAAAATAAATCTAAAATAACTTGAACACTATTCCAAATTTAAAATCATTAATGGAAATTAAACTGAATCACAAATCATTTGAATACTAATTTACCCTTGAAAGTTTTAGTTATCATAACTCCTAAACAGAACATTAAATGAAACGTTACTTCACTTATAGGATATTCAAATGTCCTAGTTCATCGAGCAAGATAACAACAAAACTTGAATTCTCGGACGATTAATTCATTTATATAATTAAATCCATTTGGACTTAAAACAATCCTAGAAATATTGAAAAGATGTTTAAGATTCTTCTTAAGCACTTCCTCAATATGATAGGATATTTATAAGAACAATTGAATTTAATTGTTCTTTGATGAAGAAAATTATCCTTAAACTAAAATACAAAGACCTAGACGTCATAGGAAATGACTAGCTATAGGATTAGGAATTTGGTAGAAAACCATAACCCTTCCTTTAGCTTTACCTAGGAACTTGCTTAAATATTCTAATTGTGTTTTAAGTGTAGCTTGGGATGACGGGAAGACCCTCCAGGTACGCTTTTATTTTATTGCAATCTACTTTCTTGCAATTTACATTATTGCAATTTACTTTATTGCAAATGCACTTTACTTTTCTTGCATGATAAGACAATCATTGCATGAAAACTCACACCTTTAGGATAGCCCCTAAAGCTGAAACCAAAACTAAGTTAAAAGTCATTGCAAGATAAAATTCACCGCCACAACATTTCAAAATATAAAACAACTCAAAATTTAATCACAAACGGAACACAAAACTACAATTGCAACTAAATTAAAACGTCCTGTTGGATGATCGGGAATACCTCGATGATGTAACCTACGTGTTGCTAACGGGATTTCCCACGGTCTAAATGAAAGTGTGGAACTCATTCGGTTGAGTTTAGCAAATTCATCTGGACTAAGTGAATCCGATAAAAATAATGATGCCGGAAGGATGGAACCGTGGGATCTTAACCGGTGTCGTTGTAATCAACTTTAAGATTTGTTTTAATTAAAACGTAAAAAACACTTGGAAATTAAGATTTTCTCTAAACCAAAACACTTTTCTCATCTCCTGATTTATGATTTCTAAAACTAAACCTCCGCAACAACAAGAAGCTCGAAGCATGGTGGGCAGCACGGTCATCGTCGTCAGCAAAACTTGAACCTACTTCAGCAAAACTTTCCTAGAATTAAATAACAAAGCCATAGGACTTCGAGGTAGTTTGCCTAGTGCAACATAAATCCCCAATTCTTCGTTAGGCGCTTGCCTTGCAAATTAAGCCCTAACCGGACTTAGGATTCCGAGGTAGTCGTCTGATACAATATAAACCCTCACATCTTTGAGGCTATTTGTATGATTCTATCGTATAAATATAAGTCCTAATTAATTAAAATTGACAAAATCAAAACATTTAAATAAACATTAGGACTTTCCTAAATTTAAGTCAAACAATAGGATAGTCGGGAAATTACCGAAGTTTACTTCGAATCTGTGATTTCTCCTACTTTTCTTCCTTTGGATTCATAAAACAAAATGTTCCAAACTTGATCCATTCCCTATTGAAATTCCAAAATTCAATCCCTTGAAAACTTAAACTTTGAAAATCTTGAGAGCGGAATTATTGATTATTATCGAGAGTTTTCTTAGGTGATTCCCATCACTTAAGATGTAATTAACTATAGGGGCTTGCCCTTATAGGGAATTTTGAAGAACCTGAGTAATATAAACCTCGTTTAATGTTTTCATATTAAGCGGGGAATTTTGTCGGCTTATAAAATTGGTTCGCAGACCAAACGGATGTCACAAATCTTCTAGTTTATTTAATCGAGCCCCACCATCAAGCAGTGTGTCTATCCTTAGGGATAGATACACGGTTTGTGGTGCGGTGCTCGTTTATATAAACTATTTGGGACGTGAGATCGGTTTAATCTCATATCTTAAAACTTTCAAATTTAAAATTATTTTCAAAATCAAATACTCCTTTTCAAATTATTTATTCTAATTAAATTAAAAATTCGCCGACAGATTTCTGTTAGGCGACCCCTCTTCAAAACAAAACACAACCTAAAAATTTGCCGACAGTTACTTTTAACCCATTGTAGAGTGGATACAATAGATAAGAAGTGGATCATCTTTCTGAGTAAACCCAGAGGAAGAGTGATTTTGATGCAGATTATTCTGAGACTCTTGTTAGATTCCTCAAGGGTGATCATTCAGTTCAGTTCCCGGCCTGCCCTCGATTCTCACTATATGATGATCTCTAGAATAAGAATGTAGATTTTTCTTTTGATGATGATGAGGATGAGGAGACAGCTAGTGATGAGTAGATTTCTAGGATTAAGTAGTTGTGTTATTTATGCTATGTTTTGTTAGTGTGCTAGTTTTGGATGTATGTGATGATTTGTTTTTATGTTTGATGCACTGTTGATGTTAGTATACTTTTGATGTTTAGAGTGTATTGATTCTGAAACACTTATTGTTGTACTGATGATTGTTGGATTGTTAGAGTTTATTTTTGTAACGAGATATTTTGTTTCTATTTTAGTACAATGATCTGTACACCTGTTTAGTTTAGTTATTTTTGTTTAAAATTATAAAAAAAATTTGTAGAAATTGATCCTGCTTATTGAAATTTTTCTATATATGCTTAAACATTTCTTTTATATTCATAAAAAGCATGTGTAGAAAAAAAATTTTCCTTTCTAGATTATTTTTCATATTCTTAGAAAAATTCCTGGTGGAAATATGCAATTCTTTCTCTCGTGCTTTAGAAATTTTCAGGATTCATGTTTATACCAAAACTGAATTTTTGGGGAAGGGAAAATACTTTTAAATTTCCTTAATTACTAATATTTATTTTAAAAATATTAACATAACATAAGGATGAAAATTTTATTTAAGATTACTTAAATTTTTGAATGTTTAAATAATTTAGTAAACTTAACTAAAATTTTAATAATTTTGATTGATTTTAAGAATAAAATTATTTAACTTAAAGAATAATAAGATTAAAAACTTTTCTATTGTAGTAAAGAGAATTGTAATTTTTGAAATACTAAGGAAACAAGATTATTACTTGAAAAAGAAAATATTGAAATAATTTTTGAAAAATACTTATTAAAAATGTCATATTTATTAAGTGAAAATGTATAAGTTTTTAAATATAAGTTAAGGTAAGTGAAGTTCAAAATCATTAACGGGCTATCCAGATATAGTAAACCTCACAAATTATAAAAAAAAGGATTGAAAAATATCCTTAAAAAGAAAAAAAAAAGAAAAAAAGAAGAAAAGAGCAAAAAAAGAAATGTGAGGAGAAGCTTGAGGAGATGCCTAATCAAAAATTGACTTCACTTGAATTATCTTGTAGGAAGAAAACTAATTAGATTTTTAACTTAATTTTTATGTACAAGCATCCTTGCTAGAAAAGTTTTCATGAAAGTCTTTTTCTTGTAAATTATCTATGTGACATTAATATGATAAATTACAATTATTCTTGAAATAAATGAAATTTTAAAGTCTTATGATTTGGTAGTTAAGTATTCTTTAAATTCTTAAAATTAACCATAATTAGTGAAATTTGGTTAATGATTTACTAAAGCATTTATAAAACCAAAAATTACAAAGAATCTTAAATATTTAAACTTAATTCCAGATGTTATACATTTTATGTAATAAAAAGGGTTACTTGAGGACAAGTAACATTTAAGTTTGGGGGAATTTGATCCACTAAAAAAGGACCGATTTTTATGCTTTATTTATGATTCAATTTTTAAGGATATTATGCTTTAATGAAAGTTATTTTTATGTTTTTGGATATAGGTGATGAAAAAAAGAGTTCAAGAAGGAAAAAGGAGCAAAAATAAGCAAAAATAGAGCTAAAAAGTAAAGTTTCCAAAATAGGAGCAAAATAAGCAAAAATATCCATAACCATAAAGTGATTGAGGGGAATAAGCGAAATTGAAAATTTGCAACCTCCATAATCAAATCTCTGCTACTCTTAAACCTTTCAAATCTTCACAAAATATCCAAAAATTCATGAAATTCTCCAATCTCTGCACAAGTTTTGTAAATTGTACAAGTTTTCACAAAATGCTTGAATTCCATCAAGCGAAGTTCTGGATCAGTAGCTAAATTCTTATTCCCCTCAATCAGATCTTAAATTGGATGTAAGTCCCTGTGCTTTCTTTCCTAATCTGATCTTTCTGCCACCTCTTAGGTTGGATGTGATTCCCTGAGCTTTCCTTTATAATGTGACACTCTGCTACCTCTTGGGTTGGATGTGAGTCTCTGAGCTTTCCTTCCCAATGTAGTGAAATTTTTGCCAAGTTTTAGCACCCTTTGAAAGAAATTTTCCATCTCCACAAAATTTCGGGGTCAGTACCAAAATTATGATTCCCATTCTTCGAGATCGGTGTAAGACCCCCTTAAATGGAGCAAGGCATCCAATTCTTTTCTCATCACTTTCACTACCTCTCGGGTTGGAAGTGAGTCCATGGGCTTTCCTTCTAAGTGTAGCTTGTCACTTCTTAGTATGGATGTGAGTCTCTGAGCTTTCCTCCCTAATTTGACACTCTCAACACTTTGAGGCAGGTGTAAGACCCCCTTAAATGGAACAAGGCATCCTAGTCCTAATCTTTGCACTTTGAGATCAGTATAAGACTCACTTAAATCGAGCAAGGCATCTGATTCTCTTCTCAACACTTTTACTACCTCTTAGGTTGGATGCGATTCCCTGAGCTTTCCTTCCCAGTGTAACTTGTCACCTCTTAGTATGGATGTGAGTCCCTAATAATTCCTCCCTAATGAGACACTCTCTGCAATTTGAGGAAGGTGTAAGACCCCGCTTAAATGGATCAAGGCATCCTAGTCCTCATTTATGCATTTTGAGATCATTATAAGACCCCCTTAAATGGGACAAGGCATCTGATTATCTTCTCAGAACTTTCGCTACCACTTGGGTTGGATGTGAGTCCCTCAGCTTTCCTTCCCAGTATAGCTTGGCACGTCTTAGGATGGATGTGAGTCCCTGAGCTTTCCTTTCTAATGTGAAATTCTCAGCATTTTGAGATAGGTTCAAGACCACCTTACATTGAGCAAGGCACATGATTCATTTCTCAGCATTTTTGTTACCTCTTAGGTAAGATGTGAGTCCTAGAGCTTTCCTTCTTAATGTAACACTCTTTCTCCATGCCTTTGTCTCATTTTAAACTTCATTAAATCATAAGAATCAAAATTAAAATTTAAACTTAAATCCAAATCAAAGTTAAAGTGAAATCCTTTCAAATTAAACTTGTCTTAACTATCAGCTTCTCGATAAAAAATCCTGATGGTTACCATTGTGGATTCATGAGACACGTTGTCTTATAAATCTCCAGCGAGTGTAGTTTCTTTCAAACTTGGTGGCTTAAATTCAGGCCTACGATTTGAAGATATTCCTATGTTTTCCCCATTGGAAACGATTCTCACTCAACTCTGTGTTCTGCTCTAAGCAAGTCGGCTTAAACAGTTGTACTGGTCCTGTTAATCTCTTTGGTCAACGCCAATACGTATGGTGTGCTTGTCCGACACATAACACATATTGGGGGTCCATTTGTTGACCTCACTGTTGTTGAGATCTAGTTTTTCCTACTTAGGACCCTAGGATCTTGCCATAAAACTTTCTTGTTGACTATCCTAAAGGATTAGTGATGGAACCCTACCCTATTAGAAATTCCAAACACTTCTTTGCTCGTCTTGGAGTTTTACATGTTTGGTCCTAACATCTAGCACTTAGTAGTTGGGAGCAAAACATGAGGAAGCTTAAAAGGAGTTTCCATAAGATGGTCAAGCCTTAGGTCAACCCTGGGTGATCTGGTCTTGGGAAAGCTTACACACACACACACACACTTAGACCCCTCACTTACACTCACTGCCTCAAACCCTAAACCAAATATGCTCAACCAAGTTCCCTACTTCTTTTGAAAACTCATGTGGGTGGTCCCCCAAGCTCTTAGCCCTAGGCTAGGGCTTAGCCAAAACAAAAACACAGAGGATTCAAAATGGGATTTCCCTTGGTCCACGGCTCAAGTAGGGTGATTCCATGATTAACATTCTCAATTAACCCCAATTTCACAAAAATTCCTAACTTTTAGCTCCAAACTTCACCAAAATTACCAAAATATCCCAAAACCTTATTGTTTCTAAAATTTCCTAAAATTGGCCAAATTACCTAATTCTCTTCAAAAATCATTTTAAAACATTCCAAGCCACTCAAATTGACCAAAATATTTCAAATTTCCCAAAATAACCATAAATTTGTCAAATTTACCAAAATGCCGCTCAAACCCAAAAATTCAGAAATTATCCAAAATCACTCCAAATGTTCCCAAAATTAATCCAAACTAATTTATTGAGCCCAATTTGACCAAATTGACCACATTTGACCAAAATCCCCAAATTACCCCTAAAGGCCTAAAATGCCTAAATTACCCCCACTTCCCACCAAATTGACGTTAATTTCACCCAACTTCAATTCCAAATCAAAATTCATCATGTCTAATCTAAACCAAAATCAAATTCCAAGCCCAGTTGAGCCAATTTAAAAGCAAATTCCAAGCCCAATTCACAATCCATAATTTTTCCCTAAAATCCAAATCTCATTAAATTGAACTCCATAACCACAAAATTTCCACTCAATTAATATCCAAACTCTTCACCACAATCTCTTGGATTAATTTGAACCGTCAATTGAACCAAATAAAAACCTTAGCCCAATCTAAACTCAAGTCTAGCCCAAATGCCCCGACTTGATCCAAATTCAAAATCCCATTAAATTGAATCTCTCAATCAATTCAAAATAATCCAATTACTTTTCAAAACTTCTCATCACAATTATTCAAGCCATATTGATCAATCAATTGACCTATATCTTAGTCCAAACCCAAAATAGACCCAAGTCCAAGAAAAAACCCTAATTTTAATTTATGACCTAAACGTGAACAAATTAATTCAAATTGAACAGACCATGGTCACCAAAACCAAGAGTTGGACCCTAGAGACCATGCTAGATCCACCTAGCCCAACCTACATGAGCCATGGACCAAGGGTCCCATGAATTAAAGGATCTCTTCCCTTATTTGACTAAACCCACCATATCTTCGCCATCAACCATCAAGGCACCCAACTAATCACCATTAAGAGTTTGTCTGGCCTCCTTAACCAAGCTAGCCACTTCCTTTGACCTGGTCTACCGGCCTAGTGGTCGATAAACCCAAAACTGATAGCCACCTCTCCATAAGCCAAACCCAATTGAACCCATCCAACGTGTCTCACCCAGATTTATCACGGTACCTTTCAGCCTTCCAACTAAATAGGAAAACACACATAAATTGAAGCCCAACCACCCCTTCCCGGCTATTTAAGACCACCCCCTTCACGGCCAAAAAAACAAACAAAAATCCAAACAAAATTCTGCCAAATAGTTCCCATACCTTCTAGCAGCTGAGAGAAACTCATTACAACTATCTCCCAGCCACTCCCCTCACTCCCTGAGGCCAATGTAGCCACCCAAAATTAGGCTAGAAATAAGACCCCTCTCCCAACTTCACAAAACTTTAAATTGATTGTTCCCTGAGCTTCCCCAAAGCAAAAGAGGAAGCTTCCCATTGAAAGCCCAATCTTCAGAGCCCTCCACACCAGACTTTCTCCTTAGCCTTTCCACCTGTAGGAAGAAGTCTCATGTAGATGATTCACCAGGCTAAAGTGACACATCCAGAAGGTTCGCCAGACTCCACTGAAGATTCTACAAACATCTAATTGAGGCCATAACTCTTGGACAAACAGTAATGAATGTTTCCCTCAAATCGAGCTCAGTTTTGTCTTTTATGAAGAAAATTTTAATTTCTTGCATGATACACTTAGGATCAATCCTAAGCTTAAAAATATAAATTCCAAATTTTCAAATACCGATAGCCATCTCTAAAATTAATATATTCTATAAAAATCCAAAGTTTGGAAAATTTCCAATTATTTCTTTTCAAGGAAGAAAACTTAGTATCAATCTCAAGCTTAATTTCAATAAGTATTAGTAAAATTACTTTTCTAGATGTCATAAATTCTGAAATTAATATTTTTGTAAAAATCCAAAGTTTGGAAAATTTTCAATTATTTTTGAATTAAATAGAAAATCAGGATTCCTAAGCTTAATACTAAATATTCTGATATCTTCGATATCATTTAATTTACTGTAATTTTTTCTAAGTTGAACTAAAAAATTTTTAGAAGAAGATTTTAGTACATCATTGTTGACCTCATTTTTGATGAGGTATGATCTCTCTCCTTAGTACTTAGGATCTAGCCTTAGGCTTTCCCTTTGACTATCCTAGAGGACTAGAAATGGGACCCATCACTTATAAATTCAAATACTTCTTGGCTCCCTTCAAACCCCACAAGTTTGATTGTAAACCCCTAAGCCACTTGGAGGGTTAAAATCAAATGTGGAGGTTTAAAGGATGAGTTTCCTATAGGACTCTTTGGCCTTAGGGTTACCCTGGGTGGCCTGGTCTTGGTGAGGGTAAAATTGCACGCACCTCACTCCCACACACACATTCCAAACCCTAAAACTACCTTTAGTCAATTTGACTTCCCGACTCATGTAGGCAACTCATATGGATGGACCTTGACCCCTAGGCCCCTGGCTAAGAGGGTTAGGAACAACATAGTGAATGCCTAAAATGAGCCCTCTCATGACTTTTGGGAGCTTAATATGGCTTCATGGCTCAACCAAAATGATTTCATTACACTCACACTTGATCAATCTTCACTTTTCCAAAATTTCAATTTTTGACCCCCGGGAACCTAAACCCACCAAGCCTACCAAATGCCCTTGAAATTGCCCAAAATTTGCAAAATTGCCTAAATTACCCAAAAATCCTCAAAACTAATCTTAAACATTTCCCCCCACTCAAATTGATCAACCATGGCCAAATATACCAAAAATTCCGAAAATACCCTCCAATACCCTCCAAATATCCAAAATACCCTTTTAACCCAAAAATTCCAAAAATTCAAAAAATTCAAAATAAATTTCAGAAAATTCCAAATATTCCCAATTTTATTTTGTTCAACTACATCATAAGCCAATTTTGTCAATTTGGCCCACTTTTACCAAAACCCCCAATTTGACCCATTTTTAATCCAAAGTGAACCCAATGTCCCACAAAACCACTCCAATTGACCTCAATTTTGATCCAATTCAATTCTAAGCTTCAATGCAATATCCCCAATATCAATTTAGACCAAATTCAAACCCAATTTTATCAACATGTGGATCCAATTTCAATTTGAAGCTTAAAGCCCAATTTTGGCCCATGACCTAAACGTAGCCCAAACCAACCCAACTCAACTCCAATTAGCCCCAAATCTTTTCCTAAGCCTTCCAAACACCCCCACAAACAAAAGGCTAACTTGATTTGCCCAAAATTTGAACCCAAACTTCACTCAAATCTAACCCAAATCAAAAATCCCTAATTTGGCCTAAAGCCCACCATGAATCCAAATAGGCCCAAATTCCAAAACCAAATCCCATCCAAAGTTGAAAGCTCTTTGTTACACACCCATAAACATTTCTTAACATAAATTTTACATCAAATCAAACATTAGCCCAACATTAGCCCAAGTTAGCCCAATTTGTCCCACTTTGACCCTATCACTAAAGAGGCCCAAATTGAACCTATTTCTACTCCAAATGACACCAAACATTTTCGAAATCACTCATGGTACATCCCTAAACTAAACCCAACGTTTTTTTAGCATGGTCCTTCACAAAACTTTCATCTAAAAGCCCATTTTAAAATCTAAAAGCCCACCTCCATAAAGCCTTTAAAAGCCCATTTTTACCAAAGTTCAAAAAGCCCAAAATTTATTCTAAAGCCCATGTGAAATTCCCATCATCATCCTTTTAATTGAAATCATCCCTCCTAAATCAATAATCAAATAATTCTAAATCAAGCCTCGTGCCAATTTCTCCTAATTCCATCAAAATTCCAAATAATCCATTTTCATGAAATTGAGCCCAGCCATAGGCTAGCCATGAAGTCATCCTTAAGCCCCATGCAAGCCATGTGAGTGATGTTCATGTGACCATACCATATTGTGCAAAAGGAGGGAGTCCTTTAATGATTCCTGAAATAGTGATTAAACATTTTCATGCTTCCCCTAAACCATGCTTAAACTTAAATATGATTAGATGGTGACTTCTCCCCACTAAGCTAGCTGACTTACCTGACCTCCCTCATCCCAAATCAGTCCTTTGGTGGGTGCACCAAACCCAAATCCATGACTTGGACACATTTGAACCTAAAATAGCCCTCTCCCCATACCACTTAAATCAATTACTTTACACATGGCTAACCCCCATTGTTTGCACAAAACTCAATCCCTGGTCTCACTGAGTCAAGATGGTGATCTGACCCTGCCGGCCAGCCGCCTGGGTCGCCGGAAAACGCCATGGCTGAGAGCTCCATGTGAGCCAAACTCCCAAATTCTCCCTGGCTGAGCTGCCCCATGCTCAATGGCCACTGTGGTTGTTCTTCCCTTGACCAAGGCAGCTGATCCCAAACCCGAACTCCCTCTGGGAAGCCCTCCAGCCAGATCTATTTAAACTCCTCCCCCTCTCGGCCAAACAAGGTGATGAACCAGAGCTTAACAAAACTCTGCCAAAATTCCTCTAGGACCTTCTCCTAACTGAGAGCAATTGATTCCCAGTGTCCCTTTGCCCTAATCCTTATTAACAGAGCTCAATCTCTCAGTCAAAAATCCACCCAAAAATCAGGACAACTCTGAAACCTCCACCAAAATCAAATTAAACTCACCCACACCTGCACAAGACCTAGAGAAGGAGTTCCCTAGTGAAAACCCCTTCACCAGGCCAGCCATCCTCTCTATCAGCCAAGCTTTGAAATCGGCCTTGGTCACTTTCATACCTAAGCAATTCCCTAGAGCTAGAGACTTCATCTGGAGCTTCCTTGGGTGCAATCGAAGGTGCTACAACTCTCTGATTGAAGCTTCACTTCTCAGAGCCAAGGTAGGGACCCCTTCTTCCTCCCGAGCTTCCAGCGATTCTCTATTTTGCTTGGCTTAATTTCATAGCATATAAACCATATATATGTGTTCGTCTTCTCAAGACGAATCCATGGAGCATAAGAACACAAAAATTCGTTGAGAAATGAGAGAAATCTTAGGGTTTGAGTGTGGACTGCTCTCGGGACACACCAATCGGAGACGATGATCGACCGTCGTTGGATCGAGCGTGTATCGAATGGACAGGGCAGATCGCGTCGGATGAGTGAACGGGACATGAACCGCGGGCCCCCGGAGCGCTGAGTCAGATGGCAACATCGAATAGGGAGGCGACGCGTGGGCTTTCGGAGCTGCCGAGGATGAGTTGGCGCCGCGTGGATAAGTAGATAAATAGGGTATTTTTCATTTATTTAATTACCCAGAACTTCAAAAATCCATAACTTTGCATAGAAAAATCATAAAAATAAACTAAAAATACCCTCTTGCTCAGTGAACAGAGGAGAATAATGTGGAAAAAGAATTGAGTTAATTTGATGATTATTTTATTTTTAATTAATTATTTACTCATTTCAATTTTTTAATTCTCCATTTGCATAGACAATTCACCATGGCATGAGACCATAGGGCTTTCGTAGCCTCTGATCTTGGGAACATTCCTGAATTTTCCAAGGTCAGAGGCCACCTCTATGGTAAGTTATTGATTTTTCAATTTTTTGTGTCTATTTTGATATTTTAATTCAAGTAATTAGCATGTTACTTAGAAAATTTTGGGAAATTTTGGGGAAGTCTCTTAAGACGAGAGTACCCTAGAAAAATTATGGTTTGAGTTAATTCATTAAGAATAACCCTAATTGGCCTAAATACTCAAAATGGAATTTTAATTAATTAAGAGTAACCACACATCAAAATAACTTGAAACAATTCTCCACTAGTCTTTAGGATCAGAGGGACCTCACATAAAAATTTGAGATCAATTTGAGGTGATTAACCCCACTAAATGGACAAATTAGGTTACATGACCAAAATTAAACTTTAAAAATTCATAACTCCAAAAAAAACATTTTAAATATTCACCAAAATAGTTTTAGGACTTCTCTGATATAAGGGGAGTCTAAGAAAATTAAAATTAAAGTTTTCTAAAAATCTTCATTTTTAATCATATTCTAATATTTTAATAATTAAAAAATAATAAAAATCATAAAAATGTCATATTTTGCTTCCTAATCACTTAGAAATAAACCAAATATTTTTCCTAAGTCTATAGGTTAAAATATTGAATTTTAAAGGCTTAAAACAATTTTTAATATTAAAAAATGAATTTCCTTACATTTCACTAAATTAATTCTAATAAATCATAGAAAAATCAGAAAAATATAAAATCTATTTCTCTGAACTTCTTCAGGTCAGAGAGATTTATGAAAAATATAAAATCCATTTTTCAACTTTAATTTTATTTTATAATTAATTAACACTCAGAAACTCAAAATAATCATAATAAATAAAATATAATTTAAGAAATCACCAAAATTGGTCCAAATGGTCCTCTGGTCAGTAGGAACATTCCAAAATTTTCTTAAGGACAGAAACCTTACTTTGGTCATGTTGTTGAATTTTTATTGAAAACCCATATTTTTCATATAAATAAATATATAAATTAAATTAAATTCATAAAAATCACATTTTCTCCTCTAATGTCTTAATTGACATGTGAATGAGGTGACATAAAAATTTCAAGCTCATTTGAGCTCAATTTGATGAGTTATGAAATAATTAGGCTTAAAAGGGCATAATAGTAATTAAGAATTTTAACCCCTAATTAATATTTAGGTTTAATAAAGGGGAGGGTAAAATATCTGATTTTAAAATTTTCATTAGATGATTGATACCTAGGGAATTAAGGGGTAGAAACCCATTAATCATCTTGAAAATATTTAAAGTAAAATTTTAATTAATTAAACAATTTGAATTTTGGAAGAATAAGTTAAAATTTGGATTATTAAGATTAGGGATATGATTTAAGAAGATATCAATCCTTTAATTTAAAAATCCCTAAATGATTCACTTTAATAATATTCAACTCTTAATCAAACTCAAAAAATAATAATTGAAATTAATAATTAAATAATGAAAAGGAAAATAAACCTTAATTAAATTAAAAGCTTACAACATTAAGTGACTTGATAATCAAATTGAAATAAATTTAAAACATTAAAATTAATTTGAGATCACTTAAAAGCAAATCTAAAACAAACTTGAGACATCAAAATCAACCTCAAAAATAATTCATAATTAAAAATCAAACCAATTAAAAATTGACCTAAAATATTTCAATTAAATTAAAATTAGATCATTAAAATCTAAATTGAATAATCTAAACACCTCTTTCAACCCAAATTAATATAATACATTGAGATCATTTAAAATGTAAAGAAATTAAAACAACTTGAACACTATTCCAAACTTAAAATTATTAAAATTTTATAACTAAATTAAACCATTTTAAATCATCAATTCCAATTTTAAGTCATTAAAAGCTTTAATAAATTGATTTGCCCTTAAAGGCTTGCGTTATCAAAACTCTTAAATGGAGCATTATGTGAAATGTCACATTACTCATAGGATAATCAAACATCCTAATTCACTGAGCAAGAAGCAAAATTTAATTGAATTCTTGGATGATTAATTCACCGGTACAATAAAATTCATTTGGGCTCAAAATAATCTCAGAAGTATTGAAAAGATGTTTAGGACTTCCTAAACACTTTCTCAATATAATGAGATGTTTTAGAAGAACAACTGAACTTAATTTTTCTTTGATGAAGAAATCATCCTTAACAAAACAAAAGAACCTAGACGTCATAGGAATTGACTAGCTATAGGATTAGGACTTTGGTAGACAACCAGAACCTTTCCTTAGCTTTACCTAGGTACTTGTTGCAAATTATATAAATGCCTTAAAACATGTTCTTTAAGTGTAGCTTGGGATGACGGGAAGACCCTCCAGGTACGCTTTTATCTTATTGCAAGTTACTTACATGTACTGTGCTTTACTTTTCTTGCATGTTAAACAAGATTGTTGCATGAAAACTGAAACCTTTATGATAGCCACAAAACTGAAACCCAAAACTTAAATTAAAAGTCACCACATGATAAAATTCACCTCCACAACATTTCAAAATATAAAACAACTCAAAATTTAATCACAAATAGAACAACAAAACTACAACTATAACTAAATTAAAATGTCTTGTTGGATGATCGGGAATACCTCGGATGGTGTAACCTACGTGTTGCTAACGGATTTCCCACGGTCTAAATGAAAGTGTGGAACTCTTTCAGTTGACTTTAGCAAATTCATCTGGACTAAGTGATTCCGATAAAAATAACGGTGTTGGAATGATGGAACCGTGAGATCTTAACCGGTGTTGTTATAATCAACTTTAAGATTCCCCTAATAAAACATTAAAAACTATTTGGACTTTAAAATTTTTCTAAACCAAAACACTTCTCTCATCTCCTGATTTTCACTTTCTAAAACTAAACCTCTGCAACAACAAGGAGCTTGGAGCATAGTGGGCAGCACGGCCATCGTCGTCAGCAAAACTGGAATCTACATCAGCAAAACCATTCTTAGAATTAAATAACCAAGCTATAGGATTTTGAGGTTGTTTGCCTAGTGCAACATAAATCCTCAACCTTTTCGTTAGGCACTTGCATAATCATTTTGTGCAAATTAAGTCCTAACCGGTCTAAGGATTCCGAGGTAGTCCTTTGGTACGACATAAACCCTCACATCTTCGAGGCTATTTGTGTGATTATATCATGTAAGTATAAGTGCTAATTAACTAAATTGGCAGGATTACAACGTTAAATAAATTCTCAAATTGAAACTAAATAATAGGAATGGTTTGGGAAGTTGCCAAGATTCTTCTTGGATCCTCAGCTTCTCCTACCTCTCTTCCATTGGACTCTTAAAATAAACTGTTCCAAATTTGAGCTAATCCCCTTTGAAATTTCCAAAATCCAATTGTTTGAAAACCTTAAACTTTGAAATTCTTGAGAGCAAAACCACTTATAACTATCGAGAGTTTTCTTAAGTGTCTTCAGACATTTA
The DNA here is from genome assembly GCA_022702705.1 of Papilionanthe hookeriana x Papilionanthe teres. NCBI lineage: Eukaryota > Viridiplantae > Streptophyta > Magnoliopsida > Asparagales > Orchidaceae > Papilionanthe > Papilionanthe hookeriana x Papilionanthe teres. The sequence continues at coordinate 6,251,081 of CM040437.1, forward strand.
AGATGTAATTAACTATAGGGGCTTGCCCTTATAGGGAACTTTAAGAACCCAGGTAATATAAACCCTGCTTAATTCCCTTATATTAAGCAGGGGAACTTGTCGGCTTATAAAATTGGTTCGCAGACCAAATGGATGTCACAAATCTTCTAGTTTATTTAATCGAGCCCCATCGTCAAGTAGTGTGTTTGTCCTTCGAGATAGATACACAGTTTGTGATGTGGTGCTCGTTTATATAAACTATTTGAGATATGAGATAGGCTTGATTTCATATCTTAAAATTTTCAAACTTAAAATTATTTTCAAAATCAAATGCTTCTTTCTAAAACTATATATATATTTAAATAAAATTTGCCAACAATTCCTGTAGGCGACCCCTTTTCAAAAATACACTCAACCTAAAAAATATGCCGACAGCTTCTGGCGACTTCGCTGGGGATTAGTTCCTCTCTCCATTTTGATCTGATGGTTTTGCTTTCATAAATCGGTAGTGAGTCCATACCCCTTTTGGACCAAACTACCATTCTTTCTGTTGGCGTACTACGTTAATTTCTATCTTGAACGGATATAGTCAACTCCTTTTGGATTTTGGAGCCACTGTTTAGACACCCCTAAACAGAGAGGTTCTGAAATCCTTTTTGCCTCTTTCTGAGGTGGGGTGGACCCCTAATAGGTGTTAGCTTAGGTGAGTTCCGTCAGGTTGAGAAATCTTACAAGACTTTCTCTTCCTTTCCAATTCTGAATCAAATCTTTAACCTTTCCTTTAACCTTCCTCCTTTAATCGTTTTTGTTCCTAACAAACAAATTTCGTAATAAACAACCTTTTTATAAACGAACTCTTTTAAATCACAAATACATTATTGTGTTCGAACTCTTTCTTTTTCGTCTTAAGTTTTGCAACAAAAGGAAGCATAATTAGGGACTGACGTTCGGAATTTACCCTGCTAAAAATGACTGCAACAAAGTTAATTTTCTCCTTTACCAATGGAATGGACTTCGTCATCTATAAGGATGAACTGCCTGACAAAGGAATCATCCGTTTTGGACAAGGATTCGACAACACAGATATAAAGTTCACTGATGTCACCCTCTTCACACTAATGGACAAAGTACCAGAAACTGAGGAGCCCGTGATTGAGTTTAACCTGAAATCGACTCAAGCGTTTCCTCCCCTGCAAAGGGTCCTAGCTGAAAGAAGTACCACTATTCGTAGGAGGACTGTGATCTCTACCCCCAACTGTCTGGTTATCTCTGCACCTGCCTCGGCTCCCGCCAAACTGAAAGGGAAGGGAGTCCAAGTTTATGATAAACCTGCCACCATGGAGGGTGCAGATTTTGCTGCAATACCGTCTGTTTTCGAGATTGGGTCCAATTCAAAGTCATAGGAGCAGAAAGATCGCCAAGATCGAGAAGGCTAAGGCTGCTGAAGTTGCTTTTCTGGAAGAGATTCCTGAGGAAGAAGAAGAACTACCTGAAATTTCACCACTGTTGGGAGGAAGTAGGTTCCACCCTCTCTCTGCTGCATCGGATGAAGAAGATGTCCGAAGGATCGCCACTGCATTACCCCGACCTGCATATTATAGTGACTGTAAGAGGAAGAAGGCCAAGACTACGCCGCTTACCCGACTGCGAGCCGTAGTAGAGAAACTAGCTAAGAAGGAAGGGTGCCCCGTATCAGAGATCCTAAGAAGAATGGGGCGAGTGCCAGTTAAATCCTGCCTCGGACCACGAGTGAACCCCGTTACTGCCCCAGAGAGGCCAAGGAAGAAAATGCGAGCTAGTTCGTCTGTTGTCGTATATGGAAACCATATTAGGGAGGACACCACCTACCGACGCACAACCGATAGATCATCTGGTCCCATGCCTTCTACTGCGAGAAGGATTGTGTGGCTACCTATTATTGCTGAACCGATACAAGCATAGTGTTCTGGAAAGAAGAGTCTCGTCAGAAAGCCAGAATCTGAAGAAAGTGCTACTGCATTAAAAGAAACTCCTGAGAAAGAAGTCCAACAGTCATCGCATGACAACCGTGAAACAGTTTGGAAGAGGCCACTAGAGGATGTCATAGGAAAGCTAAAAACGGACATCCAACGGTTGGCAAAGGAAAGAGGAGAAAAATTGGAAACTGAAATAGATTCGTCAGAGTTTATGGATGAAGATTATGCTGAGATCAACATGGTTGAGACACGAGCATCATCAGCTTCGCAAGGTGCTCCGGCAGCAGCGGAAAGAGATGAATCGGAAGTGATGAGAGCACAACTTCAAGAGAAGAATAACACAATTTCCAAAATGGCAAAAAGGATGGAAGAGATGGCTGCCGCTTTAGCCACTCTCCAGAGTCAGGTGCAACCTCAGAAAGAAACACCCCCGGAGGTCAACCATGTTGTGGACGGAGGAAAAGAGATCACATCTGTTAATGGAGATGAACAACCGAAAAAGGATTCTACGCAAAGCATGATTCCCGAAAAAGATATCAAAAACATGGTAGAACAGTAGGTGCGAGAAGCCTTAGCACAGTCTAAGAACGGAGCTTCTATTCAGACGGGTAGACATATCTTGAAGAATTTGATGCGGTCCAATACCCAAAAGGCTTCGTACCACCTCTGTTCAAGACTTTTAATGGAACAGGAAACCCCCGGCAGCATGTTGCACATTTTCGTGCTAGTTGTTGTAATGCCCGTGGGAGCTATGATTTACTCTTTCGACAGTTTGTCAGCAGCCTGTCAGGGATTGCCTTCGATTGGTATGCAGAATTGTCAAATGGCTCAGTTAAGACCTTTTCAGAATTGGAAAACCTCTTCATTAAGCGGTTTACCGGGGCTCGGCACCACATCACTATCGGTGATTTAGTGGTGGAGCAACAGAAACTAAACGAAACTTTGGTGGATTACATACTTTGATGGAGAAACTTAAGCATGAAGTGTAAACCACAACTTCAGGAACAGCCTACGATCGGTATTTTGCTGAAAAGTATCCATGGCCCGATAGCACTTCTCCTTAAAGGATTTATAATCAAGACTTTCGAGAAGTTTCTTAGCAAGGTCGGGAGCTTGCAAGAGGAAGCAAAACAGCTAAGTTTTGTTGACAAGACAGATGAAAAGAAGCCTTTAAAAGCATTTGAAAAGAAATCTGGAATCGTCGCGGCAGTAGATAAGGGCAAGCAGCCAGTGCAGATACAGCTAGAGCAACCACAGCCTAGTTCTCAACCACCGCAACAGACTTACCAACAACCACAACAGATTTATCAGGAACCTCAGCAGGGCTATCAACAGCCTCGGCCAGAGCCACCGGCCATGGCGGCATAGTCGAGCCACTACCTCGTTCGTCATGTCCCTTGGAGGAACTTTTGAACAAGGAGTATCCATTCGAGGTGGAAGCGAGTAGCTAAGATGTTTCGCGAGTTGATGAAGACACCTGATTTTCAATTACCAGATCCCAAAAGCCAGAAGAAGTCAACGAGAAAGATCATCCGAACTACTTCCCTTACCACTGGACGATCGGACACAAGATTGAAGACTGCTTCACTTTTAAGAATTGGCTCGAAGGTAATCTCCGAAGAGGGAACATAACGATCCCGAAGGAATACATGAAGGAACCCCAAAAAGGAGGTTCCATCAAAGTCATTTCAATGAATCCTATTGTTTCGATAAACCCATACATGACTGATGATGGGTGGAACACCGTCTGGACAAAGTCTTCAAAGAAAATCTTGGATCATATCCAGAACGCTTCGGTGCGCGCTTCAACTCAGAGTTTGAAACCTATCGAGCCAGCACTATCACTTGTGATTGAAGAACTACCCCAGAAGGAGGAGAAGATCGTGGAAGAAAAGAAGACCGAGGCTCCAAAGGGTAGACTAGGGGCTGCTTATCCTAGGATGGTTGTTTCCGATTCGGGGGAGAAATCCCTTGGACCTCTGACTCTGTATGATTATTTGCTCGCCCCGGTGGGATCTTATAATGATAAGAGTTTTGGTGTTGGCTACGTTTTGACTGTTTCTAATGATTATGTAACTAAAGACAACCAACCTAATCCGAATCTCGATTCTGATACGATAAACGATTCTCAAATCATACTAAACCTCGATGACCATGGAGAAGGAGAAGACTCTCACAAAGATGGCTACGAAAGCTCAACAAGCAACAAATCTATTTGTGAATTCCAAGGAGTTCCAATCACTATAGAACTGGAGTTATCAGATTCTGAAGCAATTCCAGAAAAGCCAGTCATTCTGATTCAAGAGGAGACACCAGTAGAGTCACCACCAAATTCAGAACAAGTAACTAAAGTCAACCTAAGAAGCAGAAAAGTTCTACCTCCGAGAATGGGTCTAAAGGATAAAGGAAAGCAGGTGGTTGCTCAGGAGGAGCCAACCCCAACAGAAGAATTACCCGTTCGGGAAGAAATCGAGGAACATGGTAATAAAGTGGATTATAACGTGCTCGCCCATCTTAGGAAGCTACCAGCCAAACTGAGCATCTACGACACTCTGCTCCTGTCAAAGGAGATGAGGGAAACTCTGATCAAGGCCTTATTTGATCTAGAGATTTGTTTAGCTCAAATGGTCGATAATTCCTTAGATGAGGTTTGCTCGTTGAAAGAACAGCATGGTGTTGCCTTCACAGACAATGATTTGCTACTTGGAACAGCTGATCACAACCGACCGTTGTACATTTCAGTCACTATTGGAAAGTTAACTCTCTCCAGAGTGTTGGTTGACCTGGGAGCATCAATCAACATAATGAATCTTCGGATGCTAGCATATTTGGAAATTGATGCTCGTGAGCTTAAAGCAGATAAGATGTTATTAAGAGGGTTCAATCAGAAAGGAAAAAGAGCTCTTGGATCGATAACACTATTAATGAAGACCGATGATTTAGCAAAGACAACCGCAAAATTCCATATAATTGATTCTGAGACATCGTTCAACGCTCTACTAGGTCGGCCATGGATCCATGAAAATCGGATGGTACCGTCGTCTCTGCACCAATGCATAAATTAATATGAAGGAGGAGAATAGTGTATCAAAGGTGATTTGCAACCATTCTCCGTGCATGAAATCGGAATTCATGAAGATGCAGCCTACTACGCGCCTGCGAAGAAAACTATCTTCTCTAGAAATACCATACCAAATGAAGCAAAAGAAGTTCGGGATGACGAAGAGCCTGAAATTTTAGTTCAACAGTTACTCACCACTCCCTTACGGCAAGATGGTGAAGGTTTCTCTAGAGCTTACACCCGAGGTCGAGGCCGGGGATGAGGTCGAGGAAGAGACGTTGGAACAATTGGACAAAAGAAACTGATCATCGATGTTGATTGGGAGAACAGTTCTGAAGAAGAAGAAATCAAGAAAGAAGCAGCAACAGTAAGTCAAAAGAAACCACAGTTCAAGATCTCTATCGAAGATGAAAAGAATGAAGAATACAAATTAATGTACGAGAAGATTAACCACTATGTGCATATTATGACCTTGACCCCGATCCATTCTAACAATATCGAGGGTATGGTGGTCAAGGAAGTACATGGCGGTGTTGCTAAGCCGATTAAATTCTACCATGGTGCTTCTTCTTCCAAAATTGAAAATGATGTACAATTTGAAGATGTTGCTTCATCTGAATTAATGGAATTGCCTTTTGAGTGGTATTCTCTCTGTGTTCAGAATTTAATTCAACGTGGTGTCTTACCTAAACAATGGACAAAAGGTCGATCACAACACTTTGAAAAATTATGGAATAATGTCGATCGGCTTCCCAATTCAAAACATGGTCTCGGATTCGGCACAGTAGGATCAGTTGACGACTCAGAGTTTTGCTTGGTTGTCACTTGCGAGCCTAATGAAGACTGCTTAGAAACCTCAGATGATCTCGAAGATCTGCAAATCGGAGACGCTCCTCCAGAATTTGAAGAAGAAATTAAATCTACAATAGACGAGTTAATGGAAGCTAATTTAGGTACTAGCGAAGAGCCTAGGCCGACCTTTGTTAGCTCCTTACTCAATAAAGAAGACTCTGAAGAAATGATCAAGCTATTGATGGAATTCAAGGATTGTTTTGCTTGGAGTTACGATGAAATGTCAGGATTAGCTCCAAAGGTCGCAGTTCACAAGCTAGGAGTGGATCACACTGTCGTTCCAGTCAGAAAAGCTCCGAGAAGAATGCGTCTAAAAATCGAACAACAGGTAATAGCTGAAGTTAGAAAGCTAATAGACGCTAAATTTGTCCGTGAAGAACAATATCCAACTTCTTTAGCCAATGTGGTACCAGTCAGAAAGAAGAATGGACAGATCAGAATCTGCGTAGATTTCAAAGATTTGAACAAAACATGTCCAAAGGATGAATTCCCACTACCAATCCCAGAATTAATGATCGACATTGCCTCAACACATGAATTCTTCTCTTTCATGGATGGATCTTCAGGATACAACTAGATAAAGATGGCACCAGAAGACGAAAAGCTCACAGCCTTCAGAACGCCAATCGGAATATACTGCTACACAGTGATGCCTTTCGAATTGAAGAACGCAGGAGCAACATACCAAAGAGCTATGATGAGAATTTTTTATGATCTCATTCACAACCAAGTGGAATGCTACGTGGATGATATAGTCATCAAAAGCAAATTGAAAGAAGATCATTTGTATGATTTGAAAATTGTTTTCGAGCTATTAAGACAATTTAACCTTAAGATGAATCCCCTAAAATGAGCCTTCAGTGTCGCCTCTGGGAAATTCTTAGGATTTTTTGTCTGACATCGTGGAATTGGAATCGATCCGGAGAAGATTAAAGCTATCTTAGAAATGTCTCCTCCCAAAACCTTGAAAAAACTATGATCCTTTCAAGGAAAATTGGCATATCTTCGACGCTTCATCTCGAATTTGTCAGGTAGGTGTTAGCCCTTCTCCGCATTAGTTAAAAAGGACACCAAATTCATTTGGGAAGAGAAATGCCAGCAGGCCTTCGAGGACATTAAACAATATTTAATGACACCTCCTGTCTTAGAAGCCCTACTCTTGGATAGACCGTTGATACTTTATACCGCAGCTTTAGACGACTCCCTTGGAGCCCTGCTAGCCCAGGTTAATGACGAGGGGAAAGAGAACACCCTCTACTACTTAAGTCGTCGCCTAATTCTGACAGAAGTAAAGTATCCCCTGATTGAGAAGCATTGTTTGGCCCTGATCTTCGCTGCCCAAAAGCTCAGGCATTACATTCTTTCTCATAAGGTCAACCTTATCTCGAAAGTTAATCCATTTCAATATTTGATGACTCGACTGACGCTTGCTGGAAGACTCGCCAGGTGGTCAATGATACTATTGCAATTCAATATAACTTTCATACCGCCTCGTGCTGTAAAGGGACAAGACCTAACAGACTTCCTCACAGCACACCCTTTACCGGCAGAATCGCCTCTCAACAACGACTTGCCTGATGAGCAGATAATGAGCCTAGAAGATCCCGACGATCGACGTTGGAAACTGTACTTCGACGGAGCATCTTCAGCACAGAGGAATAAAGAATTGCAAATGGGTAAGGCAGGAATCGAACTAATATTTATAACACCGGAGCGGGGGATGTTAAGGTACTCCTACCACTTAACAGAACCGTGTACAAACAATGAAGCAGAATATGAAGCCCTTATAACTAGATTGGAATTAACCATTTAGATGGGGATAACGGATATCAACATCTATGGGGATTCTCAGTTGATAATTCAACAGTCGCAAGACAATACAAAATTCTAAAGCCAAGATTCGAGCAGTACTTTCAGTATGCCATAAAATTGTTGGAGCATATTCCGAATGTAACGATCTACAAGATTCGCAGGAGAGAAAATGCTCTTGCATATGTATTAGCCCGCCTTGCAAAAGAATATGCCTGCTTGCAGGATGAATCAGTTGAAGTGTCAGTTCAGGGACGTCAGGTTCTCTCACAGTTCGACGTGGACACTATACACAAGTCAGGAAAAGAAGAAGAAACAATTGCGGCAGTAACAGAAAATGCAGAAGACCGGCGTCAGCCGCTAATAGACTACTTGCAAACAGGGAACCTACTGGATGATAAGTCATTAGCACATCAGATCAAGAAAAGAACTTTGTCTTACGCATTAATAAATAATACACTATACAGAAGGTCTTTCAATCAGATGTGGCTAAGGTGCCTGAGCGAGTCCGAGGCTCGTGAAATTATTAAGGAAGTGCACTCAAGACTTTGTGGCGCTCATCAGTCGGGTCCGAAAATGAAGATGAAGATTAAAAGATTAGGGTACTATTGGCCCTCAATGATGACCGACTACATGAAAGTTGCCAAGAGTTGTCACCAGTGCCAAGTGCATGGAGTGGTTCTACATCAACCTCTAAATGTGCTACATCTGACAATTGCGTCATGGCCATTTGAATGTTCGGGCACAGATAATGTGGACCTAATAGAACCACCTTTTTCAAGAGGACATCACTTCATTCTTGCAGCTACAGATTACTTTTCCAAATGGGCAGAAACAATATCACTCAGAGAAGTGAAAGCACACCACGTGCTACAGTTCTTCAAGAATCAAGTTGTCTATCGTTTCGGGGTACCGCGCAGAATCATTTCAGATAATGGGCCCACGTTGAAGAGTACAAAGATCAACAATTTTGTCAAGAGACACGGGATTGACTGGCGCATTTCGACGATTTACTACCCAAGAGCAAACGGCTTGGCTGAAGCTTTTAATAAAACTCTCGTCCAAATCCAAAAGAAAATTTTGGATGACAACAAAAGAAATTGGCACGAGAAGTTGTTAGAAGCTTTATGGGCCTACAGAATGACTTTCAGAACTCCTACCCAGTCTACGCCTTATGCCTTAGTGTACGGGTCCGAGGCCGTTTTACCCTTAGAGGTTCAGGTTTTGTCACTCAGAATTGCAGTTGCGAACAAGATCACTACAGAAGAAAATGCCAAATTACAACTAGAATAATTGGAAAGCTTAGAAGGGAAACGACTTTCAGCGCAGCAAAATTTGGAACTGTATCAAGCCAAGATGATCCAGGCCCACGATAAACTGGTCCGCCCAAGGACATTCAAAGTCGGTGATTTGGTTCTAGTACTCAAAAAACCTATTCTTGCACACCGCAAGATAGGAGGTAAATTTAACCAACTTGGGAAGGGCCGTTCGTGGTCGAGACAGTCTACTCAGGGGGTTCCTACCATCTTGTTAACCATCGTGGAGAACGACCTATGCTTCCAATTAATGGATGATATTTGAAGAAATATTACGCAGCCTGATGTTTCGAAGGGTGGACTTTAAAAGTGGAGTCTCATTCCAAGAAACACGGGTAGAGTAGTCATTTGTGACTGGGTCCAAACCCAAAATAAAATGGATGATAAAATAAAAATCATTAACAAAAAATGTGTTAAAAAGAAAATATGTGAAATGATAAAATTTTGATCTTTTTCTTTAAATCAATTCATTCCTGATCTATCCTCATCTCTTCCTACTTCCTTTAAAATTTAAAAGAAGTAAATAAATTTTTCATTAATAAATGTTTTCTTATTGTTCTTTTTCTTAGTACAGCCCCTTATCCTTTCCTTGTTTTTCGCAGGGAAATGTCGAATGGGTGGTTGGTTCTGAACGTTAAAAATGGCGTGAGTCTGGCACTCGATGAAAAGAGGATGAAGGACGGAGCCGTGATTGAAATTGACTCTGATTTCACACCAGTCGGGCTACAATATGAAGAAACCGATTGGACTGCGGTTGATCGGGAAGAGCTCCGCGATCATACGATGATGAAATTGGGTGACCCAGGTCAGCCGTCTACTAGCAAGAAAAGAAAAGCAAACGCTGCTCATGCAACGGGAGAGAATAAGAAAACGAAGTCCCTGGTTGCTACAGCAGAGGGCAGGCTTGTCACTGTCATGCCTACAGAAATTCAAGAAGTGAGGAGAGCCACTCTCACTCCTACTCAACGAAGAAACAAGAACTGTCGCATTCACAAGATGCTGACTAAGCTGGCAGCAGATCAGCATGAAGAGACAGTTGCTACCGTCAATACAAATACTTCGAAGAAATTGGTTCGTCAGGAGCCAGAAAGGAGGAAGTCAATTCCAAGAACAGCAGAAAGGATGAAAGAAATCCCGAGGAAAATGGACAAGGAGATAGTACCACGACGCCAAACAAAGCTACCAGTTTTGAAGAGTCTTGTTGCGAAAGCAACCCTGGAGGATGTCCCGACAGAGACTATCCCCGAGGAGCTGAGACATGCAGGAGAGCGTGCTGGGGTTTAGCCGTATGTCCCGTAGTATGTTACCAGACCCCGAGGACTTCAGATAATCTCAGAATACAATATGGAGAAATTACAACAAGTTGAAAAGAAAACTTTTGAATACTTCGAGAGAATTCGAGGCAAGAGGGTCAACATCTTGGATGGCCTTGAGCTACATACGGATGTGTTCTCAGATTACGAACAATAGCAGATTGTAGACTGCATTATCGAGCTTCAGAAAATGGGCCGAGCTGGTCGTCTGAGGGAGAAAACCTATTCAGAGCCCCAAAGATGGATGCTAGGAAAATGAAGAGTTACTATCTAGTGCGGGTGTTGCTACAACTTCGCAGAAGACAGAAAAGGAAATCCACCAGGGATACTCCGTCACAGTGAGGTGGATCCGATGCCAAGAATTATAAAAAGAATGGTAAAAAGGATAGTGACATGGAGGGTATTGCCTGCAGATTGCATACCCAACAGATGCATCATTAACATTTACAAGGAGGGTGACTACATACCTCCACACATAAACCATCATGACTTTGTCAGACCTTTCTGCACAGTCTCTTTTGTCAACCAGTGTAATATCATGTTCAGATCTAACCTCCGGATAGTGGGCCCTGGAAAATTTCAAGGGCCGGTGGAAATACCACTACCGGTAGGTTCCGTCATAGTATTAAAAGAAAATGGAGCGGACATAGCAAAACATTGCATTCCAGGAATGCCTGTTGAACGAATCTCCGTCACTTTCAGAAGGATGGATGATAGAAAGATGCCTTTTCATTTTCAGCTAGATCCAGAATTAGAGAGTCTCCGGCCCTACGAGCTGTCAGTTGCATGGGAGATAGCACACCTCCAATGCACATCCGTACGGCATTCCTGCCAAGGGTGGCTTGGAAGGTGATGTTATTGTCCATGTATCTTACTATTCAGACATGGATTTTGACAAATGCTTTTGGAAGAATCAATAAGAATCTTACACAATCCATTTTGGATTTATGAGGATTGTATGAGCTGCTGAATTTTCAAGGAACATATCATCATGTTTTGGATCAAGTTGCATGATGTATTTTCAACAGATTGGAATGAGAATGATCATGTCATGTTCTGCCTTCACCTCTTTTTGTGCAAATTGACTGGGAAACTCCATTAAGCTAAATGAACTTCGAACAAAGAACGAAAAGAGAAAGAAAATGAATAAGGAACTCCTTTTTAAGAATTTGAATGTCAAAATAAACTGCAAATAAACACGAACTCCAAATAAACAAAAATAAAATTGAATTACTAAAACAAATCTAAACCTCAGACTGGTTTTCATTCTGAATCCTTCAATTCCAACCTTTCAATTCTCCTTCCTCTGTGTGTTAGAGGATCTACTAGTCCTATTGACACGGAGCCATAAACTTTGTTCGATTTGGTTCTGATGACATGGGATTGGGTCCCTCTTCATACAGATCAAACTTCCGAGACTAGAGCCGAACTTCCAGTTCTCTTCGAGGCTAGAGCCAAACTTCTAGCTCTCTTTCAAATTTTTGAGGCGGAGCCGAACTTCTAGTTCTCTTCGAGGCTAAAGCCGAACTTCTAGCTCTCTTTCAAATTTCAGAGGCTGGAGCCGAACTTCCAGTTCTCTTCGAGGCTAGAGCCGAACTTCTAGCTCTCTTTCAAACTTCCGAGACTGGAGCCGAACTTCCAGTTCTCTTTGAGGCTAGAGCCGAACTTCTAGCTCTCTTTCAAATTTCCGAGGCTGGAGCTGAACTTCCAGTTCTCTTCGAGGCTTGAGCCGAACTTCTAGCTCTTTTTCAAATTTCTGAGGCTGGAGCTGAACTTCCAGTTCTCTTCGAGGCTAGAGCTAAACTTCTAGCTCTCTTTCAAATTTCACAGGCTGGAGCCGAACTTCCAGTTCTCTTCGAGGCTAGAGCTGATCTTCTAGCTCTCTTTCGAATTTCCAAGGTTGGAGCCGAACTTCCAGTTCTCTTCAAGGCTAGAGCCGAAATTTTAGCTCTCTCTTTCAAATTTCCGAGGTAGGAGCCGAACTTCCAGTTCTCTTCGAGGCTAGAGCCGAACTTCTAGCTCTCTTTTAAAATTTCAAGACTGGAGCCGAACTTCTAGTTCTCTTCAAGGCTAGAGCCGAACTTCTAGCTCTCTTTCAAACATCCGAGGCTAGAGCCGATCTTCCAGTTCTCTTCGAGGCTAGAGCAGAACTTCTGGCTCTCTCTTTCAAATTTTTGAGGCTGGAGCCGATCTTCCAGTTCTCTTAGAGGCTAGAGCCAAACTTCTAGCTCTCTCTTTCAAATTTCTGAGACTGGAGCTGAACTTCCAGTTCTCTCCGAATATGGAGCTGAACTTCCAGTTCTCTTCGAGACTAGAGCCTAAATTCTAGTTCTCTTTCAACTTCCGAGGTTGGAGCCTAAATTCCAACTCTCTTCTTCGAGACAAGAGCCTAAATTCTAGTTCTCTTTCAATTTTTGAGTCTGTAGCCTAACTTCCAACTCTCTTCTTGAGGCTAGAGCCTAAATTCTAATTCTCTTCAAATCCCGAGGTTGGAACCTAGGTTCCGATGCTCACCTCAAATCTTGGATTTCCACGAAATCCCTCTCGAAATAAATCTTGAATTGAACTTTAATCGGAATTGAAACTCAAACAAAAATCCAAACTCACACATTAAAAACTTGAAACAGAAAATGAAATGAATCTAAAATCGAATCTCTCTAGATCTTGTGATCTGGAATTCACTTCCCTTTCTCTTCCCCAGCGAGATTTCTGGAATCTTCAATCTTGGAGATTTACCTGATACACCCCAAAGAAAATTTTTCTAAACTTCATTCTAAGTGTGTCACTTAGACGTCTGTATTGGTTCTGTTGATATTTTCGGTCAACACCAATATGTGCGGTGTGCTTAGTCAGCACACCACACCTATTGGGGGTTCATTTGTTGACCTCATTTTTGATGAGGTCTGATCTCTCTCCTTAGTACTTAGGATCTAGCCTTAGGCTTTCCCTTTGACTATCCTAGAGGACTAGAAATGGGACCCATCACTTAGAAATTCAAACACTTCTTGGCTCCCTTCAAACCCCACAAGTTTGATTGTAAACCCCTAAGCCACTTGAAGGGTTAAAATCAAATGTGGAGTTTTAAAGGATGAGTTTCCTATAGGACACTTTGGCCTTAGGACTACTCTGGGTGGCCTGGTCTTGGTGAGGGTAAGCTTGCACACACCTCACTCCCACACACACATTCCAAACCCTAAAACTACCTTTAGCCAATTTGACTTCCCGACTCATGTAGGCAACTCATATGGATGGACCTTGACCTCTAGGCCCCTGGCTAAGAGGGTTAGGAACAACATAGTGAATGCCTAAAATGAACCCTCTCATGACTTTTGTGAGCTTAATATGGCTTCATGGCTCAACCAAAATGATTTCATTTCACTCACACTTGATCAATCTTTACTTTTCCAAAATTTCAATTTTTCACCCCCAGGACCCTAAACCCACCAAGCCTACTTTGCAAAATTGCCTAAATTACCCAAAATTTGCAAAATTGCCTAAATTACCCAAAATTTGCAAAATTGCCTAAATTACCCAAAATTCCTCAAAACTAATCTTAAACATTTCCCCTCACTCAATTTGATCATCCATGGGCAAATATACCAAAAATTCTGAAAATACCCCCCAATACCCTCCAAATACCCAAAATACCCTTTTAACCCAAAAATTCCAAAAATTCAGAAAATTCCTAGAAAATTTCATAACATCCCAAATATTCCCAATTGCATTTTGTTCAACTACACCATAAGCCAATTTTGTCAATTTGGCTCACTTTTACCAAAACCCCCAATTTGACCCATTCTTAATCCAAAGTGAACCCAATGTCCCACAAAACCACTCCAATTGACCACAATTTTGATCCAATTCAATTCTAAGCTTCAATTTAATATCCCCAATATTAATTTAGACCAAATCAAAACCCGATTTTATCAACATCTGGATCAAATTTCAATTTGAAGCTTAAAGCCTAATTTTGGCCCATGACCTAAACTTATCCCAAACCAACCCAACTCAACTCCAATTAGCCCCAAATCTTTTCCTAAGCCTTCCTAACACCCCCACAAACAAAACACTAACTTGATTTGCCCAAAATTTGAACCAAAACTTCACTCAAATCTAACCCAAATCATAAATCCCCAATTTGGCCTAAAGTCCACCATGAATCCAAATAGGCCCAAATCCCAAAACCAAAGCCCATCCAAAGTTGAAAGCTCTTTGTTACACACCCACAAACATTTCTCAACATTAATTTTACATCAAATCTAACATTAGCCCAACATTAGCCCAAGTTAGCCCAATTTGCCCCACTTTGACCCTATCACTAAGGAGGCCCAAATTGAACCCATTTCAACTCCAAATGACACCAAACCTTTTCCAAATCACTCATGATACATCCCTAAACAAAACTCAACATTTATTTGGCATGATCCTTCACAAAACTTTCATCTAAAAGCCCATTTTAAAATCTAAAAGCCCACTTCCATAAAGCCTTTAAAAGCCCATTTTTACCAAAGTTCAAAAAGACCAAAATTTATTCTAAAGCCCATGAGAAATTCCCATCATCATCCTTTTAATTGAAATCATCCCTAAGTCCTAAATCAATAATCATATAATTCCAAATAAAGCCTCATGCCAATTTCCCCTAAATCCATCAAAATTCCAAATAATCCATTTTCATGAAATTGAGCCAAGCCATAGGCTAGCCATGAAGCCATCCTTAAGCCCCATGCAAGCCATGTGAGTGATGTTCATGTGACCATACCATATTGGGAAAAAGGAGGGAGTCCTTTAATGATTCCCTTAAGAGTGATTAAACATTTTCATGCTTCCCCTAAACCATGCTTAAACTTAAATATGCTTAGATGGTGACTTCTCCCCACTAAACTAGCTGACTTACCTGACCTCCCTCAGCCCAAATCAGTCCCTTGTTGGGTGCGCCAAACCCAAATCCATGACTTGGACACATTTGAACCCAAAATAGCCATTTCCCCATACCACTTAAATCAATTACTTTACACATGGCTAACCCCCATTGTTTGCACAAAACTCAATCCTTGGACTCACTAAGTCGAGATGGTGACCTGACCCTGCCGGCCAGCCGCTTGGATCGCCGGAAAATGCCATGGTCGAGAGCTCCATGTAAGCCAAACTCCCAAATTCTCCCTGGCTGAGTTGCCCCATGCCCAATGGCCACTGTAGCTGTTCTTCCCTTGACCAAGGCAGCTGATCCCAAGCCCATACTCCCCCTGGGAAGCCCTCTAGCCAGCTCTATTTAAACTTCACCCTTTCTCGGCCAAACTAGGTGATGAACCAGAGCTTAACAAAACACTGCCAAAATTGCTCCAGGACCTTCTCCTAACCCAAAGCAATTGATTCCCAGTGTCCCTTTTCCCTAATCCCCATTAACAGAGCTCAATTTCTCAGTCAAAATCCACCCAAAAACTAGGACAACTCTAAAACCTCCACCAAAATAAAATTTAACTCACCCACACCTGCACAAGACCTAGAGAAGGAGTTCCCCAGTGAAAGCCCCCTCACCAGGCCAGCCATCCTCTCTATTAGCCAAGCATTGAAATCGGCCTTGGTCACTTTCATACCTAGGCAATTCCCCAAAGCTAGAATCTGGAGCTTCCTTGGGTGTAATCGAAGGTGCTAGAACTCTCTGATTGAAGCTTCACTTCTCAGAGCCAAGGTATGGACCTCTTCTTCCTCCCGAGATTCCAGTGAATCTCTATTTTCCTTGGCTTAATTTCATAGCACATAAACCATATATATGTGTTCGTTTCCTCAAGACGAATCCATAGAGCATAAGAACACAAAAATCCATTGAGAAACGAGAGAGATCTTAGGGTTTGAGTGTGGAAGGCTCTCGGGACACACCAGCCTGAGACGATGATCGGCCGCCGTTGGATCGAGCGTGTATCGAATGGACGGTGCAGATCTCGTTGGATGAGTGAACAGGACATGAACCGCGGGCCCCCGGAGCGCTGAGTAAGATGGCAGTGTCGAATAGGAAGGCGACACGTGGGCTTTCAGAGCTGCCGAGGATGAGTCGGCGCCGCGTGGATAAGTAGATAAATAGGGTATTTTTGATTTATTTAATTACCTAGAACTTCAAAAATCCATAACTTTGCATAGAAAAATCATAAAAATAAACTAAAAACCCTCTTGCTCAGTGAACAGAGGAGAATAATATGGAAAAAGAATTGAGTTAATTTGATGATTATTTTATTTTTAATTAATTATTTACTTATTTCAATGTTTTAATTCTCCATTTGCATAGACAATTAACCATGGCATGAGACCATAAGGCTTTTGTAGCCTCTGATCTTGGGAACATCCCCTGAATTTTTCAAGGTCAGAGGCCACCTCTATGGTAAGTTATTGATTTTTCAAATTTTTGTGTCTGTTTTAATATTTTAATTCCATAAATTAGCATGTTACATAGAAAATTCTGGGAAAATTAGGGGAAGTATCTTAAGACCAGAGGACCCTAGGAAAATTATGGTTTGAGTTAATTCATTAAGAATAACCCTAATTGGCCTAAATACTCAAAATGGAATTTTAATTAATTAAGAGTAGCCACACATCAAAATAACTTGAAAACAATTCTCCACAGGTCTTTAGGATTAGAGGGACCTCACATAAAAATTTGAGATCAATTGGAGGTGATTAGCCCCACTAAATGGACTAATTAAGTTACATGACGAAAATTAAATTTTAAAAATTCACAACTTCAAAAATACATTTTAAAAATTCACCAAAATGGTTTTGGGGCTTCTCTGATGTTAGGGGAGTCTAAGAAAGTTAAAATTAAAATTTTCTAAAAATCTTCATTTTTAATCATAATTTAATATTTTAATAATTAAAAAATAATAAAAATCATAAAAATATTAAAAATCATAAAAATGTCATATTTTGCTTCCTAATCACTTCGAAATAAACCAAATATTTTTCCTAAGTCTATAGGTTAAGATATTGAATTTTAAAGGCTTAAAACAATTTTTAATATTAAAAAATGAATTTCCTTACATTTTCACTAAATTAATTCTTATAAATCAAAAAAAATCAGAAAAATATAAAATCTATTTCTCTGAACTTTTTGTGGTCAAACAGATTTATGAAAAATATAAAATCCATTTTTCAACTTTAATTTTATTTTATAATTAATTAACACTCCAAAACTCAAAATAATCATAATAAATAAAATTTAATTTAAAAATCACCAAAATTTGTCCAAATGGTCCTCCGAGTCGGTAGAAATATCCCATAATTTTTCTAAGGATAGAAACCTTAGCTTGGTCATGTTGTTGAATTTTTATTGAAAACCCATATTTTTCATATAAATAAATATATAAATTAAATTAAATTCAGAAAAATCATATTTTCTCCTCTAATATCTTAATTGACATGTGAGTGAAGTGACGTAAAAATTTCAAGCTCATTTGAGCTCAATTTGATGAGTTATGAAATAATTAGGCTTAAAAGGGCATAATAGTAATTAAGAATTTTAAAATTAATGTTTAGGTTTAATCAAGGGGAGGGTAAAATATCTGATTTTAAAATTTTCATTAGATGATTGATACCTAGGGAATTAAGGGGTAGAAACCCATTAATCATCTTGAAAATATTTAAAGTAAAATTTTAATTAATTAAACAGTTTGAATTTTGGAAGAATAAGTTAAAATTTGGATTATTAAGATTAGGGATATGATTTAAGAAGATATCAATCCTTTAATTTAAAAATCCCTAAATGAATCACTTTAATAATATTCAACTCTTAATCAAACTCAAAAAATGATAATTGAAATTAATAATTAAATAATGAAAAGGAAAATAAACCTTAATTAAATTAAAAGCTTACAACATTAAGTGACTTGATAATCAAATTGAAATAAATTTAAAACATTAAAATTAATTTGAGATCACTTAAAAGCAAATCTAAAACAAACTTGAGACATCAAAATCAACCTAAAAAATAATTCATAATTAAAAATCAAACCAATTAAAACTTAACCTAAAACATTTCCATTAAATTAAAATTAAATCATTAAAATCTAAATTGAATAATCTCAACACCTCTTTCAACCCAAATTAATATAATACATTGAGATCATTTAAAATGTAAAGAAATTAAGACACCTTGAACACTATTCCAAACTTAAAATTATTAAAATTTTATAACTAAATTAAACCATTTTAAATCATCAATTCTAATTTTAAGTCATTAAAAGCTTTAATAAATTGATTTGCCCATAAAGGCTTGCGTTATCATAACTCTTAAATGGAGCATTATGTGAAATGTCACATTACTCATAGGATAATCAAACATCCTAATTCACTGAGCAAGAAGCAAAATTTAATTGAATTCTTGGATGATTAATTCACCAGTACAATAAAATTCATTTGGACTTAAAATAATCTCAGAAGTATTGAAAAGATGTTTAAGACTCGTCCTAAACACTTTCTCATTATAATGAGATGTTTTAGAAGAACAACTAAACTTAATTATTTTTTTATGAATAAAATCATCCTTAACAAAACAAAAGAACCTAGACGTCATAGGAATTGACTAGCTATAGGATTAGGACTTTGGTAGACAACCAGAACCTTTCCTTAGCTTTACCTAGGTATTTGCTGCAAATTATATAAATGCCTTAACATGTGCTTTAAGTGTAGCTTGGGATGAAGGGAAGACCCTCCAGGTACACTTTTATTTTATTGCAAGTTACTTACATGTACTTCGCTTTACTTTTCTTGCATGTTAAACAAGATTGTTGCATGAAAACCGAAAACTTTAGATAGCCACAAAACTGAAACCCAAAACTAAAATTAAAAGTCACCACAAGATAAAATTCACCACCACAACATTTCAAAATATAAAACAACTCAAAATTCAATCACAAACAGAACAATAAAACTACAACTATAACTAAATTAAAACGTCTTGTTGGATGATCGGGAATACCTCGGATGATGTAACCTACATGTTGCTAACAGGATTTCCCATGGTCTAAATGAAAGTGTGAAACTCATTCAGTTGAGTTTAGCAAATTCATCTGGACTAAGTGAATCCGATAAAAATAACGGTGCCAAAATGATGGAACCGTGGGATCTTAACCGGTGTTGTTATAATCAACTTTAAGATTCCCCTAATAAAACATTAAAAACTATTTGAACTTTAAAACTTTTCTAAACTAAAACAATTCTCTCATCTCCTGATTTTCACTTTCTAAAACTAAACCTCTGCAACAACAAGGAGCTTGGAGCATAGTGGGCAGCACGGCCATCGTCGTCAGCAAAATTGGAATCCACATCAGCAAAACCATTCTTAGAAATAAATAACCAAGCCATAGAATTTCGAGGTAGTTTTCCTAGTGCAACATAAATCCTCAACCTTTTTGTTAGACACTTGCATAATCATTTTTTGCAAATTAAGTCCTAATCAGTCTTAGGATTCCAAGGTACTCGTTTGGTACGACATAAACCCTCACATCTTCGAGGCTTCTTGTGTGATTATATCATGCAAGTATAAGTCTTAATTAACTAAATTGGCAGGATTACAAAGTTAAATAAATTCTCAAATTGAAAACAAATAATATGATAGTTTGGGAAGTTGCCAAGATTCTTCTTAGATCCTCAGCTTCTCCTACCTCTCTTCCATTGGACTCTTAAAATAAACTGTTCCAAATTTGAGCTAATCCCTTTTGAAATTTCCAAAATCCAATTGTTTGAAAACCTAAACTTTGAAATTCTTGAGAGCAAAACCACTGATCACTATCGAGAGTTTTCTTAAGTGTCTTCAGATATTTAATATGTAATTAACTATAGGGGCTTGCCCTTATAGGGAACTTTAAGAACCCAGGTAAAAAAAACCCTGCTTAATTCTCTTATATTAAGCAGGGGAACTTGTCGGCTTATAAAATTGGTTCGCAGACCAAATGGATGTCACAAATCTTCTAGGTTATTTAATCGAGCCCCATCGTCAAGCAGTGTGTTTGTCCTTCAAGATAGATACACGGTTTGTGATGTGGTGCTCGTTTATATAAACTATTTGGGATGTGAGATCTGTTTGATTTCATATCTTAAAATTTTCAAACTTAAAATTATTTTCAAAATCAAATGCTTCTTTCTAAAACTATATATATATTTAAATAAAATTCGCTAACAATTTATGTAGGCGACCCCTTTTCAAAAATACACTCAACCTAAAAAATATGTCGACAATCTTAAAGAAACCCACTAACACAAATCAACATATTTTTAAAGTTGTAGTGTTACTTGAGGACAAGTAATGTTTAAGTTTGGGAGAATTGATTCACTTAAAAATTAAAAATATTTAGTGTAAATTTCTAGCTCATTTTAAGCATAATTGTTAATGATATTACACTTTAAAGGAGTGTATTTTGCATATTTTTATCTTCAGGTACAAGAAATGGACTTTTGGTTAGAATGAAGCAAAAACGATGAAATTTGGAGTCAAATTGAGAAAAGAAGAAAATTTTGATCTTTCACATTTTGATCTAACTTTCTATGTATAATTTACTATATTTATCACATCTTCTGTGAAATTATACTTTAAAGAATTGTTATTTTTATGTCTATTTTGTAGGTATACCAATTTGGAGCGCAACAGAGCTGAAACAGAGTGAAACGAAGTTGAGACGGAGTGAAAAGGTGTAAAATAGGGGAGCTGCCAGAAGGATGGCGCCTAGGCACTAGGCACCAGTCATGATGAGAAAACGGCTCCTAGGTGCTGGAAGGTGCATAGACACCAGAAATGGTTAAGAATAGTTTTGGATAGATTTTAGTGGTTCCAGGATGTTCTAGAAGGTCCTAGATGGCATTGCACACCCTAATAAGTCATGTAATCAAACCAAACACATTTGAATAAAGAGATGTGTCTCTTGGAACAAAAAGGTGTCTCTTGGAGTAAAGATGTGTCTTTTGGAAAAATGAGTTCTTTTGGCTTCTCTATAAATAGAGGGGCATGTCATCTCTCATGACAAGTTAAAGAGAGTGTCTTAGAGAGTCTTTTAAGAGAAGTTTGGGTGTGCCTCTTCTAAAAGGCGTGTGCGTGAGTGTGTGCGAGAGTAGAAGATGTAGAATTCCAAATTTTTTAGAGGGATTGGTGGGGGATTTTGAAAGAAATATGTAAGAAATGTACGAGCAGTACTTGGATTGGAAGGAGACTTTGGTGGAGAGATTTTCTTCTTTCAAAGGGAAAAAACTAAGTATTTTGTCCTTCATTATCTTGTAATTATTGTAAAAACTTTCTTGTGAATTTTCTTTGATCTAATAAAATTTTTCTATTGTGTTTTATCAATGCTTAGAAAGTAGTTTTCTTTACTCTTTTCTTTTAATATGAAGTAGTGACATGTGTAGGAAAATTATTTTTATGATATAATTATTTTTACTTTAATGTGATGAGTAATTTCTATATTTTTTCATTAACATGGCTTAGGTGGCAATAATTATGTTAAAATCTGTTCTAAATGAAACTAAAATTTGGTAGAGTGGTGATCTCATAACTTAAGTGCACGCACATTGATCGGCTGGCTATTGTAAAATAGTTTAGGCGACGATGCAACTTTTAAGGAAATGTAATTTAATGATCAGATTCTATTAGATGCTTCTAGGTGATAGATAGTTGCATAAAACTAATAGATTACTAAGCGTACTTATACACTCAGAAGAGGTTAGGTAGACATATGCTCCTTGTTGGCACATAATTTATTACTTAATTCTATCAATCCTTTTACTTCTTATGCCATCATCTTAGTTTTGCTTTTCTTTTGCAATGAAATAGATGCATGTTAAAGAATTTAGATTTTCTTAGAAATTCTCATATTTCATAAATATGATGATATTTTTACTAGATCTTCATTTACTTTACAAATTAGCAAATTGTATTGTTAAAATTTGTGGTGAAACTTATAGAACTAAAAGGGCTAAGATTTCTTAGCTAGTAAGTATCACATTTCACTTTGGAAAGAGCAGTGGTGATTATCTAATGGGGAGTACAAATAAATAGGGAAATAAGATTTAATGAGCTTATAATTCATGTTTCTAGAGTGACATTCTAGATTATTTATCAATTTTTTGAAAGTTTGGTAAATGGGTCACTGGTAGGTGTTGACCTTACTTTTGACTTTCTCTTTATGACTTTCTTAGAATACTAGCAATAGAACCCTACAACATAGAAATTTCACATGCTTGCTTCCCTCACTTAGAATTTTCGTATGCTTAAAGCCTAACCTCCAGCTTTTGGGAGGAAGAGACCCAGCATAAGGAAGTCTTAGTGGGATTCATATATGTGGTCAATCCTTAGGATAAACCCTGGGAGTTTTGGAGCACATTCACACCTACATTTACACCTACACATCACACTTTATACTCACAATTCTAAACCAAACACATCCCATTTTAATTCCTTAACTCTTTGGAAACTCATATGGGTGGTCCCACCAACTTTAAGCTCGTGGCTAAAATGATTACGACCAACACATAGAGGACCAGAAGCGGGATTTCCTTGGTCCATGACTAAACCAAAATGTTCCCATTTCTCTTACCTTCAAGCCATTTCAATTTCCCTAAAATTTCACTTTTTGCCCCAAATTACTAAATTGCCCTTTAAAAGGCCCCAAATCCCAAAATCTCCCAGAATTACCCAAGCTCTTTGAAAGCTATTCCAGGACATTCCCCATGTCACACTGAGAATTTTGACTATAAACATGTCATACTTTCGAGCTACCTTTGGGTGCCTCGACACCAAAAATGATTGATACTTAAAAAGCGTTATGGTACTCGTAAAACTTCCACATTGATTTGAAATGCCCTCGGACACTTTCATTCGACTCCAAATTTCATTTTGAACTACCTTAAGCTTTTAGTTCAACCTTTCAACCACTTATCCCAAAAATCTCCAAAAATAACAAAATACCCCCTCCTAGCCCAAAATTCTAAATATTCATAAAAATTCCCAAAAATTCCCAAAAATTTCAAATACTTCACAATCCCTTAAAAATAAAATCCATTTTTCAAAATGATCGATGGAAAGCCAGAATTTCAAGATGAATCGAATTCGACGTATTTTATACCCGCGCGACGATGAAGTTGTCCGAACGACCTCGGATTGCAAAATGAACTGCGCCAATGCGTCCAAAATGTCAAAATTACTTGGAAATGATATATAACTTAGTATGGTTTTGCACAAGAGAAAACAGCTTGAAATTCGGCGCTATTTCATTAAATAATTAAAATATTACATATTAAACACCTAGATCCCTAATCTTAACTCACGCACACCAAACTCACGCTACACCATCACTCTCCCCATTTTCCCTCTCGATCGAGGAAACCCTTGCCGAACCCCCTCCTTCCCATTCGCAAACAGCCGAGCCCAAGCAAGCCCTAGTTGAACCCCTCCCCCTTTCTTGCGTGAAAAGAAATGGCAGATTCTCCTCTGGCTTCCATCCCATCTCATGGAAGCAAGCCATCACCTCCTCCCGGGACTCGTCACTTCTTTCAACGAATTTTCTTGTCACCATCACTTCAATGGAGTTTTAATTGCTGTACACTTTATGGACCAATGTTTTTTACCCATAGGTCGATTGGAGGGCTTCTTCTTCTTCTTCTTCCTTTTGGCTATAAAATATCTACCCATTTGCTTGTTTTTGGGTTGGCCAAAATTTGCAAGGACGGGAGGTTCTGTCCAAATTTTCTTTGGTTTAAAGCTAGGGCAAATGCTTGTTTGTTCCTTGTTTGGGTTAGGTTCTTTGGCATTTTTGTTTGTCCCTTTAGCTTGGTTGTTCATTTTGGCCATTAAGGTATAAATTTCTTCTCCCATGGCTTAACTTTTGTTGTTTTTGGCTAAGGAAATACATGGCAAAAAATTTTGAGTTTTTGGTTAGGTTTTGAAGTTATTCTTCATGAAAAAATTTTGAGTTAAAGTTGGAGTTAATTTTATTGTTCTTTTCTTTCTTTCCTACTTTAAGTTTCAGGGCTGTACTTGATGCCAATGTTTGAAGTAAGAAAAGGAAAGAAAGAAAATAAAAAAAGGAAAAAAAGGTGATAAAGAAAAGAAGGCGTGATAGCTAGGTTGCATGGAATGTGATAGACTTGCTTTAACTATGTTTTTCCTAGGCTTGACACACATTGTTTGGAAGATTTGGCTTACTCTACCCATGCTCCTTCAAGCTTAATACATGTTAGTTGGAAAGTTTGGCATGCTTGATTTATGATTATTAAACATGTTTTAGCCTTGGGGCTTTGCATTTTGAAACATGAAAGGATTTATTCATTATGTGCAATTTTCGGATCTTAAAATAACCACATGTATAGCACTCAAATTTTGGAGATATGTGTGCCTCTTTTTACTTATTTCATCAAGTCTTTACATATATAACATCGAAACTTTTTTTTTATTATTATTATTTTTGCACATA
Source organism: Papilionanthe hookeriana x Papilionanthe teres (assembly GCA_022702705.1). Taxonomy (NCBI): domain Eukaryota; kingdom Viridiplantae; phylum Streptophyta; class Magnoliopsida; order Asparagales; family Orchidaceae; genus Papilionanthe; species Papilionanthe hookeriana x Papilionanthe teres. Next base: position 6,275,810 of record CM040437.1, read on the forward strand.
TTTCATCTCATCCTATGCATAATGAGGTGTTTTGTTGGTAAGAACTTGGAAGTTTAGTGTGCTTGGCATTTGTTGGCTTACATGTAAATGATTTGATGAATTTTTTTGCAATTTTTTTATTCCAAAATATTCACTTGTAATATCCAAAAGCGAAGCCATGGGTGCTTGTTTTTCACTTATTTCATCAAGTATTCACATTTATAACATCCAGGCATCAATTTTACTCATATTCCACCTCATCTCATGCATAAAAGGTTGGTTTTACTTGTAGGAACTTGTAGTCCTCCTTTTTTTCATACAAGTCATTTGATGGTTAAGAAATATTCACATAAACCTCACTTTTCACATTCACTTCATTCAATTTTAAAATATTCACATACATCTCACCTAAACTTAACTTTTCACATAACTCCACTCAATTTTGAAGTATCTACATGCTTCACATTTTCTCTATTTTCATTATGTGTTGATGTGCTACACTTGAAGGGTTATGCATATTTAGTTCCTCTTATGGTTGATATGCTTTGCGAGCTATTTTGAAACATTTTCATCATGTGTTTAGCACTCTCTTAATTAGCCTTGGGCTCTTTCATATGTACATCTTTAATGTTGAATGCTTATGGGAATATTTAGCATGAAGGGAAAAGTGGAAAAGCAAGCTTGTTTGTTGGAAAGTGTAGACTCCATGTGTAGGCCTCATGAACAGAAATGTGGTGTCTTTTCTTTTCACTTGATACTTGTATATTTGAAGATTTATGAGACACTTTTGGAAATAACTATTGACATCAAATACTTGTTGGAAGAGTTGGGTATTGTTACATGTATACTTGTTGTGCTTTTTTTTATTATATTTATTGCATATGGGAAAGAGTGCTTTGACTCCTTTGCCGCTCCTACATAAAAATCTGTATTGGTAGCCTTCTTATATGATGGGTTACATTGTTTCTATGCCACCGCTACATAAAACTCTGCATTGGTAGCCTTTTTATATGTTGGTTTGCATCGTTTCTATTTCCGCCCCTACATAAAAATTTGCATTGATAGCCTTCTTATATGTTGGTATACATTGTTTCTATGTTGCCCCTACATAAAAATCAGCATTGGTAGCCTTCTTTATAGTAGGAAGAATTGAATTTTTCAAAAGTTAAGGATTTTTAGAATAATACTCTTTTCTAAGAATTCATACTCTATTAAAAATTCTTTTTCTAATTCTACATTTTAAGTTTAGGAAAGAAAATAAGTTTTTAACTTTATAAAAGGGAAAGTGAAATTTAATATCATTAAAGGTCTATCTAGATACAGTAATTCTCACTAGAAAAAAAAAAGAGAAAAAGAAAAGAAAAAAAAGAAAAGAAAAACAAAAAGGAAAAGGAAAAGGAAAAAAATAGAAAAAAATTAAAATATGAAAAAGGGCGGAGAAGCTTAAGGAATAGGACCTAATCAAAAATTGATTTCACTTGAATCTTTTTAAGGAGGAAAACCTAAGATCAATCATAAGCTTGATTTCATTAAGTATTAGTAAAATTATTTTTTCTAGATGTCATAAATTCTAAATTTTATATTTTTTCTAAAAATCCAGAGTTTGAAAAATTTTCAATTATTTCTTTTTAAGGAAGAAAACTTAAGATCAATCCTAAGATTAATTCCAGTAAGTATTACTAAAATTATTTTTTCTAGATGTCATAAATTCTAAAATTAATATTTTTCTAAAAAATCCAAAGTTTGGAAAACTTTCAATTATTTCTTAATTAAATAAAAAATCAAGATTCCTAAGTTTAATATTAAATATTTTGATACCTTAGATATCATCTAATTTACTGTAATTTTTTTCTAAGTTGAACAATAACATTTTTATAACAAAATTTTAGTGCATCTTAAAAAACCCACTAACACGTATCAAGTATTTTTAAAGTTGTAGTGGTACTTGAGGAAAAGTAACGTTTAAGTTTGGGGAAATTGACTCAACTAAAAATTACCTATTTTTAGTGTGCATTTCATGCTTATTATGTGCATATTTTTTAATGATATTACACTTTAAAGGAAGGTATTTTGCATATTTTTATCTTTAGGTACAATAAATGGACTTTTGGTGAAAATGAAGCCAAAATGGTGCAATTTGGAGTCAATATGAGCAACGAAGAAAATTCTGATCTGGCACATTTTGATATGACTTTCTATGCATAATTTACTATATATTTACCACATGTCTTGAATGCAATTATAATTTAAAGAAAGGTTACTTTTATGTCTATTTTGTAGGTATACCAATTTGGAGCACAATGGAACTGAAACAGGGTAAAACGTAGTTGAAACGGAGCAAAACTGGGTAAAAGGTGGAGTTGCCTGAAGGTTGGCGCCTAAGCGCTAGGTGTCAGTCACTATAAGTAAATGGTACCTAGGCACCAAAAACTAGTGCCTGGGCACCATAAACGATTGAGGCTGGTTTTGGAGATTTTTTGGTGATTCTAAGATGTTCTGGAAGGTCCTAGATGGCAATGCTCCTTTTTGGCACATAATTTATTACTTAAGTCTATCAAAGCTTTTACTGCTTATTTCATCATCTTCATTTTTTTTTCATTTGGAATAAAATAGATGCATGTTTAGGAATTTAGATTTGCTTAGAAATTCTCTTATTTTATAAATGTGATGATATTTTTTTGGATATTCATTTACTTTACAAATTGGCCACTTGTATTATTAAAATTTGTGGAGAAAATTTATAGACATGAAAGGGCAATGATTTCTTAACTAGTAAGTATCACATTCCACTGTGGAAAGAGTAGTGACGATCGTCTGAGTGGGAGTGTAAGTAAATAGGGAGATAAGAATTTATGGGTTTAGAATTGATGTTTCTAGAGTGACAGGCTATCAATTTGGTTTAACGTTTAGTAAAAGGGTCTTTGGTAGGTCCTATAGAGATGGTACAGTGGGTAATCTAAGACTGGGAGACTTGAACCTACCCAGCACTACTATACAAGTCAGCAACAACCATTAGTTTAACCAATGTTCTTTATGCACTTGATAAAGGGCAAAGAATAAGTATGCTCCTATTTTTCACTACTATATTAAATTCTAAGAATTTCATTTATATACATTATCTAGGATGCTGTGTGAGAAAGGTAGTTATTAATTTTTTAAAATTATCCAAACCTGTTTCACTAGTTAGATTTATCTTTAGATTTATTATTGTATTTAGAAGTCGTTACTAGAAAAGCCACTTTATTCAACATTCCAAACTAGGGCCTGATAATAGTCGACTAGAATTATCCTAAGGGATTTCTTACCTCGCTTCTCTAAGGGATCGATATTGGAGTCTTAAAAGAAAATCATATATTACTTGAAATGATACGTATACTTGCGTGCACACCTAGCTGTAAACTATTTTCTAAATTTTATAATATTTTGTTTTTGCACACTAGCCGCTAAATATAAATTAGGTCAAGTTTTTCGCAATGTTTTGGAAGCTAAATTACTACGTAATTGTGGATCGGGTTAATGAATGGAGGTAAATAATGTGGAATAAAATGTGAATTAATTTGGTCACTAAATTTAATTTTCTCAGTAAAATGATATTTTTTGCATGAAAATAATTATAATAATTAAAATATAATTAAGAAAATTATAAAATAGTTGTTTTAGGAGTTCCTGTGATCAGGGGCACCCAAGAAAAATAAAATTAAGCCCTAAGTAAAATACTTCATTTCTTAACCTACTTTCTGAATTTTTAAATAATTAAATAATTAAAAATCATTAAAAATCATAAAATTTATAAAAGTACAAAATTACACTAAGATGTTCTAAATTGTTTCTTGGTTACTTGGGACCAATTAGAATATTTTTCCTAATTTTTCAAAAGTAATTATGGATTTTAAATGCTAAAAAATCATTTTTTCTTAATTTTGCACTAAAATAATTACAATTAATAAAATAATAATAACAAAATACGAAATTTATTTCTCTGGGTTTCTTGAAATCAGAGAGGTTTAAGAAAAATATAAAACCTAATTTTCCATTTAAATAACATTTTATATTTATTTAATACTTAAACCAAACATTTAATTATAATAATTAAAATAAAATCATGAAAATTGGTCTAGGTAGTTCTCTAACTTAGTTGAACTTCTAATAATTTCCTTAAAGAATTTCATACTCTTTTGAGTTAAATTTAAAAAATAATCAAGTTATAAGGCCTTAAAGAGCAAAATGGTAATTATGAATTTAATCCCTAATTAATATTTAGGTTAAATCAAAGGGTAAATGGGTAATGTATGATCTAATTAATCATCTAGATGATTGAAACATAAGGGATTAAGAGGTAGAAACCAACTCATCACTTTTTCTTAACAAGGGTATAATTGTAATTTCCCTTAATTATTAAAATTAGATGATCCTAAGGTGAAGGTTTTGATTTTGGAAGACCATAATTCACTAATCAAAAGACCTCAAGATAATGGTTAGAATATAATACAATATTTGATCAGGATTAAACTCACCTAATCGAACATTCTTAAAATTACAAGTCCATCCATGGAGTCTTAAGGGCTTAGTAGGGAGCTAGGTTTAATTTAAGTCTTCTTAAAGAGGTTTAGAAAAGATAATAACTAATTAAAAAATGCTCTAAAAACATTACTAGCCCAACTCTAAATCTCAGTTGGCTAAGTTCTTTAGCAAATCAATTTGTCCTTAAGGGCCCTAACTCACATAATTCATAAATGAAACATCAAATGATAGTTACCCCATTCATAGGGATGATTAAAACATCTAGATTCACTGAGCAATAGGTTAAAACATACCTCTTCAACCTTAACTTTAATTGATGAACGATGTAGCAACATAATAAGTTCAGAGGAACTCGAGATGTTTCGAAGGATTTTAAAAGAAGTGTAGGGTTATGTCCAACATAGGTCTTTTGGATACCTTGGTGGACAATTGAACCTATTATATCTTTGCTTAACAAAATCATCACTTAAAACAAAATCAATAAGAACCCATCAAGTTATGACCTAGGACTTATTAGGTACACTTTAATTCGATTTTCCTTGCTTTCTATACCTGCAATTTATTTAAATTTCTCGCAAATATATATATATATATATATATATATATATATATATATATATGCTACAGGTCTTAACATTTTACAGAGAGTGCAAGAAGATGACAATACGTTTTTATATTATTTTGCTACAGTTTACTTTTACTTTACCTTCACTGCATTTACTTACATGCATTTACTTTACTACCTGTACTTACTTGCAAACCTGCATATTAAAACAGAACTCAAAACAAAACTTCATTTCAAAATTAAACAACATTTTTAAAAACAAAACAAAAGAATAACTAAATTAATTAACCCTCTTTGGATGATCAGGAATCCCTCGGGGAGGCAACCTGCGGCTGCTAACGAGATTTCTCCCAATCTGAATGAACTTATTGAATTAATTTATTTTGAGTTTGGTAAATTCATCTAAACTAAGTGAATCTGAAGAAAATAGTAGTGCCAGAATGAGGGAACCATGTCATCATAGCTGGTATTGCTTAATCAACTTAAACTTCCCCACATAAGACACTTGAAAAATAATGACAACAATCACAACAACAAAACCAGACTTTGAAGCACACCTGGTAGCATTTTAACCTTAAACATTAGGACTGTTACTTCACAAGGAGCTTGGAGCAAGCACTATGAGTGGCATGATGAGGACATTCAGATAAACATCTTCGAGACAGCAAATAAGTCTACAGCAGCAAAATTCTTTCGTTAGAATTAAATAACAAGCCATAGAATTTCAAGGTCGTTTGCCTAGTGTAGCATAAATCCTTAACTTATCGTTTAGGCCTTTGTACAATCCTATTGTACAATATAAGCCCTAACTCGTTCTAAGATTCTGAGGTGGTTGTCTGATACAACGTAAATCCTCCTATCTTTCAGGCTATCTGTATGTCTTTCCTCCTATCTTTCAGGCTATCTGTATGCCCTAGATAATAAAATTGGTTGGATGAAACACTAAATAATATATCTTCAAAATTGAAGCCAAACCGAAAACTTCTAATTTGATAACCTAAAATACTGCGTCAGGGCAAGAAAATCTTCAGTAGATTATAGTTTCTCTCAGATCTATTCATGATGTTGTTTCGATGATTTCAGTCCATGACCAATTGTACTACATTTTTAAAGCAGAATTAACAAAGTTGGTTTCAAACTTCAGTATGTGCCTGGAATTGTTATAAATCATGTAATCGATAAATAGATGTAGAAACATGTGATGGTTTCGATTTATAACAAACAATGAACGTATAAATAAAATTTGAAAATAATAAGATTAAAATTCGAAAGGTGATAAAATAAAATCAAAATTGGTAAAAATTTTTATACAAATGATACAGTAAAAAAAGAAAAAAACAAACAAGAAGGAAAATTATAAGCAAATTCTTCCATGCGCTCGATTTTCTCTCGCGTTTTGCGATTCTACACTTTTTCGTGTGTTTCACGAGTCCCTCACCTTTTGTTCATTTTGGCTATTTGAAAGGTCACTTCCCAAAAATGTAGTCTTTCCACAACTTTCCATGAAACATCACACCGTCGCAGCACATTCCTACAAACTTTAAAGTTCCCACGAATTGTATGATTCCACAATTCTTCCATATCCAAGATCTTTTAAGGCTGGTATCAAAATTCTAGTTCTCATCCTAAGGTTGGTATCAAAATTCCAATTCCCATTTTGGGAGAGTACCTAAATTCTAGCTCCCCTTCGTTAACTCTTGGGATGGATGTGACTCCCTGAGCTTTCCTTCCCAATGTAGCTCGTCACCTCTTAGTTTAGATGTGAGTCCCTGAGCTTTCCTTTCTAATGTCACATTTCCTTTTCTGAGGCTGGTACCTAAATTTAAGCTCTCATCCCGGGTTTGGTACCTAAATTTGAATTCCCATTTTGGAACTGGTACCTAATTTCTGGCTCCCCTTCGCTATCTCTTGGGTTGGATGTGAGTCCCTGAGCTTTCCTTCCCAATGTAGCTCGTCACCTCTTAAGTTAGATGTGAGTCTCTGAGCTTTCCTTCCTAATTTGACATTCCCTTTTCTGAAGCTGGTACCAAAATTCTAGTTTTCATCCTGAAATTGGTAACTAAATTCTAATTCCCATTTTGGGACCATTACCAAAATTCTGTCTCTCTTTCGTTACTCTAAGGTTAGATGTGAGTCTTTAAGCTTTCATTCCAATTGTAGTTTGTCACCTCTTAGGTTGGATGTGAGTCCCTGAGCTTTCCTTTCTAATGTGACATTCCCTTTTCTGAGACTGGTGCCTAAATTTCAGTTCTCATCCCGGGGTTGGTACCTAAATTACAATTCCCATTTTGAGACCTGAACCTAAAATCCATTAGGTTTTTAACAAGAAATCCTGATTGTCGCCTCCGTGGATTCGTGAGACACCCTGTCTAATAAATCCTCAGTCATTTTAGTTCCTTTCAAGCCTGGTGACTTTAATTTGCAGCTCCAATTTGAAGATATCTTGCATTTTCCCCAAGGAGAATGATTCTCGCTTAATTCTACGATGATCTCTAACCATGTCGACTTAGATGTTTATGTTGGTTTAGTTGATCTCTTCGGTCAATACCAATATGTGCGGTGTGCTTGTCCATCACACTACACCAATTGGGGGTCCTTTTTTTACCTCACTTTTGTTGAGGTCTAGTCTTTCTTCCTTATGAGCCTAGGATCTAGCCATAGGACTTTCCTTTTGACAATCCTAGAGGACTAATGATGGAGCCTTGCCCCAATAGAAATCCAAACTCTTCTTTACTTTTCTTAGAGTTCCATATGTTTGGTTCTAACCTTTAATACTTAGTAGGATGGAGCCAAATATGATGGAGCTCAAGGAGGGTTCACATTGGATTTCCTGACCTTAGGGTTAGCTCTGGGTGGTGTGGTTTTAGTTAGTCATGCACACACACACACACAACCACGCACCTTCACTAACAACCCAAACCTCAAAACCAATCACATTTAGCCTAATTCCCCACTTTTGGAAACTCATGTGGGTGGTCGCCCAAATCCTTAGCCCTAGGTTATGGTTTGGCTAGGCCTAGCACATGGAGGATCCAAAATGGGATCTCCCTTGGTCTCATGGATCAATAGGGGTAATTCCATGATTAACATTCCCAATTGATCTAAATTTCACTAGAACCCCCAAATTTGCCCTTTCATGCTCAAACCTTCCTAAATTACCAAATTGCCCCTGAAACCCTAATTTTTTCAAAATTTCCTAAAATTGCTCAAATTCCCAAATTCCCTTCAAAAATCATTTCAAACCATTCCAAACCACTCAAGTTGACCAAAATACTCCAAATTACCCAAAATTCCCAAAATAACTCAAAATTTGCCAAAATTACTAAATTGACCTTCAAACTCCAAAAACTCTCAAAATCTTAAAAATCATTCCAAATATCCTCAAAATCGATTTGAACCACTTCTTGACCCTAATTGCACCCAAACTGACCAATTGTGACAAAAATCCCTAAATTTCCCTTAAATGCCCAAAATCCCCAAATCACCCACAATTTCTACCAAATTGATTCCAAATTCCCCAATTTCAATTCCAAATCAATATTCATCATGTCTAGACCTAACTTAAACCAAATTGAAGCACAATTGAACCCAATTTCAAACTCAAATTTCAGGCTCAAGTGAATTTCCTCAATTTGACCTTATCCTTAAATTCCACCAAATTGAACACCATAACCCATCCAATTTCCCCAAATTTTAATTCTATACTCTTCATAACAATCCCCTAAGCCAATTTTAGCATTCTTTTGATCCAAAACTATACCCAAACCTAGCCCAAATTCAACCCAAGTTAAAATCTCTAATTTTGCCCTAAAGCCCAAATGTCTCCAAATTAAACTTCATAACTCCCTAATTCCCATAAATTTGATATCCAAAACTCTTCATGGCAATCACTTAAACCAATTTGGTCAATCACTTGGTCCAAATCCAAACTCTACCCAAGCCCAAACCCAAGTTCAAACCAAAAACTCTAATTTTGAACCAAAACCCTAAATTTGTCCAAACCCATTGAAATTAACCAACACAGCCATCATTTAAACCTTAGGAACCAAGCTAGACCCACCTAGTCCACCCTACATGAGCCATGGACTAAGGGTCCCTTGAATTAGGGGATATCTCCCATATTTGGCTAAACAAAAGAGCTCATTGCCACAAACCATCCCAAACCCATCTTGATCACCATTAAGCTTCCCCTGACCACCCTAGCCACCAACCCTGGCCTGGCCAACCAGCCTACTCTTTGGAAAACCCAAAACAGAGAAGGTCATGAACATAAGTTGAACCTAATTACACCCATCCAATGTGTTTAGCTCCCATTGGTGAATTGTGTCATTCAACCCTCCACATAAGCAACTGATTGCACCTATTGGCCAGCCTTGGTGGCCACCATGGCCATGTTTGTTTAACCACCACTCCGCACATCTAAAAAAGGAAAGTGCAAAAACCCTTTGGGAAACTCTGCCATATTGTTTCTAGTGCTTCTCCAGACCTCTCTAAGCTCAATTCCACCACTCTTTCCATCTCCTCCACTGCCTGAGGCTAATTTTATCACCCAAAATTAGGCCAAAAATAGGACACTCTCTGAAACTCCACCAAATCCCAAATTGACCTGTTCCTAAGCTTCCCTAGTGCAAAAGATGAAGCTTTCCACTAATAGCCCCATCCTGTGAGGCCTCTTTATCTAACTTCCACCTCAGCCTCTCCCCTTGTAGAATAAATTTCTACTCAAACCATTCACCAGAGCGAAGTGATCTTGATTTTCTTTACTATCAGATGAATACTGATAAAATTATGCTTATGTTAATCCAATTTTACTTATATTTGTGATAAATAATATTCCTCTTTACAACAGTGCCAAAAACTTGATCCTGATGTAATTAAGAGTACAATAATGATACTTTAATTTAGGGATTTTACGCAAGGATGTGTATAGTTATCAAGTAATATAGGACTTTCTAATTAAGCCCAGAAATATTGATCCCACGGGGAAAATTTATGAATATTAAGAGATAAAAAAGTTTTTAGGTCACAAATTCTATTTAGAAAAGACTCTTACTTAAACAGTCTTGGATATAAAATAACTTTAGAAATGCTATTCTTTTTGGTATTTTTTTTAATTATGAAATGAAGTAAATAATTTACTAACTATAACGAGATTTTTATAAGATTTAAAGAAGTATAAATAAAAATATCTTTTTCCATATCAAGAATAAGAAATAAGTACAAGAATTCCGTTATGGATATATTCAATATGTCTTGTGTTAAATAGGAGCAATTTTATTTTGTACCCTCACTAGAGATGATATAAAGAACATTGGCTAGTTTAAAGTTTGAATAGTTTTGAAGACGGGTTAGGTAGGGAAGATAATAGCTCTCACTCTAATGTTCTCTCCATTCCCTCCACCTAGGGGCTAACTCTCACATAAAAACCTAAAAAAATAAACCAAATTAGGGGATTTAGTCTGTCACCCTAAAGTCTCTAATTCTACACCCATCAAAATATATTTCTCTATTTATTTGCACAAAATTATATGAATTACTTTCTCATCCATACAATCCCATGTGATTCCTACCTATTGTTGATTGAGACAATACCTACTAGGATCTTACATGTTCTCACAACAAATGTTAACATTATGATTGGCCAAATCAAGAAGTAAATGAAGTGCAAGGATTAAAGCAACCCAACATTAAAGATCAATACTTCCACAACTTTCATCCAATACTTAATTACTTTTCATTTTAAGGAAAAAGATAAAGAAGACTACTTAGAATCCATGGAGAAAACACAACAACAAATAGTTTTAAAAGTAGAAATCATGTAGAAAACACAAGAAGTGTCAGTTAAAACCAAATGAATTATAAAGATAAAATCTTTTCTCAAGTTCCTCTTCACTAAATCTTGAAGTTCCTTTAAATCTATTCCTTTCTCTTAGAAGACTCCCTTGGACTAGTCACCCAAACCAAGAGGGTTCAAATATCTCTAAAATAATGGATTTTTACTTAGGAATCCCTACTCACCTTCTCTTTCACTAGGAATGAGAATAGTGTGAAGAAACCCTAAGTAAGAATCCTACAACGTCTTACTTAGCTACTCACTAAAAACACACTAATTGTACTTTCTAACAGCCCCTCTACTATCTCTCTAAGAACTCTCCTCTCTCTTTCATGCCCACTCTTTTATATTTTCTCAAAAGGTGTCTTGCTGTCACTTCAAAATGTGTCCATATTCAATCAATCTACTTATGAGGTACATCCGTTTAAGTAAAATTTGAATGTCTTTTTGCGCCTTTGATCAGTTACCCGTGTTTGTACTAAAGGATGTATCAAACACGTCTTTAAAATTCACCAAATATTCTTTAAAACTACTAAGTAACTACCTGGCACTAAGCGCATAGTTTTGGCACTTAGTCGCAACCTTCTCTGTGTGCTGGCGCGTAGGCACTAGATCTTGGGGCTTAGACACCCTAGCTCATTTGAACATCTTCTTCATTTTTTGCTCCAAATTTGATCCTTCTTCACTCCTTTAATATATTTGTTCATTTAAATGTACATGAAAGAAAAACACACAAATACCTTCCATTAATGTGCAATATCATTAAAAATAAATATAAAAATGTGCATAAAAATATTATATATTTAGTTATATCAAATTCACCCAAACTTGAAATGTTACGTGCCCTCAAGTGACACTATAATCTTTAAAAACCAATTTAAGTAAATTATGTGAATGAGTTTCTTTAGGAGATTCTAAAATTTTATTTTAGAAATGTGGTATTCCAATTTATAAAGAACATTAGTGAATGAAACTAATTTAAAGTTTAGAAATTTTCTAAAGTGAAATAGTATGAAAATATGAGCTCCTATCTAATTCTGAAATAGTTGTAAATTTTCCAAATTTAGAGTTTAGGCATTCTATCTTCCCTACATCAAAATTTTCATTAAAAATAATTATACACACTATATTATATCCTTAAGCTTAGGAGTTTCTCAAATCTTATGCATTAAAAAATCAGATATGGAACCAATTTTTGATTATACACTAATCCAAGCTTCTCCTCCCATACTATTCTTTACTTTTTTTTCTTTTCTTTTTATTTTTCTTTTCTTTTTTTTTTCCTTTTTTTCATTCTTTTTTTTTTTGGCAAGTATTATTATATTTGGATAGGCCTTTAATGATTTTGAACTTCACTCTTCCTTTCCTAAAGCAAAGGTTTGATATATCATTTACTTCAAAATATAAAAATAGTTCTAAAAACTATTTTAATAAAAGAAGTTTAAGTATGGAAAATAAAAGTCTAATTCTTCTATATTTTTCAAAAATACAATATCTCTTACTATAGATAGTTATATCATATTTATCATCTCTTCAGTAAGAAAATTTTTAACTTGAAATTTTTCTTCAACACTATAAACTTTTAACCAAATTTTCTTACACATTTCTAAATTCAAAATTTTATTACCCTAATATAACTTCATACACATAATCATTTTTCAAATCAAAAATCAAATTTATATTGTAGCATACTTGAGAAAAAATAAACATTAAGTTTTGAAAATTGATTTTTTATCCCCCCCCCTTTCATAAACTTAAATTTTTACAAAGATTAAACATTTCAGCATATAATATATGAAGATAGGAATGAAAAATAAGAACATTATGCTTAAAGGAATTTTTATGTCCTAATTATGCAGGTACAAAAATTTAAAAATAGGAGTAAAAATGATCACACTTCATTTTGATTTTTGTATTTAAGAAATTCAGAAGATTTCTATACAGTGGAGGCTAAAATAAAAGCAAATCACACAAACTAACATAATATCACAACTACAACAGAAAATTCATGTTAGTAAATTGAAATTTAAAAATTAAATTTTAAATGAAGGTTAGCTCTATCTAAACTTCCTAAAGTATGAGGAATAAGTTCAACAAAACCAACAAAACACATTTAAAATAAAGGAGTTTAAATACATACTACCACATCATCATCATATAGATACAAATTACAACAAACAAATAACAATGTTCACTACAACCACAAATATCAACACATAAAGTAGTCCAAACATCAACACAATTAACAGTTCAAATAAAACATAATATAACCCAACTCTATTCATCCTTGTCTTCATCATCATCTCTTTCACCATCATGATCCTTCCAAAAACTATTAGAATCAAACTGAGTATACCTTGGATAAGGAGGAAATACCACACTCTGATCACCTCTAATAAGTCTCTCCAAAGATGTGTTGTACTTCTCCTCATAATCACTATGTCTCTTAAATAGGAATCAATATGATCAACATAGTTTTCGAGATTTGATACCTTATTCATAGTATAATCAATATTATCCATCGTAGTTTGCAAATTTTTAGATTGTGAATCTGTACTGGATCTACCACGAGATGTGGAAGCCGTAAATGTAGAAGCATGTGACGTAGAAGCACCAGAACTTCTAGAAATCCTCCTCTCCAGCCAAAAATTGAATGTTCAGAATAAGTCTTCACAATCACACATGTAATGGGCTTCAGAGGTTGTAGGATGTCCTCCTAACTATCATATTTAAAGCTAGCTTGCACACATAAAGAAAATATTAAGGAAGGGAATCCCAAACCTACAGTAGTAGCGGCTCTGGCAGAACTGGTATTAACTTGATATATGAGAGATTCAATATTGATTGACTTGTACTGTTGAATGTAGTAGTTTAGTGTAGCCCTTTCTCTGGTCACTTCATTAAGATGATTAGCGGGGAGTAAACGAGTAGAAATATAATAATGTCATGCCTTCGCTATAGCATCCATCTTCAATGTAGAGAAGTTTACCCTTCTACCACAGGTAATCTTCCAAAGACCACTTCCAGCAGTTATCGAAGAAATAAATTCATTTAGCTCCTCCTCTGTAAGATTATAATTGGAATAAAAACATAAAGTATCCGTAGGCAGTTCATAAAACAAATTAAATACCTAAGGTGTAAATTTTACTGTCTTCCCTCTCACCATCACTAGATCTTCTTAAGATTCAATTAAATTTGCATAAAACTCGCTAACTACAGAGATCACCACAAAGAACAGAGAAACAGCAGAATTGATCCCACTGTTGGTGAACAATTAGATCTTCCACCTCTCTACCTAGATTTTTAAAACATCTCTCAAGAATCAACTTCCTTGATTGAAGTGCTTCGGCATAACGATCCTGAGCCTTAGAACTTACAATGTTGTTTGAATCAAATGTACCTTTCCCCTTGCTTCTTTTCATTCTTGGTGTCATTCCAAAACTTGCACAAACATCATAATAAATTCCAAAATCAACCCTAACTCTGTAGATCTAACTAATAAAATCTTAAACTCACTCTTCCATGTAGACTCCATTAATTTTCTTTAAATTTTCACCATGAATAGTAAAATTTCAAATTTTCCATAATGAACTCAAAATCTATGATGAAAATCAAAAATATTTACATAAAATAGAATCTTTAGCCTTAAGAAGATGAAATCCAATGAATTTAGCCCGAATCTGATGCATCAAAAATATATACAGTTTTTGCTATCTAATTTTACACATTTTTTGTGATATTGCACTTTAAAGAAAGGTATTTTTCATGATTTGTTGCAGGTATGATAATTTTAGGTGATTGGAACAAAAAGATGCAAAAAGGAACAAATTCGGAGCAAAAAGGAGCAAAAATGAGTAAAATGGTGAAAAAGTGTTCTGGCGACCAAATCCAGAGACTCCAGAATTAATTGGCATGATAGAGCGCCGCTGGCGCCCTATCTGGCACCTCCGGCGCCCAAAGTCGGTGGAATTCAAAATTTGAGAGTTTTGGCAAAATTTTGAAGGAATGCTTATGGAATCTCTTGGGATTTCATCCCTAACTCTTAAATAACTAATTTTGGATGAGAGAAGGGGGCTCTCTTGCATTCTATTATTCTCTCTTAGTGATTTAGTGTGTTTTAAGTGTTAGGGTTTAGTAGAGTAGTGTGTAGAAGAAAGGAATAGAGAGGAATTCTTCTCTAAGGAGTGAAGGAGAATAGTAAAGTGAGAGATTGCTTCTTCCTTTCCATTCTAAGGAGAGAATCAAGTGTTGTAAAGAAGAGAGAAGAAGATTCAAAGGAACTTTAAATGGATTGCATTGGGGAAGAGAAAGAGATAAGTTGTATTCTCTTTTGTGGTTTGTATGACTTTTCTTATATATATAAAATCCATGTTTTATTATATCTTCTCCATGAATTATGAGTAGACTTCTTTGTCTTTCTTCTTGCTTAGAGATGTGATGATGTTTTAATGTGGATTTGATGTGTTTTTAATGTATTGAAAAGATTGTGATGGTTTTTCATTTAGAACTTAATTTACTTTCGATTTGGCCAATTAAAATGTTAAAATATGTTGTTGAACATTAAGTTTGAAAGGATTTCATGTCCTACAACAATAATGAAAGATCCATTTATTTTCCATGGATGAATTGCGTAGTTCATGAGAATTACATGCAAATAAATAGGGAAATGTGCTTCGAAGGACTTCAAAGTGGAGATTTCAGGGTGACAGGCTCAAATCCCCAAATTGGTTCTAAGATTAGTAATTAATCTCAAATATTAGCCTTCGAGTGAAGGGTGAGTGGGAGCTCTGAAGTGAGATCCGGTATCCTCTCAGCCTAGCCTTAGATTTAATGACTAAACTTAGAATATATCAATGTTCTTTTCATATTTAGAGGAGGGGTACTCTTCTAAAGGTAAAGAATCATCTATGCTCTTCTTTGGCACAATAAATTAGATAACTAATCCATATCAATCCACACATCATATTCTCATTGCAAGAAGAAAGATACTTTTCTCATATATATCAAAAACCTTTCAAATACTTAGTTTAGTGTGTCTGTTAGATAATTTTGTTTTCAAGTAATTAGAAGTAATTGTAGTTTAGTTAGTTGTTACTGTTTTCTGCATAGTAGTAGTAGAAGTAAGAATTGAACTTTAATCATAATTAGAGTATAAGATTTATGTTCTTTATTATAACTTTTGAAACTTTTTTACTTTTCTTCAACTTAAAACCTCCCTGGGGATCAATAACCAGGACTCCATTAGAGCCCTGTATTACTTCATATGATAAGTATTTGTGTTATTTTATATGTGTAGTAGTGGATCTATAGGTTTAGTGCCTTACGAGTCAGAGTTAGAGCGTACTGTCAGAAAGATTATAAAACAACAAAAACAAATAAAAAATCATTGTGAAATGGCAAATATTCAAGATAATCGGAGAAATGATATTGGAAATTTGCCAAGACCTTTAAGAGATTATTCTAACCCAAAAGCAGATGAAATTCATATAATTATTCAAAATCCTGATGTTGCTGCTAATTCATTTGAACTTAAAATTGCTATTATCCAAATGGTACAAAATAGTCAATTTGCTGGAACACCTAATGAGGATCCAAATTTACATCTCGCTAGTTTTTTAGAACTGTGTGCTACTTTTAAATATGATGGAGTGTCTAGTAACGCTGTCAGACTTAGAGTTTTTCCTTTCACGTTAAGGGATAAAGCTAAGGCGTGGTTAAACTCATTAGCACCTGGATCTATTAGAACCTAGGGAGAATTATCTCAAAAGTTTCTATCAAAATATTTACCTCCATCAAAGACTGCTGAGCTAAGAAATGATATTGCATCATTTTGTCAGTTTTGAAGGAGAGTCAATATATGAAGCTTGGGAGAGATTTAAAGATCTTCTTAGGAAGTGCCCACATCATGCTTTACCAGATTGGTTAATAATTTAAACATTTTATAATGGATTAGTGGGATCATTGAGATCTATTATTGATGCTGCTGCTGGTGGATCATTAATGTCAAAACCTTTTGATGAAGCATACGCATTAATTGAAGAAATGGCTACTAATAATTTTCAATGACCCACTGAACGAGTAAATCCTAAGAGAGTAGCTAGTGTTCAAGATTCAAATATGATGACTATGGTAGTTTCTCAAATTGCAGCCCTTTCTAAAAAATAGACCAATATGAAATGAATTATTCTCAACCACCTCAAGTGTTAGAGGAAAATTCATTTGAACAGATAACTGAATCTCAAAAGCCTTATGAGACTATAAATGTTATTAATAGAACAAACAATCCTTATTCAAATTATTATAATCCTGGTTGGAAGAATCACCCAAATTTCAATTGCAATAATAGCAGAGCTAATGTTAACCCGCACTGGCTAACAATTCCATGAATCCAATTGGAAACTCAAACAATCAAGGAAATATTAATTTTAGACCATCTTATCCCCCTGGATTCAATAGTAATCCACAATTTAAAGATAAGAAGTTGTCTACTGAATAAATGATTCTAAATATGGGAAATCAATTACAAGCTTAAGGTGTTTCTATGAAAAATTTTGAAAATCAATTCGGACATATTTTCACTGCACTTAATAATAGACCTTCTGGAACACTTCCAAGCAGTGTTGAGATCAATCCAAAAGATCAAAACAAGGAACAACTTAAGGCTATTAAATTAAAGAGTGGAAAAGAATTGGAAACTATAGTGAAAAAAGAAGTTGAAATAAAAAATGAGAAGGTGGAAATTAAAAAAGGTTCAAACAAGATTTATTCAGACTTAGATTATCCTCTTGAGCCAATGAAGATAACTGTTGAAAACTCACCACCTCCATTTCCTCAAAGATTGAAGAAACAAAATAGGGATAATAGATTTGGAAATTTTTTGGAAATCTTTAAGAAATTAACGATAAATATTCCTTTTATTGAAGTATTAGAACAGATGCCTGACTATGCCAAGTTTATGAAGGATATTTTGAGAAAGAAAAGAAAGTTTACAGATCATGAAACTGTTGCACTTAGCGGAGAGTGTAGTGCAATAATTTAGAAGAAGCTTCCTGAAAAACTTAAAGATCCTGGTAGTTTCACTATTTCGTGTGTTATAGGTGAAAAATTTTTTGGAAAGGCTTTACGTGATCTGGGAGCGAGTATTAATCTTATGCCTTTATAAACTTTCAAAAGGTTGGGAATAGGAGAAATTTGTCCTATATCTGTGACTTTTCATTTGGCTAATCGTTCCATTACTTACCCTAAAGGAGTGGTGGAAGATGTGTTAGTGAAAGTGGATAAATTTATCTTTCTTGTGGATTTTATTGTACTTGATATGGAGGAAGATAAAGAAATTTGAATCATTTTGGGAAGATCATTGCCTGCTACTAGAAAAGCGGTAATTGATGTTTAAAAAAGAGAATTATCTATGAGAGTTAATGATCAAAAGGTGACTTTTAATATTTTAAAATCTATGAAATATCCTTCAATGGAAAAAGATAATGAATGTTTTAGGATGGAGGTCTGTGATTATCTGAGCAACGATCATTTCAAAAATATATTTGAAAAAGAAGAAGAATATAAAAAAATAATTGAAGAAGAAATTAAAGATGATGAAAATTTAGATAATGAGAAGAATGAAGATTTGGAGTATGTTCAGGAGAGATTCGAAATAGTAGACACTATGGAAGGTGGAAATAAAAGCTTAATTCCATCTATCATAAAACCTCCTGAACTTGAGTGAAAATTCTCCCTAATCATTTAAAGTATATGTTTTTAGGAGAATCTTCAACCTTGCCAGTTATAGTATCTTCGGAGTTAAATGATTATCAAGAACATAAACTGTTGGAAACTTTAAAAAGATACAAGAAAGCTTTTGGATGGACTTTGGCAGATATTAAAGGAGTTAGTCCTTCGATTTGTATGCACATAATTTTATTGGATGAAGAAAATAAACCAAGAGTTGATCTGCAAAGGAGATTGAATCCTATAATGAAAGAAGTAGTTAAAAAAGAGATTTTAAAATGGTTGGATGCTGGAATTATTTATCCTATTTTGGATAGTGCTTGGGTAAGTCCAATACATTGTGTAAGGAGGAGTGACTGTTGAAGTAAATGAAAGTAATGAACTTATGACCACAAGACAAATTAATGGATGGTGAATTTGTATTGATTATAGGAAATTGAATGTTGTCACCAGAAAAGATAACTTTCCTCTAACTTTTCTCAATCCAATGCTAGATAGACTTGCTGGACACAAGTATTACTGTTTTCTGGATGGATATACTGGTTACCACCAAATACCTATTGCTCCTGAGGATCAAGAAAAGACAACATTTACTAGCCCTTACGGAACCTTTGCTTTTCGAAGAATGCCTTTTGGACTGTGTAATGCACTTGCAATATTTCAAAGATATATGATGTCTATCTTCAGTAGTATGATAGACAATGGAATAGAAGTTTTTATGGATGATTTTTCTGTATTCGAGACTTCATTTGAAATTTGTTTGGAAAAATTAACAAAATTTTTGGATCTTTGTGAGAAAAAAAATCTAGTTCTGAATTAGGAGAAATGAAAATTTATGGTTGCAGGAGGAATTGTGCTTGGGCATAAAATTTCTGAACATGGTATGAAGGTCGATCCTGCTAAAATTAAAGTGATTGAGAGATTGTCGCCACCCACTACTGTGAGAGAGGTGAGGATTTTCTTAGGACACGCTGGATTTTACAGGCAATTTATTAACGAATTTTCTAAAATTACTAAACCTTTGTGCCAACTTTTAGAAAATGATAGAAAGTTTGATTTTAATGATGAATGCTTAAGAGCTTTCGAATTATTAAAAGAAAAGTTAATCACTGCACCTATAATTGTTTTACCCGATTGGGAGAAACCATTTGAACTGATGTGTGATGCTAGTGATTATGCAATCGGAGTAGCATTGGGGCAAAGGTATGATAAAGTATTCAAAGTTATTTACTATGCTAGTAAAAGTCTTAATGAAGCTCAAATTAATTATACCACAACAGAAAGAAAATTATTAGCTACAGTATTTGCTTTTGAAAAATTTAGACCTTATTTAATTGGAACTAAAAGTATTGTGCATACAGATCATTCGGCTATCAAATATTTAATGCAAAAGAAGGATGCAGAACCTAGACTCATTAGATGGATACTTCTTCTGCAAGAATTTGATTTTATGATAGTTGATAGAAAGGGAACTGATAACCAAATAGCTGATCATTTGTCCAGAATAGAAAATGATAAATTATCTGAATTTGAAAAAGAAGTTATAGAAACTTTCCATGATGAGCAACTTTATAATATTATGGAAAGAAATTTGCCTTGGTATGCTGGTATTGTAAATTATATTGTAAGCGATATTGTACCACCTGATTTAACAAGGCAACAACAAAAGAAGTTTAAATATGATGCAAAATTTTATTTTTGGGATGATCCCTATCTATATAAATAGTGTAAGGATCTAATTATTAGGAAATGTGTGCCACAAGAAGAAACAAATTTGATTATTCAACAATGTCATGATTCTAAATTTGGAGGTCATTTTGGTGTTGATAAAAATGCTTTTAAAGTTTTACAATCTGGATTTTATTGGCCTACTCTATTTAGAGATGTTTATAGATATATTAAATCATGTGATCGATGTCAGAGAGAAGGTAATATATCTAAAAGAAATGAAATGCCTCTAAATTATAATTTGGATGTTGAAATTTTCGATGTATGGGGATTAGATTTCATGGGACCATTTACTCCTTCATTTAGAAGTCTATATATATTGGTTTTTGTTGATTATGTCTCGAAATGGATTGAAGTTGTTGCTTTTCCAAGATGTGATGCTCAGAGTGTTTCAAGATTTTTAAAGAAAAATATATTTACAAGATATGGAATGCTGAGAGTGATCATAACTGATGGTGGATCCTATTTCAGGAATAATCAAATTAAGAGATTAAGTGAGAAGTATAATATTATTCATAGAATCTCTACTGCTTATCATCCTCATACTAGTGGTTTAGCAGAAGTATCTAATCGTGAAATTAAAAGAATTTTGGAGAAAACTGTGGATAATCATAAATTATATTGGTCTGCTCGATTAGATACTGCTTTATGGGCTTATAGATCTGCTTTTAAAACCCCTATCGGAACGTCTCCTTATAGACTAGTGATTGGTAAAACTTGTCATTTACCAGTTGAATCGGAACAAAAAGCATATTGGGTGATAAAAGAGTTAAATTTTAATTTGAAAAACGCTGGAGAGAAAAGATTTATGCAATTAAATGAATTGGAAGAGATTAGAAATGCATCTTATCACAATGATAGGATTTATAAAGAGAAAATGAAATTATGGCATGATCAGAAACTATTGAAAAAGAACTTGGAATTTGGACTAAAAGTTTTATTATACAACACAAGATTAATTTATTTCCTAGAAAGCTTAAGTCTAAATGGTTAGGACCTTTTACAGTTGTAAAAGTTCACTCTTTTGGAGCTGTTGATATTAAAGATCCTAATACTGGAAAGATTTTCAAGGTTAATGGGCATCGCTTGAAGCCTCACTTTGACGGGTTCCAACCTGATTTCAAAGAGATTTTAATGCTGAGTCATCTCGATTAACTGAATGGTTTGTCAGGCTGACGGTGTTAAACCAAGCGTTTTATGGGAGGCAACCCATATGAATCTTTCTGGTGTGTTTGCTTGTTTGTTGTAGTTATGTTTTTTTTAGATAGTTGTTTTTGAATCCTAATTACTCCTAAATATTTAAAAAATTGATAGATGGATCGAATCGAGATATTAGAATATTTTGGATCAAACGAAGTTCAGTGAAAGTTTTTTACCACTGGCGCCGCTAGCGCCAGAATGGGCTTCGCTGGCGCCCTATCGTTTATACCATACTTAACATATCTGTTTAAGCGCCGCCGGTGCCCTATCGAGCTCCACCGGTGCCCAAATTCTGCTTGACGGTTTTTAAGTTTCAAAACACGGGTTTTGGCAGTTTTTGGCGGGATCTTCGTCCTTATAACTCCCCAAACACCATTTTTGACTTCTTAACTTCAGAAAAACAAAAATCACCAATACCAATTCGGTTCCTATGGATTCCTATTCCATTGAAACCTCTCGATCTCGCATTTGCAATAGAAGGAAGTTCATAAGTTTTGAAGCGCAGTGTTTGTTCAACAAAGTGATGATGAAAAGTCAGATTATCAAGGAAAGGGGCTTCATAAATCGAGGTATGGATAATCCTGCAACTAGAACTGAAGAAATTATTAAGGAGAGACGTTGGGAAGTCCTTTGTTTCACTACCACCGCCGTTGTTGTTCTTTTCGTGAAAGAATTCTATGTGAATCTTCATGGGGATCAACTAAGGGTTTGTATTTGTGCATGGTAGATTCGTGCAATTCACTCCTGCACGAATCAACGATCTCTTCATGATTGAAAACGTTCCTATTTGTCATTATTCTAATTTCAATGCCACGAAGGATAATATGAATGACGTGTATCAATATTTAACGGATGAGAATGAAGAATGGGAAATCAGGGAGAATGGATATATTAGTTTCCTATCTGTATCTCTTAATCCAGTATCGAAGCAGTGGCATTCCTTCATTTTGGCAAAATTGCTTCCGACGTTGAAGATAAGCAAGGTGACCAAGGAAAGCGCCCTTTTGAATTTTTTCATTCAAACCGGAAGACCGGTTGACATTGGTAATCTTATTGTGAAATCAGTACTTGGATTAATTGTGCATGGATCTAAATATGGGCTTGAACACCCGTCCACCATATTCCAGTTATATAGTCAGTCACAGGTTCCATATGAAAGTTGGGAAAAGGTTATTCTTCCATGGAGACCTATTGATCCAACCAATCTCTACGACTATCAGATAGTTGGAGATGAAGATGATATGAATCTACTTACTGATTAACCGATGCAGACTTTGCAGTTGATTCAACCCTACTTTCCTAAAGGTTCCAGAATTATATTGCAGAGGATTAAGCAATTGGAGAAATAGGTATGAAATGTTATGAATGCGATCAATAACATTTCTGATTTGTTCGATCATATAGATTGGAGAATGAAAGAACAGTTCAATCACACTGGTTGAATTGAGATTGGATTGATCAATCTGATGAAGAAGAACGCGATGATTGTTGAAGAATCATCTGACAAATTTCCATTTCATCCATTCTATAACTTGTTTGTGCATCAGCAATCAATTGGAGACATTAGAGGAGAGGATAGTTCTGAAACTGACATGGAGTAATTTGATGGATTCTACTTATATATGTTGTGTGTTTAGTTTGCTTTGCTTAAGTTATGTTTGGTTTGTATAGTGTTTGCTTTGCTTTGAACTTAGATTTGGATGTGCTTGCTTTCATTGTGTGCTTAGATATTAGTGCTTGTCTCTCGTTGAGTACTTGTTGCACTAAATATCTAAAAAAAGTTGGTTTGAATGAACTTACTTGGTGTGTTTGATGTAACTTGGATTATATATATATATAAGATTGTTGTGGGTTGTTTGTGTAAAGAATGTGATAATTATTGCTTATGGGGATGATGTAAATGCTTATTGAAGTGTTAAACATCATTGTGGACGTCGAAACGATCGAAATTATGA
This sequence comes from Papilionanthe hookeriana x Papilionanthe teres, assembly GCA_022702705.1. Taxonomy (NCBI): domain Eukaryota; kingdom Viridiplantae; phylum Streptophyta; class Magnoliopsida; order Asparagales; family Orchidaceae; genus Papilionanthe; species Papilionanthe hookeriana x Papilionanthe teres. The sequence goes on from CM040437.1 coordinate 6,299,316, forward strand.
AAAAAATTTCGGACCCAGAAAATATTTTGGACTGGCGCCACCGGTGCCAAAATCTAGAGAGTTGGCCAATATTTTTAAATAGAGCGTTGTCGGCGCCCTATCGAGCACCTCCGGCGCCCAAACCCATAAATTAGTTTTAAACCCTCAATTTCGCGATTTTTGCCCTGGGACCTGCAAATTTTTCCATTTCCTTCGTCTTCTTCCTCCATTTTCACAATTTTGAAGATCTAGGGCTTGCTAGATCCCGGATTTAAGGAGTTTTCAAGGCTTTTCGACACCGGATTTGCACTTCTCTTGGTAAGAGCTTCATTTTAAGTTAAAATTTTTGAACTTTCACCATGGAAATCTCTCACATTGCTTATGTTGGAATTTTTAGAGTTTTAGAGAGATTTTGAGATTTCCATGATGAAATTTGCTCTTACTTATTTCATATAGTTTTGGAGTTGATAGATTGTGAATTTGGGATTTATTGGAATTATTTTTACAAATTTTAGAAATTCACATGGCTCCAAGGGGAAAGAGGAAATTGGATTTTGATTAGGAGAGATTTGTCAATATCAAAGCCCAATTTCGCTATAACTCTATCCTTCACAGCAAGAAATGTATCCAGGATCGAGTTTTTGATAGTCCTGGCTAATTTGTAGAACAATTAATTGTAGAGAGAAACTGGGAAAGATTTTGTTATTTCACTGTGAATGTTGTTATGGAAGTTGTTCGAGAATTCTATGTGAATGTACCCTGGACTGAGACTACGTGGTAATATTTAATTGGCTGCCTCACGTAACGTTGCGTACGTTCTCCATATGAAAAAATTTTTCTAGAAATTCGAGATCAACTTCCTTACCTCAAGAGAAGAATTTGAAATTCCCTTCCCTTCAAACCCTAGCCAAAAAACAAAAAAAAAGAAAAAAAAAAAGAAAACAAAACTTCTTCTCTCCATCTCTCTTTAGCCAAAACACCTCCTCTCCTACTCTTCTTCCAAAACCAAGAGCCACCAAGGGGAAACAAAGGAGAAGCCTAAGGAGGAACATCAAGGATCAAAAGTAAGGAAAATCATCAACATCAACAAAAAGAAACCGATGTATAACACCTTTCTACAAGTTTAATTCAAAAGTTTGTCATTTGATTTTAATGATCATTATCTTTAATATCATTCTACATTTTTAAATCAAAATTTAGCCATACGATTTTGGAAGCTCTTTATCTTTTCATCATTCTACATGTTTGTTTTAAATGTTAGCATGTGATCTTGAAGTTCTCTACCCTTTTCCATTGTTTTACATGTTTATTATGAATGTCCACCATGTAGTTTTTTGAAACTCCTATATTTTCTTTGTTTCATATGTTTAACCATCACTTGTTGTCTTTTATATGAAAATCCATATGAACTTTTGTTTATGTTGTCATATATTATGATGATGTTGAATATTTTTTTTTCGATCACGAACCATATGGCCTTCAATTTTATGGTATTGAATGTGTCTCATGCTCTACATGTTTTCATGCATACCAAGATCCCATGTTACTTAAATTACTAGCTCAATAAATCTAAAAGGTCTTTTTTTTTTAATCAAAATATATGCTTCAATTCACCTAAAAGACCTTTCCTTAATCAAAGCAAGTGATCAGAGTTTCCTTTTCATGAACTCGGCTTCCGACTTAATAAAAAGAAACCAAAATTTCCTTTTAGTAGTATTAACTTTTTTAATAAATAAATAAAACCAAAATGAATATATTAATTAGCTTATTTAATTTACCTAACAAATAATTAAATCTGAAAATTAAATCAGGATTCCAATCAATTAATCAACTTTTTTCCTAGTTTATTAAACTAGTCAATTTATTCAATTGAAGAAAACCAAGATAAGAGGAGTATTAAGGATATCAATTAATTTTTTCATTAACTTAATCCATTAACTCGTGTAATTAATAAAATTGGAAATATGTAAATGTTTAATACTAAAATCGAAAAAAAAACTCAAACATTTTAATTAGCTGATTTAACAAATTAAAATCTATTTAGTTGAATTAAAAATCCTAATTCAGTAATTAACAAAACAAAGTAACTTTACGTAAAATACACAATATAATATTTGAGTTACTTTATTTCATCAGTTTAATAAAATAAAAAAATGAAACCTATTTAACTAAATTATTTTAATTAAAAAATCCACATGTTAATTTTCTAATTTAAAATATGGTTAAATTATTTAATTAGGAAAACTAGGAAAACTGAAAAAAAAAACTATTAAATATATATTAATTTATTTTTTCCTTATTAATTGATATATTCAATTAGTTTAGTTTCCTTAAATTAATTACTTTATTTATGATAAAATGAAAAACTCCATTTTAGTTATGATTTAATTAAGAAACCCAATTAATTTAAATACAATTAACAATAAAAATCACAAGGTAATTAATTAATTTAATGTCCTTTTAATATAATATTTTAATTAATTTAATTAATGGAAGAACTAAATTAACTAATTGATATCTCAAGTAATTAATTGAACAAGTAATCCCTTAACCATCCAATGAAATACTCAATTAACTTGATTATGAACATAATTATCCAATCAATGGCTTGATGAAATAATTAAATACTTTGGTCAAGTAGAAACACCTTAACTAATAGTTTGATTAATCAATTTTGATTAAAAAGACTCAAAGGGTATTAAGTTTAATATTACAAAAAAAAACTTGATTCTAAAGGTTCTCTCTCAATAGGCCTTTAATAAAATCTTTCTAAAAGAAATGTCTTTTCAATATCTCTCTTTCAAAATAAAAAGAAACAACTTTTCAAAATTTTGATCAACATTAAACTACTCTCAACTATTTAAATTCAATAATAATTTTTTTCAAATGCAAATAAAATCTATTCAAACCTCTTTTAAAAATAGAGAGAGAATCTTTGAATGAATATTGTTTCTTCCCAGAAGCATATGACTTATAATCTTAGCTTAGAAATATATAAGTCTTGGCCTACTCTAAATTAAATTAGTCATATATAGAGTAAATTTATATTCGTCACATCTACTATTGAATAATAAAATCTTTTCCTAATAATTCTATTTTGCATGAAAAAAGAAAATTTTAGAGAGAATATAAATTTATTTTATCTATTAATATTTAAATTAGAAATTTAAATTTAATTTTTCTAAAAATACATCTCAACCACCAAACAAAACCTTACAGTGGAAAAACAAATTTTGATTGACAATTTGACCAGAACTACACATAGAATGGAAAACTAACCAAACTTAGAAAAGTCTGGTTTGTCACTACGGCTGACAAACTTTAGAATCAAATAAAACACTGCTTAATTATCAAAACCACAAAGAATCATTAAAAATAGCCAACTCTAAATCTTCATAACCACATCCTAGAATAGTTCCAAATTATGACCCTAGAATAGCATAAGTAGACGAAAACTGAAGTCCACACACATATCCTAGATTAATCAAATCTAGAAGCCCCTTGTCAGTTTACTAACCAATGGTTAGGAACAGATCATAATATAATCACAAGGAACATCCCAAAGATTCACCTTATCAAAGAGTGAACTTTCAAACGGATTACATTGATTCACCCCCTGCCCGATGACCTAGCCACACTTTGCTGGCATGAGGTCCTCGTTTAAGAATCAATAGTCAGCAACCATTAATTAATTTAGCAAACCAACAAAGCCAAACAGAATGAGTCTAGTATGGTAGACCCATAGGTTATCACATGCCGATTGACAACCCCTATCCAACACAGTAGGACAAACTGGTCAAATCGAGCCATGACCAATTGATTTTTGCCGACCAAGTCAAAGTACAATTGAGCCAATGGCCTATTAATGTAAAATACCTAAAATATTTGGTAACACCACCATTAAACCATGGGCAAACATGCAAGTCCAAATAAAGTGTAAAATGTTAAGAGATAGATTACTCCAAATTATTAAAAATAATGTCATTTAAACCACATCAATTATTTCAAGAAAATATAATAATAATAAAATAAAATAAACAATTGCATTCAAAACTAGCAAGTTCTCATTTACATGCATACGACACAACTTATATATTTACACATCCAACATCTAAACTTTTATATTTACATACATAGGATTCAAATCCTTACCATCACGTTAAAAATAGCACCCAATTCTTAAAAGGGAAATACACATTTTCAGATAAATTTATAACACTAAAGTCTTGTAAATATAAATACCGAACATTAGGTGTTAGATACGTAAATGCACAAGAGTTGTGTGATATGCACGTAAAATTCCCAGAATTTTAAAATATATCACAAAATCATTAAAACATTGCCGAAATCACCAACACTGAAAATCATGACTACAAGGATTAGGGCTTCGCGAATAGGATATAAAAAATCTGCAGGTTACAAGAAAGGCCAATAGTTCTCAAACATCTAATAAAATTCTGCCATATTATATATACTTGATAACAAAGAAAATCAGGAACATATATGAGCCAAAAATATCGCTTAATTTTGCTTTTACATCTCCCTAAACTAAAAAAAAAAAAATTAAAACAATAAAAAATAATTACAAATATAAATAGTAAAAATTTACATACATACCACAATTCTCATGTATTGACATATCAAACACCTATAATTATATATTTACATTTATAAAGCGTACATCACCTTAAAAATACAAGTAATAGTGGCAATTTTGATGTCCTATTAAAGATCCGAATGTTATGCTGTTATGCATATAAATGTAAAAGTTTAGAGGTTAAACATGTGAATACATAAGATTTGTGTGATATGTCAAAAAAATAATTGAAACAACGAATGTTTTCTGAGGCTCTGTGGACTGAAGAAAAATGAAAAAAATAAAAAGGAAAATCACACTAATGTATTGGTTTATTACAAATTTACATTCAATAAATTGACAACTTCAACAACATTCCTTTCACTCAAACTCTCAATATCTAAAGACAGCCAAACCATAACTTGTAGAATGTGTAACCAAGCCACTGCGTGAGGGAGAGAGGGAGAGAGAGAGAGAGAGAATGGATGAATAAATATATATGAACACATACTGATCAGGAACAGCCGAGGCACCGCCCAAAAACACCGAAGTAGGAGTCGAAGAGCCGCCGTTCGGCCGGCGAAGTTTCAGCGTGCTTCAGCCGAGGTGGCAGATGCCTTAGAAAGGCGTTAACAGCTCCAGCAACCCCATCCTCTGACTGCATGGCGTTAGCCAGATCAACGGCTCGCTCCTTCACCTGTGAATTTATTAAAAAGTAGAATGCTCACTTGTTCAGCTTAATTTTTTTTTCATAGGGGCATTTACATATATACCACTAAATTCCTATGTATTTACATAGCTAACATCTAAACTTTATCTTTTACATTTATACCACCCAAAGCATTCGTATCACCTCAATATAACACATTTCAACTCTTGGAATGCATGTAAAAATTTAAATTTAGTTGTTAGCTATATAAATATTCCAAAAATATATGGCATGCAGATTTAATCTTATGTGTGTTTCAAAACAATTAAAAGTATAATATTCCACAAATAAATCATAATGAAATCTGCAACGGTGGCTTCAAGGTGTAGCCCTCAATTGAGTTGAATCTGCAATAGATTCTTGTTTATTTCTTTGCATTGATTACTTTTACTTTACATTTTTTATCTTGATGTATTCAGTTGAATTCGCCTTCTTTCCAACATAGAGGATACAACTTCACACATACAGCACTCAAATCTTGTTAAAAGTGAAATGCACATTTTTCAGGCATAGTTTAAAGCACCAAACTGTTATGTATGCAAATATGAAAGTTTAGCTGCGAGATATGTAAATACATAAAAATAGCTGAAGAATAATTTAAAGAAACACCTGTGGGTTGAGCATGAACTTGATGGCGCTAACAAGCTTTGGCAGTGTGAATTGATCAACTGGTATGGGGTCAGGACCTACTCCTCTAGCATGCACTTGCGCGCCCCAAAAAGGCTGATCCCCAAAGAAAGGTACAACTGTAGTTGGGCACTAAAAATCATGCAATAGCCAGCAGCATTTTATTTACAAGACTTTGATCCCTAACACCTAAATGAATAATTAGTGAAAATGAAACAAACCGCAGCTCTTAGGCCAGCAGCTGTTGTTCCCGCCCCACCATGATGGACCTGTAGAAAGCATCAAAGGCATAAACATCACAGAACTCAGTTTTTTTTATTTTCTACTTTTTATTTATTTTACTTTATTTTCACAGCACTCGGTTTACGCTCTCCCAATTATTCAAAAATAACAATGAACAGTACACTGGAAAATACTAAAAAAAAGTTATCTTTCTATGCCGGCAAAAAGAATAAAGACTGATGAAACTGTTTTGTATATAGGTCTTAGTTCAAAGATGTCGCCACAGAGGAAAGAGGATATAGTCGAATGCGTGTGTTGGCTCACCAATATTCTATTTGAAGGTAATATTGGAGAATATGCACTCTGATATGTGCGCTATTTTTGGGTATTTATATATGTACCACCGAATTCCTATGTATTTACATATTTAAGACCAAAACTTTACCTTTTACATTTATAATAGCTAAATCCTTCATATCTATTGAATCCGGAGGCACACCCAAGAGATTTGAGCATTTGAACTAAAAGAAATGGAGAGAAAGAAAGGGGGAGAGAGAGGAAAGAGGGGAATGGAATACACAACAACTTACCCATCTAGGACAAAATAGTGTATTTCGGGACTATTGTGAGCCTTATTATATAATTAGATTCTTTTTTTTTATACATGGAGAGAGTTAAGAGCCTAAAGTCCCTTCCTGCAAAGAGATACATGAGAGAAGGGAGAGGCCAAAAATTCTTACTACGTGAAAAGACTGCTCTCATTATAGGAGAGTGAGCAATGAAAGAAAATTACATTTATAACCCCATTCTGGGGGGAGGGGGGGGAGGGATGTATAGGTTATTTTAGTGAATAAACACCTGTGGACCCAGGATCCTGTCGTTCTTTGCCTCGATCGATTTGGGCTGAAGATGTGAGTTGATTAGTGTTGCCAGTTGACTTTCTGAATAGGGACCATTGGTCAATCGGTCCTTCAAGTCTTGATGGTCAATTAGAATTCTGAAGATGGTCATTTAGGTCGATCTGGCTGCTGATATTAGTCAAGTGGATGAGTCGGACAGGTAGCCAGTCTTCAATTCTTGTTGGAAGGATTCTTTCCGGTTGAGTGGCTTTGTACCCTTGAGTGGCTTTGTACCCTCGACTAGAGGATGTCATATGGGCACGTATTGTTGGGTCTGTTCAGATGAACTCTAGCTAACGCGAGCCGATCGATTTTCCTAGGTTCCCAGCTTACTTACCAACGGATCCAACTTTATCATATCATTCTTTAATCGAGCTTTCGGATTGCCTCAAGATTTTTCCTGACACATTTATTTAATACATATTAAATTATCCGATCCTCTTGTTTCTTGAAAGCGACAATTGCATTAATAATGAAAAACTTTAATGCAAAAAATGAATAGTACTTATCATGACTTAATAATGCAATAATTGAACTCTTGAATTTCGTGCCCACGATTCCTAATTATATAGAGTAAGGGGCACATTTCTCGTCTTCCTCTTTGCACAATCTATCTGAACTCCAATCGTTGGCATGGTGAATGAGTCATCATCCAAGGTTACAAGTACACAAAACAGCCTACAGGAGGTCTTTCGAGGACATGAGGTGGGAGAGAGTGAATCCCGTCCGGAATGGGAGCGACAGCATAAAGTGTTGGCGAGGAAGCGGGAGAGACCCGATCCTAAGGATTAGGTGGGGATGTCAAACTCGATCCTCGATCACCCCAGTGAGAATGTGCGGGCTAAGAAAAACTGCCCAAGAGTGGGGGTCCATGAGGAGAAAGGTCGTCTGGGAGAAGCGTCTCAGGTGGAGGAGAGTGGCCATCCAAAGAAACGACCGGTCGGTCAGTCGGCTCCTCCTCAAACTCTTGCGCTATCGTCAGGGGTAGCTGAGCGAAAAGCTGTTGGTGCTTTAGCTCCACCAGGGGCACCAAAAGCATCAGCTAAGGGAATTTTGCGAGAGAACGCTAATGCCTCAACACCTTCGAGTGCATAAGGCATTGCCAACCTTCATCCAGCTACGAGACAAAATAATGGTGAGGAAGGTTTTTTTCACCACTTCGGAGTGGGATAGAATCAAGGGTATTGAAGGTATTTGTTTAATGAATTTTATTTTTTTTTAATCTTGCTTCGTATTATTTTTAGATGTAGATGACTTGATCACCAGAGTGGTGACCATTGATTCCCCAAAAGTCTTGATCTAGTCGTCAAGGCATACTGAGGGTCTGTGAAATAGAAGATCGAGACTTGTGCATAATCTTTCTCTGCGCTAAGCCAAGGTTGAGAGTAGTCATCCAAGCCTCCTGGGGCAGACCCGAGTGGAGGTGGCCAGAAGGCTAGAATCTTCCAGCTCAAAAAAGCACCGGCTGTGTGAAATAGAAGATTCATTCGCCCGGACTGCAGGATTTCCTCAAAACGAGGAGACACACCTGCGGGGTGAGCAGGCAAACCAGTTGGAAAAGCTGGAGGAAGTGTTGGCTGCCATCCGTGCTCAGAAGGTCGCGCTTTGTGAAGAATTGCAGTTCCCCGAACAACGCTGCCTATCGTCTGGGAGGAGTCTTCAACTGCCCAGGCACAAGCTAAAATAGATAGAATAAATAGATTTAGATTAGAGGTGTACTTTTGTACGGGTGGCTGTTTCAATGAGGGTTTGTCTCTGTTGAAACAGCTGCCGAAGGTTTTTATAAAATATTTTCATGAATAACCGTCAAGCGGATGTAATGTAAAACATTTATATTTATGAAATAAAAATTTATAGTTTTCTATCTCGATTTGTGCATTAGATTTGACTTCTTTTCATGGTTTCGAGTAGTAAATGGCGTCATTGCCCTTGCGACAATTCAACTTCCTTCCGTTTTCTATATATAGGGTCGAGAGTTCAAAAAATCCTCGAGCAATTGTTCTGTTTTCTTGAGTTTATGCTATTGGTTTCTTCTTTCAGTTGTTTATTCTTAGTCTTATTTTCATGGATCTCAAATATTTGCAAGAACCCTCCAAAAAAAAAAATATTCGTAAAAGCTCTTCGGCTCCAACCTATCTGAGAAATTTTCAATCTTGACAGCGCGCCAGGTGAAATACCTTCAAGAGTCCCAAGTTTATGGTTAGTTGATAGTTTTGAGGGTGATCAAAAGTAGCGACCGATGTTTATGGCAAGGACTTGGTCTTCTACCGAGGCCAATTTAAGTGTAGATTGAGGCTGCCTTTCTGCTGGGAGCTGCGGATGATTCTCACCCGCTACGGTATCTTCCCAGACAAGTAATGTCAAACTCAATTATTGTCATCATGACAACCGTTGTCTTTATCTGGCTATCTCGTGGTCAACCGACCTCTTTTCTTATCTCTTCAACTTCAAGATAAGTCAGGATAGCTATGCGGTGTCTCAGTGGGCCCTAGGCTTTGACTTGTGGAACTCGAGAATAAAACTGATTACTGGAAGCTGAAGTTTCTGGTCAATTCCTACTCAGAAGGTTGGGCGATCAGAGTCCGGTCCTTTTCAAGCACCCCCCCAGAAGATCAAGGCCCTTCCAAAACCCCTGAGAGAGTACGAGGGCATGATCGAGGGACGAGAGCTATTGGTTCATCTGTACCTAGACTTCGACATCTTCAACAGAGTTCTGTCAAAGTTTGGGGTTATGAATGATGGGCTATGGGAGACTTCCGATGCATAGAAGGTGAAGCGGAAGGAGGAGGCTACGACAAAAGTGGCTAGAAAGAAACTGAGGGTTCAGCCCGTCTGGCTGGAGGCGACTGCTAATCCCTAACCACAAAAGTCGTCTTCCCGCGAGGAACGATACAAAAGGTATGGAGTATGGTTCTTTTTTACTTCAAAAATTACTTAGGTACTGGAACTTTGGGAGTTCGCGGGGAGGATTCTCCCAATACATAGAGTTTCGTCTAGCTGAGCGAAGAGGAAAAACGATTTTTGTAGCCAAGCTGCTCGCGTTTCCTTCATCGACGCCAGGTCAAGGGACGAGGCGAGCCGAGCATCTCCTACATCTCTGTTAGATTCTGAAACTGAAGTAAAGGGACGAGGCAAAGCCTGAATGCCAAAAAGAAGGCACTCCCCACTAAGAGGGAGAGGCTCCTGCTAAGGATGTCTCCCCACCTCCTCGGTCCGAACGAAAGGGTCCTCCCTCGAGGTAGGTTCCTTCCATCGAGGAGGAGACCAACGTTTGGTCGAGCTCCACCAAGTGTTTCACAATGGTGGACACTGAGATGATTGGTATATGGAGACTCCCGCTGCAGTGAACTATCCATGTCTCCTGGCGGAGGTATCCACTCCGATTTCTTCGAGCAGATGTTGAGTATGAGCGGCATGTATTTCAATCAACATAGCGACCAGTTCCACTAGATGGCATGGACAGCCACCCATTGTTAGGCAAAGGCCTTACACCAAATGGACGAGAAGGAAGCTGTTGAGCGAAGGATGATCGAGGCAGTAACCCAAAAAAAGGAAGCAGGGCAAAGGACTGTCCGACAGAGAAAACACAGAAGTTCCCCATCGAGAACTAGAAAAGAGAAACTAAAAACCACGAGGAAATTGTCGGTCCTGGAAAAAGAATATGTTGAGCTTAAAACTGAGCTAACAAAACAACTTTAAGCATACATCACTTTGACCGGTGATAGTTTCGTCTTGGTTGACTCGAGGTGGCTCGCCACCAATATTTCCAACCATGAGGAAAACAAAGAAAAATCCGCGGGAGCGGCCAGAGAAGGAGGCGACAGCGACTGCAGATGGGTTCAACTACTTCTTGACTTCTTTGTTTTTATTTTGTCTGTATTGTAGGAAGAAAGTTTTATTTTTCTCAACTATATTCGATTGAATTGTATAACCATTTTTGAAAATTAAAACGTTTTTCTTTATAGCATTTATTTTACCATTAATGCATTTTACTAACCACTTGATTGTTGGTGATAGTTTGCGTCATAAAACGATTAGTTTTGAAATATTTTGTCTGTTGATTTTGATTTGTATTTATTGTTCAACACAATTCGTATACCACTTGTGTCACGTTTTCTTGGTCGGATCATCGCCTTGGCCATGTCATACATTTCGCTAGATTTTAAATGAATATTGTCGCTGCCTTTGCAAAGGAAACCATCGAGACTCGCTATTGGAGTGATTCTTGCATACCCTTCGCGGACTTTGTCGCTACTGGGTAGGAAACTACCTCGAGAGCTTTATCTGTGTCAAGTTTAAAGACAGACTTCTTAATGCTCGACATTGTCGGCTTATGGGGCTTGTCAATTTGACATTAGAAGTCGATGCCGATCAAACTTCAAAGTTATACCAATCAGACATCTTAAGCAGTTGTCAGATTTTTTGTAATTTATACCGATATGATAACTTGTGTCGTGATTTTTTGCTATTGATGCTCATATCACGTTTTGCACATTCCAGGTCTTGGTTGCTTAATCAAATTCCCTCCTTGGACAGATTAACCCATATGTTAAGCTTATTAAGTAGATCTTATTGTTGTTTTTGTGGAGGTAACCGCAGAGACTTGCTACTAGAGTGATTTGCATCATAACTTTGGTGGAGCTTGTCGCTATTAGGCAAGAAACGACGTCCAGGCTTTACTCAATTTAAGTTTGGAGATTAAGGTCTACGATGTGGAAGCATTGCGAGTCATTCTTTATACATTTTGCCAATCAAAAGCCTTTTGGCATCGCTGTCGGCTTTCCTACTCGGATTCGATTTCCTTGAGTGTTGGCTATCTACTAAAGCATATGAACTATGAGTTTCCCGAGTCTCTAATTGACCTAAGAATATGTTAGAAAAAATTATGTAATTTTTATAGTAGAAAAGAGTATATAATATTTGATATGATAAAGACATTTTATTGCCAATTCAAGTTTCGGGTAAGGTAATGGATCTGATTCCTTTGGTAGCATCGTACGATGAGGATTGCACCTCGGCTCAAGTTCCTTCGGTCGGACATCAACAAGTTGGGCCCGATAGCATTCTTCACATCAGAGCCTATGCCTTGATTAACTCCATTCGACTGGTGTCGATTGAGCATTGTAGAGATAACATTGGTCAAATTTCTACAGGAGATTTTCTTGAACATGAGGAGCCGGCTGTACATTTCGATGTCATTTTTCGCCTCCGAGCCAAAGCCTCTCAGAGGACCACGAAAATGTAATTTTTCGTCTCCTAGATCTGCTACTGCATAAACCACTTGTCGTACTTCGTGTTAGAAGTGTCTCTAGGATAGTTTTTCCTACTTGGTGGTGTTCTTCTTGTTAGTGGTATGCTCCATACCGACCGTACCTTTCAGGATGTTGAATCTGAATTTATCCAGAAGGCAAGACCATGGGATTTGAGTGTTTGAACCAAGAGAATAGGAGAGAAAGAGATAGAGATAGGAAAAGGGGAGATGAGTGCACATTGATTTGCCCCTCTAGGACAAAATAAGGTATTCCTAAGCTCTTGTGACCCTTTTTATATAATCGAACGTTTTTGATACATGGAGAGGGTAAAGAGCCTAAAGTCCCTTATTGTAAAAAAGATACATAAGAAAAGGGAGATGCCAAAACTGTTATTACATGAAAAGAACCTCTATGTATAGAATAGGGTAAGCCATGAAGGGAAATTACATCTATAACCCCATTTTAGGGGGACTTGTACATTTTACTTTAGTAAATAAACCCCTATGGGTAGGATCCTGTCGTTCTCTGGCTTGGTCAAATGGGGCCGCTAAGGTGAGTTGGTCAGTATTGCCCATCAACCCTCTGAATGGGGACCATTGGTCAGTCAGTCCCACAAATCTAAGCATCCGATTAGATTTTTTAAGACAGTCAGTGAGATTGATCCAACCGACTGATATTTACCGAGTGCATGAGTCGGGCAGGTCGTCAGTCTTCAATTTTTGTGAAGAGTATTCATGTCGGTTAAGTGGATTTGTACCCTCGAGCAGAGGATGTCTTATGAGCATGTATCGTTGGGTTGGTTCGAATGAACTCTGGCTAGCATGAGCCGACTGGTTCTCCCAAGTTCTCAGGTTAATTTCTGGTGGGACCAGCTTTGCCACCACATATTTTTTAATGTTATCGAATTGCCTCAAGATTCATGCTGACATATTTTTGTGTACAATATCACATCAAAAATACATTAGTTTAACTTTCAAAAACTGAAATAAACATTTTCATGCATAGGTACAATGGCATATATGTAAAAATTAAATTTTTGGTATTCGATATGTAAATACATAGAAAATAAGCAATAGTATGTAAATCTTTCTTTAATTATTCAGCTGTGAGTGTAGTAGAATCAGTTGCTATATTACTATAAATAGCATGCAATTAATGATTTGAATGAAGAACAGAATCTTAATGCAAGAGAAAGTACACTAACACTAGTGCCTAAGGTTAGGGATGATAACATATAACCCTTTGTCATGAGAGGCCCAAGCTTGGACTCCTTATTAAGTATGTCACGAAAATAGAATATAAGATTATTTCATTGACTTCAAATGCTTCCTATACCATTCCCATTGATTTCAAATGCATCCTACCTTAATGCCCATGCTAAAAGAATGTAGCTTCAAGTAAGAGGTTTCTAACTTCGATTAGATGAAATAATTCAGCAGTAATCTTGCCCCACTAGACCTTTTTATTTAAGGATTTTTACAAGGGATGCAAATATAGGGAAGAAAAAATTTATGAACCTATGAGAAAGGTTTGCAAATTTATGAAAGCAAACTCGGGTTGAGGTGATTGAGAGGGAGAGAGGAACAACTTTATTTACACAAATCAATGGACTCAATTGGCAGAACTCAAAAAAGGGAAAAGGGTATTAAAAGGCTATAAGGAAGATGGGGAGGACTACAAGAGAATAGAAGGGGGCGGACTGTTGTACTGCTGGTTTTTGAAGCTAGAGGAAGAGAAAAAGATAGAATAAGGTCACTATGAAAGAGAAGCCATTGGATGAGAGAAAATAAATAAGAGCTTCTAAATCAATCCAAAAACTAACCTATTGCAATCCAATAAATCCTAAGACTTAAAAGGTGGTAACTAGAGCATCCATACAAAACATCTAATTTTATTCCCCTAGGTTAAACATAGCAAAATAAGATCTTCCAAAAAAAATAAATAAATAAAAAAACACTCTCAAACATGAATAAGACAAATATGGCATAGCTATCTAGAATAAAATCGATCATGAACATGTAAGTTGGCCCTAGTTGCAAATCATGTAGTCTCATCAATCTAGTGTCCCAAGGCTACACTTAGGCTGTGTTTGGGGCAGATTACTTGCTGCAGCACAGTACGAAAACATCCCAGCCCTGTTTGGTTTCCATGACGTGCTAACGACATCCTCGTTTCACAACCTCCATAGATTGCCGACCATGGCATATCTTATTTCGAGCGATCATTCGGTTTGCTAGGGTTTTTTCTTCTTTTGCTTTCATTTGCCCTACTATATTTGTGGTGAGAGCTCAATTTTTAGTGTTTTGTTCCTTTGCTTTTCTATGTCCTTTAATACCTTCTATCTTTTAACTTTAAAAATTTGTTTTTTGTGGTTTGTGGTCTCTTCTGCCTTTGCTAACTGAAGGATTTTTGTTATGAGAATCATGATGTGTAATGTTGATTAGAGCAGAGCCTAGTTATGATTTAGATTTGCGCAGCTACCCATTTGCTTTCGATTCATCTTTTTTGTGAAATTATTTGGAGAAATTGATCTATTGAGAGAACCTAATTTTGGGCCTTCATTTTTCATTTTTGTGACAATTTTTTTTTTTTACGGATTTATACTTTGTTGGTTTGATGTGTCTGCCTCCATGAGGTTTTTCTTTATGAGTGTTGGTCTTTGTCTCTGCTAATTCAAGGAATTTTAGTATGAACCTATATACAATGTTATTTGATGAATCAAGGAACCTAATTTATGTGTTTGGTGAATCTGTCTCGGTGGGTTTGCTCTTTGTGGTTGATTGACTCTGTTTCTACTAATTCGAGAAATTTCGGTATGCCCCAATATGCAAAGTTTGTTAAATGAATGAGGGAACATAATTTATGTCTTTATGCAACCACCCATTTGCTTTTGTTGGTCTACACCTTTGAGGGCCTTCAAGCCTACGTTCGATATTTTTTGATGTAAGAGCGTAATTCTTTTTTTTTTGTGAAATTGTTTGATAAATTTAGAAAAGTGAGAGCTCGAATGATTCTGTTTTCCTTTGAGGTCCTTCATCGTATCATGTGAAATTGTTTGATAAATTTAGGAAATTGAGGTCGAATGGTGGTGTATTCCTTTGAGGGCCTTCGTCGTATAATATCATATATCCTTAAAACTTTTTTATGGCTTGTTTTTTTGTGGTTTGTGGTCTCTATCTTGGTAAGTTCATATCGAATAATCATGAATTTTGATATTTTTAAAAATAAATAGCTCGATTGAAGGAAACTTATTTTTTGATGGGTTGATCTTTGTGGTCTGTGGTTTCTGTCTCTATGGGTTTTCTATGTTAGTTGTGATTTCTGTCTTTGATAATTTAAGGACGATAAAAACCTATGCGTATGAAATGTTGCTAATACATATGTAATTGCCCTTGAGCTATGTGAAGCTTTTGCATGGAGTGGTTTCAGCAATGTGGTCTGTGTTTGTTAATTGATGTTAAACTTAGTTTGGTAGATTATAGGATTTAAAATAACGCACAGTTGATTCAATTAATATTTCATAGTACTACTCTATTTGGATGCTTTAATTGGTTCATACATTCCTTGACTGATCCTTTTGTCGTAGTATGTGTATGTGGCACGTGGTATTTAAAAACATGAGTTCAAGATGATTCTCTGGAGGTGATTATTAATTATTATACATATGGTATGACACTTGCTAAAATTATTTTGTGGTTCTGATGTGCTTTACTAGCTGCCTTTTGCAGCGTAAGTGTGTTTAATTAAACGTGTTGTCGTCTTTACGCCCTCGTTGCTCACTCGCATTCTGCGGTTTTGTTCTAATAAAACTTTCACAAAGTCCTTGGCCATGATATATCGAGCGCACCCCTTGGTTGTATGATTAAAAATGCCCTAAATTGAACTGTTTGAAAAATATGAGGCTAGTTACATTTGAGTTTGGAAAAAAGAATTGACCTGTGAATACTTTCTTGAATTCACTGGCTTATACATAAAAATTATGGGGCTTAGGTTTTATAATGAATTTCTCTATCACCACTTTTGTTCCATATGGAGAAAGGGTTGAGAAGTTGTATGTTATTGTCTTGGTTAATTTATGTTTTGATGAGTTCAATGTCTGTTTGTAAAAACATATGCTGATTAGTCTTTTCATGTTAGTAATGATGATGAGTAAGATAAAAGAAAGTAGATCATCTGCAGTGTGAGGTAAAGTTGTGAAGTTAATCTTTTGCAATCTCTGTATAAAAGTGGAATTGAAAAAATAAACCAACTACCTATTTTAATAAAAAAAGATGACATAATATTATAAAAAAACTTAATTGAAACACTAAAAGAGAATATGATAAAATGGAACTGAAAAAAAAAATGAAAAAGTTAAGAAGGCATTGGAAAATATGGAAAAAGTTAAAATGATAATCGACAAGCTTAGTTTGGGATTCCATAAAGCGAACTACTGATGCTTCGGAAGAAAAGTGAGCTAAGAAATTGGCGATAAAAAATTATTAAACGTTCGGCACTTATAGTTTTTTTTTTTTTTTTTTAATACATTTCAATTACATAAACATATCAACTATCAATTAATTGTAGATAATGTCAATAGCGAAGAAGTTTAAGTTTAGCAACATTTATCCTGAGTTTGAAGAATAGTTGGACCAAATATTTGGTGGCGTCATGGCCACAGATGATCATATATGGACACGAAACGAGAGAGTGCACGTTAAAATAGCTGCGCACGTGGATGTTAAGCAAACAACAAACTCAAACGAAAAGTTCAATCCAAACCTCAATAAAGTTGGATCTACTAGTCGTTTCGAACGTCCTAAAATTTAGAAATAAAAAGATGTAGGATGTAGTTTTATAAGAAGTTAAAATTTGTAATTTATGCTTCATACATTAATGAGGCTAATAAATCACATGTAACTCTATTTAACAAGTTATCATAATATTAAAAGAAACTGGATAAATTTTTTAAGACATATCGTTGTACTTGTTCTCAAATATATTAGAATATCCAACTATGAGGGAGTTATTTATGTCGATGATACCTGAGTGTAGGGTTTACTATTTACATTACTTTTTTTAGAATCGGGATGTATGACAATTAAGTTATTTATGTGGTTTTTTTTATTTGACTGATCTGGGTGTCGGGCATAGTAGTTTTGATATATCAATGCTACAATGTTTTATTATTTTTTTTTTTGTATGATTGTGTTAACCATTGTCATGATTTTTGTATAATATATTACTTATTAATTCAAGTTTACCTATTTTTAGAAAAACAACAATAAATAACATGAATAGCAAAAGGCGTAAAAGAAAAATTACAGTTTAATTATGTTTAATGTATGAGTATTACAACTCATACATTACTCGCACTCCTTGCATGACATCCATGTGCATTGGCGATAATGAGTTGGAGAGTTGCTTGTGAGTCATCCAACAAAAATTGAACATGTTTCGTATGACAAAAGCTATAATTATTAATCTATAGGGAGAACTGCACCAAAAACTTCAATGGAGATGTTAGCTATAAATCTTTATATTTTTTAACAAAATGAGTCTATAAGAGAAGTCGTGGAGTGATTCTAACACTCATCTGAAATAATTAGTAGATATTTTTCAATTGATTTGAATGCTCTAATCAGCGTATCTTCAAAAACTAACAGACCTGAAAAACCTACATTTCAAAATACCCTTATAGATATTTCAAAAGATCAAAGCTATATGTTATATTTTACAGTAAATTTTTCTTCATCTTTTGTAAAATTACGTAAATGCAGTAGCTCTAATATACTATACAAATGACTTAGGATTATACTGGAGCAATTAATAGAACATGTGTGGATGCACACGTGTCCAACAGTGAAAGGATTGCATACATTGGACATTTTGGCTTACCAACAAAAAATGTTATGGTTATATGTGATTTTAATATCTGATTCATTTTTGTAATGACTGGATGTGAAGGCAGCGCACATAATAATCGTATATTAAAATTTGTAATGCGAACTATCCACCTTCAGATTTGCTTAAATATGAATAAATTAATTTTTGCAGTCTAATGCTAATGATTATACTTCTAATAGAGAAATATTAGTTGGTTTGTGCTAGATAACTATTACAAAAAAGGATATCTCAAACATTTTTCGGATACAAAATAACACGTTCCTGATTTTGAAAGAAGTAACAAAATAGTTCAGGGTATAAAGATGTTTAACAAGAGACACTCAGCTTTACGTGGTGTTATTGAGAGGACATGCGAGGTTTGCTAAGAAAATGGGTTATTCTATAAGGATATGCCAACATATCATTTCAACTAATAAGTGAAGATTATAGTAGCTACAATGACTCCACAATTACATTTGTAGGTATCCTTCACGCAGTGATATTGATTTCAGTAGTGCACATGAAAATTAGTCAAATGTCTTCATTGAACCATATGAATATCGCCTAGGGCAGTCAATATCACAAGCTGAGTGTGATTTAATTAAGTCTTATGCTTGGGATGAGGAAGGTGACAGGGAGATAATAGAGTTGAATGAACAAATTATAAATGCAATCCTTAATGGGTAAAATTATGTTGCGTGCTATTATTTCTTTATTTATGTATAATGTGTTGTAAACACGCTTAATATTTATTGTAATGACTCTTTATGCAATGATTTTCATTTGAAATTTCAATCTGTTGCAATTTATATTTTCATTCATTCAACATATAATTTTTCCCCCATGTTAAATTTATTGTCATGTGCTGTGAAAACGCTTAATATAATTTTTTTTTCTTAAATGCTTTTTTTTTTTTTAATAAGGAGGTCTACGATGAGAAATATAACATTAAGGGTTTTCCTGGATGACCGATATGTTGCTATAGATTTTGACATGTATGAAATCACCATTACAACAATTAAGATTCCCTTCTTTTTCAGTCATATGACTGTTAGGATCCTTCTAGAGGGCCTTTGTGGTGATATGCTTTTGTGATATATGTGAGCTCGCTATTAGTTTAAAGGCAATTAAGATCCCCTTTCTTTAAAGTCTTCTCTCTTCTTATAATAATAGATTATTCACCAGTTTATTTTTGCTCTAAAACCTCACAATTTCATAAATTCTAATTATGTATTTTTGTAACTCTTATGATTAATTTTTCATATAACTAAATTGTGTATTATTAAGGCAAATTAATTTTATGTATGTGGTCTTAAAATTTCAGAAAATATAAGCTCAAGAACATCTGGTGCCTCTAGTGCATTGTAGCACCAATATGAATTGCATTACTCTCTACATACATAACGAAAAGAGAATAGCTATGGGAGAAATTTTACAGGTGTCAAAGGAATAGATCAACAGATGACTGTGACTTCTTCAGGTGGGCGGATCAGTTAAACCATTCCACCATAGATAGTGATCAGGCATGGAGAGTGTGTTTGGAGAAGAACTTATCCCATTAAATTGATCTTCTGCAAATTCAATATTATGATAATGTTAATTGTTATTTTAATATTTTAATATTTGAATTTGACTGTTGTGTAACTCATTGTTAAGTTAACTCATTGTTAAGTAAGATGTTAGTTCTTAATGTAATATTTGAAATTATGAGTATGAGGTTCTAAATGTAATTTTCGTTGTCATTAGACTGGTTATCTTATAAACAACACAACAATACAGGGGCAAAAAAATCTTTTTATTCATAAACTAAAGCGCAGCCGTACAAAATAAATAGACACAACTTTTCCGCAACAGCTTCCTGACACTGATGCTGCACAGAAGCTTTTTAAAAAGCTACGACTGATCAAAACAGACACTCAATGTATTTGATGATCGAGCTTCAAACCACCAACCAAATGCTAATTAGACCACCAAGATTTCTAGATCTCCTATCACTCCACTTGATCAATGTTCGATGAGACTTGTGACTTAATTAAATCCAACTTTCCTTTGAGCTCAATTCTTCCCAATGGAAAACATATTTGTTATTCAATTATTTCTAGCATGCATGAGAACACTAAGATTTTATTATAAAAATATTTCTTTATAAAAGAGCATCTAATATAAAAACCTTGATTTGTGTAGGAAACACAGTGACGCGGGTGTCTCACACTTAGTAGCGGAAGCAAGAAGTTCCCCACATGAGCAGGCAAAGCATTGCTGCCTAGACCGGTTCAATCCAGACTTTCTTGTGTTGTAGAGTGGCCGACCGACCTTGGGCCCACTCCTATTTATCCAATTATTATATATTTGTGTTTCGGAAAGTCTAGGGTTAGTTTTGTTGTATTTCTGATTAGGATAGCCGTCAATGTCCCGGTATATACATTTTAGGGATGTATCCAAAGGTAAATGTTGCTGCAGTTGTAGCTCATCTGAGGTGGTGATCTTCCAAGGGTTGAGTGGTGCTCTGACTGTAGCTTATTCATGAGAGAGTATTTATCCTCGAGCCCCATTCGCCACAACCATCCCATCTCTACCTCCGCCGCCTTTCCTTCCTGCCGGAAGCATTGAATTACACAACTATTGTCTTCCTGCAACTCCAACCACCAATCACCACCTCCTCTACCTACTACCATCCCTTCCAATTACCTCCCACCTTGATGCCGCTCATTTCAGTCGCCCATCTTTCCTGCCCAACCATCCCCCTCACTGCCCCAGCCCCAAGATAGCCCTTTGTTGTCTCGCTATCCACACATTTCAAATCGTTGCTTCCATTATTCCCGCTCCTGACTCCACCCAAACGGTTGCTCCTGACTATTTGCTGATGTTCTAGCCTTCCAACCAACCCCTACTTGTTGTCTTTCAACCAACCAACTGCTACCTTTCCCAACCACAACCCACCGAAACATCCTCTTTTGCCTCCTATGGCCATCCACAACCTCATCACCATCCTCTTTCCTTCCACTCACCAAATCGACCACCACCTTTGGATACAATTAGCTATGTTTGCTTGGTTGTTGTATTTCCTTTTCAAGTGTGTGTGGTTGTAATCGCATATTTTTTTTCAGTCATATTATTTTGTGTTCCTATAATTTGAGTTAATCACAGTATCATTTGGTATCAAACCAACATAATCCTAGTCCTATTCTAGAGTTTCTAGCATCCACCAGTACTCCACCCTATCTCCACCAACAACCTTCTTTTTAATTATTTTTCCAAACCGGTCACCCAAAAGTTCTCTCACCCCACATCAATCCCACACACCCTCACACCCCTTCGACCTAATTCCTAGCCATGTTGCTTATAAAAATTCACAAAGGGATGTTCATTAACTTACAATGAAAAGGTGCGGTGGAAAATCCTCTAAGTGAAACAGAAGCTTGTCGTCATCAAGAAGAGGCAATTTGAACGAATCATCCGTAACCACAATGATGACCTGCTATATCGAAGAAATGTAGTAAAACTTTTCCACCATGATAATATCTGGGACGAAAAATCTCTACCCGAGAGATTTGACCTGAAATTGGAAATAAGAGTGCATTATTTTAGTGGAAAAAATTGAATCACCTTTACCAGCATGAGAGAAAAAACAAGATTACTACCTAGCCTAAGATGAAACAGTAGATGCAAAACTGGTACCTGATAGATCACTACAGACCAAATGTTCAGACCATAACATCAAAAGTGAAGACTACATCACCGAACGATTAAATCTTACAGATAGGGTTCAATCCCAAGATCCTACAGTCAGAGTATGTCGTGGGGAACATCCAAGCCAACCTCGCCTAAGGGGAACTGATTCAGAATGAAGAAC
The DNA here is from genome assembly GCA_022702705.1 of Papilionanthe hookeriana x Papilionanthe teres. Classification (NCBI taxonomy): domain Eukaryota; kingdom Viridiplantae; phylum Streptophyta; class Magnoliopsida; order Asparagales; family Orchidaceae; genus Papilionanthe; species Papilionanthe hookeriana x Papilionanthe teres. The sequence continues at coordinate 6,321,298 of CM040437.1, forward strand.
AAGAGCCAACCAGCTTTCCAAAATCTTTCATAAACAAGAAGTGTTTCAAGTGTTACGGATTTCGACATATTGAACCAAATCGCATAGTCAGAGGAATGATTTATTTTACTGATCATGGAACGGTTGAAGAAATAAAAATTGATTCGGGAGAAAATAAAGATTTCAAAGAGAATTCTCAAAATTTCAACCGACAAGAAAGAGACACCAACGGCTCCAGCTAAAGTAACAGTAGTTGTTCAAAAAGGGAGTGATCTGGAGTAAGTGTTTATGAAGAGCATGAGATTGTGGTGCCTCAAACTACTATTTTACAGCCAACATGAGAAATCACATTAGGTTCTCTTCGGGAAAGAACATCCTTTTAGGGATGGGACAAAGTGATATATGGTGGGAGCTACCTCTTCTTATCTGACTGATGGACGAGCATGATTAGAACATAGGTTAATTAGGTGTGGGAGATTGTGAAACCATTTAGAGGCAGCAATTGGTATAATGGTAAAATTCTGATAGAAACTTCAAAGTTAAGTGTAATAGCATGGAAGCACTCCTAGAATGGGTGACAACCTGGGAAGTTACAATATCTGGGGAAAGTCGTGAGGCCATTAGGCCAAAGCGGACAATAACTTGATGGGTTAGAGTTCCAGCTGTCACAACCGCCACCCTGAATAGTTGTTTGTTGTTGTTCCGGCCCTCCAACCAGACCCTGCATGATGTCTATCAACTTGCCAACAAACACCTTGCCCCACCGCAGACCACCACAACTCCCCCTTCAGACTGCCATCCACTATCATGTCACCATCCTCCTACCGTCAACTCACCAAACAGACCAACACCTTTGTATACATTTAGTTGTGTTTGCTTGTGCTTATTGTTGTATTTTCTTTTCAAATGTATATGGTTGTAATCACATATTTACTTTCAATAATAACATGAGTATTGTTTGGGTCAACTCCGGTATCACACAACAACAATCCCAACTTAAGAAATCACGCCTTCCAACTTATGTAAAGAATGCATATGTCTAAAACCTCATCTTCACTTATAAAGTAATATGAACTATTCTGCCCATAAAATCCCGCATTGCTAAACAATTATCCATACAAATACGTTATATTCATATTTGACTTTTAACTTTTTTTTTTTTAAATAATAGCTAAATGGAAATTTTTGAAAATAAGCATCTCGTCTTACTGTTAAAGAATGAGGTGGAAAATCTTGAACATGTAATTAAAAGTTGCACTTTTTCAAGAATAATAATCCATTTGATTTTCGTTAGATTCAGAACAACTATATAAGCTAAACAAAGCCTGTCGTATGATCACAACAGATACATTTTTATGACACTAGTAGGCTGCCACAGAAAAAAAAAATGAAACCTTCAAATTTGAGTATTAAGCATTTACAGAAAGCTTTGGCAATTAGATTGCATGGATAAGGCCGTAAAGCATAAAAAAACATGGTATCTAGAATTTCATGGCAAACTGTGGAAGAAAAAAAAGCAGGACACTGCCAAAAACAAAAATGGGCATTTACATGGTACACAAATCTTATGTACTTACATATCTCATACCTAAACTTTCATATTTACATACATAGCACTCAAATCTAAAATATCACATCAAAAATAGCACTTAATTTAAAGTCAAATACACATTTTCATGCATACATTTAAAGTAACAAAATGCTATGTATGTAAATATGAGAGCATAGGTGTGAGATATGTAAATACACAAGAGTTGTGTGCTACACATGTAAATTTCCCAAACAAAAACAAAGCATTAGACCGAAATGCCACCAAAATAAGAGCTAGAAATTTCATGGCAAACTGTGAAAAGGGGAAGAGGAAGGGCACTGCCACAGTTTTCATACCACTGCCTTGCATTGTAAGAATAGCCAGTCATGCGGAACGTTGTCTAATAGGTAGACAAACTCCTTTGGTTCAGGTACTGTGAAAATATTACATTTTGCATCAACAGAAAAAAGACTAACAACTGGAAAAAAGCACAACTGTAATCTAAAGAAAGCGGCAATAAAAAGATTTTGGTCTGGTTTGAGGCAGCATTCATACTGCTTCAATTCAGAAAAAGTCAATTATTTATTTAGAAACCTGTCTGATTGTTATGCTTTTTTAAAAGTACCTTTAAAAAAACTCCATTTTTATACTATTTTGGAATGTTATTCTTATTAAACTTTAAAAAGCTATTTTTTTCTTAAAACAGCTTTTTATCAGGTTTTCTCCAAAGAAAAGCTTAAACAAACAAAGACTTACAGTTTCCAAGTCCACCCCATCCCTTATTAATGATGCCCCTTTGTCCAGTGATTTCCAGTGCCTCCACAATAATTCTGGTCATCTTTTCTGGTTCTTGCACAGGCTTATGACATAAGCAGAAACAGGTTAAAAATTGAAAGATATAACGCATATACTTTTCTCATTAAATTTTCAGGCATGCCTACTATTTCACATATTGAAATTACCCTACTGAACAAAAAACGGCTTAGACCAAGCTCCCTCATCAACATATAAATATATCTATATATATATATATATATATATATATATATATATATATATATATATATATATATATATATATATATATATATTATTTATTTTTATTTTTTTTTTTAAATTAGCAATCCCACAATCCCATTCATGACATGAGCTTCATTTCTAAAATAAAAAGAAATAATCTTTACATAATAGCATCAATAACACAGAAGAATTAACTCGACATTCTAAAAATAATAATAAAATCTTGAAACAAACAATTCATGGTTGGATTGCAGTGTGCAAAAACAAATATGAAATCTCTAACATAGCTTGGTTTCTAGGCATGCTCACGAAGCCTATGACCAATCTTTTTTAATCTCAAAGTAATAGCTCATCTCCAGATGACATTTTCCATCATCATCCACAAACTTTGTTTTAGCAGAATAGGAACCTCTCGCAAATATGCCAGAAGGGGTAGTCTCCTCTTCAAGCTCATAGGTGTATGGCTCTTTCTGAGGGCTAAAAGTTCCCAGCATCACCTTTGTGTTCTCAACTCTCACTCCAGTCTTCCACACAGTGTTTGTGTACCGGAGTCCTGATACAATGTTGTTTGAGATGGTGAAGGAGAATTTGAGACGGCAGCGACTGCTGTCCTTGAGAGTAAATGCATAGCCCTTTGCGTTGGGGACGAAGGGAATTAATAGAACCAAGTTCGGTCTATTGGGAGTGATGATTGTGATACTCTGTATCTTCACTTCTGGATCTGGATTCTCTCCAACTTCAGTCAAGTCAACGCCTGCTTTTTCCATTTCATGAGGCTCTCATCATCCTTGTCCATCTCGAGCTGTTCCTTGAGAGCCAACTAGGGGTGTAAACGAGCCGAACACGAGCTGAGCCTGGCCCAGGCTCAGCTCGTGTTCGGCTCGTTTAAATTTCGAGCCCAAAAAGTGTGTTCGTGTTCGGCTCGTTTGCTTAGCGAGTCGAACTCGAGCTGTTCACGAACAAACAACCGTTTTGACAACCCTAATCACGTAACCATAAGATATTACTGGTTGGGGCAAAATTTAAGAATTATTGTTTATATTAAAATATCATTTCAATCTAATTTAATAATTTTTATTATATTTTCTTAATTAATAATTTTAATTGATTATAAATATTTTAAATTTTTTAAAAACACTTCTCATCAAAATATATATATATATATATATATATATGTATATGTATGTATGTATATATATGTATGTATATGTATAATTGAGGAATAGTATTTCGAGCCAAAATGAGCCGAACACGAACGAACAAATCTTTGTTCGTGTTCGACTCGTTAAGGCTTGTTAACTTAGCGAACGAGCCAAACATGAGCTTCTTAAAGAGTCGAACACGAGCTGTTCGCGAACAACAAGCCGTTTTGACAGCCCTAGAGCCAACTGAGGGCCGAGCACCACATTTGCGCTCTTCCGATCATCATCGTCGTCATCGTCCTCCCCACCATCGGTGGAGAAAACAGAAGCACTGCTCATCTTTCTTTTGAGCTCGTACTCCGAATCGCTCGGCTCCTCCCCCTCCTCCAAGTGTAAGCTCACATCTTTTGATGTTGGGGTTGACATTTCATATATATATATATATATATATATATATATATATATATATATATATATATATATATATATATATTTTCATTGATCAAAAGGAAAGGTTACATCTAAGATGGGGTATGTCCAAACAATCCCCATTCAGCAAAAAAGACAAAAAGGAGGAAGGTCTATTGTGACAAGTAATTAATAGAGAGGAAGAAGCTTCATATGCAAGGTGGTGAGCCGGTTTGTTGCCTTCCCTAGGAACATAAGACCAGATGATCTGAGTAGAGACCGCCAGATGCTGAATTTTTTTCATCCAATAGATCAGATACCATGGGGGGAGATCTTCAGTTGAGGAAGTGTAAGAGTTGTAAACAATCCAGTTCCACATGTATATTATTCAGCTGTAGAGCCAAAGCCAATTTCAGCTCCCAATAGACAGCTACAGTTTCAGCTTCAAGAGCATTTAGAGCCTCAATAGGAGCAACAAAGTACCATAAACAATGTCCTTTAAAGTTCCTGCAAAGACCACCAATGCCAGCCCTGCTACTAGAGTAGCTTCCATCAGTGTTTAGTTTCACCCAATGCTGTGAAGGGGGCCTCCAAAAAAACTAACTGGACCGCAGGAGGGTTTACTCTCCCAGTTGAAATGGAAGATGAACCATTCAACTTTCTGATAAAGGATTGGCAGTGTAAGCTTATCTTATGATGGCTGGCAGGAAGGGTTTGGTGCTTGGCAGCATTCCTGGCCACCCAGATAAACCAGAAGATAATGAAAGGAAAATGTTTTTTTGAATAATGTTTCCAAGAATCCCAGCAGTCATTAATATTGGACCAGTTGGTAAGAAGATCCAAGTAGTTGTTCTCCTGTAAGTACAATGTACTCAAACACTTCGGAGACTTCACAATGCAACACACACACACACACACATATATATATATATATATATATATATATATATATATATATATATATATATATATATATAAGAAAAGCCTTAGGGCCTATTTTATTGAAATAAAGAGGATACAAAAGAAAGTTTTAGGATTGGATCCAATAGATTTTTTTTTTAAAAAAAAAAAAGAAGCCCTAGGGCCATTTTCATTAATAAAAAGAGGTTACAAAAGAAGTAATAGGAGAGGGCCCAATGATGGAGCTCTACTCATAAAAAGCAAAGAGCAAAAAGCTCAAACAAACAGTACAACAGATAGGACAAAAGAAAATCATGCAACTAAAACTTTCTGAGTTGATGAGGTCGCCAAGGCCTTCCTCTTCCAATAGATGAAGCCATACCCATATATATATATATTTATAGAGAAAAGCCCAAAGGGCTAATTTTATTGAAAAAGAAAGGATACATCAAGGGTGTGTGAGAGGGGACCTAAAAGAGGCACTCTAACAATTCTAAAACACACAAAATAAAACAAGAAGCTAGAGACAGGCCGTTTTTGTCCTGCCTCTTCCTCTAGTTTTGGTGATGGAGTCAGATATTAAACTTTGAAGTGTCGTGTTATTGCAAGAAGTAAACAAACTGTCATACATTAAGTTTCCAAGCTGGAGTGTGCCCCCAGCCTTCTTCCGCCGATAAGTGTAAACCTGTCATTCTTCATCTGAAGATTGGCTCATGCGATCCCCAGCCTCTGCACCTAGTGCTTCTTGAAGAGGAGCTGCAGGACTGTCCTGATTTGCAATCTGAATATTATCTCTTGTAATAAGGTCAGAAGTAGAGGAATTTGCTTCAGATACTAATTTCGGTCTTGTGGTGAGTCCCTCCTCAGGTGGAGCCAATATGTCCAGAGCAGTGGGAAGTTCCTGAATTACATCAGATACCAATATCTGTCTTGTGGTGAGTCCCTCCTCTGGTGGAGCCAATGTGTTCAGAGCAATGGGGTCCTGCTTTTGACTATGAGTTCTCAACTGTGGGTTCAATCTGAAACAATTCTCTTGTGGGTGTCCGAACATTTTGATGTGCTTACAGTAGTGAGGTTTTTTTTCCATAATGATTTTTTGCCAATAACCATTGTGAGTAAAACCAAGCCAGATTTTGTTTGCATCTGGTAGGGTAATATCCCTTTCAATCAAAATCCTTACAGTGGAAGACCTTGATCAATGAAATGTAGGTGTCTGCATAGATTTTCCAATGAAATTTCTAATTGCATATATGGTTGGATAGTCAAAGAATTGAAGTTTTAGTTCGGGTAATGAGACCAGATAGACGCAAAGGGGGGTTCTTGACTGAGATCAAAATCAGGAGACTATTTGAGCAACTACATAGGTTTGCCCTCAATTGTAATGAATTTTTTTGAGAAAATCCTCGTGTAGTTTTCTTCAATGCACAGCTGAATCAAAACATGTCTTCCGTCGAGAAGGTCTACCTGTCAATACCTAACTAGTTTGAAATCTTCGAAAACTTCCTAATACTCTTCATCTTAAGGCGGCCTAATTGGAATTTGTTCACTATTGTAAATTTGTGTTTTTCAGCAAGAAAAGAGATTTCAGCATCAGAGAAGAATTGAGTTGGTTTGCCCGCCTTTTTTCCTAATCTTTTAATGAGATTGCAATCACCAAGTCCTGCAACATAATCATGGTACGACTGGGGGAATATCGAACTATCGGTGAGGTGGAAATGGGAGCTGCGTTTGTGAGCCCCAGAAGTATTGGAGGGTTTGGCGGAGTTGTCACCGGCAAGCGCGGCAGCTTATGAAAGCCTAAAGCCATTAGCGTGCTTCACACACTCCAGGAGAAGTATCTTGCGCAACAATCTGCCGCCAGTCCACGCGAACAGCCGCAACAGAAGACTCTGGCGGAGGAGGCGTCGAGCAGGTTTGAGGCAGGCTCGAAGCTAGCACTTCCTCAGGTGTCGCAGCAGACCAGGCGTTACGCAGACCGCGAGGTCGGGTAGGGATCTGCGAACGGAGGTAAGAAACGACTTTGCGCGAGTCTGCGAGGCGAAGCGTCCACAGGAAGCTGAAGACTTGAAACGATGTCGTCATGGGAGACGACGAACACTACGCGTGAAGCTGGACGACTCGTGCCAGCCTGCGAGCAAAAATGACGGAGTGTCGTATCGAGTCAAATCTATGAACGGAGGGAGGAAACGATGAAGACGACTGGCCAAACAGGGAAGACGAAGTCGTGTGAACCTTCGAAGATGCGAGACAACGTCGATTGTGTAGTGAAAACAGAGATTTTTTAACGTCGGGAATCGTCGTGGAGAAACCCTAGCAAAGCCGGCGATGCATATATATATATATATATATATATATATATATATATATATATATATATATATATATATATGGCGCTAGGCGGCACTACTAGGGTTTTGCCCGATGACGATCCCCGGCGCTGAACTTCGGCTCCACTCCATTTCCTGTCGGTATACAATTTCCGTCGTTCTCCAGATTCCGTCGCTTTTTATTGAAGAAGGCATTTTGTCTCTGATTGTTCCTGTCGATGCAGGATCGCACGTCACCTAGCCAGACGACGACGTTATGTCTCAAGTCGACTTGACGCACCTCAGCTCGACGACCGGACGCAAGGATACGTCATCTCGCATTTGCCTACCAGACGTCTCTCTCGGATCGCAGATTGGCCCCGACACTTCCTTTCGAGTCGCAGGCTGCCTCTGCTCGGGACGATCCTATGCCTCCGCCCTCGCCGGCGAAACCCTTGTCTGCGCTCGTCCTCTTTCGATTATATTCCCGCAACGATACCACGATACTTTTGCGTTAGGCGTTGAAACCGGATTTCTCAAAAAAACATCACGCAAAAATGGTAAACATGCAATCTTTCTCTCAGAGACCGAGATCACCACTCTAGCTGCACTCTACCGACTGTTCTTAGTAGGTAAGTTCATTTAACTAAAGCTAATTCGAAAGGATTTTGAGCAAATGAAGCTCAAAGACCCTTGGAAGATTGGTAAATTGGACGGTCGACATATTCTCATTCAATTAACAGATGATGAAGACTACGCCCAATTGTTTGCGAGAAGACTCATTCGAATAGACAACCTGGTGATAAAGATTTTAAAATTCACGGTCGATTTTGTCCCTCTTACTAAACCTCATACAATTCCTGTGCGCTTCTCAGGTTTGAAGGTTCACCTTTACGATCAAGAATTCCTCTTCTCTTTAGCTAAGATATATCAAGAGTCGGCCTACTGAAGCCAGAATTTTTATAGAACGGATATTATTTTACCTTTTCCAGGAGAGATTTGAATTGACACACAGCATCAGAGGTTTTGGCAGCGAGCAGATCTCGAACAGATCCCTTCTTACTACACCCACAACCGTATGTTCGGACATTCTCATTCTCAATGTTATCACAAATTTACATTGATTGGAAAGTTCCAATTAGTCAAGAAAATTTTTGAAGATTTCAAACTACTTAGGGCCTGAAAGTGGGTCTTTTTGATAGAAGACATGTTTAGATACAGCTGAGCGAAGAAAAAGACTATGCAAGGATATTCTCAAAAGAAATTCATTTTAATTGAGGGCAAACATATGAAATTGCTTAATGGTCCCTGAGTTCGATACAAGTCAAGAACCTCTGACTGTACCTATATGGTTTAAATTACTTGGAGTCAAGGTTCACTTCTTCAATCATCAAGTACAATATATTATTGGGGCTATCATTCTAAAACCAATGAAGTTAGACATATCTACCTTTAATCTTTCAAGTCCTTCTGCTGCAAAAATTTTAATAGAGAGGGATATTACACTTCCAAATGTAGAAAAGTCTAGCTTGGCACCACTCACAGTGGTTACTGGAAACAAATTATTATGGAACAAAGACCTTACTACTGCAATCACTGCAAGATGTTTGGCCACACATGAGAAATGTTTCAAATTACACCCAAAGTTGAAACCCAATATTCCAATACAGGAACAGAATAATTCTGCCTATGCTACTCAAGAGGCAATTTTAGATCATGAAAATTTATTGGAACCTGTTGTTACTAATGTTAACCAGAAAAAAGAGATGTCTGTTGTCCCCCCATTCCTAACAGTGGAAACATTTTTACACAGCTTGAACCTGCTCCCAGTGAATCTGATGACAACCCAACTCTAAACAAGCCTACTGAGACTCCTGAGCCCTCCCATTTAGTTGTCTTAGATGTTCACCCAAATGTGTTGGCACCACTTATTGCTGTTGAGGAAGGTACTCATACATTGGCACAATGCCAAGATCAAGGTGTGTTCCCCACTGAGACGGAACATGTATAAAAGATGAATGGCGGATTCAAAAATACATGAGGAAGAAAAAAAGAATGTCTAGCCTCTAGAATTTTTAGGATGACATTTTGATTGTTTCGGGTGGAAGCCCCATTCATAGTTTGTTGCTGGACTCCATTCCTAGAACTAGGGGGAGGGAGAGAGAACCCTTCCATCATGATTGACCTCCTCTACTCTTGCTCGGCGCGCTTCTATGTTTTCAGAAAATCTAGTCTAATTTTTTTGGTATAGTGACGCTAAAACTTCTGCTTTTAGTGATCTTTATAACATGTTAGATACTAAGGATGTTGAAAAATATATGTATAAAATAGCCAAACAAAGAGAAAAGAAAAGTAAAGATTTAACTCAAGTAAAATGTATTAAAGATGAAAATCAAAAAGTATTTTTCTTAGAAAAAAATATTCAACATAGGTGGGTGAGTTATTTTGACAAACCTTTTAATGAAGATGCTGAAAGTACCATCGACCTTAGTGATATTAATATCGTTAATAATAATAAAACTTTTCATTTTTACCGTCGCATTAACCAAAAAGAAGTTGATGACGCTTTAAAGAAAACCAAGGGTGGAAAGTCTGTCGGACCTGATGATATCCCAATTGAAGTGTGGAAATGTTTAGGTGATTTGGGGTTTCTTGGCTTACTAAACTTTTGAAAATTATTTTAAAAACTAGAAAGATGCCTGAGGAGTGGAGGAAGAGTATTTTGGTCCCCATTTTTAAGAATAAAGGAGATGCACAAGAGTGTGCAAATAATAGAGGAATTACATTGATGTGTCATACTTTAAAATTATGGGAGAGGGTAATTGAACATAGGTTAAGACGTATTAGGAAGGTTTCTCATAATCAATTTGAATTTATGTCGGGCAGGTCTACTATGGAAGCTATACATTTATTGAGAGGTTTGATGGAGAAGTACAGAGATAATAAGGAGAATCCGCATTTAATTTTTATTGATTTAGAAAAAGCTTACGATAAGGTTCCTAGAGATGTTCTTTGGAGAGTCCTTGAGAAGAAAGATGTTGATATGACTTATATTCAAGTCATTAAAGATATGTATGCTAGAGCTGTTACATGTGTTCGAACTGAAAGAGGATTGACCAATTATTTTACTATTTCGGTTGGTTTACATCAAGGATTGGCTTTAAGGCCATATCTTTTTGCTTTATTTATGGATGGTCTTATTGGGCATTTACAAGAGAATGTACCTCGGTGTATGCTTTTTGCTGATGATATCCTCCTCGTGGATAAGACGAGAGTAAAAGCCCAGGAAAAACTTGAATTATGGAGGTCTACATTGGAGTCTAAAGGTCTTCGTTTGAGTAGAACTAAAAGCTCGAATACATGGAATGTAATTTTAGTAATAGTAGGCCTAGTGACAGAAGTGTAACTTTGGGTGATCAAATTATTAAAAGGTGTGAACGATTTAGATATCTCGGGTCCATTATTCAAAACAATGGTGATATAGATGGGGATGTTAATAGTAGAATTCAGGTTTGTTGGTTGAAGTGGAGGAATGTGTCCGGCCTATTGTAAGATAGAAAAGTACCGCTTAGATTGAAAAGAAAATTTTATAAGATGGTGGTGAGACCTGCAATGCTCTATGGTGCTGAATGTTGGCCTTTAAAAGAGAAGCATAATGTTAAGTGTTGCCGAGATGAGAATGATTTGGTGGATGAATGGCTTTACACTTAGAGACAAAATGTGAAATGAATATATCTGTAATAGGGTTGGTGTTGCACCAGTGACGGATAAAATTAGAGAGAGTCGCCTTAGATGGTTTGTTCACATTAAACTTCGACCACCTGATGATCTGATTAGGAGAGTACATGTTTTAGATACAACTTATGTTAAGAAAGGCAGAGGTAGACCTAGGAAAACTTGGGCTTATTGCATAAAAAATGATCTTAATTTATTAGAATTAAACGAAAATTTGACACTAAATAGGATGCAATGGAGGAAAAGGATTCATGTAGCCGACCCTACTTAATGGGATTAAGGCTTTGTTATTGTTGTTGTTGTACTTGTACATTTTGACCTTTTTTTTAGTCTTGTATGCCTCGTGAGGGTTCCTAGCATCTGCTCACTAAAACCTTTGTAATATTAAGCCAAAATAAATTTTTCATTGATGGAAAGTCGATACAAAGGTTTTAGTGAGCAGATGCTAGGAACCCTCACGAGGCATACAAGACTAAAAAAAGGTCAAAATGTACAAATATACCAAAAAAATTAGACTTATATATATATACAAACATACATACATACACATGTGCTAGTGAATGGTATGACAAAAAGTGATCTGATAACATAGGCTATGAATTAAGATAACATAAACTAAACATCAAATTTAGCACTCGACAGTATTGAAGGACTCGTAAGGATAAGACTAATTAAGATGACGAGGAATAAGGTTGGTGAAGGACGAGCAGCGGTAATAGACTATGAAATATGCTCTACAGGCGGGCATATTCATTTAAAAAGAGTGAAAAGGTAGTAAGAATATTAAGTCGTAGTCATAACTTACAAGGCTCCCAAATCCAATATAAATGGGCTTTTCCCCACTTGCAAGCCATTGTACAAGCTGCTCTGGCGGTTCATAATTTGTTGCAAGGTCAAGAAAACAAAACCCTACAACATCAACTTTTGGCCCCCAATCTGCAGGTAATTGACAAGGTTAGCATGCAAAAAAAGCATGGGAAAAGTGGGTCGTAATATTGCAGAAAAATATAGATTTAAGAGAAGATAAAACATTGAAAGAAAACTATAGGTCACCACGCTACAACTCATTGTAAATGCATGATGCCAAAAAAAAGGACAAATATAAGTTAATCCAAGATTAATGTCATTATGCTCGTCCAAGAAAAACATAATCACATGAGATTGGTACTGTATGAAGTTTGTTTAGGCTAAATTGTAGTATAGTCGTTAATACAATTCATGAAAATATAAAACTGAAAAAGGTCAGCTTAAGGCTAAATGTGGTACATTCGTAGCGAAAGAAAACAAGATGGCACGTTACTGTACTAAAAACAATTTTCATTAGAGGCGTTTACAAACATACCACCCAATTGGTATGCATTTACATATCAAACACCTAACTATAATTATTACATTTATACCACCTAAATCTTTTATATCACATCAAAATTACTACCACTTTTAACTTTAAAAAAGTAAAGTACACATTTTCATGCCAGGTTAAGGGAGCACTTAAGTAAAAATTGAAGTTTAGATGTTAGATATGTAAATACATAGGAAAGAATGGCATGTACGTAAATCTTCCTTTTCATAAAAAAGCATATATGGAGAACATATAAGCCAAAGATACCACTCGGTGTGTCTCTTTCTCCAAAAGGGGAGATCTGGACTTCAAGAGGTCAAAAAAAAATTGAAAAAGAGAAAAAAAACAAAAAAAAAAAAAGAATGACAATGGAAGGGAGAAATAACAATAAAGAAACCCAATTGGTTCATTCAGAGAAATAATAAAGATATACTGGATTTGTCCAAATCTTCAAGAGAAAATCAGCAACCAACATAGATGCTGATAACTATAATTTCACCTCCCTGATTATTAAAGCTTTTGAGTAGGGGAAAGTAGAAAAAAGCAAATTAGTACCTTTTGGTTTCGGAACAAGATGCGGACTCCAAATATAACCATAAGGTATATCAGAAGCAGAGCCCTGGGCACCACTTAAATATGTGACAGGTCGCAGCTTCAGCTTTCTTTTCCTAAAATCATTAATCATATCTCGTATTCCAAGCCATATCATAGAATCAACAATTTGATAGGAAAGCTGCAGATGATAAGCTCATTAATTAGCGAGTACCACAGTCATGTGGTACAACAAATCATTGCAGAACGAAGTTTGAAGTAAACAGTGATATTCTTCAAGGGATGAAAGGACAAAAAATGAAGGTAAATTTGCTGAATAAAGTTTTAAAAAAAAAAAAAAAGAGAACTAAATAGTGGTGAATAGAGGTATTAAAATATCCAACATGATGCAATGAGATGTCTTACGAAAGGAACACTATAAGGCAAAACATGAAACATTAAAAGATGAATAAATAAATAAATGGTCAAAAACATAATCAACTAATACTACCACTTCGGATAAGAAGGCTCACCCTTCGGAGGATCAGTGACAAGTGTATACCTCCGGGCGGAAGAAGAAGACTTGGGGTACTATGCTACTTGGGAATCTTATGGATGACACCTTGGTCTCTCCTGGTAATGGAGAATCACTCCAGAGCTTGATTAATGAATGTGCTACAAGAACCCATGGAAGAGGAAGGCCTTGGCGATCTCGTCTACTGGAAAAGATTTAGTTGCAAGTTTTATTTTTGTCCTATCTTTTATATTTTTTATTTCAGTTTTTTGCTCTTTATTTCTTATGAGTTGAGCTCCATCATTGGGCCCTCTCATACTACTTGTTTTGTTACCTCCTTTTTATCTTAATGGAAATGGTCTCGTGGCTTTTAATATATATATATATATATATATATATATATATATATATATATATATATATTTTGTAAAAGGGCCCTAGGGCCTGTTTCATTGAAATAAAAGGGGTACAACACAAGCAGTATGAGAGGACCCAAACAAATTGAGCACAACTCATAAGAAACAAAATAAAGCTCAACAGAGCGATACAAAGATAGAATAAAAGAGAAACAAGCAACTAAAGAGGACAAGGTCGCCAATGCTTCCCTCTACCCCTGGTTAATGTTGTGCATCCAGAGATCAAACTCTGAAGTGATTCTCTATTACCAGGGGAGACCAAAATATCATCCATTAAATTTCTAAGGGAGATAGTACCCCCAGCCTTCTTCTTCTGCCGGGAGGTATACACTTGTCATTCTTCTTCAGAAGAGTGAACAGTCTGATCCGAAGTGGGAAAGGCTGCTGCTGTGATCGGTTTCAATACTTGGGAATCTTCTATCTATTGAGCGTGTAGAACAACCAAGGTACTATTAGGCAGTAGTTCTTCCTCAGTAGTAGTAGGCACCTTTTCTGGCAAAAGATTATGAGTGTTTGTTTTTTCCCTATCTTCAGTCCTGTCATGGTGAGGAGTCTGAACTCCCTCCATAGTAGTGGGTACCTGAGATGGTAGTATAGCTGCTCCAGTAGAAAAAGGTTGAGAGATGACCTCATCCTGCCTATCAGTGGCAACAACCTGATGCTCCTCCAAGGGTCGATCCTTCTCAACCTGTTCTGAAACCGTAGTGGGTATCACTATATCCGTCGCAGGAATGTGTGGCCCAGTAGCGTTTGTACGGGGAGGTTTAAGATTCGGATGCAGGTGGTAATACTGTTGGTGAGAGTGACCAAACATACGACAATGGGTGCAATAAAGAGGTACATGTTCAAGTTCTGTTGGTTGTCAAAATCTCTGATGCTGTGTACCAATCCATAGCTCTTTCGGGAAGGGTAACGTAATGTCCCGTTCTATCAATATTCTAGCCTCAGAAGGTCTAGATAGATGCTCTGTAGGCGGATCAGTGTGGAGTGGCGTTCCATATATCTTTGCGAAAGTAAAGAGAAGCTCTTGATCATAAAGATGAACCTGCAAATCTGGGAAGTGTAGTCACGCCGGAATGATGGTAGGTTCAGTACGATGGTCAAAATCCACCGTCCATTTCAGCACCTTCATCACCCGATTGTCTATACGAAGTATTCTTCTAGCAAACACTTGGGCGTAATCTACATCATCCGTTAATTGGATGAGAACGTGTCAACCATCCAGTCTTCCAATCTTCCAACTTCCATTAAGCTTCATTTGCTCAAATTCCTTTTAGATCAGTTCGAGTTTAGGATTGTCGTAGAGGAACTTACCCACTAGAAACAGCCGACAGGGTGCAGCTATGATGGAGATCTCTTCCTCTGTGAGAAAGACTGCAGGTTTGCCGTCTTTACGGGATGCTTTTTTGAGAAACCCAATTTCGATATCTTGCTCAAATGCATCATGGAATCTTTGTTGAAACATGTTAGAACGTGAAGGGGCGTGGGCCGGGATATCGCCGGCAAGGGCGGTGGCGTAGGATCGACCCGAGGCCATTTCTGCGGCTGCGCAAAACCCACTGAAGGGACCAAGGTGCGCAAACCCCACTGTCAGGGGAATCTGCAGCGGACGGGAGAAGCTGCAGTTCCTCAAAGAGAGAGCTGCAGTCGACGGGACGAACCTGACCTGCGAGCAGATACGTCGTCGGGAGAACCTGCAATCGACGGGTGAGTCGTTGTCGCATCAACGCATCAGCGCCGCTCTGCTCTAGCTGAGACGAATGCAGGAAACCGTCGAGCAGAGCAGCCGTTCAATCTGCAGTGATGCACCGCAAATGGCGACGCAAACTCCAGACGGGAACGTCGCTGGAGAGGACGCGAGAAATTGCCGGAGAGGACGCCGGAGAAGGAGGGCGCGATAAATGTCGCTAGGGTTCGCCATGAGGCGAAACCCTAGCAGAGCTGCATGTGGGAGGAGACGACATTATATATATATATATATATATATATATATATATATATACATACATACATACATACATACATACATATACATACATGCGCTCTGTTAGGGTTTTGCCCGACGACGATTCATGGCGCTAAAACATCGGCTTCATTCCAGAGTTTCTGTCGTATCCCACGACGAAGATTGGCTTCTTCGATTTCATCGTACCCGTCGGCTCAAAAAAAGGTTGCTTGCGCGTCGCCCTGCCAGAAGACGACCTCCTTCGCTCGCAGGTCGCCCCTCCTGTCGAACGACGTCAATCTGCTCGCCTTACCCGATGAAAACGAATGTCTACTTGCACAACGACGTCTCTGCTCACATTTGCCTCTTTTGCTCTTGAACACGAGTCTGTTTGCACGTCGTCTCCTACCCGACGATTTGCTCGCATTCGCCTCACCTGTCCGATCACCATTTTTGTTCTCTCGAACATGAAAGCCTTGCCTCTGGTCCTTCCTGGCGCAGTCACCTGGTACTGGCCGAGGTGATGGCCTCAAGGCTTCGTTCCTACGCTTCCGCCCTCGCCGGTGAAAACCCAGCTCACGTCCCTCTTTCAAATATGTTCCCGCAACGATACCACGATACTTCGGCGCTCAGCTCTCAAAAAAGATTCCCGTAAAAATGGTAAGTCTGCAATCTTTCGCTGAGAGACCGAGATCTCTACCCTAGCTGCATCCTGTCGCTGGTCTTAGTAGGTAAGTTCCTTTATGGAAACCCTAAAATTAAATTCGAAGATTGGTAAATTGGACGGTTGGCATATTCTTATTCAATTATCAGATGATGAATACTACGTCTAATTGTTTACGAGAAGACTCGTTTGAATAGTCAACCAGGTGATGAAGGTTTTAAAATGGACGGTAGATTTTGACCCTCTTACTGAACCTCCTACCGTTCTTGTTTGGCTACGCTTCCCGGGTTTGAAGTTCCACCTTTACGATCAAGAGTTTCATCTTTTACTCGATCCCTAAAATCTCTGTAAACTCCATATCATGTGTCTCTTTGATGATATGAAACTTGATCAAAAATCTCAACCATACATCCAAATCGCCCTCATCATAACCTTCAGCATCACCAACACTTGCACCAATTGGGGTCACCGCAAACCACCACCATCTTATCTCCCTCATAAATACTCCGCAATTTCCAAATCAGTCCTTACAAACTCCTCCCTCTTCTCTACCAGCCTCGTTCCCATCATTACTTCAAAATCACCTTCCACTTAGAAGGATTCAGTAAAAAAAATGAACAATCGCCTTCCACTTAAAAGCTTTATAAGATGGTGGTGAGACCTGCAATGCTCTATGGCGTGGAATGTTGGCCTTTAAAAGAGAAGCAAAAAACTAAGTTAGGTTTTGCCGAGATAAGAACGATTAGGTGGATGAGTGGCTTTACACTTAGAGACAAAATGTGAAATGATTATATCCGTAATAGGGTTGGTATAGCTCCAGTGAAGGATAAAATTTGAGGCAGTCGTCTTAAGATGGTTTGGTCACATTGAACATCGACCATCTGATGATCCGATTAGAAGAGTAGATGTTTTAGATTCGACTTATGTTAAGAAAGGTAGAGATAGACCTAAGAAGACTTGGGCTTATTGTATTAAAAATGATCTTAATTTATTAGAATTAAATGAAAATATGAAACTAAATAGGACGCAATGAAGAAAAAGGATTCATGTAGCCGACTGGGATAAAGGTTTTGTTGTTATTATTGTTGTTGTTGAGATTTGTAACAATGCCCGAGTATATGCAAATCTAGTATCAACCCAATGGAAATTTAAAACAAGTGCTCTACTGACTTCAATTTAACGTTAAGTTCAGAAAAAATAGACTATTTAAATGTAATATTAGGACATAGAATGACAAAGATGTGGCTAAAGTACACGAGCAAGAAAGTACAAAAATATAATATTTAAAAATTATGCAATTTATTTGTGTCAAATAAGTTTACACTAACTTTAAAAAACTTGGAATGACTTCACATAGCTTTAAAACCACAATCCAACAAAGTGTCGAGCAAATCCAAATTCATTTGTCAGTTTAAAAAAAAAAGATCAATATCAGGTGCCTCATTAAATGCAACATGGAAAATAATCACAAAAAAAATGTTCACAAGGAAACAACTTCCTCTAATACCAAATATGATGCAACAAGATAAACTATGTTTCGGTATGATAATAGATGAAGAGGGTTAAATTTAGATCCACAAGAAAATTCAGTTAGGACGTCAATTATTGGAAAAAAGCAAAACCAGTATTAATTATATGGATGATTGAAATAGAAATAAAGGTAGACTGAAAGTTTAGCTAGATTTGATAAAGTAACAAAAAGCTAAGCCAGACAAATTATAACTGAAAATAAAATGGGTTACAGATTAAGACAACAAATTTAATTGACCTTGATTCAAGCCTAAGGAAACCCCTATGACATCAATATATACGAAATCCTATATGGGAGGTACAAAAAAATTAGAATATGTAAATAAGAGTGATATTGAAACAATTAAACGACTATTACCACAAATAATCCATCATAATAGCAATCTTCCAATATTTGGAAGTCTGACACCAAGATAAACCCAACTTCATTGAAGTAGAAAACACAAATGCATTAGAACAACATAGGAAACTCGTACTTTCATTTCATTTTTCATTTCATGTTAAATGAGATACAAAGGGACCATATATATAGCCCAAAGACACAACGATAAACCATCATCAATAGAGCTATGGAACTGTAGTCAAGGAGGAGGTAAGAAAAAGATGGTAGAGAAGGCAAAAAAATGTTGTGAAAAATTATATATAAAAGGAAATGGAGAAATCAAAATATAGTGAATTTTACAAACAGCTACCTACATTTTAATTCTAGGCATGGTGCTTTTGAAAAACCTACCAAATCAATAATATAAATGACCCACTACATCACATTAACCACAACTCAATGCCCAAAACATAAAAAAAGGTACACTACACAACATAGAGATCCAACAAAAAAAAGTATCCAACAAAATGAAAATATAATGACAATAAAAATGGTAATTAAAAGCCCAAGGTACACAACCATGATGACAGTTATAACGTCCTACATCACAAGTGCCGGTGGACAATCACAAGCAACATCACATGCCATTGAACACAAATGACCATCCACCACTTTTTAATCTTCCAAGTAGACTTTAGGCTTGATGTATATTAGTTGTTCACGTGTTCACTACACTAAGTATAGAAATGCCCATTCATAGAAACAGCCATTTGGCAAATGCAAGGGTAAGATTACATACAAAAATTTTGTTCATCGATCTCTGTGAGAGAAAACTCAAACTTATATATTTTGGAATCAATCAACTAAAAAGAAAATACATTGAATTCATGTACTCAAATGAAGAACTGCTAGTTGCAATAATCAAGCGGCTTGTGTGTGTGTGTGTGTGAGAGAGAGAGAGAGAGAGAGTTGACGAGAAACTAATCAACCAAATGGATAATTAATGCAATTTTCAATTAGAAGAAACATAAAAGGTGTAGTTTAAATGAAAATTTTGAAATAAATCCAAAAATAACCTAAAATTAACTGCTAGGGAGCACCGCAGTAAAGCATTGATAAAGTAGAATTAAGCTTGATTGGAAGTAATAATACAAATGCAAATCATAGACAGGTTTGTGAGAGAGAATAAATTAAAAATATGTTTTCAAAGAACAAGGCAAAAATGATCTCACTCTGTGTCCCGCTGGTTGCTTGACTCGAGAAAGAGGATGTGGAAACTCAGATGTTGGCCTGAAAATAAAGAACAGTAAACAATGTAGCATTACATACATATCATCAAAAAGCCTAAAAGAACACGTTGGCATCCATAACAATTTAATTCCAATGACAAAAGATAAAAAGCATTTTCAAAGAAATATTGAAGTCAGATGCACAAGTGCATAAATAAAATAGGGGCATTTACTTACGAGCATACAATTCTAATGTATTTACAAATCTCACAACTAAACTTTCATATTTACACACATAACACTCAAATCTTTAATATCACATCAAAAACAACACTATTACCCATTTTAAAAGTAAAATACACCCTCATGCATAAGTTTAAAGCACTGAAGTGCTATGTATGTGAATACAAAAGTTTAGGGGCAAGATAGGTAAATACATAAGAATTGTGAGCTAGTTATGTAGATTTCCCAATAAAATAGCTAGCTGCCGACAAATGAGCACAAAACTCACGTCCATGGCATCGTAAAAAAAATGTGGATTGGTACTTTAAGCGCCTCTGCAACATGTGTATGTCCTGAACAAGAATTTCTCCAGGTCAGCAATTTGAAACATTATTTGCAACTATTCATTAAATAGAAACTAATAATTCCCAAACTCACTAAAAGAAAAGAAATCAAAATCGAGCTAAAAATTGAAGATTCTATTCATGCTACAAAATTGAAGTCAGCAATTATTAAATTTTAATGGATAAGTCCATCATGTAAAAGGGGCTAAGAATTATTATAATATAGTAAACTAATGGGTTGAGCATTAAGCACATTGGAAGCGCTCTGCAAAAAAATGCAAAGAAAAGTCCAACAAATTCACATGTACAACCAGAAGAAAAGTGATTGAAAGGAATATACTCATTTAATGAGATTACAAAAACATTAAGTGTATAAAAACTTATATTGAGGCTCAAAAAATAAATTATAAAAATATTCAATTCCCTGAAAGGAAGTCGCTCCAAACCAGTTCAAATAAAAGAAAAACAAATAAACAAAAGTCTTTATGATTTATAATAACCTGAACTTATTTCTTGTAGCTTAGTTCTTTGACACTGAATACTGAATTTCATATTTTAATTCTATGCACCCTAATGCTCAAAACAATAGCAGAAATTTGTTTTCATATATGCTAAACTGATTTGTTTCCCTTGTGCAATAGATATTCCATTTTCCTGTATTAGATGAGTTATGAGAATGCAGAATTGGTTTTGGAAAAAAATATAATTGTGTGTAGGAAAATGAAGTATTTATGATGAACAATATTATTTTTCTACTGGATAAAGAAAAACGGATATGCTTGTACTAATTTAATGGAGTTGGAAAAGAAACTTTTTTGATAGTAATTATCTACTAAATCACTGAATCAACTATTTCGTTTACATGTGCTGACACAAAATGCCATATTCTTGTAGCAAAACTGTCCATGTCTAGCATTTTCATCATTGTGCTATGCATCTGCATCCTAACGCCAACACGAATGGGACACAGTTTTGGGGCCCTTATGCTTCATCTGTCACACCTAACATCAATCACAAGATGTGCTTCCAATAGTCTTGCATGCTCATCACTCCATATGCCATGATAGAAAGTTAAGCTGCTCCCCATCTCACTTTGCACCCACATTTGCACGTTGCTCCTGATGTCTGTTGGAGCACCTTCTAAGGTGGTGGCCTTGCCAACTTTCTCACTTGCTAACCACTTCTCTTGCCTCTAGTCCACTATCACATTCCTCGCTCAAATCCTATACTATTAGCATCTTCATTTCTTTCAAGAAGCAAATGTCTTTTCTCTTTTTCTTTCTCCTTGATCCCAACTAATCCTCGTTCGCCACCCATATTAGTTGCACCTAGGATTTCAACAAAACCTTCAAGTCGCTCAATGCCAAGGTAGCAGTGGTCCCTATCTTCTCGGCAGCGGCTCCTACTTTCATACCATCTTATTGTACAGATCCTACTACCTGCCACCCACAATCCTTTACAAAAATGGATGGAGGGCTGTAAGATTTCGGAATGCATCAGTCGTTATCTCACACTTCTTATTATTTTTTCAACAAAATTCATTTAACATAAGAAACTATCTACATCACTTAATTTCATTAAAATGAGAATCTTGAAGCTAGTAGCTCACTATCTTTTTCTATTAATGGCAACACCTCTTTGATCCACCCCAACCTAAAAGTTACTCTTAAATTTATGCTGCATTTATACTTGGTTGAGGGCTTCTCCGTTGAACTAATTGACCATCATCAAATCATTAATAAGTCAATCTTTACAAGTACATTACACCACACACTTCACATGGTGATCACACGATGTCAGTGGCTTTCCAATGTGAACACTTAAATAGTCTCCTTATTTTTATTCTTCTAAAGAACAACCCATTACTCATGTTAGGATAGCATTTCATCTAGTTTACATTAGTTCAGCTAATTTCCTTTATACTCCTTGAGTTTTAAATTCAGTAGACATCTACAAGTGCACATATTAGATTTCATCCTTTTAGGTAATCTGTGAACAGAGTTCTGATTAAATTGGATATTACTACTTCGCTTGAAAAAGAGTTGATAGATTCTTCATCTTATAGATATTGACAATGTAGAATTTGAAGCATCTCTTCTTATCAGTGCTAGAAAACCGTAGAGTAAAATAACTCTAAATGTTTCAAGCCTCCTTCAGAATTAAGACAATCAAACTATCAGGCAAAAAGGATACAAACAAAAGTTCAAATTCTACCTTCTACCACTATGGTTGCTGCTCTTTAATCAAATCATGTTTTCTCTCAAAATATAAAGCCAATGTTAGACTTTTCTTTGAAATTAGAGCCAAACGTGCTAGACCTTGCTAGCCTAAACATGATATACTACATCATTTGCTAACATGAAAATTAATATTAATCTTCCTACCATTGGAGCACAACATCTCTCTCTAATTAGTGAAAGCTATTGATGATCATGACTCATAATCAAATGTAAGCATCCGGAGTGTGATCACTCGGACTGGATAGGAAGTTTCAAATTCTATTTGTAAGATGCAACAACAACAACAAAGCCTTAATCACACTAAGTGGGGTCGGCTACATGAATCCTTTTTCTCCATTGCGTCCTATTTAGTGTCAAATTTTCGTTTAATTCTAATAAATTAAGATCATTTTTTATGCAATAAGCCCAAGTTTTCCTAGGTCTGCCTCTGCCTTTCTTAACATAAGTTGTATTTAAAACATCTACTCTCCTAATCGGATCATCAGGTGGTCGACGTTTAATGTGACCAAACCATCTAAGGCGACTCTCTCTAATTTTATCCGTCACTGGTGCAACTCCAACCCTATTACGGATATATTCATTTCGCATTTTGTCTCTAAGTGTAAAGCCACTCATCCACCTAATCATTCTCATCTCGGCAACACTTAACTTAACATTATGCTTCTCTTTTAAAGGCTAACATTCAGCACCATAGAGCATTGAAGGTCTTACCACCATCTTATAAAATTTTCCTTTCAGTCTAAGCGGTACTTTTCTATCACACAATAGGTCGGACGCATTCCTCCACTTCAACTAACCAACCTGAATTCTACTATTAACATCCCCATCTATTTGTAAGATGGTGTAGAAAAAAATTATTATTTCTTCCTTGCAATCACCAAGCTTCAAATAAGGGGTCTCAAAAAAGCGCTTCTACATTTTTCTTGATCCAAAGTATTTTTCATTCTTGACCATCATATTATATTTATTTGGTATTACATTTTTCTTTTGACTATATATTTTTTTGTTAATTGCCCCTTGTATTTGAATATTTTTTAGTTATAAATTATCCTTATTTAAAGTTAAAAAATACCAAAGAATTTTGAATACTATTGATCAATTGATCACTTCTATATAACATTAAATGTTAACAAGAAAAAGTTATTTTCATGTGCATGCATTTGTCAGTGCACCCCTATGCACCTGCATGATTATTTCTCACATTTCCTCTGTGAGTCAATGTCAAGTTAAAATCTGCAGTATATTAGATTGGGTGATTGGGAGCTTGTTTTTTTCAAAATGTTGGTCTTGATGTGTAGTCTCTGACAAAGTTGTTAAAAAAATATCATGCAAGTGGGCACCAATGGCTTTTATGAAGTTAGTAGCAAGAAGTAGTTTGAAAGATGAGAGAACCAAGGAGAGCTTTCAGAAAATAATGCTTACAACAGAATTTCTTATTGTGGCTCTAAATCTAATGTATTACATATTCTATAAATTGTGGAGCCATATAAAGCTTTAGTGATTTATGTCTACATAAAATGATCCAATTCATCCAAATTTTTAGCAAAAGGTAAGGGTGTAATGGCCAAGAAGACAAAGGAAGCATGGCATTTAGAGCTGTTCACTAGTTTGGATACAAGTAGGATTTAACTCAAGTAGGATTTAGTAAATCCTATGAATCTGAATTCGTAAAATCATATGTGTTAAATCTAGAAAATTGTTGGGTTGTGTTAAATCTGATTAAATCCAATTAACACGGCTTGTTTCCAAATACAAGGATTTATAAGATTAGAAGTCATCTTAATATATTCACTCTGCATATAACATAATTAAACTAAATAAACCATCTCAAACTAAACATCTCAACTAATAATAAATTAATAATTTAACACACACAATATTTTGTTATGGGGTTATGATAAATGCATAACACCGATTCGAGAGATCCAGAACAAAATACTTGAACAAAAGCGCATACAAAATTTCAAAAATAAGCAAAGAACACCAAGATTTAATATAAAAATAACCCAAAAATAAAAAACCCATAAGATTCACAACACACCAAAAAATTTACTAACTCGAGCCTATTTGCTCTCCTAGAACTTGCGAACACTCCTCTCATTTTTCTTTCGCACAAGAGAACTCACGGAAATCCAACATCCACTCGCAGCATCGACTCATGCAACGAAGAAACACGAAACTTAAAGTTTTGAACTGCTGAGACCAATTACAGGTGCCTATCACCACTTACGGTCTTCAAGTGGCCGGCCCTTTGTTTTGGAATGCTGGAAATGAGTTTGCTAACAGCTTAAGATGCCCTACTAGCGATGGCTTTCTGCTTATGAACCTTTGGTTGGCAACCTAAGCATCCTACTAGCGCTAAGGCACCTGCTCTGGCGTTGGTTGCTTGCACCGAGGCATTGGGTTGCCTGCACCGAGGCATTGTTCTTAGGTGTTTCGCCTTACTGATCAAGCTCCATATGTAATAATCTCCTAATTGGAGACTGATTTGCAACCTTTCGGATCCAAGCTTGCATCATCTTCATATTTATGTACAGTAATGTGGATCACCCCTAGGCTCAACCTTACTGAACTCCAGCTGAAGCCAAGCATAGGTTCATTTTATCAATTGTAATCAAATTATTCAACATATCAGTAGGATTCTGAGATACATATATACTCTCCAAAGA
Source organism: Papilionanthe hookeriana x Papilionanthe teres (assembly GCA_022702705.1). Classification (NCBI taxonomy): domain Eukaryota; kingdom Viridiplantae; phylum Streptophyta; class Magnoliopsida; order Asparagales; family Orchidaceae; genus Papilionanthe; species Papilionanthe hookeriana x Papilionanthe teres. Next base: position 6,346,287 of record CM040437.1, read on the forward strand.
TAACTATCTTCTAAGAGAGAACGAATAAAGTGATATATAAGTTGAATATGATTCATCTTGGGATGAAAAACAGCGTTCTTAACTTAATGAATAACATACATACTGTCGCTATGAAGTTTTTCAATTTCTTGCTCCTTGCCCAATTCTGTCATCAAACTTTGCAGCCAATTTATTTTCTTTCTAGCCTAAATGATAACAATATAATCAGCTTCTATAGTTGAAAATGCAACAAACATTTGTAGCCTCAAAACCCAAAACACTACTGTGTTCCCCAAGTAAAGACATACCTTGCACTTTTTCTACCAACTCACTACTTTGTTCCCCAAAACGAAGACATACGATATGTTGCACTTCTTCTACCATCAATATACCCTATTAGATCTGAATCTACATATCCATGTAGATTAATTCATGCACCTCCAAAACAAATATCTTGTTTGTTCCTCTCAAGTATATGAGAATCCACTTCACCGCCTCTCAATTATGTTTCTCTGGATTACCAATATACCTGCTAACCACTCTTATTGCATGTGTAATGTCTGATCATGTACATATCATTGCATACATCAAACATCCAACTGCTAAAGCATACGGAGCTCTTTTCATTTATGTTTGCTCTGCTTCAAACTTGGATGATAGTTTCTTAGGTAGCTTGAAGTTATACCTAAGGGCTTGCAAACAAGTTTTGCCTCACTCATGTTAAGCCTCTGTAGAACATTCTCAACAAATTCTACCTGAGACAACTTTACTATACCTACACTCATGTCCCTGCTAATTCCCATACCGATGATCTTCTTAGTTGGACATAAATCCTTTACCTCAAACTCTCCTGATAATTACTCATTCAAGTCCAAAATTTTTTATATATCTGCTCTTGCAGTCAACATATCATCCACAAATAATAAAAGCATGATATCGTATTTACCAAATTTTTTTATAAAGCGACAATGATCTATTGACATTTCATGTACTCATTATCTGGGCAGGTCCATCGATTTAGTGCGCGAATGTACGAAAATCATAAAGGGTGTCCTAAGGTTTTAGATCTTATTAGGAATTCTCTCCGAGTCTCCACATGGTGGTTCTTAACCACTCGACCAAATGATGATGGTCCATAGACACAACCACTCGATCAAATGGTGATGGTTTGAGATCACCCATGGGAGACACCGCAAGAGAAACAAGAAGTGACTTGAACTTATAAGAGGGGTGGGTCCCAGCACTCGTCCTCTAAGAGAGTCAAACTGTAAAACCTAGGGTCTAAGGAGAGGAAGAAAAAAACCTCGTAAAAAAGAGGTCAACAGGGCTGTCCAAAGTGGCAACGAAAAAAAAGTGGACAGTCCGGAGCAGCAACAATGCTCGTGTGGCTCGTTTGAAATTAATTTGTTCGAAATGAGCCCGTATTCAAAATATCTTGTTAACATTATCTTCAAGTTCAATTCGATTAAATATTCTTGTTTGCTTTCAGCTCGAAATTGGCCTGTTTAAACTAATTAGAAAATAGATGTAGGATGATGGATTCAAACTTACACCATTCCTACGTAATAAAAGCCATAGAATCACAGGAAAACACAAGTTGGATGATTTAAACTAAGATATAAGTATTTATAATATATTATTATATAAATTATATATATAATTTTCTTATTTCAAGCTTAAACAAGCCGAACACTTCGACTCATTTGTAATTCGAACTTAAAAAAACTATTGGTACAACTCGCGTACTTAACAAAAGATTCGAACAATGAGCATGTATTTTTTGGGTATACTTATTTTTGCTTTTTGGGTATACTGGGTTACATGTAATTTTGGAGTGGTTTCTTATTTTCTTTTTTGTGTGGAGTTGTACTATGGAAAGAGGCACCTCTAGGAAGTTTTGTTTTTGGGCTTAGTTGGGGATCCTCTTTCCCTCCCTATTTTTTGTACTCTTTATTTATATTAATACGTAGGGAGCCACAAGTTGCTCTTTCCCAAAAAAAAAACTATATATATATATATATATATATATATATATATATATATATATATATATGGATTATAAATTGATTGCATTGCACTTACCATATGCCGGGGGATTAGCAATAATTGCATCAGCTTTGAAAGGAATGCCGGAATCCACATCTGGATCCCTGCAGGCTGCAAGTAAGGAGAAAATAATTTCCCTGATTTGCTTTCTTTGAACTGGAATCTCGGAGGGTGCAGAAGGTAAGAATCCTTTATTCTTAACCATGTCTGAGCAAAAAAATAAATAAATATATTTAATAGTTGTCACTTGACTGTTCCAATAATCTTTTATTAATCATCACTGTCTATGCTAAAAATATTAAAATAGAAAAAGCAAATAAAAGTGTACGCACATTCAGCAAGAACCTTTGGGTCTCCTCCAAGGGGGTAAAACTCCAGACCAGCAGTCAAAACAAACTCTTTGAAATTTGCATGTGTTGCTAGTCTAACACGGTGGCCATAATCCTGATCAGAAGAAAAAAAAAAGACATTATTTTATTGTTTAATTTCAACTCTCTGGTAAAAATAAAATCACAACTGAAAACACTAAAATTTTGTTTGTGATTTTTTTAAATATGTTTGTATGTTTATTAGATGTTTTAATTTTTGTTTTTTTTTTAATAACATGTTCGGGAAAATACTTTGCATAAGGTTTAAATATTTTGAGTGCTCTAAAAAAATAATCATATTATCATCAAACATATTTTGTTTCAAATCAAAACATAAATATAACAAAATAAAAAAAAAATTATAAAACATAAAAAAAAAGTGGTACCAAATAGCCTCTAAAGGAGGAGCCAAATTAATGTCATAGCCATACAAATGCAAAGGGTAAACTTGCTCAAACAAATAATTATCCATTTCACAGACCTGTCAATGAAAGGAAAGTTCTTTATTAATTTTAGTATGTACATCTATCCTTCCCATACCATGTATTATCAGAAAGTCTAATGCATGGATCGTGCCTCTAAAACTGCTTACATTTAGAAACTTTGGGTCATTTAAGATAATAACACTACCAAAAATGCAGTAATCCTAGCAGAGTTCATGGAATTCACGCTGCCAACTTCGGCTATTCTTGTAATATCCAAAAAGTTGAAAACATGGTGAATTTTGATCTTTGACTTAGGAAACCAAAAATTCATTCGTTGTGCTCAAAAAAAATAATAATAAATAAAGCGAAGCAAAAGGAAATAGTAATTGAAATATAGTTTACGAATGTTTTGGTTTTGTGTAAAATAAATGCAAAATATATGTTTGGTTTGAAGTAGATATCACTTGACAGCAGCATCCAGCAGGTGACAAGCAATAGCAGCCGGAGATGGAGGGGGGCAGCAGTTACTGGTAGTGCGGACGGTGGGCAGTAGTGACAAGTATTTCAAAATCGGCAAAGTCGGACAAGTTTTAAATTAACCAAAATTTAACTAAAATATGAGTTTTGAATTCACTAAAAGTTCACACTGTAGTTCTTTCTCATCCAACCAAATACAGAAACATTGAAGATCCCACGTTCTTTTTGCAGTACCCTGGTAATGAAGGCAATCAAACAGCCCCTAAATAAGTAACAACACAACCAAGCTAAATGAAGCTTTTAGTCAGTTTTCAACGCTATACAAATATGAGAAGTCACATTTTTCAATTCAGTTTTTCTCTAGTTGAATATTACCGGGCATTAATGTAGTTTCAAAGGAATTCTCTCAGTAATAAATGGCAGCAGCAAAGAAAAAATAAATTTTTATTAGTCACATACCAGCAATTCCTGAACAGGCGGGAATAAAAAATAAATAAATGAGCACAAAAAATAAAGAGAGAAGTCAGAAAAAAGTAGACAATGTTCACACAATTTTTATCGAAATTTGTCCAAATGAGTGTAAACATCAAAAATCTTGTCTTACAAAATTGTAGTTTTGCAAGCTTAAAAATCTGAAATATTCACACTTTGAACTTTACACAATAGGAATTTCACTCTCTAAAATTTCATCAAAATATAGTAAAAGTTGAAGAAGAGCAGATAAATAGAACTATTGCTGCCACTCTCACGTTTGAATGAAAAAACCTTAGAGATGAACTTAAGTTGATCCGATAATAAATAAATCTCCACTAAATATGTGATGGCTCAAAATACATTATGTAGAAGAATACACAATGATATAGTCAGATTGTGGAGAGAAATAGATAAGATTTTGCTAATATATTAACAGAAAATCATGTACGGCAACTTATTTGAATTGTGGCGAGTAATAGCAATAGTTTTATGGGGCATTTACATGCATAGCACACAATTTATATGTATTACATATCTCATACATAAACATTCAAATTTACTCACAAAGCACTAAAATCTTTAATATCCTATTAAAAATAGCACTATTACCACTTTTTAGATGTGAAATACAATTTTTCTTGGAAGGGCTTAAAGCACCAAAGTACTATATATATCAATATTGAAGTTTAGTTGTGAGATATGTCAATACATAAGAATTGTGTGTTACAGATGTAAAATTCCCAAAATAAAAATAAGTTAGCAGCACAAGATATAAAATAGCAACTTAAGATCAAAATAAAAAAACCACCTGTAAACGTTTACCAATAGCAACAAATGGCTGCACATCTCCTCGCGTGCCCACAATAAGAATAACTATTTGCAGAGGTGGCATATATTGATCATCACATGGGATAGTAAATTCCTCATCAACAGTTTCATGATGAACATCTTCGGAGTCAGGATCATGAGATGGAGGCTCAATATTACTTGGGACTTCAACTAACACAGATCCATCATCTCTGACAGTAGCTATCCGTTTTAGCATCCTAAGCTGCAAAGTTTACAAAAATTAAAACCAAATTAAAGGTATAACATTTTTGTAGCACACAAATGAGACTTACCGGCAGGTAAGTTTGGAAAACGCAACGTTGAGGAGTAAAGAAGAAACACTACTGCTTAAACAATGGGGCACTGGCATACATACCACATTATTCTTATGTATTTACATAAATAACACCTAAACATTCAAATTTTCATGCACATCACTCATATCCTTAATATCACATCAAAAATATCATCATTACTCTCTCTATAAAAGTGAAATACACCATTCATGCATAAGTTTATGACACCAAGGTGTGGTAAGTGTAAATATCAAATTTTGGGTGTCAGATATATAAATACATAGGAATTGTGTTGAATGCAGTTAAATTTCCCAAAAACAATATGTCTAACTATTAAAAGATAAATTTATCATTCAACAAAAATAGATTGAGATGTCAAGCATCAAGCCAGTAATAAAAGTCAAGGTAAGGGTTATTGCAGGTTGTTAACATGTAAATCGTGCTTCAAATGTGGGATCGTATCTTTTTATATTTGTTGAACAGGTTAAATGGGTAGTCAGTGCTAAAAGGTGACAGATGTAAAAATACACCGGTGAGCTTAAAGGAGTGAAAGGAAAACTGTGATTGCTGCAATCAGAAGGTTCATAAGGTCACAAGGATACAAGAAACACAAGTTTAAAGATATATAGACTAGAATTCATTCTATAAGTTGGGAAACTACAAAGCAAATGAAAAATTATTGAGACATTTTTTATTTTGATGAATACAAATAGTTCATGAGTAATCAAACTAATTACTTTAGTCATTATGTCGAAATGTACAAAAAAAAATCTATGAACATGAAGATTTTACAAGGAAGCTCAGTAATATTCAAGAAAGGGAAGAGCTGAAAAAGTTCATCAAATGTCTAAACAATATCAAATAACACTTAATAAATTTACTTTTGTTGGCCTCTACATTATCTATTTGACTAATCCCCTCTTTAAGTTGTGCATTGATAAGTTCTTCGATACGACATGCATAACTTCATTAGAAAATATTCAAATGATTCTTGAAGGAAGGTATGATAAGTGGTGAATTAGAAGGGGCTAGGTGAGTGGAATGGCTTACAAGCTTACTTCATCAATGATTATTTTTTGCATATTATATTCAATGTTTAAGAAAAACTATTGTTAACATTAATAGAATCATCAAGTATGTTATTCCAGCTTGTCAACAATTTACCTATTTGACGCTTGCAATTAATTTAGTTTATTCTTCTTTTAAATAACAAGATCGTTTGAAAATTGTCTAAACAATTAAAATATAAAAATAATTACAATTGATGAATTAGATACTGATAAAGAGTAAAATCAAGCTGGTACTTTAAAATGTGCAGAAAATACACTTTGGGACACATTTGAGCAATCTTTGCAGTTTAGTTTAGATGTATGTCATCTATGTTGTTTTAGTATTTTAGGAAACTATTAAGGAAATACATAAAATCAAAGAAGTTAAGTTTATGGAGCTTATGATGTAATAACCTCAGCTGATTTTACTTTTACTTTGCATTTAATTATAGAAATTTCACAAACTAAAAATAATCATTGTCAAGTATTATAAAGAAAATCAAGTCATTTTGAATGCAATGAATTTGATATCAATTGTTAACATAATCTTCAAATTTTAAGAAAAATAAGTGATATTTCTTGTGTCGAAGGGTGAAATTATTTAGTGAAATTTTTTATATACAAATTCCAAAAATAAATGCTCCTTACTTTTGGGTCAAAATTACTGGTCATTAAAAACATTATTATAGTTGAGCATCATTATAAATTTGATAATTTGCTCATCATAAATTTGATAATTTCATAACCAATTTAAATAAACAACTGCAGGAGCTGAGTAACAGATTTAAAAAACTCATTGTACAATTATTGATTCTAAGCTTAACAATAAATCCTCAACATTGATATTGATCATTAAAAATTAATCATATTTATCAACCTGCTAATCAATGTTATCCCAAAGGCTTCAAAATTACAGAAAATTATAATTAAAAATAAATTAGAGTATTTTAAAATTGAAGCCATCAAATTTAATTTTTTTTAAAATAGCTCTACAATTTCTGATTTATGTCAAATGCTAGTTACAACAAGAAAACCACTAAAACATTCTCCTATTGATACTTTAATTATATTGATCTTGACAAGAACCGTTTTGACAACAACAATCAAATATGCATTTTCAACCATAAAGATTATCAAAATAAGGTCAAGAAATATCATGAAAGATAATTTTCTTGCGAGCTCATTGATAACATATATTGAAAAAGATATTACAATAGACTTTTGATGTAGAATCAATAATTGATGATTTTGATGCAAATAATAAACAATTGTCATAATTTAAAATTCATAATGATAATGGCTAGATTAAAAAAATATTTTTTGGCTTGATAAGTTATTCTTAGCCTTATTTTTCATTTATATTATTTATACATTTAATTATTTAAAAATTTTAAATTTTAATTTTAATTTATTTTATTTCAATTTTTATTCCCACCATCTCTCCTCAAATTCTGGTTCTGCCAATAAGTATGAAATACATGCAATGACAAAAAGATTAAAATGGAAATTCATGATGCGAAGAAAAAAGAACAAGCTTCAATTTTCATATTTGATTCTCTTACACATTATCCTGTTAATATACTAACATATTAAGCATGAATTTTTATTCAAGTAAAATTGACTTGAAAACACATTACAATCATTTAGAATTCATTTTACAAGTTAAAGATTCTTTTGGAATTATTCCTAAGTCTTCGTATGTTGTACTCCATATTAGGAAAACAAAGATCTCTGCAACCATGAATAGCTAAACTTGGTTATCTATCTCAAGTAAAAAGGTTACATAATTGGAAAACAAATACATTGTCAACTTGGTCGCCTTCTCAAACCAGTGAGTAGTGCTTAAATTCAACTAAATCTAGACAGCCATGACGAGATGGAGCTTCAAATAGTCATTAGCTAATGATTTCCCCATATCATTTTATTTCCTTGATAAGTACAAATGAATCATAGGAGATATTTATTCCATGGAGCCTACTATAAAGTCATACTACTCATTCAGCTACTCCAAAGTGCTCTCTTGCTCTTAAGTTCATAGACCATTGTGAACATATAGTTTAAACCCTTAGAAACATGAACCCTATAATTACATTATTCTTGACTCCAGATTTTTTAATGAAACCTGAAAAACTAGGCCTCCAAGTATTTTCATGTGAATCTTCATGCAAGATAATATTTGTAGGGTGATAAGATTGAAATTTACTCGAGGAATTGTTGATCCTCTTTCCCTCTCTTTTGGTTCACAAGATTCTTCATTTGATCTATAAATATCGCCTGGAAGTTTGATTTAAATAACATTTAAATGGAAGAATACCACTATGAATAGCGTTAACCAATAAAAATAAAAATTGGATCTGAAAAAGGCTTGCTCTAAAAAATGGTGTGTTCAAACTAATGTGGGCGTCCCACTTGCGATGCGACACAGGTGTCTGAACCGGGAACCGGGAACCGGGCACATATTTTAATAGTTGGGGATGAACCGAGTTCAACAGAGAAGAAGGAGGATTGGACACCTCTATATGGATTGATGTTTGCCGCAAATGAGTGGGTAACACTCCTTAGATACCTCAGTATATAAATGTTGTTTTCATGTTAGGTGTTGGGGATGACCGAGTTCAACAGAGAAGATGGAGGATTGGACAACTCTATATGGATTGATGTTTGCCGCAAATGAGTGGGTAACACTCCTTGGATACCTCGGTATATAAATGTTGTTTTCGTGTTAGGTGTTGGGGATGAACCAAGTTCAACAGAGAAGAGGGAGGGTCAGCCGGCTCTATATGGATTCTTGTTTAGCAGCAAATGAGAATTGGAGACCACTCCTTAGTTACTTCAGTCTATATATGTTGTTTTCATGCTAAGTGAGTATTTCATGAGTTTTCTATCGGCCCAGCAGTTGACGTCTCCAAGTTTTCCCATCTGGAGTTGTATCCAAGAGCGAGTGATGCTCCAGCTCTGTCTTGTTCCGAGATGGTGATTCCACTTCAAGGGTCGAGTGGTGTTCTGAATGTATCTTGTTCCCGAAATGGCATTTATCCTCGACTTTCCCTTCCTCCACATACGTCGCTTCGCCGCCAAGCATCTTTCCTCACTATTGCCGCCCAGAAGAGTTGTCGTTATAGTTCTTTCTTGCATTTCTCTTCATTCCAACCACCGCCCTTCCACAATCCTTGATGTTCTCCTTTTGAATCAGCCGCCAGCCCTCCCCCAAGTTGTTTCCAGCAACCCACAGCCTTTCGATGACCACTACCATCCTTTGTTCAACCCCAATCCTTACACCTCTTCCCTTTTAGGCTTATGGCCAGCCCTAGACAACAACCCAACACATGTTTTACCCATTTTTCGGCTTGTTTTACGTGTCGCCAGCCCTTCCCCTTCGCTGCCATAATTCAGAAAATAGTAATCTGCTATTCTCCAGCTCTCCCAGCAAACCGACGTTAATTGTCACCCAGAAAACAACCACTTATAACTCCTTTCTTGCCACAACCGCAACCTTCCAACCACCATCCAACCATTCCACCTGCACCACTTCCAAACCCGCCTGACAGACCACAACCTTTTTAGAATACAACTCTAGTTTTGCTTTCTTCAGTGATAATATTTGTTTGTTGATTATTGTTTCGATTAACTCTAGAATCATTTGGTATCAGCACTAGCCAAACGCTAACCCTACCCCCTAAGCTTTCTAGCATCTACCAATACCCAATTCTAATTCCACATAAAAACCCTTCATTTTATTAATTCTTCAAACCTGCCGCCCAAAAAATTTCTTTCCCACCAAACATCATACCTATACACCCTCTTCCACATACCCAAACTCAAACCTCAACCACGCCACCGAAGAGACAATCGTCAGAGAACTGTTCAAGAGGAAATGTCACAATGTCATTTATGAGAAATCCACAAAGAGAATTCTAGGAACATTCTAAAAAGAAAGTGCGGAGGGAAATCCTCCAACTATGACAAAGACATACCGCTTTCGAAATGAGGCAATCTTGAATGTCACTCGTAGCCATAACAGTAACTTAACGGATCGAAAAAACATAGTGAATCCTTTCCACCAATTAGGTTTCAGAGATGAAGAACCACTACCTCGAAGACTTGGCATGAAATATCAGAGAATCTAGAATTTTGAAGTAAAAGTGAACTTATCATATTTTTTACGGCTATATTGATCCAAACAAGTTCATCAGTGACTTTGAACAGTTGAACATGTCTTAGAGTATCAGGAAGGCCCACCTAACAGAATGGTGAAACTAGTCGCCAGCAAGTTAATTAAGAGTGCATCATTTTGGTATGAGAACTTGAAGACTTATCGACAGCGAGAAGGAAAAAGTAAAACTACTACATGGTTTACAACATGAAATGAGAAATGCAACGACGGTACCTCCAAGTTCATTATAGGCAAGATGTTCAGACCCTAGCTTCAAAAAATGGAGAGACGGCATCACCGGATGGCTGTTATATTTTACAACCAGAGTTCGACTCTAAGATCAAGCAACAAAAGTACAGCCAACAAAACATCCAAATCGACCCCACTTAAGGAGACACTAGTTCAAAAGAAATAACAGGAGAAACCAATCCACATTCCTAAATTTGTCCTAGCTAGGAAGTGTGTTAAGTGCTACAGATTTGGGTGTATTGAAGATAGATATAGACACGTGAAATGATAGAAGACGTCGGAGACGAGCCGCAACTTCAAGTTAACGAGGAAGAGACCTCAGCGATTCAGAATGTGCACATGAAAGAGACTCCAGCTAGATTAGTCGGGATTATTCTAGTAGATAGCGTGTCTGAGGAGCTCATACTTGAGAGGGGAAAGCACATGTTGACAGAATTGCTAGACATTCTAACCGATAGTTCACCTATCGAGTGGTTACTACTAAAAGTGGTCCCACCAAGTCAAAAATGAGAAGCTTGTGAGTTACCGTTGGGAGACTATATGAAGTAATTCATATACTAAATTCACTTTAGCAGTGTACCCAAAACAGATAGTCAGATAGAAGGGATGAACCACATCTTTTAAAATTTTCTTATCTCCTGAAAAAGAAGAGGTCTCACCCGAGTGATTACTATTGAGAGTTGCCCATCCCGCCATAAATTTCGTCCCGGAGTTGAATTCTCCTTACATACTTGTTTATCTGATACAGTTGGACAAGTAAAAGGAGTGAATGATCAAATTATAAATTTAATGGCTTGAAGTTTTGTTCAAGAGAATACCCATCCACAAGGAACTCCAGTTTTAGTTGTGCCAAAAGAGTACATATATCTATTCTATCATGATATACTTTCGAATGACATTGCTTACAGGATTGACTTGTCGAGGGATTACAACATTTTTGTTAACTCAATGTAGGAGTCCAAAGTTTCGAAAGATGAGGGAAAAGCTCTCCCAATGCCTAGAGATTGACATGGGCGTCCCAACCAAGATGCGAGACAGCACAAGAGTCATGTTTGAACCGGGAATCGGGCACAAGTTTAATCAGTTGGGGCTTAATGTGGTTCAACTGAGAAGCAAGAGAGCCGGTTGGCCCTATCTGGATGAGTGTTTGCCGCATATGAGTGGAGACCGCTCCTTATTTACCTCGATTTATATATGTTGTTGTTTTCGTGATATAGGTCAGTTTTTCATGAGTTTTCCATTGTGACAGTTCTCAGTATTTTTAAGGTTTCCCTTCTAGAGTTATATCCAAGGGCGAGTGGTGCTCCGGTTGTATCTCGTTATGATATAGTGATTCTCCTCCAAGCTTTGAGTGGTGCCCGACTGTATCTCGCTTTCGAGGTGATATTAATCCTCGATTTTCCCTTCCTACGTATCCATCGCTTCATTGCCACACATCTTTCCTTGTTTTAGCCGCCCATGACATTCGTTTCCATTGTTCTTTCCAGTGGTTCTCTTCTTTCCAGTAACTGTTCTTCCACAATCCTTGTAGTTAGGCTCTAGAGCTCCCCCTGGCTGTTTTTAACCACCTTTGCCACCCCCTATCGCCAGTTATTTGCAGTCCTGCCAACTCAAACCTTGCTTATCCCCCTTCTATGCTTGCGACTAGCCCTATACAACAATCTAGCACCTATTCTGTGCATTTTCTAACCTGTTTTCTGGGCTACTACCCCTTCTCATTGTTGGCGTCGTCCAAAAATAGTAACCTATTGTTCTCTGGCTCTCCAAGCAAACCTGCCCTAGCAGCACCCCCAAAACAGTCACCTAGAATCCCTTCTCTGCTGCAACTGCCACCTTACAACCACCATCCAACCATTCCACCAACCTACCTCTATTTTCAAACCAACTTAACCGACCATCACCCTTTTGGAATACAACTTGAATTGAGTTGTGTGTCGTGTCTGTTGTTATTTACTATTTCAATGTGTTGGTTGTAATCTCCTTTTGCCTATATTCAGTAATAATTGTTTATTGTTGTTTGGGATAACACGTGCATCATAAACACAATTAAAAAAAAAGAAATTGTAATGATTCCTCCCTAGCAATGCCGATGAAGTCTTTGCTAGCAAATACTCACTTTGATTCACACTTTCTTATAGTCAGTATTGTCCTATCACTTAAAAAAAAAATTTAAGATGTGCTATTGAGCTCAAAAGCTCTTCTAGTTTGAAGGTAAAACTAAGATATGTCTTTTCACTCAAGTGGCATTCTTTATTCTAAAATATATTATTGACTTTATCTTACATAAGGTTGTGCTCATTGTACCCAACTACTATACCTTAAAATGAGTAATAGTAAGATCAATGAACTCACTACCCTCAAAACAAAGTAAGATTATTCACCTACTTTGGCATCCTTTTCACTTGAAAATAAGGTTTCACGATTTCATTTTAAAAATTAGCTTAAACTTAGCGCCAATTGCTTTAATTTCCCGAGTATATGTAGGCTTGAGCTCCAAGAGCTCGCCTATTTGGGAGTTAAGATTATATTTTTGCCTAGGATTGTGTTTTACTAGAGAGGAGTTTTATTTGATTTTCTCTAAAGAACATCTACACTAGAAAAATTGGTATGTAATGTTCCTCATTATATATCCCTTCTTTGTTTGAGTTGTATTCTTGTTGCTAGTTAGACTAACATCATCTCCATTATCAAAGAAGTCGAGGATTCGGTGAATCTTAAAAATGTTATGGAGTAAGGATGATTTCAAATCTAATGAAAAAAATTATGGGTTCACTACGTAGGCCTTATGCCAAGAAAAATAAAGTTATAAGGGTTTGTGCTTCAAAGAAACTAAGGATTAATAGAGAAAGTTTTATAAAAACATTGACATAATGATTGCAAACTCGAGTAATATTCATCATTTTTTTATCTTTAGTCCTCACTTTATTCTCTTGCCTTTTATTAGTTGCACAAGTCACTTGTCAACATTACTTATATCCGCACAAGCTTGAGACATGAGTTTTACCAAAACTCCTCATAACAATTTATCTTCACTACAATTCACTCTTATTCTTGACATTGCTTGTTATCTAAACTTGATTACATAAATCATGTATAACTAACTCAAATTTTGAGTTTTTCTCATAGCACTCAATTTGGACTATTAAGTTTTCAAATGGGACGCTAAATGGTAATCAAGGTAAAATCTCTTAAAAGGTTTAGCATCTTAAAGAGGACCTATAGCATAACATTCAAATCAGGTTCGAGGGTTGGATTCGAGTCTGATCTAAAATTGACCTGACCCAAAATTGTTTTGACCCTAACCTGACCCTAAATATTAAGCACGTTACAAAGTCCAACCCGAGCCGGACCCACCTTTGACTCGATGAATCAAACCCGACCAATATTCAAAATAAGATATAATAGCTATTTGGGTCAATTTGGGTTTGGCATGTTGACTTTGAGTCAATTTCGTGTTATTAAGTCAATTTTGGTTTGCCATGTCAACCTAAACTCAACCCAAAAAATAATGGGCTAGGATTCCTAATCTAAACTTGACTTTGGGTCAACCCAAACCCATATTTTTCGAGCCGAATTCGATTTTAACTTGACGAATCAAGTCAAGTTTTGAAATCCTTACATACCACTGCAAATGGAAGTAGTTTCTAAATAGAGATATTCAAACATCCAACACCATTCATTTGATAGGTTGCATTTTAACTACTTGAAATCTTGCATATATTTTACTCTTTTAATGTATTCATGTTGAAATTCACAAAGGAAGAGACCAAATAAGTTAAGAAATCAAAAGGAATTAATTAAGAATTTTTTTTAGTTACGAGATGCTTGGGAGAAAAGTGTTGATGTGTCTACATAAGTAATTTGATCTCAAGTTTATTATAATTACAAATGCTGACAATTTTACAAGTAATTTTAAATTATATGACTTGAACTTCAGAATTAAAAGTAATTTTAAATGAATATGTAAACTCCTTATTCAGAATTTAGAATCACAAAACAGAACAGGCAATTACAAATGCTAGAATTCCCTACAAATATTTTCTATAAGAAAAAAAGTGGCTCATTACATTTTAGAAAGTTAAAAAGTGACTATAGAGAATGTTTATCAGTTACCAACTATTATCGAATGACAGTTTTCTGCAATGGTTTGATCGTTTTCAGTTGTGCTGAAAATTTTAAAATCAGTAAAAAAAAAGGTTTTGCTTTCTTCTGCATGACATTGAATACAATGTTCATTCAATCACAACATACGGACAATGCACTACAAATCCTACCAAATATATAGCAATTTCACAAAACTAATTATAAAAAAAATAGTAATTACAATGGCCTAACAAAGAACGCCACAGAAGTTCCAATATAAAAACATTTGTTACATTATAAAGGTAACATTTAAACAATATAAACCATCATAAAAAGATTCTAACCTTCCTTTTAGTAGAGATTTTATCATCAAATAGCTGTGATGTAGGGTCTCTACTCCAAACATCATGATTTCTTCTCTCAGTTTTAGATCTATTCAATGTTAACGTGCTTGTTGATGCCTCCGAACTTTCAGCAGTTTTCACTTCACCAGGCAAACTGTTAGCCCTTGGCAAGCTCCGCCTGTTGATCCCTGTATATAAGATAATCTAAAGGTGAACTTCTGAAAACCTTCTTCACTGTTTGTAGATTGTAAATTCACTCTTCTAATGATTTCCATCTACTTCAGAAAATAGGCTTGATTCCATTAAAAAAAAAAAGTGTACTATAAAAAGTGTTTGGGACTAAAGTTTAGCACCAAGAGCATATCAAAAACTATCTTCAGAATTTGTTGGAGTGATTGATGAAATTTTTTATAGGGACAACAAAAGTAGACTTCAAAAACAAATTACCCCCTCGAAATATCTGATAGTTCCTCTATCAAGCACATCTATTGCCAAAATTCTAAGTTTAAATATCCGTGAATTTGAATAATTGTATGAAAAAGTACTAATTGTTTGGAATTTTAGTATTTTTAAAGCCGCATACTTACATAATGTCTCATTTAAGAGAGACGGCATGATCGAAACCATAGTTTTGCCCCCTTCTTCTTCTTCTTCTTCTTTTCAGCTTTCATTTCATTGATAAAGTAGAGACAATGAGCACTAGCTACCTTTGATGGTATCTCATTCAAAAATTAGTCTACGATTTCTCTTTTTAACAGTTGACAACACGTGATAAGTCAACTGAAGATAACATGAACTAAAATAGACGTGAAGTTCCCCTGTGGAAAATAGAAATCCCCATACAAACGAAGAACAAAAACCTTCCTATAGCCACAAACATGGCAGCTTCAATGAAACCAAAGAACACAGTTCCCCATATCCCCTTTTTTTGAAACTAAATTAGGTCACAACCGGAACTGAATACAGATAGAGTTAAATGAGATTGAAGCACTCAACAGCGCCAATAAGAGGTCAACAGAAATATGAAAACCCTCATACATAAATGAATAGAAGTTAGCATGCTGTAAGGAAAAAAGGAAAGCAAATGACAAGAGAACTACGGGAACTAACCAGACGGTGAAGAGGACAACCGCTCATCCCTACTCTCCTTCATGACGCCAAAACTCGAAAACAGCCGGTTATTTTCTCTGGTTTCTCTGGTTTCTCTCCTCCTAGTTTCAGCGCGCGGCTCTTATATAGCAGCGGAGAAGGGAGGGAGAGAAAACAGGTGCAACGCGTATGAGACCGGCAGCGCGGTTGTTCCTTAATTATTATATAATTATAATTGTTTATGATTATTTACTCAGTTTTCGTCTCTGTATTCAATGGAGTGCAAGCCGACCTGCACTCGAGCGCCCTACCAAAAGATTTGTCTTTAGCTAAATGAAGTCACAATCAACGGTATCTTAAATTCTTTAAATTCTTCTATCATTTGAATTTATTAAATTTGTACTTATATCTCAAAAGAGATGAAAAATTTTAGAAAGTTATGTTAGGGGAAAAAATATAATTTAATGGACTATTAGATTTAATTTTTATTTCTTTATAGGTTAAGCTGAATATAAATTAAATCAATGACTAAAATCTATTAAAAAAATAATACTACACATCCCCCTAAGAGTCTTAATTCTTATATATTATTTAACATTAAATTTTTCATTTTTACATATATGACATCTTATGTACAAAAAAAGTGATATTTTTTCTTATATTCAAGATTTGGATAATATAAATGCGAAAACTAAATTTTATGTGTTGATATGTAAATATATTAAAATTAGGCAGTATGCCTGTAAATGCCCCTTTATGAGATTTGTGTCCTCGGGTTTATTAAATTTGTTTAAATGCCTCAAAAGAATATACATTCAGGAGGGGTTTTTAAGTATGAAATAATTAAATTTTGGTAAATATAAAATTTAAATCTATTTTATTTATTTATTTAGAATAACTGCAAGAAATTAATCGATTAACTATTTTTAAATACATTTAAATATATATTTTTTTCTTTTGAAAATTTAAATAAATATGAGAAAAGTTTTTATATGTTTATGTCCTTCAATTAATTTTTATATAGAATTTAGTGCCACATGGTGATGGCGCGGCATTTGGTGGGTAAGAGAAACCTAAGAGCTTTTGGAAAAAATATTACATCCAAACTCCAGAGGTATGAGAAAGCGAAGGGCTATTGGAAAAAATATAACAGAGTACGATAGTAGTGCGCACATGTCAAATGAGCTCCACCATTTTTAACACCGACCAATGTCAGTAGTATTGCGGTGAGCGCACTTGATACGTGACGCCCTACTATCGAACTCCGGACGTAGATTGCATCCGAGTCCGAATGTAATATTTTTCGGGCTTTTACAATCGTTGGGAAATCAGACTTCACACAAGATAATGAGCTCAAAGTCATAATTAGATTTATTAGGGAATCGGAATTCCTCCAATTTAGATGAATTTTGAATTCATAACAAATAATATATTGAGGGTATTCAAGATCCCATTAATAAATGCTATTGTTTTATTTAACGCTTAATAAAACGTTCAAATTCAAAATACTTGTATTTTTAAATATATCACATTCATGATATGTTGAATGAAATAGCCCCTTAGGCAAAACTATATAACTATAAGTTACATTCATCATAATTTGTGAATATCAATATCACTTTATATAGTATTAAAGGGGAAACTTATATATTCACATGAGAGAACTCAAAGGGGGGAAAGAACAACAATGCTTGTTATAACTTTAAATATTCACTAAATTGGAATTAAAAATGGATGTTTAATGTTAGATTTTTAACATGGAAAATTATAAATTGAGCCTTTATCAATTAAAATAATTCTCTTTATTTTTAAATTAATAAAAGAAGCTTTTTTATGATAAAAAATATAAAACATAAATGCACATATCCAATGTTTATGAAATTTATACACATGTTTAGACATATAAAGTGAACATTCTCAAATACTTGTTTTTTTAATTATTGGATGTTGTTTCATATTTTTTGATAATTTTGCAATGGTTAGGGAAAGTGACAAACAAGTTAAACAATTTCCTAAATAATTTTGAAGATATATACACAAATCCATTATGATGTTTATATTTGAGAACATGTATTGGAGATATTAAATATACATGAATTTTGATTTTTTTTTTTATAATTAAAATATTTTATAAAAATTAAAAAATAGGATTCTTAGTTAAAAGCATATATATATATATATATATATACATATATTGCAAGTTGCACTTTGATTTCTAATGCCACATGCTTAAGTAGTACCAATTTTTCAATAATTAATTTAATATTTATATTGAATGATTAAAATAAATAATATATTGATGATAAATAATAGAAAATAATCTCAAATAATTCTAAAAATGCTAAAATAAGTGAATGTGACTAATGGGATGCATGTTATAGCCTTGGTGTACCCAAATGTAGTTTAGTAATTTTATTTAGGATTATTTTGCATTTAAAATTTACTAATTATATGCACTAAATCAAATAAATAATCTATGAAAATTTAAGAAATTCTTAATAAGCCGAATAACATTTTCAAATTTTATTTATATATTAGACTTAAATATTAAATAAGGTATAAATCATTTTTTAAAATTATAAAACATATAAAACTAATTCCAACTATCTTAAAATAATTTAAAAGGAACAAAATCATGCTACAAAAATTATGATATTTAGAAATATATTGAAAGCATGATTCCTATAAATTTTTAACTCGAAAATTTAAGAATTTAAGAAATCATAATATTCAAAATATGATTCAAGCATGCAATGAGAATATTTTGAAGGATCATTATAATCCATTTGAAGCATCATGATAGTTTAGAAAATTTGGAAACCATAATTTAAATACTATTTATTTGAATCAAGAAAATGCAATAAATAGTATAAGAGCATTTTTTTATAAAGGCCTTAAGAATTTATGCAATAACAAACAAAACTTCATAATATTTGGTCCAATTGTGTGCACATGCCAACATTTTACAAAATAACATGCTCTAAAAATTAACTTAAAATAGCTAAAGGATGAACCAAATTGTGATTTGATGCAATTGAGTCATTCAATTTGAGATAATTGATTATATCACTCTTTATTTTAACTGATAATATATGTTAGTAGTTGTCCCATAAGTTAATATTTTACTTATAATAATTAACCTAGAAAATATCGCCCTTCTTCCTGCCATCCACTCACCAAAAGCCCATCTCAGTGAGCAACTTATCAAATTACGTAACTTCGACAAAATTGATAAGTTACACGATATGGAAGATTCCACTAGGTGTGTTATTAGTTAATTAATGGCATTTGATCCTCATAAATGCTATTCCTTAATGTGCATTTTTAGATATTATAGTCTTTACATTTTTATTATTTTACCTTACTTAGGGGTAGTTTAGTCTTCTTGCCTACTTAAGGGTAGTTTAGTCTTCCTACCTATTGTATATATATTTATCTTTTACTCTAATGGATGCTTGATGCAATTGTAACCCTAGCCACTTTGCATTATATCTTCTCTTCCCTTCTTCTTCTCTTTCCCTTGTTCTCTTTCCCTTGTTCTCTTTTATTTCAATTGAAATTCTTAACATAACATCAAAACAAGTTTTGATTCATTCATTACTAAAAAAATTTTCAGGGATCTATTTGCAGTTTTCGGCCTCATTTACTGTCTCCAGCGATAGATCTGATAGATCCAGTTATAGTTTTTCTTGATCAATTGTTATTGGTATTTGATCTTTCTTTTATTTGCTTTCTTTTTTGTATTGATAATAGTAGTAATGGCTAGTGAAAGATGATTCTCTTCAGTCTATTAGTGTGCAATTAAATGGACAAAATTACTCCTATTAGAGTTACGTATTAAAGAATTCTTTGAAAGGCTAAAGAATGTGGAATTATGTTTCTGGAACCTCTAATAAGCCCATGGATGAAAATATTGGAAAAATATGAAGAAATGTTGGAAGTATGGGAAGCAAAGAATTAAAAAATAATCACTTGGCAATAACTCAGCTTTACAATCAATCGGTGTCCAATTAGCAAAATATGAAACCGCCAAAGAAGTTTGGAATCATTTGGAAAGACTATATGTGCAGTCAAATTTTGCAAAGCAATATCAATTAGAGATAGATATTTGTGCTCTTCAACAAAACAACATGAGCATCCAAGATTTTTATTCTGCCATGACTAACCTTTTGGATTAATTGTCTCTTAATGAATCTATAAAATTACAAGCTTTTAAACCATACACTGTTCGTAGAGAAGAACAACGTTTGGTTTAGTTTTTTATTGCTCTTCGAGATGATTTTGAAGGGCTTCGTGAAACAATTTTACATCACAATCCTCTTCCAACATTTGACTCAGTAGTTAATGAGTTATTAGCTGAAGAGATTTGTCCCAAGTCTCAATCTGAGAGAGCAAATGTTTAGAAAGGGATCCTCCCCACTCCTAATATGTCTATTTTTGCAGCTACTCATAATAAAAGCAAATCTCATAGAAAGGTTAGTTTTGATGAATGTAGCTTTTGTAAGCAAAGCTCAATGTCCAAAGTTGTTGAACAAATCACAACAGACACAACAACTCAATCAGTTGCACCCACGAAGCTTCAAGACTCCAACATCAAATATTGCAGCTTATGTTCCTCCAACAGACTCTCTTGGTGTTGGACATGCATATTCTTCAGGTTTTATAGTATATGCACTTGCTGAGCAGTTTCAAAAGTTTCTTTCCACACAACCACATGTTATGTCTGCATCCTCAAATATAGGTTTGCCTTCCTCTAGCTCATCAGGTATATCTTCTTCCTTTGGATTCTTGACTCTGGAACCTCTCATCATATGTCATCTGATTTTACATCATTTGTATCCTTACATCCTGCATCATCTGTATTGGTCATGACAGCTGATATCACTCCTATGCCACTAGCAAGCACTGGGTCTAGATGCACACCACATTTATCCCTTTCAAATGTTTATTATATCCTCAATCTTACTTTGAACCTAGTTTCTGTTGGTCAATTGTATGATTCTAGTTTCTCAGTTTTACTTTCTTCCACCTCTTGTTATGTGTAAGATTTGCAATCCAAGAGGCTGATTGGGACAAGTCGTAGGCAAGGGGGACTTTATATTCTGGATGAGCTAAGAGTTTTAGAAGTTGCAGCTTCCAGTGTTGACCTGTCATCATTTCGCTTGAGTTCATCAACTTCTAAATTTTATCTATAGCATTCTCGTCTTGGACATGTCTCTTCTTCTCGTCTAAAATACTTAGTTTCTACAAGAGTTTTGGGTGAGTTAAAAACTCATGATATTTCTGATTATTGTGTTTGTAAAATTGCTAAATTTTCTATTTTACCCTTTTTTGAAAGTGTTTTATTTTCTATTGCACCATTTAACTTAGTTCATTCGGATGTATGGGGTCCTTCACCGGTTCTTAACAAAGGTGGATCTAGATATTATGTCTTGTTCATTGATGACTATACTCGCTATTGTTAGATTTATCTTATGAAAAACTGTTTTAAATTTTTTAGTGTTTATCATATGTTTCGCACATTTGTCAAAACTCAACATAAAGCTGTTATTAAGTGTTTTCAATGTAATCTGGGAGGTGAATATACTTCTACTTAATTCTCTAAATTACTTACTTCTGATGGGACTCTTCTTCAAACTTCTTGTACTAACACTCCTGAATAAAATGGAGTTGCTGAAAGGAAAATCGTCACATTGTTGAAACAGCTTGTTCCCTTCATTTCTCTGGCTCCGTTCCAAATGAATTTTGGGGGAAAGCTATTCTTTCTAGAGTAAAGAACTTAGAACAATCCTAAAAAAATGTGAGGAGAAGCTTGAGGAGAGGTCCTATTCAAAAATTAGTTTCACTTGAGTCTTTCTAGAGTAAAGAACTTAGAACAATCCTAAGCTTACTTTTTATACTTATATTAGTAAAAAATATTTTTAAGAGAGTTCTTATGTCTATAAAGTAAAGTTCATAGGATTTGAAGTTTTAAAATATGCATATTTTCTAAATTAGATACAAAAACAAATTCCTAAGTTTGATGATAAATATTTGAGACCCTTGGCTAGTCTAATTCGCTAGAATTTCTTCTAGGTTGAACTATCACATTTTTAGAAAAAAAATTTAGCAATACTAATGGATGATCTGTTAACACTAATTTACATAAATTATTTTAAAAGTGTAGTATTACTTGAGGACAAGTAATGTTTAAGTTTAGGGGATTTTGATCCACCTAAAAATGTACTATTTTTTATGCCAAAATTTATAATGATATTGCACTTTAAAGGTGTATTTTCTTGTGTTTTTAGTTGTAGATACATCAGATTGAAGAATTTGGAGTGATTGGAGCAAAAGGAACAAATATGAGCAAAAACGGTGTAATTTGGAACCAAAACGAGCATGGAAGAAAATTTTGACCTGACACATTTTGATATGTCTTTCTATATTTAATCTCTTTTACATTTATCACATAAATTTGAATGAAATTACACTTTGTTTTTATATATATCTTGTAAAAATATCTGTTAGTAGCAAAAAACAACTGAAATTGGGTAAAACGGAGCTGAAATAGAGCCAAACAGAGCAAAACAGTGGAGCTGCTCGCAGAATGGCAGCTAGGCGCCACCAAACTGGCACCTAGGCGCCAGAAAATGAGTGGTGACGTTTTTCAACATAAATTCTAGAAGAAATGTTGGATTTGGACAATTTTTGAAGCGTTGCAAAGTGTGTCTCTTGGGGAATTTGTTGGGAATGATAAAATAGACTTGTTGGAAGAGTTTGGGTCTGTTAGAAGGAGTTATTATTGAAGAGATGTGTCTCATGGAGTGAAGAGGCACTTAAGGCACCCTTTGAAAGATTCATTGAATGTAAACTCTTTTTGAAAAGAAACTTAAGAATCACTTAAGAAAATTATAATTAGGGCTTGGAAACTCTTGAAGAAGAGGATTGAGAGAAGGGAGAGGATTTGGAGAAGAGGAGAAGAAGGCTTGGAGAAGAAGAAGATCACTTGGGCGTGAGCCCTAAGTGGGGCGACAAGGTGAGAGTGAAAGAAAGAGAGTGAGAAATTTCTTCTTTTCTTTTCACTTTGTTCTTAGAGAGGATTATAAGGAGATTGTTTTTTCTGTACAAGGAGAGTTTAATTTTCATCAAAGATAAGTATTTTCATTGTATTTTGATTTTAATCTAGTACTTTGTATGTGTGTTTTCAAAGACTTGTTCAATGAAAAGTTCTTGTTGTTTCTCTATATTTAGTGAGTAGTTTTCTTCACTCTTCCATCTTAAAATGAATTAGTATGCATGTTTATGATATAAAATTAAGTAGAGTGAGAATATATTGTGAAAACATGTAAGAACCAATGCGGTATTAGCCCAGTCAACTATTGGTAAGAATCACATGAGATTATATGGGTGAGAATGTAGTCCATATAATTTAGTGCAAATAAATAGGGAGATATACTTTAATGGGTGTAAAATTAGAGGACTTTAGAGTGACAGGCTAAAGGCCCCAATTTGGTTTGATGTTTTAAGTTTTGATATGAGATGTTAGCCCCTAGGTGGAGGGAGAGGAGGGAACTCTAGAGTAAGAGCTACTATCATCCCTGCCTAACCCATCTTCAAGATTTCAAAGCATCAGATTAACCTAAGTTCTTTATAGAACCAAGTAAGGGTAAAGAATATAATTGCTCATATTTTTCGCAATCTCTCTAACTAATTGATTTACTTTTACACGTCACTAATTTCATTGCATGAGGAAGAGTACTTTTAATATATCAAACCCGACTTTCTGATTTTCACTAAGTATTTTAGTTTAGAAGTAGTATTGTAGTAATAATTGTAGGATTTTATTAAAACCAAACCTTTATCAGCATTCCAAGCTCGGGCGTGTTCTTTTAGACTAGAATTTCCCTTTAAAGTCACTGTATTTTACCGCGATCTCCTTGGGATCGATATTTGGGGCTTAATCTGAAAGCTCTATATTACTTGATAACGATGCATATACTTGCGTAAAATCCCTACTATTTAAAGACATATTTGAAATCTTACTTTTATTTGGAGTAAAGTTTTTGGCACTGTTGTAAAGGAAGAAATATTAACAAGAAAACTAAAGAATTAAACTCTTGTATATTGTAATCGGGGATCATGTCCGCACACCCGCGCCCTTTTAGCAGCTAAATCCATCGTTTAGTCTAAATTTTTGGCTTTTTCACCCCAAATTGGTTTCTTAGCTTTTCATTGGAGATTCAGCTAAGCTTTATGGTCCAATAAGAAGCTTTAGGTGGCTGCCACTTTCTCAAGAGGCCAATGGAAGGATGCCACATGGAAAAGAGGCCTTATTGTATGCATGGGAGGGAAATTTTCCTCCCTTTTCCTTAGATTCATAGGGGGTTAAGTTGCCAATCCGAAAAAAGAGTAAGGAGAGTTTATTTTAAGCTATTAAAAAAGCTTGGAGCCCTAAGGGAAGAGGTTAGAGAGCAAGGGTTCCTCTTCTTCTTCTTCCACTTCATTTCCTCTATAAACCCTCTCTCATTTACATCATATCAAAGAGAGGAGGTGAGTATGTATTCCCTTGGAGCTACATTCAAGAAAGGTGGGAGCTTCCTCTTGCATTGGAGGAGGAATAAGTCCATCTCTTCTAATAAGGAGAGTGTCATCCCTGCATAGGTAGGAGTAAGGACAGATAAATAAAATGCGACACCAACTATCACGAAGGTGATCATTTCTCAAACTCTTTTTTTTTCTTGATTTCCTGGAAGAAGCCTTAGGTTTTTGTGTTTGAGTTCTAGGTTAAGCTTTCTCAATAGAGATCGGCCTCTATGTTAAGAACCTTCATTTCCTTAAAAAGCCCTACTTTGTCTTGAGAGTTTTCCTTGAAACCCTTAGCCATTAACCCAAAATATGGGATTGCAATAATCTTGTGATTATTTTGGCCACTCCATCAATTGTATGGGTTGGATGGAGCACTTAATGGTTTAGGGAATGAAAGCCTTTATGGTATTTTGTTCTCTAAGCCAACAAAGATTCAACCATGAAGAGATCCTTCTTGTGGGGTTTTCCTAATGAAAAAAAAATTCATTTCTCGCATTTACCAAATTGACTAGAGATCGGCCTTGTTATTTACTTACACAGTAATCTTAATATAATTAATGGTTGGTACAACTCACCATACAACCCTAGAATCCCTATAAGGTTGTTAAGGCATGTCTGTCGTCATAAAAAATGTTCAGGTTTCATCTTCGCATGTGATTGTTGATGCACCAAAAATATATTTGATTTTTCATATACATTTGGTATTTATGTTTGGAGATATGACACTTTAATGGAAGGTAATTTTCATGTTTTGCTACAGGTATAATGATTTTAGGCAAATTAAGCAAAAAGAAGTGAAAATGAATAAATTTGGAGCGAAAAAAGGCAAAACCCAGGATTTGAAGTTATGGCGCCGAAAGCGCCCAAACTAGCGTCAACAGTGATTTTTCCAGAGATATCAAAATTAAATCACGTAATAGGGCGCTGACGGTGCCCTATTCAGTGTCGACGACACCTAATGTCGGTGGAGGCCAGATTCAGTGTAATTGAACGAATTTTGGAGGGATTCTTAAGGCAACTCTTGGGAAATTCATTCGTAGACTATTTTAATTTGTTTTGGGCACCAGAATTAAGTGTGTGTGTGTTTTTGTAAGTGAAGTAAAGTGTGTGTGAGGAAATAGGAAGTCTTTAGAGAGAGTTTAGAGTCTAGGGTTTGGTTTTTATTGTTGTTTTGTCAGGGATTCTTCACAAAAGTGTTGTAGGAGGAGAAGGAAAGTGAGAGATTGTTTTTTCCCTACTATTCCAAGAGAGAATTGTGTGTTGTTGTGAAGAGAGAAGGAGATTCAAAGGAACCTCAAGAGATTTTTTTGAGGAAGAAATTAAGATAAGTTATATTTACTTTTCAAAGTTTGTATGAATTTCCTTATATATATATAATTTTTATTTTGTTGTATCTTCCTCATGAATTCTGAGTAGATTTCTTTGTATTTCTCCTTACAATGATAAATGGTGAAGTGATGGTTTTGATTGGATGTGCCATATAAAAGATAATAAATTGTGATGATTTTTTACTTTGATCTTCATTTACTTTTCATTATGGCCAATTGAATTGTTAAAATATGTTGTGAAACATATGATCCGAAATGGCTATGTTTTATGCAACAAAAGTGGAGATTACATTCAATGTCTGTGAATGAGTGATGTAATTCATGGTTTTGGGTGCAAATAAATAAAGAAATATGGTTTAGTGGGTGTAGAATTGAAGATTTTAGGGTGACAAACTAAAATTTCAAATTTGGTCCTAGTGTTTGGAAAGTAAAGCGAAAGTCAGCCTTTAGGCGAAGGGAAGTGGGAGCGCTGAAGTGAGAGCTAGTATCCTCCCAGCCTAACTACAGATTTAGGGATAAACCTAGGATTAGCCAACGTTCTTTATAGAACTCGGAAGAGGGTAAAAAATAAATATGCTTCTATTTGGCACAATACAATAATTATACTGATCTATATCAGTCACTCACCATAACATAATTGTAAGAGGGATGACACTTCCTTAAAATTTAAACCTTACATTACAAAACTTAGTATAGTAATAGTTAACTTTAATCTTAAGTTTATAAAGTACTTTAGCAATTTAAAATTCTCTAGCAAACTTTAGCATCTTAGTATTTACTTTTTGTGCTTTATAAATTGAATATTAGATTTTTATGCTACATTTTAATGTTTGCTTCCTCCCTGTGGAATCGATAGCAAGGACTCCGCTAGAGCCCTGTATTACTTGAACGATACGTATACTTACGTATAGACTGACTATTTTATTATTAAAATGATTATACTTTATAATTAAATTGAAAATACTTTTGAATACTACTTTAAGATAGTAGTCTACCGATCAAGTTTTTGGCGCCGTTGCGGGGAGGTAATTGTAAACTTAATAGTATTTAAAAACCTTTAATTTGTATTTGTGTATGCGTAGTTTTAGATCCGAAGGTTTATTACCATATGATTCGGAATTAGAACGTAATGTTAGAAAATTTTGAAAACAAAAAAAAGAATTTAAAAATTTGAGCAAAATGACGAATAATCTAGATAATCAAAGACATGAAAATGAACATCAACCTAAACCTTTAAGAGATTATGTTAACCCTACAACAGATTAAATTCACATAACTATTCAAAATCCTGATGTAGCTGCTAACTCAATCGAGCTTAAACCTGATATTATCCAAATGCTACAAAATAATAAAATTGGTGGAACACCGAATGAAGATCCTAACTTTAATCTTGCTAGTTTTCTAGAATTGTGTGCTACATTTAATTATGACGGAGTGTGGAACGACGCTGTCAGACTTAGAATTTTTACTTTTTTTAAGGGATAATGCTAAGACGTGGTTAAACTCGTTAGCACTTGGATCTATCAGAACTTGGGGAGAATTATCACAAAAAATTTTATCAAAATATTTCCCTCCATGAAAAACTGCCAAGCTTAAAAATGATATTACATCTTTCTGTCAGTTTGAAGGGGAATCAATATATGAAGCTTGAGAATGATTTAAAGATCTCTTTAGGAATTGTCCACGTCATGCTTTACTAGATTGGTTAATAGTTCAAACATTTTATAATTGATTAGTGGGATCTCTTAGATCGATAATCGACGCTGCTACTGTTTGATCATTAATGTCAAAACCTTTTGACTTGGCATATTCTTTAATTGAAGAGATGGCTACTAAAAAATTTCAATGGCCCTCTGCACGGGTAAATCCAAAAAGATTAGCTAGTATTCATGATTCTGATGCAATATCTATGTTGGCTTTTCACATTGCTGCAATTTCAAATAAAATATATCAATTCAGAATGTACTATTCTAAAACGCCTCAGGTATTAGAGGAAAATTCATTGGGATAGATAGTAGATTCTCAATCATCTTATGAGACTTTAAATGCTATCAATAAGAAACACAACAATCCTTACTCTAGTTATTATAATCCTAGTTGGAAAAACCACACAAACTTAAACTAGAATAATAACACTGCTACTGTTAACCCGCAGTGGGGGAACGATTCTGTTAACCCATTGGAAAATTCGAACAACTAGGGAAACACTAATTATAGATCTTCTTATCCTCTAGGTTTCAATAGTAACCCACAATTTAAGGAAAAGAAGTTGTCTATAGACTTTATTATTTTAGATATGGAGGAAGATAAAGAAATTCCTATAATTTTGGGAAGACCATTCCTTGCAGCTAGATGAGCCATGATAGATGTTCAAAATGGAGAGTTAATTATGAGAGTTAATGATCAAGAAGTGATATTCAATATATCAAAAGCTATGAAATACCTACACGTAAAAAAGATGATGAATGCTTCTGAATGGAAATTTGTGACAACTTAAAAGATGAGCATTTTAAGGAAAAGTGTGAAGGGAAACTTGAACAAGTAAATTTGAAATGTGATGATGAAAAATGAAATGGATGATAAATTTGATGAGAGAGATAATGAGGAACTGGATTATGTTCATGAAAGATTTGAAATGTAGGATATTATAGCAAATGATAATAAAAGTTTAATTCCATCTATCATGAAAACCTCCCGAACTTGAGATGAAAATACTTCCAAATCATTTGAAGTATGTGGTCTTAGGAGAATTATCTACATTACCAGTTCCTCAGATTTAAATGATTTACAAGAGCAAAAATTACTAGAAACCTTGAGAAGATACAAAAAAGCTTTTGGTTGGACTTTAGCTGATATTAAAGGAATCAGTCCTTCGATCTGCATGCATAGAATTATTTCAGATGAACAACATAAACCTAGAACTGATCCACAAAGGAGGTTAAATCCATTAATGAAAGAAGTAGTGAAGGAAAGAAATTTTAAAATGGCTGGATGCTGGAATTATACATCTAATTTCAGATAGTGCATGGGTAAGTCCAATTCATTGTGTTCCTAAAAGACAAGGAGTGAAATTTGTGACTAATGAAATAAATGAATTAATAACCATGACACAAGTCACTGGTTGGCGAATATGTATTTATTATAGAAAATTAAATGATGTCACTAGGAAATATCACTTTCCTTTACCTTTTTAGACTAAATGTCGGATAGGCTTGCTAGCACAAATATTTTTTCTTTTTAGATGGATATACCGTATATCATCAAATACTAATTGCTCCCGAGGATCAAAAAAAGACTGCATTTACTAGTCCTTATGGAAAATTTGTTTTTCGAAGAATGCCCTTTGGATTATGTAACACATCTATAACATTTCAAAGATATATGATGTTAATTTTTAGTAATCTGATTAACGATGGAATAGAAGTTTTTATGGATGATTTTTTGTATTTGGAACTTCATTTGGCGTTTGTTTAAATAATTTCAAAAAAATTTTGGAGTTATGTGAAAAAAACAAATTTAGTTATAAATTAGGAGAAATGTCAATTTATGGTTGCAGGAAGAATTGTGCTTGTGCATAAAATTTATGAATATGACATAGACGTAGACCCTGCGAAAATTTAATTCATCGCAAAACTACCACCTCCAACTATTGTGACAAAGGTAAGAAGGTTTTTAGGACATGCTGGGTTATATAGACGTTATATTAAAGAGTTTTAAAAAAATTATTAAAACTCTGTGCCAACTTTTTGAAAAAGATAAGAAATTTGATTTTAATAAAGAGTTTTTAATTGCCTTTGAGTTATTGAAAGAAAAATTAATCACTGCCCCAATAATAGTTTCACCTGATTTGGAGAAACCCTTTGAAGTTATGTGCGATGCTAATGATTACGCGTTTGGAACTGTTTTAGTACAAAGGTAAGATAAAATTTTCAAAGTTATATACTATGCCAGTAAAACTCTTATTGAAGTTCAAATTAACTACACGACCACTGAAAGAGATTTATTAACAATTGTATATGCTTTTGAAAAATTTAGGACCTACTTAATTAGAACCAAATGTATAGTGCATACAGACCATTCTGCTATCAAATACTTAATACAAAAAAAGGATGCTAAACCAAGATTAATTAGATGGGTAATTCTAATGCAAGAATTTGATTTTATAATAGTAGTTAGAAAAGTATCTGTCAATTAAATAGCTGATCATTTATCTAGGCTGGAATAATATGAACTATTTAATTTTGAAAATGAAATCACAGAAACTTTTCCTGATGAACAACTTTACAATATTAAGGAATGGAATTTACCTTGATATGCTAATATTATAAATTATATTGTAAGTGATATTTTACCACCTGAATTACTAAAGCAACAACAGAAAAAAATTTATTCATGAAGCCAAATTTTATTTTTGGGATGACCCGTATTTATATAAACAATGCATGGATCTGGTTATTAGGAGATGTGTACCTTATGAAGAAATTGAACCAATTATTCAGAGATGTCAGGATTCCAAATTTGGGGGACATTTTGGAACTGACAAAACTGCACATAAAATTTTACAATCTAGATTCTATTGGCTTATTCTTTTTAGGGATGTTAATAGATATATTAAAACTTGTAATCGATGTCAGCGAGTACGTAACCTTTCTAGAAGAAATGAAATGCCCCTAAATTTTACATTGGAAGTTGAAATATTTGATGTTTGGGGACTAGATTTTATGGGACCATTTATTCCTTCATTTGGGAATATATATATATATATATATATATATATATATATATATATATATATTAGTTGCTGTGGATTATGCATCAAAATGAATTGAAGCAATAGCTTTACCCAAATGTGATGCTCGAAGTGTTTCAAAATTTTTAATGAAAAATTTTTTTATAAGATATGGAATGTCGAGAGTTATTATTACTGATGATGGATCCCATTTTAGAAATAATATGATTCAGAGATTGACTGCAAAATATAATATTATGCATAGAATCTTAACTGTTTATCAGCCCCAGAATTATGGTTTAGCAGAACTATCTAATCAAGAAATTAAAATAATTTTGGAGAAATCTATAAATCCCCATAAATTAGATTGGTCTGCGAGATAAGATATTGCATTATGGGCATATAGGACTGTTTATAAAATTCCTATAGTAATGTATCCTTATAGACTGATTTTTGGAAAAACATATCATTTACCAGCTAAATTGGAACAGAAAGCATATCAGGTGATTAAAGTGTTTAATTTCAATTTAAAAGATGCTGGTGAGAAAAGATTATTGCAACTTAATGAATTAGAAAAAATGAGAAATGAATCTTATGAAAATAAAAGAATTTATAAGGAGAAAATGAAGTTATGGCATGATCAAAAGATCATAAGAATAAGATTTAAACATGGATGGGAAGTTTTGTTATATAACACAAGATTAAGAT
Source organism: Papilionanthe hookeriana x Papilionanthe teres (assembly GCA_022702705.1). Lineage (NCBI taxonomy): Eukaryota > Viridiplantae > Streptophyta > Magnoliopsida > Asparagales > Orchidaceae > Papilionanthe > Papilionanthe hookeriana x Papilionanthe teres. The sequence continues at coordinate 6,377,480 of CM040437.1, forward strand.
TATTTCCTGGAAAAATTAAGTCTAGTTGGATAGGACATTTCACTATTATAAAAGTTCTATCAATTTGGAGCTGTTGATATTGAAGACCCTAAAACTGAAAGAATATTTAAAGTTAATAGGCATCGATTAAAACCATATTTTGAAGGTTGACAACCTAATTGTAAATTGGTTTTAATGTTAAGTCATCATGATTAAAACTTATGATTGTCAGGGTTGACGATGTTAGACTAAGCATTTTATGGGAGGCAACCCATTATCTTTGTTGTTTAGTGTGTTTCATTTGATTTTAATTGATATTACTATTAAATAGTCTTATATTGAATCTTACTCACTCATATATATCCTAAATGGTGTTATTTCTTGGATTGAATTGAAGATTTGGAGTTTATTTGGAGCAAAATTGTGCTCTAGCACCAATAGCGCCCAAACTAGCGCCGACGGCGAAATTTTCCAGAGAGCATTTTTAATTTTTGGAGCTTGGGTACCGACGGCTCCCTATTCAGCGCCAACAGCACTAATTATTAAGAAGTGGCTTTTAGAGTTTCAAATGGCGGAATTTGACGGTTTTGAGCAGGAATTTCACCTTTATAACTCCCCAAACTTATTCTAAAACCCATTAGCTCCAGAAAAATGAAAAGGTAGTTCCAAAATTTGCATTCCATGGCTTCAAACTTCTTATATTCTCAAAGATTTCAAGTTTTTAACTGAAGAAAGTTCACCAGTTTCAAGGCGCAGTAACTTTGTAACAAAGTCCTTATAAAGAGGAGACTTATCAAGGAAAGAGGCTTTGTCCATCGAGGTATGAAAGTTCCTAGTACTCGTGTTGAAGAAATTATTATGCAAAGGTGTTGGAAAGTGTTTTGTTACACTACTACCTCAGTAGTCATTTCTGCGGTGAAGGAATTTTTTGCAAATCTTCATGCAATCAACCAATGAGTTGTCTCTATGTGAGGTAGGTGGATATCATTCACTCATTCCAAGATTAATGGACTATACTTGATAGATAATGTGCCAATCTATCATTACACCAATTTTGTACCAATGAGAGATAATATGAATGAAATCTATCGATATCTAACGGATGAAAGCGAAGATTGGGAGATAAGACACGATGGGTATGTCAATTTCTCTACTACTTTATTACATCCCATGTCGAAGCAATTCCATTTCTTTATATCTTGAAAATTACTCACGACCATGAAAATTAGTAAAGTGATGAAGGAAAATGCAACCTTGAACAATTGTATTCAAACCGGAGGACCTGTTGATAGTGGCACCATAATTGTAAATTTTTTTTGGGTTTGAATGTGCATGGATCAAGTTATGTCTTGGGACATCCTTCCACTATATTTTTCTTTGCAACCAGTCACAAGTGCCATATGAGAGTTAGGAAAAAGTGTTTCTCCCTTGGAAGCCTGATACACCAAAATTATGTTGGATTTTTATAATATAATTTGTACTCATTTTTAGTAACATTGCAATTTAAAGAAAGGTATTCTTCATATTTTGCTACGGGTATGATGATTTTAGGTGATTGGAGCAAAAGTTAATGAAAAGAAACAAATTTGGAGCAAAAAAAGGCAATTTGGCAAAAACAACACTCTGGCGCTGTCGGCGCTAGAATGGGCGCCGCCGGTGCCCAATTCTAGAGAGCATTTGAATTAAATCGTCGAGGCAGCACCGCCGGTGCCCTATCCAGCGCCGCTGGTACCCTATGTCGGTGGAAGTCAAATTCAATATACTTGGATGATTTTTTAAGGGTTGCTTAAGGAAACTCTTGAGGAATTCATTTCTAAACTATTTCAAATAGATTTGGACGCCAAGAGAAAGAGAGAAGAGAGGTAGAAGTGTTTTTTGGAGTGAGGAAAGTGTGTTAGGGTTTGTAGAAGTTTTGTTTTGTGAGGGATTCTTCTCTAAAGTGTGTAGGAGAATGAGGAAAGTGATAGATTGCTTCTTCCATACAATTATAAAAAGAGAATTGAGTATTGCAGTGAAGAGAGAAAAGGATTCAAAGGAACATCAATGGATTTGCTTGGGAAGAAACTGAGATAAGTTATATTTACATCTTGTGGTTTCTATGACTTTGCTTTTATATATAAAATCCAAGTTTTGTTGTATCTTCCTCATGAATTCTGATTATATTTCTTTGTCTTTCTTCTTGCAATGAGATGTGGTGAAGTGGTGATATAGATTTGATGTGCCATTTGAAATGCTAAGAAATTGTGTTGATTTTTCACTTTGAACTTCATTTAATTTTCATTTTGGTCAATTGAATTGTTAAAACTTGTTGTGAAACATTCAATCCGAAAGAACTAAGTGTTCTACAACAATAGTTGAGAATTCATTCAATGTTCATGAATGAGCTGCGTAGTTCATGGGAATTGAGTGAAAATAAATAAGGAAATGTGGTTTGATGGGCATCGATATGGAGATTTTAGAGTGACAAACTGAAATACCCAATTTGGTCCTAAAGTTTAGTAACAAAAGCTAGGTTTAGCCTTCAGGTGAAGAGAAGTGGGATCTCTGAAGTGAGCGCCTGTATCCTCCCAACCTAACCATGGATTTAGGGACTAAGCCTAGGATTTGCGAATGTTCTTTACATAACTCTAAAGAGGGGGTACTCTGAAGAGGGTAAAGAATATAAATGCTTCTATTTGGCACAACAGAAGTTTATTATCAATCTATATCACTCACTCATCACAGAATCATTGCAAGAGGAAAGATGTTTTTTCCTTATTTGAACCTTTCAATTCAAAACTTAGTCTGTGTTAGTTAATTAAGTCTTGAATTTAGAAAGTAAATTTTAGTTAATTTAGCTTTAGTCATCTTTACACTATAAAATTAAATATTACTTAAACTTGCATTGTAATTTGAATTTTGGATTCTAATTATATGCTATACTTTGAAAAATTCCAACCTTCCTCGCAGGATCGATAACCAAGACTCCATTATAGCCCTATATTACTCGAACGATACATATACTTGCGTATACGAGGGACTGCCTAATTATTAAATTGATCTTATTATGAAACTAAATTGAAACTATCTTTTGAATATTTACGTTAGCGGCAGCACACTCTAGGTCAAGTTTTTGGCGCCATTGTCGGGGAATGTATAAAACTGTAACTGTCAAATTTGTAGTATTTGAAAACCTTTACTTTATAATTTGTAATTTTGTGTGCTTGTTTACTTTTAAGTGTGTTTAGTGTGATTTTATATGTGTAGGATTGGATCCATAGGTTTAGTGACTTACAATTCAGAATTAGAGTGTATTATTAGAAGAATTTGAAAACAATAAAAACATTCTAAAAATCCTCAAAAAATGACGAACAACTTGGATAATTAAAGAAATGAAAATGAAAATTTACCAAGACCTTTAAGAGATTATGCTAACCCAACAGCAGATGAAATTTACTTAACTATCCAAAATTCTGATGTTGCTGCTAATTCGTTTGAGCTTAAACATGCTATTATCCAAATGGTACAAAATAATTAATTTTGTGGAACACCTAATGAAGATCCTAATTTACATCTCGCTAGTTTTCTAGAATTGTGTGCTACTTTTAAATATGATGGAGTGTTAAATGATGCTGTCAGACTTAGACTTTTTCCTTTTTCATTAAGGGATAAGCTATGGCGTGGTTAAATTTTTTAGCAATTGGATCTATCAGAACTTGGGGAGAACTTTCACAAAAAATTTTGTCAATATATTTTCCTCCACAAAAAACTGTTCAGCTAAGAAATGATATTACATCTTTTTGTCAGTTTGAAGGGGAAGCGATATATAAAGCTGGGGAAAGCTTTAATGATCTCCTTAAGAAGTGTCCACATCATGCTTTAATAGATTGGTTAATAATTCAAACATTTTATAATGGATTAGTAGGATCAATGAGAACAATTATAGATGCTACTACAAGTGGATCGTTAATGTCAAACCATTTGATGAAGCATACTCGTTAATGGAAGAGATGTCTACCAATAATTTTCAATGGCCCTCTGAATGGGTAAATCCTAAGAGAGTAGCTAATATTCATGATTCTGATGCTATAACAATGATAGTCTCTCAAATTTCTGCCCTTTCAAAGAAAATAAATCAGTATGGAATGAATTATTCTCAAACACCCCCAGTGTTAGCGAAAAATTCATTAGAACGGATAATATAATCTCAAACACCTTATGAGACCTTAAATGCTATAAATAATAGACCCAACAATCCTTATTCAAATTATTATAATCCTGATTGGAAGAATTACCCAAATTTAAACTGGAGTGATAACAATGCTACTGTTAACCCACAATTGGGAAACAATTATGTGAACCCAATAGGAAATTTGAACAACCAAAGTAACACAAATTATAGACCTTCTTATCATCCAGGATTTAATAATGATACACAATTTAAGGAAAGAAGTTTTCTACTGAAGAATTAATTTTAAACATGGGTAATAAATTAAAAACTCAGAGTGTTGTAATTAAGAACATTGAGAATCAATTAGGACATATTTTCACTGTGCTTGATAATAGAAATTCATGAACTCTTCCCAGTAATGTTGAGATCAATCCAAAAGATCAAAATAAAGAGCAAATTAAGGTTGTACAGTTAAGGAATGGAAAAGAATTAGAAACGAGAGTGCATAAAGAAATTGAAACTGAGAAAGAGAAGGTGGAAATTGAAAAATGTACTAATAAAATATATCCAGACTTAAAATATCTATTTGAACCAATGAACATTACTGTAGAAAAACCACCACATATGTTTCTTCGAAGATTAAAAAAACAAAATAGAGATAACCGATTTACGAAATTTTTAGAAATCCTTGAGAAATTAATGATTAAGTATCCCTTTGTTGAAGCATTAGAACAGATGCCTGATTATGTGAAGTTTACAAAAGATATTCTTGAAAGGAAAATAAAGTTCATAGATCACGAGATTGTTGCACTTAGCAGAGAGTGTAGTGCAATTATTCAGAAAAAACTTCCCGAAAAACTTGAAGACCCTTGTAGTTTCACCATCCCTTGTGCTATAGGTGAAAATTTTTTCGATAGAGCTTTATGTGATTTAGGAGCAAGTATTAGCCTTATGCCTTTATCAACTTTCAAAAAATTGGGAGAAATTTCACCTTCTTCTATAACGCTTTAGTTAGTTGATCATTCTATCACTTATCCTAAAGGAGTTGTAGAAGATGTATTAGTTAAGGTTGATAAATTTATCTTTCCTGTGAATTTTATTGTCTTAGATATGAAGGAAGATAAAGAAATTCCTATTATTTTAGGAAGACCATTTCTTGCTACTGGAAGATCTATGATTAATGTTCAAAAAGAAGAATTAACTATGAGAGCTAATGATCAAGAACTGACATTTAATATTTTGAAATCTATGAAATATCCCTCAACAGAAAAAGGCGATTAATGCTTTTGAATGGAAATTTGTGATTATTTAAGAGATGATCATTTTAAAGAAATGTTTGAAAAGAAAATAGAATATGAAAATTTAAAATGTGAGGATGATAATGAAATGGAAGATGATTTTGATGATATGAAGAATGAAGATTTAGATTGCGTTCAGGAAAGATTTGAAATGTTGGATACTATAAAAAGTGATGATAAAAGTTTAATTCCATGTATCATAAAATCTCCTAAACTTGAAATGAAAATTCTTCCTAATCATTTGAAATACATATTTTTAGGAGAATTATCTACTTTACTAGTCATTGTATCTTCGAAATTTAATGAATATCAAGAATAAAAATTATTTGATACATTAAAAAGATACAAAAAGGCTTTTGGTTGGACATTAGCTGATATTAACGGAATCCATTATTTGATGTGTTTGCATAGAATTTTGTTAGATGAACAACATAAACAAAGAGTTGATCCACAAATGAGACTAAACCCAATCATTAAAGAAGTAGTTAAGAAGGAAATTTTAAAATGGCTTAATGCTGGAATTATTTATCCTATTTCAGACAATGCTTGGGTAAGTCTAATTCATTGTGTCCCTAAGAAAGGAGGAATGATAGTTGATGTGAATGAATGGAATAAAATTAGACCAGCAAGAAAAGTAAATGGCTGACGAATTTGTATCGATTATAGAAAATTAAATACCACCATTGGGAAAGATCACTTTCCTCTTCCTTTTTTTAATCAAATGTTGGACAGATTTGCTAGGCATAAGTAATATTGCTTTTTGGATGGATATATTGGTTATTATCAAATATCTATTGCTCCTGAGGATCAAGACAAGACTACATTTACTAGCCCATATGAAACTTTTACTTTTCAAAGAATGCCCTTTGGATTATGTAATACACCTACAACCTTTCAAAGATGTATGCTGTCTATTTTTAATAATATGATCAATAATGGAATAGAATTTTTATCGATGATTTTTCCGTATTTGGAACTTCATTCGACATAAGTTTGAGTAATTTAGAAAAAGACTTGGAGCTTTGTGAAAGAACAAATTTAGTTTTAAATTGGAAAAAACGTCAATTTATGGTTGCAGGAGGAATTGTACTTAGGCATAAAATTTCTGAACTTAGTATGGAGGCATAAAATTGACCCTACAAAAATTCAAATTATTGAGAAATTACCACCTCCTACTATAGTTTACAGGAGTTATATTAAAAAATTTTCAAAAATTACTAAACCTTTGTGCAAACTTTTGGAAAAAGATTAGAAGTTTGACTTTAATAAAGAATGTTTAAATGCCTTTGAACTATTAAAAGAAAAACTAATCACTGCCCATATAATTGTTTCACTTGTTTGAGAGAGATCATTTGAACTTATGTCTGATGCTATATGGAAAGAGAATTATTATTTACTATGCTAGTAAAACTCTTAAAGAAGCTCGAATCAATTATACCAATACGGAAAGAGAATTATTAGCTATTATGCATGCTTTTAAAAATTTAGATCGTATTTGATTGGAACTAAATGTATAGTGCATACGGACCATTCGACTATCAAATATTTAATGCAAAAGAAGGATGTCAAACCAAGATTAATCAGATGAATATTTTTAATGCAAGAATTTGACCTTATGATAGTTAATAAAAAAGGAACTTATAACCAAATTGCTGACCATTTGTCTAGATTGGAGTACTATAAATAATTTGAATTTGGGAAGGAAATTACAGAAACTTTCCCTGATGAACAACTTATAACATTAAGGAAAGGAATTTGCCTTAGTATGTTGATATTGTGAATTATATAGTAAGCGATATTTTGCCACCTGATTTAACAAGGAAACAACAAATGAAATTTTTCAATGAAGCTAAATTTTACTTTTGGGATGAGTCGTACCTATATAAACAGTGTAAGGATCTTATTATTAGAAGATGTTTGCCATATGAAGAAATTGAACCAATTACTCAAAGATGTCATGATTCAGAATTTAGACGACATTTTGGAACTGATAAAATTGTTTATAAGATTTTACAATCTGGATTTTATTGGCCCACTCTTTTTTGTGATGTATATAGATATATAAAATCATGTGATCGATGTCAGAGAGTAGGTAATATTTCTAGGAGAAATGAAATGCCTCTAAAATTTACATTAGAAGTTGAGATCTTTGATGTATGGGGATTGGATTTTATGGGACCATTTACTACATCATTTGGAAACTTATATATATTGATTGTTGTTAATTATGTCTCAAAATGGATCGAAGCAATTGCTTTACCTAGATGTGATGCTCGAAGTGTTTCAAAATTCTTAATGAAAAATATTTTTACAAGGTATGAAATGTCGAGAGTGATCATAACTGATGGTATATCTCTTTTTAGAAATAATCTAATTCAGAGATTGGTTGGAAAATATAATATTATTCATAGAATCTCTACTGCCTATCATCCCTAAACTAGTGATTTAACGGAAGTGTCTAATCGTGAAATGAAAAGAATTTTGGAGAAAATTGTGAATCTTCGCAAATTAGATTGTTCTGTGAGATTAGATATGCATTATGGGCATATAGAACTACTTACAAGACCCCTATAGGAATGTCTCCTTATAGACTAGTTTTTGGAAAGACTTGTCACTTATCTGTATAATTGGAACATAAAGCATATTGGGCGATAAAAGAGCTAAATTTCAATTTTAAAGAATGTTGGTGAGAAGATATTTGTGCAATTGAATGAATTGGAAGAAATTAGAAATGAATCTTATGATAATGACAGAATTTATTAGGAAAAAATGAAATTATTGCTTGATCGGAAGATATTAAGAAAGAAATTTGAACATGGATAGAAAGTTTTACTTTATATTACAAGATTGAAATTATTTCCTGGAAAACTGAAGTCTAGGTGGATGGGACCTTTAACTGTTATAAAAGTTTCTTCATTTAGAGTTGTTGATATTAAGGATCCTAAAACTGGAAGGATATTTAAAGTTAATGGGCATAGATTAAAACCATATTTTGATGGGTTTCAACCAAATTTTAAAGAGTTTTTAATGTTAAGTCATCCTGAATAATTGAATGTTTGTCAGGATGACGATGTTAAACCAAACGCTTTATGGGAGGCAACTCATATTTATCTTTTTATATTAGTTTGCTTATGTTAATTTTGGTAGTTGTATCTATAGTTAGTCATATTTGAGTCTTACTCACTCATAAATATCATAAAGAATGAAAATTATTGGATCGTATCAAAGAATTGGAATATTTCGGACCGAAACAAATTTAGATGCACTTTTCAATGGCGCTCTAAATGGGTAAATCCTAAGAGAGTAGCTAGTATTCATGATTCTGATATGATGACTATGATAGTTTCTCAAATAGCAGCACTTTCTAAGAAAATAGATCAATATGGAATGAATTATTCTCAATCACCCTCAGTGTTAGAGGAAAATTCATTTGAGCAGATAATTGAATCTCAAACACCTTATGAGACTTTGAACGAGATTAATAGACCTAATAACCCTTATTCAAATTATTATAACTCTGGTTGGAAGAATCACCCAAATTCAATTTGAATAATAATAATGCTAATGTGAATCCACAATGGAGGCACAATTCTATGAACCCAGTTGGAAATTCAAACAACCAAGGAAATACTAACTTTAGACCATCTTATCCTCCTGGATTCAATAATAACCCACAGTTTAAGGATATGAAGTTGTCTACAGAAGAAATGATTTTGAATATGGGTAATCAATTACAAAGTCAAGGTGTTGCGATAAAAAATATTGAAAATCAATTGGGACATATTTTCACTGCGCTTAATAATAGACATTCTGGAACGCTTCCTAGTAATGTGGAGATCAATCCAAAAGATCAAAACCAGGAACAAATTAAGGCTATTCAATTAAGGAGTAAAAAAATAATTAGAAACTAGAGTGCAGAAAGAAGTTGAAGAAGAGAAGGAAAAGGTGAATATTGAAAAAGGTTCAAATAAGATTTATCCAGACCTAGAATATCCTCTTGAACCAATGAAGATTACTGTTGAGAAACCAACTCCTCCATTTCTTCAAAGATTGAAGATGAAAAATAGGCATAACAGATTTAAAATTTTTTTGGAAATTCTTAAGAAGTTAACAATAAATATACCATTTATTGAAGCATTAGAACAGATGCCTGACTATACGAAATTTATGAAGGATATTCTTAAAAAGAAGAGAAAGTTCATGAATCACGAGAATGTTGCACTTAGCGGAGAGTGTAGTGCAATAATTCAAAAAAAGCTTCCTGAAAACTTAAAGATCCTGGTAGTTTCACTATCCTGTGTGCTATTGGTGAAAAGTTTTTAGGAAGATCCTTATGTGATCTGGGAGCTAGTATTAACCTTATGCCTTTATCAACTTTCAAAAGATTGGGAATAGGAGAAATTTCTCCTACATATGTAACTCTTCAGTTAGTTGATCGTTCTATTACTTATCCTAAGGGAGTGGTAGAAGATGTGTTAGTAAAAGTGGATAAATTTATCTTTCCTGTGGATTTTATTGTGCTTGATATAGAGGAAGATAAAAATATTCCAATTATTTTAGGAGGACCATTCCTAGCTACTGGAAGAGCTGTAATTGACGTTCAAAAAGGGGAATTAACTATGAGAGTTAATGATCAAGAGGTGACCTTTAATATTTTGAAATCTATGAAGTATCCGTCAGTTGCAAAAGATGATGAATGTTTTAGGATGGAAGTCTCATGAATATTTGAGAAATGATTATTTTAAAGAGATGTTTGAAAAGAATGTGGAGTATGAAAATATAATTGAAGATGAAACTCGGAATTGAAAAAGATTCAGATAATGAGAAGAATAAGGAGTTGGAGTATATTCAGGAGAAATTTGAAGTGTTAGATACCATGGAAGGAGGAGATAAAAGTTTAATTTCATCTATTATTAAACCTCCTGAACTTGAGATGAAAATTCTCCCTAAGTATTTAAAGTATATGTTTTTAGGAGAATCATTTACCCTACCAGTTATTGTATCTTCGGAGTTAACTGACTATCAAGAACAAAAATTATTGGACATCTTAAAAAGATACAAAAAGGCTTTTGGATGGACTTTGGCAGACATCAAAGGAATAAGTCCTTCGATCTGTATGCATAGAATTTTATTAAATGAAGAACATAAACCCAAAACTGATCCACAAAGGAGATTAAATCCTATAATGAAAGAAGTAGTTAAGACGGAAATTTTAAAATGGCTTGATGCTGGAATTATTTATCCTATTTCGAATAGTGCTTGGGTATATCCAATTCATTGTGTACCGAAGAAAGGAGGAGTGACTATGGAAGTGGATGAGAGAAATGAAATTTTGCCCACTAGACAGTTAATGGATGACGAATTTGTATTGATTATAGAAAACTAATGTTGCCACCCTAAAAGATCACTTTCCTCTTCCTTTTCTCGATCAAATGTTGGATAGACTTGCTGGACACAAGTACTATTTCTTTTTGGATGGATATACTGGTTATCATCAAATACTCATTTCTTTCGAGGATCAAGAAAAGACAACATTTACTAGCCCCTATGGAACATTTGCTTTTCGAAGAATGCATTTTGAATCGTGTAATGCACTCGCTAACTTTTCAAAGATGTATGATGTCTATCTTTAGTAGTATGATAGATAATGGAATAGAAGTTTTCATGGATGATTTTTCTGTGTTTGGAACTTCATTTGATATTTGCTTGGAAAACTTGACAAAAGTTTTGAAACTTTGTGAGGAAATAAATTTAGTTCTGAACTGAGAAAAATGCCAATTTATGGTTGCAGGAGGAATAGTGCTTGGGCATAAAATTCTTAATTTGGTATGGAGGTCGATCCTGCTAAAATTCAAGTGATAGAGAGATTACCACCACCCACTACTGTGAGAGAGGTGCGGAGTTTCTTAGGACATGCTTGGATTTTACAGGCGTTATATTAAAGATTTTTCTAAAATTACTAAACCTTTGTGCCAACTTCTAGAAAATGATAGGAAGTTTGATTTTAATGATGAATGTTTGTGTGCTTTTAAATTACTTAAAGAGAAATTAATAACTGCGCCTATAATTGTTTCACCTGATTGGGAGAAACCCTTTGAATTGATGTGTGATGCTAGTGATTATGCTATTGGAGTTGTGTTGGGGCAAAGGTATGATAAAAATTTCAAAGTCATTTACTATGCTAGTGAAACTCTTAATGATGCTCAAATTAATTATACCACTACTGAAAGGGATTTATTAGCTATAGTGTTTGCTTTTGATAAGTTTAGATCTTATTTAATTGGGACTAAAAGTATAGTACATACTGATCATTCAGCTATCAAGTATTTAATGCAAAAGAAGGATGCTAAACTAAATTGATTAGATGGATACTCCTTCTGCAAGAATTTGATTTTGAGGTAGTTGATAAGAAAGGATCTGATAATCAAATTGCTGATCATTTGTCAAGAATAGAACATGATAAATTATTTGAATTTGAAAAGGAAGTTACAGAAACTTTTCCGGATGAACAATTGTATATTCTTATGGAAAAGAATTTACCTTAGTATGCTGATATTGTGAATTATATTGTGAGTGATATTATACCATCAGATTTAACAAGTCAACAACAAAAAAAATTTAAAAATGATGTTAAATTTTATTTTTGGGATGAGCCATATTTATATAAACAGTGTAAGGATCTGATTATTAGAAGATGTGTGCCACATGAGGAAATTAATCCAATCATTCAGAGATGTCATGATTCTGAATTTGGAGGTCATTTTGGTGTTGATAAAACGACTTATAAGATTTTACAATCTGGATTTTATTGGCCAACTCTTTTTCGTGATGTTTATAAATATATTAAATTTTGTGATCGATATCAAAGAGTAGGTAATATTTCTAGAAGAAATGAAATGCCTCTGAATTATAATTTGGAAGTTGAAATCTTTAATGTATGGGGATTAGATTTCATGGGACCATTTACACCTTCATTTGGAAATTTATATATATTGGTCGCTGTTGATTATGTTTCGAAATGGATTTAACCTGTTGCTTTACCAAGATGTGATGCTCGGAGTGTTTCTAAATTTTTAAAGAAAAATATATTTACAAGATATGGAATGTGGAGAATGATTATAACTGATGGTAGATCCCATTTCAGAAACAATCAAATTAAGATATTAATTGAAAATTATAACATTATTCATAGGATCTCTACTACTTATCATCCCCAGACTAGTGGTTTAGCGAAAGCATCGAATCGGGAAATTAAAAGAGTTTTGGAGAAAACAGTGGATATTCATAAATTAGATTGGTCTGCTAGATTAGATACCACATTTTGGGCTTATAGGACTGCTTTTAAGACCCCTATTGGAATGTCTCCTAATAGATTAGTATTTGGTAAAACTTGTCATTTGCCGATTGAATTGGAGCATAAAGCATATTGGGTAATTAAGGAGTTGAATTTTAATTTGAAAAATGCAAGAGAAAAAAGATTTATGCAATTAAATGAGTTGGAAGAAATCAGAAATGAATCATTTCATAATGATAGAATTTATAAAGAGAAAATGAAATTGTGACATGATCAGAAGATATTATAAAAACGATTTAAACTGGGATAAAAAGTTTTATTATATAATAAGAGATTGAAATTATTTCCTGAAAAACTTAAGTCCAGATGGATGGGACATTTTACTGTAGTGAAAGTTCATTCTTTCGGAGCTATCGATATCGAGGATGCTAAGACTGGAAATATTTTCAAGGATAATGGGCATCGTTTAAAACCTTACTTTGGAGGGTCTTTACCAGATTTTAAAAAGGATTTATTGCTGAGTCATCCTTGTTAACTGAATGGTTTGTCGGGCTGACGATGTTAAACCAAACGCTTTATGGGAGGCAACCCATGTGTACTTGTGTGTTGTGTTTGCTTGCTTATTATTTTTTGTGCTTTTAGTTTGTTATTTAAGAATCCTAATTACCCCTAAATAAGTTAAAAATTAAAAATATATTGGATGGTATTGTGAAAATGAAGTATTTCGAGCTAAACGAAGTTCAATGAAAATTTTTACCATTGGCGCCGCCGGGGCCCTATTCTTTTATACCAGCCGAATTTCTAGTTTGAGCGCCGCAGGCGCCCTATCGAGCACCGCCGGTGCCCAAATTCTGGGTGACGGTTTTTATGTTTTAAAATGCGGTTTTTGGCAGTTTTGAGCGGGATTTTCTTCCTTAAAACACCCCAAAACTCCTTTTTGAACCCATAACCACCAGAGAACGAAAACTTCCTTTCCTAATTCGCATCCCATGGATTCCTACTCCATTGAACTCTCTAGATCACGCATTTACAATCGATGAAAGTTCATTAGTTTCGAGGCGCAATGTCTATTCCATAAAGTGATGATGAAAAGAAGAATTATCAAGGAAAGAGGCTTTGTGAATCGAGGTTTGGAGACTCCTACTATAAGAGTTGAAGAGATAGTGAAGCAAAGGCGTTGGGAAGTGTTATGCTACACTACCGCTACAGTGCTTGTTCCAGTCGTGAAAGAATTTTATGAAAATCTACTTGGGATCAACCAAGGATGTGTTTTTGTGCTAGGTAGGTATGTACCATTCACTCCTGCGAGGATTAATGATTTCTTCATGATCGAGAATGTACCTATTTGTCATTATGCAAATTTCAATGCGACGAGCAATGATATGAATGAAATCTATCATTATTTGACGGATGAGAATGAAGAATGGGAAGTAAGGGATAATGGATATATCAGTTTCTCCTCTTCATCCTTGAATCTGGTATCAAAGCAATGGCATTACTTTATTTCGGCAAAATTAATTCCTACTATGAAGATAAGTAAGGTAACGAAGGAAAGTGCTATTCTGAATTTTTGTATACAAACTGGAAGGCCAGTGGATATTGGATCAATCATTACTAAATCTGTATTGGGATTGATTGTGCATGGATCTAAATATGAGCTTGGACACTCGTCCACCATATTTCTATTTTGTAGTCAATCACATGTACCATATGAAAGTTGGGAAAAAGTTCTTCTACCCTGGAGACCTATAGACCCAAATGATCTTTATGATTATAGAATAGTAGGAGATGAAGGAGATATGGATTTGCTTGCTGATCAGCCCACTAAGAGTTCACAACCTATTCAGCCTTACTATTCTAAAAGTTCGAGGGTGATATTGAAGAAGATAAAGAAATTGGAAAAAGAGGTACGAAATGTTCTGAATGCTATTAACAATATTTCTGATTTATTTGATCACATTGATTAAAGGATGAAAGAACAATTTGATCATACTAGTTGGATTGAGTCAGGTTTGATTAATCTGTTGAAGAAGAATGTTGTGGTGGCTGAAAGTTCATCTGATGAATTCCCATATCGTCCATTCTACAATTTGTTCGTTCATCGTCAATCAATGGGAGACATTAGAGAGGATGAGACTTCTGAGACTGATGAGGAGTAATTAGTGGATTTTGTATGTTATTTTGTTATGTTTAAGTGATTGTTTTGATTATTATGTTATTTGCTTTACTTTGTTTTAGTAGGTTATGCTTGGACTATGTTTTGATTTCTTGTGTGTATTTAGGACTTAGTGTTTGCTTATCGTAGTGTACTTGCAACACTAAGGATCTAAGGAGTGTTGTTCTTATTTTATAAACATATGTGTGTAATTGTTGTGTCATGGATTTTATATATGAAAGTGATGTGATGTGTTGTTTGTGTAAAGTGATGTTGTTTAATGCTTGTGAGATGAAATGGATGCTTGCTGACGTGTTAGATAGAACTGCGGAGCTTGAAATGATCGAATTTGCGATGAAAATTTTTTAACCCAATAGAATTTTGGACTGACGCCGCCGGCGCCCAAATACAGAGAGGCTGGCACGATGAAAGATTTGTTAATATTAAGGCTCAGTTTCTCTTCAACTCTCAGTTGCAAAATAAGAAGTGTATTTAAGATCGAAAGTTTGAGAATCCTAGTGGATCTGTGGAACAGTTAATTTCAACTCTCAGTTTCGCTTCAACTCTCAGTTTCTGTTACTTTTCTACTAATTTTGTTTTGGGAATAGTCCAAGAATTTTATGCTAACGTGCTCTGGTCTGAGAAGGAATATGTGCTTATCCGAGGGAAACTGGTTGAACTCACCCCACCACGTATCAACGCATTTTATCAAATTCAAGAACCTTTTGTTTGTGAATTTGAGAATTTTGATACTAGTGAAGAGAATTTGATGAGTGTAATCACGTATCTGGCCAATGGAAGAGGGGAGTGGAAGATGAATCAGAGATAGATGACTAACTTCCCTGCTTCTACACTTAAATGTTGCTTCTAAAGCGTGGCATTATTTCATTTCTGCGAGACTGTTACCTTCTTATCATCACAGCGAAGTTACTAGGGATCGAGCTATTTTGAATTATTGCATCTAGAATATGAAGAAAATCAAAATTGGAGCTATTATTTTCAAGTGCATTCACTCTATTGCCAAAGGAGAAACCACTGGTGGATTAGGACATCCTGTCATAATTCATGCCCTTTGTGTTCAGTCTGGAGTTGAATATAATAGTTCCGAGGAAGTGGCGATACCTTTGAGACCAATTACGAAGACCATTATTCGTACCTATGAGGCTCATGTGGGTGCAAGAGAGGAGAGTAGGAGTACTGATATTCCTACCACAAGCTATGATGTTCCATCTACTTTTGAGCCCCCGACACTATCTGATGTAATGAAGCAGTTGAGATTGCAAAGTAATAGTATTGATAGGATGCATAGTTGGATGGATGTATTCGAGGCCAGGAGTGATGTGAATGAAGACTATTTGCAGAGAAGAGTTGAGTTCGATATTGCTTATTATGATGCTCGGGCCAGATTTATGAGGGGGAGTCCGATGTGACATTTCCTACTTGTCCTAGTTATACACCATACAGGCCTGGACCTTCTGACCCTGCTGACGATGCTGGAGATGATATGTGGTAGTTTAATATTTCTATGTTGTATTTTTGTGTTGTTTTTAGTTTGTTTTGTTGCACTGATGTGATGTAGTCGATATTTACTTTTCATGTGATGCGTAACCCTGTGTTGTACTGTGTGACGTAGAGTTATTTACTTTTCATGTTGAACTGTTAGTTGTACTGTTAGTAGTGTGATAGTTTGTTTCATGTTAGAGTGTTCTGTTGTTTGTTTAGATCTTTAATGTTAATTTCTTTTTACCCCTGCAAATATTTAAAATTATTTTATCACTGCTACTAATTGTTTCATGCCTGCTAGTTGTGAATTTTGATTAATATCAGATAAATGTTGAAGATTTTAAAAATCCCAGCACAGAAAGGTTAGTTTTCTTTTACTCTCAACTATTTCAAATTTATTGAAAAATTCAAGTTTGGGGGAGGGTAGAGAAATGCTAAACTTTTATTTGTTCTCAATTATTATATTTTCAAAAATTATTATCATAACTTCAGGCAGTTGAACCTCATTGTAAGATAACTAAAACTTTTCATTTCAGTTGAATATTATGGAAGGATAAGATGAAAATTTTTAGTAATAAAAGTTGATTTTATAGAAATAAGATATTTGGTATGAAAGGATTTGATTATAGTTAACTGTTTAAAGTAAAGAAAACTGTATTTTTGAAATGTTAAGGGACTTAAAGTATTGTGTATTAAGAAGAGATTGTTACTTTATGAAAAATAATAAAGCTTGTGCCTAACTATAAAGTAATGTGGTGTTTTAAGTTTGAACTTTAGAAAGAGGAGAGCAAAGTTCAAAATCATTAAAGGCTATCTAGATATAGTAATCCTCAATAAAAGAAAAGAAAAGAAAAGAAGGATTGAAAAAATAATCCAAAAAGAAAAAAAATAAAAATAAAAATAAAAGAAAGAAAAATGTTTGTGAGGAGAAGCCTAATCAAAAATTGGCTTCACTTGAATCATCATAAAGGTAAAACTTAATTTCATTTCTGAATTTATGTTTAAAGTACTAGCCTACATTTTAGTAAAGTTTACATGAACTCCTTTTTCACATATTCTTTTAAGGCACTCTTAACGTGACAAATTGTGGTTCATCTTGAAATAAATAGAAGACTAGAACTCTTAGACTTGATTACTGAATATTTTTATACCTGTAATGTTGACCTGAGTTACTAAATATTTTCTAAAAATCTAACCACTATATTCTTTTGAGTGAAAATTTTAGTGTCTTCAGTTGAAAAGAATATTGCCTAGAGTTATATTTTATGTAGTAAAATGATTACTTGAGGACAAGTAATAGTTTAGGTTTGGGGGATTTTGATGCACCAAAAATATATACTCTTTTAGCTATATGTTTTTACCTTTCTTTGGTGATATTGTACTTTAAAGGAAGGTATTTTTCATGATTTGTTGCAGGTATGATAAATATTGGTGATTGGAGCGAAAAGATGCAAAAAGGAACGAATTTGGAGCAAAAAGGAGCAATTTGGAGGAAAACACAACTAGCGCCTGTTGACCTCATTTTTGATGAGGTCTTCTCTTCTCTCTTTAGTACTTAGGATCTAACCTTAGGCTTTTCCTTTGACTATCTTAGAGGACTAGAATTGGGATCCACCATCTAGAATTTCAAGCCACTTCTTAACTCCCCGCAAACTCCACAAACTCGACCGTAGACCCCTAATCACCTGGAGGGTCGAAATCAAATGTGGAAGTTCGAAGGATGAGTTCCTATAGGACTCTTTGGCCTTAGGACCGCCCTAGGTGGCCCGGTCCGGTGAAGGGCCGACTTACACACACACTACACTTATACACTACACTTTCACACACCTCCTAAAACCACACCCATACCTAACTCGACCTCCTGACTCATGTAGGTGATTCACATGGATGGTCCTTAACCCCTAAGCCCTTGGCTAAGAGGGTTAGGAACAACACAGTGAATGCCTCAAATGAGTCCCTTCATGGCTCATGTGGGCTTGGTATGGCTTTATGGCTCAACCAAAATGATTTTATTCCACTTAAATTTACCCAATCTTCAATTTTCCAAATTTTTAATTTTTGACCCCCGGGACCCTACACCCGACTAACCTACCCAAAGCCCTTGAAATTACCCAAATTTTTCAAAATTTTCAAATCACCCAAAATTCCCCAAAATCAATCCCAAACATTTCCACATCACTCAAATTGATCATCCATACCCAAAAATATCAAAAATTCCAAAAATACCTCCCAATACCCTCCAAATAACCAAAATACCCCTCTTAACCTAAAAATCCAAAAATTCATAAAATTCCAGAAAATCCCAAATATCCCCAATTTCATTTTGTTCAACTACACCATGGGCCAATTTTGTCAATTTACCCTACTTTTGTCAAAACCCCCAATTTGACCCATTTTAACCCTAAGTGAACCCAATGTCAAACCAAACCTACCCAATTGACCCAAATTCTGGTCCAATTCAATTCTAAACCTCAATTCAACATCCCCAACACCAATCTAAACCAAATCTAAGTCCAATTTGATTGACATTTGGATCCAATTTCACTTTTGGCCTTAAAGCCCAATTTGGACCCATGACCCAAACCAAACCCAAACTCACCCAATTCAACTCCAATTAACCCCAAATCTTTTCTAAATCTTCCTTAGCATCCCCACAAGCAAAACACTAACATGATTTGCCCAAAATCTAGACCCAAACCCCACTCAAATTCAACCCAAAGCTAAAAGGCCCAATTTTGACCTAAACCCAAACCTAACCCAAATGAGCCCAAACCCCAAAATCAAAGCCCAACCAAAGTCAAAACCTCTTTGAAACACCCCCATAAACATTTCTCAACATTAATTTTACATCAATTTCAACCCTAGCCCAACATTGGCCCAACTTAGTCCAATTTGACCTATATTGGCCCATTCACCAAAGAAGCCCAAATTCAACCCAATTCAAACCCAAATCACTCCCAATTTGCTCCAAATCACTCATGACACATCTATGAGCTAAACCCAACAATTATTTGGCCCAAACCTTTGCCAAAATTCCATCCTAAAATCTATTTTAAAATCCAAAAGCCCACTTCCCTAAACCATTTTAAAAGCCCATTTCTACCAAATACAAAAGCCCAAAATCTACCATAAAGCCCACATGGCATCTCCATTTGCCATCCACTTAATCAAAACCATTCCCTAAGTTCTAATCCTATCATCAAATAATTCCAAATCAAGCCTCATGCCAAATCACCCCTAAATACCAAAATTTTTCTTAAATCTATTTCCATGAAATTGACTCCACTTTTCCCAAGCCAAAGGTGAGCCATGCAAGCCATGGACAAGCCACATGAAGCCATGGAAGGCTTCGACATGTGATCAAGCCATTAATGGCAAAAGGAGGGCCCCCTTTCCTAATCCTTCTTAAACCCTTTTTTACCTTAAGCATGTCACACACTAAACCATGCTTAGCCACCTCATCATGGATGGAGACTACACCATTCTCTCTTAGCTGACCCAAGTGATCCTTTTCAGCCCAAGACCGAGCCTTGGGTGGTGAACCTAGCCCAAAATCATGGGTTGACTCATTTGAACCCAAAATGGTTTTCCCCCCATTCCATTTCAATCCAAGCTCTTTACACATGTCAAACCTCAATTGAATGCACCAAACCCCAGCCCTGACCCACCTGAACAAGATGGTGACCAATGCCTGGCCGGCCAGCCACCAGGTCGCCGGAAAACACCATGGCCGAGAGCTCACATGTGAGCCAACTTTGGAATTCTCCCTCGCCGAGCCGCCCCATCCCCGGTGGCCATGGTAGCTGTTCTTCCCTCGACCTAAGCAGCTCGATCCCAAGCCCTAACTCTCCCCAGGAGGCCCTCCACCCTCTCCTATTTAAACACCACCCCTTCTCGGCCATGAGGGGTGCCGAAACAAACCTTAAGGAAACTCGCCAAAATTTTTCCGTACTACTCCCCATACATAGAGCACTTGATCCCCACCGAAATCCCCCGCCACTTCCTCTCTGCGAGCTCAATTTCGTAGTCGAAATCCAAGCCCAAAACTAGGAAACTTCTCCACGAGTGAGCCAATCCCCAAATTGATTGGTCCTACACCTTCACCGGACCAAGAGAAGGTGTCCACCAGCAAAAGCCCCATCTCCGAGCCACCCCATTGCTCCAGCCTCCAAGCTTTGTGATCGAGCCGTGGTCGAAATCCTACCTAGGCAATTCACCAGACCAGGAGACTTCATCTGGAGCTTGCTGGAATCCAATCGAAGGTGAAACAACCCTCAGATCGAAGCCACACTTCTCTGAGCAAAGGTATGGCCTCACTCTTCTTCCCGAGATTCTGAACATTCTTCATTTTTATTGCGTAAATTTCATCCCACATAAACCGTATGGATGTGTTCGTCTTCTCAAGACGAATCCATAGAGCATAAGAACACGAAAATCCATCGAGTATCGAGGGAGATCTTAGGGATTTAGTGTGGACGGCTCTCGGGTGAGGACGCTCGGGGACGATGAACGGATGCCGTCCATTTAATACACGCGCGAACGGACGGCTCGGATGGCGTCGGACCAGGAGATGGTATGTGAACCGCGGGACCCGGAGCGCTGAGTCAGATGGCGGCGCCGAATGGGAGCGCGACGCGTGTGCGTTCGGAGATGCCGAGGATGACGCGGCGCCGACTCGGATAAATAGAAAATTAGGGATTTTTTCTATTTATTTAATTCCCTAAACTTGGAAAATTCATAACTTTGTGTAGGAAAATCATAAAAATAAAATAAAAATACCCTCTTGCTCAGTGAACAGAGGAGAATAATGTGGAAAAGAAATCATTTAATTTCATCAAGTATTTTATTTTTAATAATTTATTTAATCTCTGCACATTTTTAATTCTTCATGCATGTATATAATTCACCTGGCATGAGACCATAGGGCTTTTGAAGCCTCTGAATTTGGGAACATTCCCTGAATTTTACAAAGCCAGAGGCCATCCCTATGAAAAGTTATTGATTTTTCAAATTCATGTTACTTTTTTGAGTATTTTAATTCCAATAATTAGCATGTTGTGAAATAAATTCTAGGAAAATTTGGTGATGTTCCTTATGACCAGAGAACACTAGGAAAAATAGGTTTTGAGTTAGTTCATTTAAAATAACCCTAGTTGGCTTAAACACCCAAAATGGATTCCTAATTAATTAGAGCTAACCATACATCAAATGGACTTGAAATCAATTCTCCACTAACCTTTAGGATCAGAGGAACCCACCATAAAAATTTGAAGTCAATTGGACTTGGTTAGCCCTACTAAATGGGTTGATTAAGCCATTTAGCCATTTTAAACTTTAAAAATTCATAACTTTCAAAATACCTTTCAAAAATTCACCAAATTGGTTTTGGAGCCTCTCTGATATTAGGGGAATTTAAGAAAATTAAAATTTCAATTTTCTAAAAAAGTTGATTTTTAATATTATTTTAATATTTTTAATAATTAAAAAATAATAAAAAATCACAAAAGTAATAAAATTCACCAAAATGTCACATTTTGAATTTTAATTACTTAGGAACAAATCCCATATTTTTCTTAGGTCTATTTAATGAGATATTAAATTTTAAAGCCCTAGGGTAATTGTAAAATTAAAAAAATGTATTTTCTAGCATTTTTCACTAAAATAATTATAATAAATCATAGAAAAATCAGAAAATTGCAAAAATTGATTCTCTAGTTTCCTTGATATCAGAGAGATTTTTGGAAAATATAAATTTCGTTTTTCAACCTTTATTTTATTTTTAAATTAATTAATACTCCAAAACTTAAAATAATTATAATAAAAATAATATAATTCAAAAAAATCACCATAATTGGTTCAAGTGGTCCTCTGGTCATTAGAAATGTCCCCTAATTTTCTTAAGGATAGAAACTTTCCCTTGGTCATGTTATTAAATTTTCCTTGGAAATCTCTATTTTCTACCAAAAATAATTATATAAATAAATTAAATATAGAAAAATCACATTTTCTCCTCTCATGTCTTTATTGACATATGAGTGAAGTCACATAAAAATTTCAAGTTCATTTGAGCTCAATTTAGTGAGTTATGAAATTATTAAGCTTAAAGGGCAAAGTGGTAATTAAAATTTTAACCTTTAATTAAAACTTTAGGCTTAATAAAATTAAAAAGTAAAATATTTGATCATAATCTGATTTGGATGATTGAAATTTAAATAATTAAAGGGTAGAAACCCCTTAAACAATTTAAAATAATTAAACCTTAATTAAATAATTGATTAAATTTGGGAAGAATAATAAAATTGGGATTATTAAAATAGGGATATTTTTGGGAAGAGATTTATTCTTTAATTTAAAAATCCCTAAATTAATCATCTCATTAATATTCAATTCTTAATTAAGGTGATAACTCAAATTTAAAATATTAAAAGACTTAATCATTAAACTAAAGTTAAATTATTAAACTCTTTTAAAATTCCAATTAAAGTTAAAAGAAAAATTAAATTAAAAACTAAATTAAATTAAGTAAAATAAATTGAATTAAATTAAATTAAATCAAATTAAATTAAAATTAAATTAAATTAAATTAAATTAAATTAAATTAAATTAAAATTAAAAGTTGAATTAAATTAAAGATTAAACTAAATTAAATAAACAAATTAAATAAAATTAAATGAATAAATTAAATTAAATTAAATTAAATTAAATTAAATAAATAAAATCAAATTTAAATTAAATTAAGTTAAAACAAATTAAATTAAAATTAAATTAAATTAAATTAAATCAAATTAAATTAAAAATTAAATCAAATTAAATTAAATTAAAGGAAATTAAATCAAATCAAATTAAATTAATTTAACATCAAATCAAACTAAATTGAATTAAATTGAATTAAATTAAAATTAAAATTAAATTAAATTAAATTAAAGTTAAATTGAATTAAATATAACATCACCAAAGACATAAAGAATTCAAAATAAATCTAAAATAACTTGAACACTATTCCAAACTTAAACCCATTAATTGAATTTAAACTAAATCACAAACCATTTGAATATCAATTTACCCCCGAAAACTTTGATTATCATAACTCGTAAACAGAACATTAAATGAAATGTTACTTCACTTATAGGACATTCAAATATCCTCGTTCACTGAGTAAGATAACAACAAAACTTGACTAAACCTCGGACGATTAATTCATTTGTATAATCGAATTCATTTGGACTTAAAATAATCCTAGAAATATTGAAAAGATGTTTAAGATTTGCCTTAAGCACTTCCTCAATATGATAGAATGTTCATAAGAACAATTGAACTTAATTGTTCTTTGATGAAGAAAATCGTCCTCAAACCAAGATATAAGGAACCTAGACGTCATAGGAAATGACTAGCTATAAGATTAGGAATTTGGTAGAAAATCATAACCCTTCCCTTAGCTTTACCTAGGAACTTGTTTAAATATTCTAATTGTATTTTAAGTGCAGCTTGGGATGACGGGAAGACCCTCCAGGTATGCTTTTATTTTTTGCAATTTACTTTCTTGCAATTTACATTATTGCAATTTCTTTAATCGCATTGCACTTACTTTTCTTGTATGATAAACAATTGTTGCATGAAAACCCACACCTTTAGGATAGTCCCTAAAACTGAAACCAAAACTAAATTAAAAGTCATTGCAAGATAAAATTCACCGCCACAACATTTCAAAATATAAAACAACTCAAAATTTAATCACAAACAGAACACAAAACTACAATTACAACTAAATTAAAACGTCCCGTCGGATGATCGGGAATACCTCGGATGATGTAACCTACGTGTTGCTAATGGGATTTCCCACGGTCTAAATGAAAGTGTGCAACTCATTTAGTTGAGTTTAGCAAATTCATCTGGACTAAGTGAATCCGATAAAAATAATGATGCCGGAAGGATGGAACCGTGAGATCTTAACCGGTGTCGTTATAATTAACTTTAAGATTTGTTTTAATTAAAACACGAAAAAACACTTGGAAATTAAGATTCTCTCTAAACCAAAACACTTTTCTCATCTCCTGATTTATGACTTCTAAAACTAAACCCCTGCAACAACAAGGAGCTCGGAGCATGGTGGGCAGCACGGCCATCTTCGTCAGCAAAACAAATCTACATCAGCAAAACTTCCTTAGAATTAAATAACCAAGCCATAGGACTTCGAGGTAGTTTGCCTAGTGCAATATAAATCCTCAACCTTTTGTTAGGCATTTGCATGATCATGTCATGTAAATTAAGCCCTAACCTATCTTAGGACTCCGAGGTGGTCGTCCGATACGACATAAACCCTCATATCTTCGAGGCTATTTGTATGATTTTATCGTACGAACATAAGCCCTAATTAATTAAAATTGACAAAATCAAAACATTAAATAGACATTAGGACTTTCCTAAATTCAAGCCAAACAATAGGATAGTCGGGAGATTACCGAAGTTCACTTCGAATCCGTAATTTCTCCTACCTTTCTTCCTTTGAATTCTCAAAACAAAATGTTCCAAACTTGAGCCATTTCCTATTGAAATTCCAAAATTCAATCCTTTGAAAACTTAAACTTTGAAATTCTTGAGAGCAGAATTATTAATTATTATCGAGAGTTTTCTTAGGTGATTCCCGTCACTTAAGATGTAATTAACTATAGGGGCTTGCCCTTATAGGGAATTTTAAGGAACCCGAGTAATATAAACCCCGTTTAATGCTTTCATATTAAGCAGGGGAATTTGTCGGCTTATAAAATTGGTTCGCAGACCAAACGGATATCACAAATCTTCTAGTTTATTTAATCGAGCCCCACCATCAAGCAGTGCGTCTATCCTTAGGGATAGATACGCGGTTTGTGGTGCGGTGCTCGTTTATATAAACTATTTGGGATGTGAGATCGGTTTGATTTCATATCTTAAAATTTTCAAACTTAAAATTATTTTCAAAATCAAATACTACTTTTCAAATTATTTATTTAAATTAAATTAAAAATTCACCGACAACTTCTGTTAGGAGACCCCTTTTAAAATAAAACACATAACCTAAAAATATGCCGACAACTTCTGGCGACTCCGCTGGGGAATGATTCCTCTCTCCATTTTAATCAAATAATTCTGCTTTCAAAAATCGGTAGTGTATCCATGTCCTTAATGGGTCAAACTACCCTTCTTTCCGTTGGGATGCTATGTTCATTTCTACCTTGAACAAGTGTAACCAACATTCTCTCGGATTTAGGAGCCACTGTTTAGACACCCCTAAACGAGAGGTTCCGAGATCCTTTTACCTCATTTCCGAGGTGAGGTGGACCCCCAATAGGTGTTAGTTAGGAGTGATCCTTCGAGTCGAGAAGTCTTGCATAAGACTTTCTTTTCCTTTCCAACTCTGAATCGGATTCCTTACCTTCTCTACACCTTTAAACATTCCGTTCTAAATAAACAAACCCCCCTAATGAATGACTCTTTTAACAAATGATTCCTTCTTATAAATATATGAACAAGAATGTGTTCGGACTCTTTTCAATTACTTTCTTTTCGTCCTAAAGAAAAGAAGCATAACTTGGGACTGACAACCGAATCTACCCCGCGAAATGGAAGCCCCAAAGCTGATTTTCTCCTTCACCAATGGACTCGACTTTGCTGTTTATAAGGATGAGCTGCCCGACAATGGGATCATCCGGTTTGGACAAGGATTCGAGAACACGAATGTCAAGATCACCGACGTTTCCCTTTTCGCGCTGACAAACAAAGTATTTGAAGCTAAGAAGCCGCTGATCGAGTTCAACCTTAGGTCAACCCAAGAGTTTCCTCCCCTGCAAAAGATCCCGACTGAGAGGAGTACTGCTGTCCGCAGGAGGATCGTTCTTGCTACCCCTACCGGTCTAGTTGTTTCGCACCTACCCCGGCATCGCCAATTTAAAGGGGAAGGAAATCCGGAACTATGGTGAACTCGTTACCATGGAGGGTACAGACTTTCCTGTGAGACCTACTGTGTTTGAAATCGGGTCCAGCTCAAGAATTCCATCACTAACAAGGACACAAAGAAGGAACAAAAGTAGGAAGATTGCCAGGAAGGCCAGAGCTGCTGAAGTTGCTTTCCTGGAGGAAATCCCGTAAATCCCCGAGTACACACCACTACCCGAATACATACCATTGCTCGAAGATACACCCCTTTTGGAAGGAAGTAGATTCCACCCCCTTTCCGCCGCAGCTGACGAGGAAAATGTCCGCAGGATTGTTTCTACATTACCTCGACCCGCATAATACGATGACAGCAGAAAGAAAAGGGCTACGATCACGTCATTTGCCCGACTACAGACTGTAGTCGAGAAACTAGCGAAGAAAGAGAAATGCCCCGTATCGGAGATTCTACGAAGGATAGGGCGGGTGCCAGTCAAATCCCGTCTTGGGCCACGAGTAGAACCTGCCATCGTTGCAGAAAAGCCAAGTAAAAGGATGAAGACTTGTCCGCCGGTCGTCATTTCAGGATTACAGATTAGGGAGGATACCACCTTCCAGCATTTGGCTGACAGACCATCCGGTCCTAGACCTTCGCTGCTAGAAGGATGGTATGGCGTCCCACTACCTGGACGAGTCGAGATTGAAACAATAGCTAAGAAGGAAAGTTTCGTCAGGAGACTTGAATCTGAAGAAAGTGCTACTGCAGTAAAGTGGACTTGTGAGAAGGGAACCCGGCAGCTATCACACGACAACTGTGAAGATGCATAGAAAAGACCACTAGAGGACGCCATGGAAAAGT
Source organism: Papilionanthe hookeriana x Papilionanthe teres (assembly GCA_022702705.1). Classification (NCBI taxonomy): domain Eukaryota; kingdom Viridiplantae; phylum Streptophyta; class Magnoliopsida; order Asparagales; family Orchidaceae; genus Papilionanthe; species Papilionanthe hookeriana x Papilionanthe teres. The sequence continues at coordinate 6,404,624 of CM040437.1, forward strand.
TGAGGACTGATATTCGACGACTAGCAAAAGAAAGAAAAGAGAAATTCGGAGACGAGATTGATTCATCGGAATTCATGGACGATGAGTATGCAGAAATCAACATGGTCGAAACACGAGCTTCATCAGCTTCACAAGGTGCTACTGCAGCCGCAGAAAGAGAGGAGCCAGAAGTGATGAGAAGACAGCTTCAAGAGAAAGACGATACGATCGCCCAAATGGCGAAAAGGATGGAAGAGATGGCTATAGCCCTAGCCACTCTCCAGAGTCAAGTGCAACCCCAAAGAGAGACACCCCTGCGAGGTCATTCACATTGCGGACGGAGGAAAGGAGATTACATCCGTCAACCGGGATGATCGGCTAAAGAAAGATACAACACAAAGTATGATTCCGAGAAAAAGATATCAAGAGCTTGGTGGAACGGCAGAGTGCGAGAAGCCTTAGCACAATCAAAGAGCGGGACATCCATTCGGACGGGTAGACCTTACCCTGAAGAATTCGACGCTGTCCAATACCCGAAAGGCTTCGTACCACCTCTGTTCAAGACCTTCGATGGAACCGGGACCCCTCGACAGCATGTTGCACACTTTCGTGCTAGTTGTTGCAATGCCGGCGGGAGCGATGCATTACTCTTCCGACAGTTCGTCAGCAACCTGTCAGGGATCGCCTTTGATTGGTATGCAGAATTACCAAATGGTTCAGTGAAGACATTCTCAGAACTAGAAAACCTTTTCATCAAGCGATTCGCCGGAGCTCAGCACCACATCACTATAGGTGATTTAGTGGTAGAGAAGCGTAGCCGAACGAAACTTTGGTGGATTATATACTTCGATGGAGGAACTTAAGCATGAAGTGTGAACCACAACTACAAGAACAACATGCAGTCGGCATCTTACTTAAAAGCATTCACGGCCCGATAGCACTTCTCCTCAAAGGATTCACTATCAAAACTTTCGAGAAGTTGTTAAGCAAGGCCGGAAGCTTGCAAGAGGAGGCAAAGCAATTAAGTTTCGCCGACAAGACGGACAAGCAAAAGCCTGTGAAAACTTTTGAAAAGAAGTCCGGGATCGTTGCAGCAGTCGACAAAGGCAAGCAACCGATACAAATATCGTCCGAACGGCCACAGCAACCTCAACAGAATTATCAGCAACCCCGACCCAGCTATCAGTCATCTCCACAGTATGAACAACCGCCCCGTCCGCAACGTACATTAAGGGAGCTTCGAGCGGGGAATATCCATTCAAGAATGAAGCAGATGCCGAAGATGTTCCGTAGTCCAATGAAGACTCCGGATTTCCACTGCGCAGCCTAAAAGACCGAGAGGAAGTCAACAAGAAAAGTGATCCCAACTTTTGCCCTTATCACCAGATGCTTGGACACAAGATAGAAGATTGCATTACCTTCAAAAGTTGGCTCAATGACAACCTTCGGAAAGGAAATATAACAATCCCGAAGGAGTACATGAAGGAACCCCAGAAAGGAGGTTCCGTCAATGTTATCTCAACTGATCCCATCATTCCGATAGATCCCTATACGACTGACGATGGATGGACTACAGCTTGGACAAGGTCTTCGAAAAACATTTTAGACAACATCCGAACCACTTCGGTGCAAGCTTCAATTTAGAGTTCGAAACCTGCCAAGTCGGCACTATCACTTGCGATAGAAGAACTACCTCAACAGGAGACGATTGAAGAGAAGAAAACCGACGAAGAAGAGAGGACTGAGGTTCCTAAGGCTAGACTAGGGGCTGCTTATCCTAGGATAGTTGTTTCCGATTCGGGGAAGAAATCCCTCGAACCTCTGACTCTGTATGATTATTTGCTCGCTTCGGTGGGATCTTATAATGATAAGGGTGATGGCGTTGGCTACGTTTTGACTGTTTCTAATAATTACGTAACTAGCGACAATCCGGACATCGATTTCGATACCAATGACAATTCTCAAATCATACACAATCTCGACGATCAAAGTGAAGAAGAAGACATCCATCAAGGAGGCTACGAGAGTTCAACAAGCAACGAATCTATCTGCGAGTTTCGAGGAGCTCTAGTCACAATAGAGTTAGAGCCTTCAGATTCTGAAGCTAACCTAGAAGAGCCTATCATTCTGATTCAGGAAGAAACACCAGCAAGCTCAACACTAGATTCAGAAGAAATTACAGAAGTCAACTTAAGAAGTGGAAGAGTTCTACCTCCGAGAATGGGTCCAAAGGACAAAGGAAAGCGTGTGGTTGTTCAAGAAGAACCAACCCCAGCGAAGAAATACCCATTCGAGAAGAAACCGAGACGCATGGAAATAAAGTGGATTACAACGTGCTAGCCCACCTTAGGAAACTACCGGCCAAACTGAGCATCTACGACGCTCTCATCTTATCAAAGGAGATGAGAGAAGCTTTAATCAAGGCCTTACTTGATCCGGAAATTTGCTTAGCTCAAATGGCCGGGATTCCTTAGATGAGGTTTGCTCGTTAAAGGAACAACGAGGTGTTACCTTCACGGACAATGACCTACTACTTGGGACGCGAGATCACAACCGACCGTTGTACATTTCGGTTCACAATCGGGAAGTTTACGCTCTCCGGAGTATTGGTGGATCCAGGAGCATCAATCAATATAATGAGTCTTCGAACACTAAGCATATTTGGAAATTGATGCTCGCGAGCTCGAAGCGGACAAAATGTTATTAAGAGGATTCAACCGTAAAGGATAAAGAGCCCTCGGATCAATAACGCTACTAATGAAGACCGGTGACTTAGCAAAGACAACCGCGAAATTTCACATAATTGATTCGAAACGTCGTTCAACGCTCTACTGGGCCGACCATGGATACATGAAAACAGGATGGTACCATCATCTCTACATCAGTGCATCAAATACTACGATGGAGGAGAACAGTGCATCAAAGGTGACTTACAACCATTCCCCGTACATGAAATTGGAATCCATGAAGACGCAACTTATTATGCACCACCGAAGAAAACAATCTTCTCCAGAGATACCATAACAAATGAAGCAAAGAAAGTTTGGGACAACGAAGAACCTGAAGTTCTAGTCCAACAGTCACTCACCACTCCTTTCCGGCGATATGGTGAAGGTTTCTCCACAACTCGCATCCGAGGTCGAGGCGGGGGACGAGGCCGTGGTAGAGACGTTAGGACAGTTGGACAGAGGAAACCAGCCATCAATGTTGAGTGGGAAGACAGTTCTGAAGAAGAAGAAGAAATCAAGCAAGAAGCAGTAACAATAAGTCGGAAGAAGCCGCAATTCAAGATCTCCCTCGAAGATGAAAAGAATGAAGAATACAAATCAATGTACGAGAAGATTAACCACTACGTACATACTATGACCCTAACCCCGATCCATTCTAACAAGATCGAGGGTATGGTGGTCAAAGAGGTACGTAGCGGCGGTGCAAAGCCAATCAAATTCTACCGTGGTGCTTCTTCCTCCAAAACCGAAAATAATGTACAATTTGAAGATGTCACTTCATCGAATTAATGGAATTACCTTTTGAGTGGTATTCTCCCTGTGTTCAAAATTTAATTCAACGTGGTTTCTTACCTCGACAATGGACAAAAGGTCAATCACAACATTTTGAAAAGTTATGGAATAACTCCGGTCGTCGACCCAATTCAAAGCATGGACTCGGATTTGGCACAGTAGGATCAATTGATGATACTGAATTTTGTTTGGTTGTCACTTGCGAACCTAATGAAAACTGCATGGAAACTACAGACGAACTCGAAGATTTACAAATTGGAGACGCTCCACCAGAATTCAAAGAAGAGATTAAATCTACAATAGATGAGTTAACGGAAGTTAACTTAGGTACTAGAGAAGAGCCTAGACCTACCTTTGTTAGCTCCTTACTCAATAAAGAAGACTCCGAAGAAATAATCAAGTTATTAATGGAATTTAAAGACTCGTTTTTCTTGGAACTACGATGAGATGCCGGGATTAGCTCCGGAGGTCGCAGTCCATAAGCTAGGAGTGGATCCTACTTCGTCCCGGCCGGACAAGGTCCCAGAAGAATGCGTTTAGAAATCGAACAACAAGTCATAGCCAAAGTTAAAAAGCTAATAGACGCCAAATTTGTCCGTGAAGAATAATACCCGACCTGGTTAGCCAATGTGGTGCCAATCAGAAAGAAGAATGGTCAGATCAGAATTTGTGTGGACTTCAGAGATTTAAACAAGGCATGTCCAAAGGATGAATTCCCTCTATTGATCCCAGAACTAATGATCGACATTGCTTCGACACATGAGATATTCTCATTCATGGATGGATCTTCAGGATACAATCAGATAAAAATGGCTCCAGAAGATGAAAAGCTTACAACATTCAGAACGCCGATCGGAGTATATTGCTACACAGTGATGTGTTGACCTCATTTTTGATGAGGTCTTCTCTTCTTCTTTTTAGTACTTAGGATCTAGCCTTAGGCTTTTCCTTTGACTATCTTAGAGGACTAGAATTGGGATCCACCATCTAGAATTTCAAACCACTTCTTAACTCCATACAAACTCCACAAACTTGACTGTAGACCCCTAATCACCTAGAGGGTTGAAATCAAATGTGGAAGTTTAAAGGATGAGTTCCTATAGGACTCTTTGGCCTTGAGACCGCCTACAGGTGGCCTGGTCCAGTGAGGGGGCTGACTTACACACACACTACACTTATACACTACACTTTCACACACCTCCTAAAACCACACCTATACTTAGCATGACCTCCTGACTCATGTAGGTGATTCACATGGATGGTCCTTAACCCCTAAGCCCTTGGCTAAGAGGGTTAGGAACAACATAGTGAATGCCTCAAATGAGTCCCTTCATGGCTCATGTGGGCTTGATGTGGCTTCATGGCTCAACCAAAATGATTTCATTTCCACATCACTCAAAGTGATCATCCATACCCAAAAATACCAAAAATTCCAAAAATACCTCCCAATACCCTCCAAATTCCCAAAATACCCCTCTTGACCCAAAAATCCAAAAATTCAGAAAATTCCCAGAAAATTCCAGAAAATCCCAAATATTCCCAATTTTATTTTGTTCAACTACACCATGGGTCAATTTTGTCAATTTACCTTACTTTTGTCAAAACCCCCAATTTGACCCATTTTAACCCAAAGTGAACCCAATGTCAAACCAAACCTACCCAATTGACCCAAATTCTGGTCCAATTCAATTCCAAACTTCAATTCAACATTCCCAACACCAATCTAGACCAAATCCAAGCCCAATTTGATTGACATTTGGATCCAATTTCACTTTTGGCCTTAAAGCCCAATTTGGACCCATGACCCAAACTTAACCCAAACTCACCCAATTCAACTCCAATTAACCCCAAATCTTTTCTAAATCTTCCTTAGCATCCCCAAAAGCAAAACACTAACATGATTTTCCCAACATTTAGACCCAAACCACACTCAAATTCAACTCAAAGCTAAAAGGCCCAATTTTGACCTAAACCCAAACCTAACCCAAATGAGCCCAAACCCCAAAGTCAAAGCCCAACCAAAGTCAAAACCTCTTTGAAACACTCCCATAAACATTTCTCAACATTAATTTTACATCAATTTCAACCCTAGCCCAACATTGGCCTAACTTGGCCCACTTGGACCTATATTGGCCCATTCACCAAAAGAACCCAAATTCAACCCATTTCAAACCCAAATCACCCCCAATTTGCTTCAAGTCACTCATGACACATCCATTAGCTAAACCCAACAATTATTTGACCCAACCTCTTTACAAAATTCCCATCCATAAATGCATTTTTTTAAATTTAAAGGCCCATTCCTTAAACCATTTTAAAAGCCCATCTTTTACCACATCCGAAGGCCCAAAATTGATCCCAAAGCCCATATGACATTTCCCCTCATCATACTTTCAATTAAAATCATCCCTAAGTCCTAAACCAATGATCAAATAATTCTAAATGAGGCTTCATCCAAATTTCCACCAAATTATCCAAAATCCCTGAAATCCATTTTTATGAAATTGACCAAACTTTTTGCCAAGCCAAAGACAAGCCATGCAAGCCATGGACAAGCCACATGAAGCCATGGAAGGCTTGACATGTGATCAAGCCACTAATGGCAAAAGGAGGAGCCCCTTTTAAGCCCCCTTAAAAAGGTTTTAACCCTTTTAATGCTTCACCTTAATCCATGTTTAATCAAAATATTCATGGATGGTGACTTCTCCACCCTTTCCTAGCTGATCCATCCGATCCTCCCTCAGCCCAAATCAACCATGGGGAGGTGAACCAAGCCCAAAAGGTGGGTTGACCCATTTGGACCCAAAATGAGCTCATCCCCCATTCCATTTCAATTCAACTCCTTTACACATGTCCATGGCCAATTGATCGCACAAACTTCCGGCCACGACCTCCCCGACCTCGAGGGTGACTCGACCCCGGTCGGCCGACCACCACGGCCGCCGGAAACCACCGGGCCGAGAGCTAACATGTGAGCCAACTTTGGAATTCTCCCTTGCCGAGTCGCCCCATCCCCAGTGGCCATTGTGGCTGTTCCGCCCTCGACCTAAGCAGTCGATCCCAAGCCCTAACTCTCCCGGGAGGCCCTCCACCCTCTCCTATTTAAAAACCACCCCTCTCGGCCATGAGAGGTGCTCGAAACAAACCTTAAGGAAACTCGCCAAAATTGTTCCAGACTCCTCCCCATACACAGAGCACTTTATCCCCACTGAGATCCCCCTGCCATTTCTTCTCTGTGAGCTCAATTTCAGAGTTGAAATCTAGGCCCAAAACCAGGACACTTCTCCATAGTGAGCCAATCCCCAAATTGATTGGTTCTACACCTTCACCAGACCAAGGGAAGGTGTCCACCAGCAAAAGCCCCATCTCTAGGCCACCCAATTGCTCCAGCCTCCAAGCTTTGTGATCGGCTGTGGTCGAAATCCTACCTAGGCAATTCACCAGACCAGGAGACTTCATCTGGAGCTTGCTGGGATCCAATCGAAGGTGCAACAACTCTCAGATCGAAGCCACACTTCTCTGAGCAAAGGTATGGCCTCACTCTTCTTCCCGAGCTTCTGAACATTCTCCATTTCTATTGCGTGAATTTCATCCCATATAAACCATATAGATGTGTTCGTCTTCTCAAGATGAATCCATAGAGCATAAGAACGTGAAAATCCATCGAGTATCGAGTGAGATATTAGTGGATTTAGTGTGGACGGCTCTCGGGCGAGGACGCTCGGGGACGATGAACGGATGCCGTCCATTCAATACACGCGCGGACGGACGGCTCGGATGGCGTCGGACCAGGAGACGGTACGAGAACCGCGGGGCCCGGCTGCCGACTCAGATGGCGGCGTCGAATGGGAGCGCGACGCGTGTGCGTTCGGAGATGCCGAGGATGACGCGGCGCCGCGTGGATAAATAGAAAATTAGGGGTATTTTCTATTTATTTAATTCCCTAAACTTCAAAAATTCATAACTTTGTGTAGGAAAATCGTAAAAATAAAATAAAAATACCCTCTTGCTCAGTGAACAGAGGAGAATAATGTGGATTAAAATTCAAAATGTGACATTTTGGTGAATTTTATTATTTTTGTGATTTTTATTATTTTTTAATTATTAAAAATATTAAAATAATATTAAAAATCAACTTTTTTAGAAAATTGAAATTTTAATTTTCTTAAATTCCCCTAATATCAGAGAGGCTCCAAAACTAATTTGATGAATTTTTGAAAGGTATTTTGACTAAGTGGCTTAATCAACCCATTTGGTAGGGCTAACCAAGTCCAATTGACTTCAAATTTTTATGGTGGGTTCCTCTGATCCTAAAGGTCAGTGGAGAATTGATTTCAAGTCAATTTGATGTATAGTTAGCTCTAATTAATTAGAGATCCATTTTGGGTGTTTAAGCCAATTAGGGTTGTTTTAAGTGAACTAACTCAAAACCTATTTTTCCTAGGGTCCTCTGGTCATAAGGAACATCACCAAATTTTCCTAGAATTTATTTCACAACATGCTTATTTATTGGAATTAAAATACTCAAAACATGTAACATGAATTTGAAAAATCAATAACTTTTCATAGGGATGACCTCCGACTTTGGAAAATTCGGGGAATGTTCCCAAATTCAGAGGCTTCAAAGCCCTATGGTCTCATGCCATGGTGAATTGTATACATGCATGGAGAATTAAAGATATGCAGAGAGTAAATAAATTATTAAAAATAAAATACTTGATAGTACCCGGTAAGGCAGAAATCGGGCTAATCTTTATAACACCGGAGCGGGGGATGCTAAGATACTCCTACCACTTAACAGAACCGTGTACAAACAATGAAGCAGAATACGAAGCCCTCATAACGGGACTGGAATTAACTATTCAAATGGGGATAACAGACATCAACATCTACGGGGATTCGTAGTTAATCATTCAACGGATCGCCGGACGATACGGAATTCTAAAGCCAAGACTTGAACAATACTTCCAGGTATGCCATACGAGTTGTTGGAACAAATTCCAAATGTGACGATCTACAAAATTCCCGAGAAAGAAAATGCTTTAGCAGATGCTTTAGCCCATCTCGCAAAAGAATTTGCTGTTTGCAAGATGAATCGGTGGAAGTGTCGGTTCACGGACGTCATGTCCTATCACGGCTCGACATAGACACAATACACAAATCGGAAAAGAAAAAGAATCGATTGCAACGGTGACAGAAAACACAGAAGATTGGCGACAACCATTAGTAGACTACCTGCAAACAGGAAAACTACCAGATGATAGGTCGTTGGCCCATCAGATCAAGAAAAGAACTCTGTCCTACGCATTAATAAACAACATGTTATACAGAAGGTCTTTCGATCAAATGTGGCTAAGGTGCCTAAGCGGGTCCGAGGCCCGTGAAATCGTTAAAGAGGTGCATTCAGGACTCTGTGGCGCTCACTAGTCGGGTCCGAAGATGAAAATGAAAATTAAAAGACTAGGGTACTACTGGCCCTCGATGATGACCGACTGCATGAAAATCTCAAAGAGCTGTCACCAATGCCAAGTGCACAGAGTGGTTCTACACCAACCTCCAAATGTGCTACATCCGACAATTGCTTCATGGCCAATTGAATGTTGGGGCACAGATATAGTGGGTCCGATAGAACCACCATCTTCGAAAGGACATCGCTTCATTCTTGCGGCTACAGATTACTTTTCCAAGTGTGCAGAGGCAGTTCCACTTAGAGAAGTGAAAGCACACCACGTGCTACAGTTTTTCAAGAACCAAGTTGTCTACCGTTTCGGAGTGCCGCGCAGGATTATCTCGGATAATGGGTCAGCATTCAGAAGCACGCAAATCAACAATTTTGTCAGGAGACACGGAATCGACTGGCGATACTCAACAATTTACTACCCAAGAGCAAACGGCCTCGTTGAGGCTTTTAATAAAACTCTCGTTCAAATCTTAAAGAAAACTTTGGACGATAATAAGAGAAATTGGCACGAGAAGTTGTTAGAAGCCTTATGGGCCTACCGGACAACCTTCAGAACTCCTACTCAAGCTACACCTTACGCTCTGGTGTATGGGTCCGAGGCAGTGTTACCTTTAGAGGTTCAGCTTCCTTCACTCAGAATTGCAGTTACAAATAAGATCACGACAGAAGAGAATGCTAAATTACGGCTAGAAGAATTAGAAAGCCTGGAAGGGAAAGGACTTGCAGCGCAACAAAATTTAGAACTATACCAAGCTAAGATGGTTCAAGCCCATGACAAACTGGTCCGCCCAAGAACCTTTAAAGTTGGTGGCTTAGTTCTCGTTCTCAAAAGACCTATTCTTGCACACCGCAAGATAGGAGGAAAATTTGAACCCACTTGGGAAGGACCGTTTGTGGTTGAGGCAGTATACTCAGGAGGTTCCTACCAGCTAGTGAATTGTCAGGGAGAACGACATATGCTTCCGATCAACGGACGATACTTGAAAAAGTATTACGCTACCTGATGTTTCGAAGGAACGAATTCTTCATCCCTAAGAAACACGGGCGAAGTAATTACTTATGATTGGGTCTGAACCCAAAAAATAATAAAATGTGCTAAGATAAATAAAATCATGATAATAAAGTTTTCCTTGTTTTCTTCTCCAAATCAAAATCTCTTCCCTGAACTTATCCTACTTCATTCCTGTTAAATTTGAAAATACAAAAAAATATAACATAAAAAAAATGTCTTTAATAAACAATTTCTTAATGTTCTTGTTCTTAGTACAGCCCCTGATCCTTTTCCTTGTCTTTTCGCAGGGAAATGTCGAACGGGCGGTTGGTCCTGAACTTTAGAAATGGCGTAAGCCTTGCACTCGATGAAAAGAGGGTAAAAGATGGAGCGATAATCGAGATTGACTCAGATTTCGCACCAGCGGACCTACGAGATGAGGAAAGTGACCGGGTCCCGGCTGACCGAGAAGAACCGTCCCGGCACACGATGATGAAAGTGGGTGGCCCAAGCCACCAATCCAAAGAAGCAAGAAAAGAAAAGCAAACACTCGAAGAAGACAAGAAAATGAAGTCCGTAGTCGCTACAGCGGAGGGCGAGCTTGTCGGCGCCGCGCACTGCAGAGATTCAAGAAGTTCGAAGAGCTACTCTCACAACGAACGCAACGAAAAAATAAGAATCGCCGTATCCGTAAGATGTTAACAAAACTAGGCGCGGACCAGCGCGACGAGACAGCTTGCTACCGCCAGTACGTACACTTCGAGGACACCGGTTCACCGGGAACCCGGAGAAAGGAGGCCAGCTCCTAGGATAACGTAAAGGACCAGGGAAATCTCACAAAGACCGAAGAAAGAAGGCTACCACGCCACCGGATAGAACCACCGCAATGCATGACCTTGTTGCAGAAGCAACCCCGGGGATGTCCCGACGAACATCATCCCCGAGGAGCCGAGGTATGCGGGAGAGCGTGAAGGGATTGAACCGTATATCCCACAATATGTCACCGAGCCTCGCCATCTGCAGCATTATTCCGGAATACGAGTCGGAGAGAATACGGAATGTTGAAAAGAAAACCTTCGAATACTTCGAGAGAATTAGAGGCGAAGGATCAATATACTGGAGGGCCTCGAGCTACATACGTACGTATTCTCGAATATGAACAACAACAAATCGTGGATTGTATCCGAGATTTGAAAAGAATGGGCCGAGCAGGCCGCCTAAGGGAAAACACATACTCGAACCCTCGGAGATGGATGCCGGGGAAAGGAAGAATCACAATACAATGTGGATGTCTGTTACAACTTTGCGGAAGACGGAAGGGAAACCCTCCGGAATACTCCGTCATGGGCAAGTGGATCCGATGCCACTAGTCATCAAGAGAATGGTAAAGAGATTGATAACATGGAGGGTACTCGCCGGCAGATTGCATACCCAATAGCTCGCATTATTAACATCTACAAGCAAGGTGATCGCATACCCCCACACATAGATCACCACGACTTTGTCGACCTTCTGCACGCTCTCTTTCCCGAACGAGTGTAACATCATGTTCGAATCCGACCTCCGGATAGCGAGGCCTGTGTGAGTTCCGAGGGCCGATGAAGATACCATTACCGGTAGGTTCCGTCATGATACCGAAGGGCAACGGAGCGGATATCGCTAAGCATTGCATACTAGGAGTACCAAGTGAAGTGGATCTCGGTTACTTTCGAAGGATGGACGACGAGGAAGACACCTTATCATTTCCGACTGCACCCGGAGCTAGAGAGCCTTCGGTCTTACGAGTCGTGAGTTACATGGAAAATATCACACCTCCAATGTACATCCATACGGCATCCTTGCCAAGGATGGCTTGGAAGGTGATGTTATTGACCATGTACCCCACTATTCGTACATGGATCTTTGACGGATGCTTCTTTGGATGGATCGACGAAGATCATACATAGTCCGTTTTGAGTTTACATGGATTATATGAAATATATTCCAGATCGAGTTGTATGATGTATCATCGACATGATTGGAATGAAAGTGACCATGTCACATTTTTTGGCCTTCACCTCTTTTGTGCAAATTGACTGGGAAACGCCATTAAAGTTAAATGAACTTCGAACAAAGAACAGAGAAGAAATAAAAAGAGAGAATAAAAGAAAACTTTCCTAAAAAAAAAAAATCTAAAAATGTCAAACACCAAATCTACATGAACACCAAACAAACAACAAAAAACAGAATAGTTAAAGGACAAACGAAACAAATTTAAAGCTCAAATTGAATTCCAGTTTAAACCCATCTTTTCAAACCCTCCAATCCTTCTTCAAATCAAGATCTATTCTAGACCTCCCTTGAAACCCCCTCTCGGGATGATTTCATAATCACGAAGAATTTTCAATTTGATCCGGATGGCATGGGTTTGTACCCTTTGCCAAGTAATCAGACTTTGATCGATTCCCATGGGATATGAAACACTTTCATATCTCATTTCGATCTCCCGCTAAATCCAAATCTCCATAGTAAATTTCAATTCAAAATTTTCGAGACTGGTACCTAAATTCCAGTTCTCATTCCGAGATCGATACCTAAATTTCGATTCTCTTTCGAATTGATACTTAAATTTCAATTCAAATTTTCCGAGGCTGGTACCTAAATTCCAGTCCTCTTCCTTCGAGATCGATACCTAAATTTCGATTCCCATTCGAATTGATACCTAAATTTCAATTCAAAATTTCCGAGGCTGGTACCTAAATTCCAGTCCTCTTCCTTCGAGATCGATACCTAAATTTTAATTCTCATTCGAATTGATACCTAAATTTCAATTCAAAATTTCCGAGGCTGGTACCTAAATTCCGGTCCTCTTCCTTCGAGATCGATACCTAAATTTTGATTCTCATCCGAATTGATACCTAAATTTCAATTCAAGATTTCCGAGACTGGTACCTAAATTCCAGTTCTCATTTCGAGATCGATACCTAAATTTCGATTCTCATCCGAATTGATACCTAAATTTCAATTCAAAATTTCCGAGACTGGTACCTAAATTCCAGTCCTCTTCCTTCGAGATCGATACCTAAATTTCGATTCTCATCCGAATTGATATTTAAATTTCAATTCAAAATTTCCGAGACTGGTACCTAAATTCCAGTTCTCATTCCGAGATCGATACCTAAATTTTGATTCTCATCTGAATTGATACCTAAATTTCAATTCAAGATTTCCGAGACTGGTACCTAAATTCCAGTCCTCTTCCTTCGAGATCGATACCTAAATTTCGATTCTCATCCGAATTGATACCTAAATTTCAATTCAAAATTTCCGAGACCGGTACCTAAATTCCAGCTTCTCATTCCGAGATCGATACCTAAATTTCGATTCTCATCCGAATTGATACCTAAATTTCAATTCAAAATTTCCGAGACCGGTACCTAAATTCCAGCTTCTCACTCCGAGATCGATACCTAAATTTCGATTCTCATCCGAATTGATACCTAAATTTTAATTCAAAATTTCCGAGATCGGTACCTAAATTCCAGTTCTCACTCAAAGATCGATACCTAAATTTCGATTCTCATCCGAATTGATATCTAAATTTCAATTCAAAATTTCCGAGACTGGTACCTAAATTCCAGTTCTCATTCCGAGATTGATACTTAAATTGCAATTCTCATCTCATTCCGAGATCAGTACCTAAATTCTGATTCTCATCACTTTCGAGGTCGATACTTAAATTTCGACTCTCTTTCAAGATTGATACTTAAATTTCAATTCTCATCCCTTTCGAGATCAGCACCTAAATTCCGATTCTCATCTTTTTCAATCGACACTTAAACTCCGATTCTCACTCCGAGGCCGGTACCTAAATTCCAGCTTTCTTTGCAATCCCGAGATTGGAACCTAGATTTCAATTCTCCTTTCAAATCCAAATTTCCTCAAATTGATTTTAAATCAAACATCAATCTAAATTAAAACTCAAAATCTAAACTTACACATCCGAACTTAAATTAAAACAAACTGAAATCTAAATCGAAATTCCCACAGATCATGTGATTTGGGATTCACCTCCTTTTCCTTTCCCCAGCGAGAGTTCAGGAATCTCCAGTTTCAGAGATATACTTGACACTCCCCAGCCGGAAACTCTTCTACTTGGTCCTAAGTTTGTCACTTGGACATCCGTGTTGGTTTTGTTGATCTCTTCGGTCAACGCCAATACGCGCGGTGTGCTCGGTTAGCTCACCACACCTATCGGGGGTCCATTTGTTGACCTCATTTTCGATGAGGTCTTCTCTTCTCTTTAGTACTTAGGATCTAGCGTTAGGCTTTTCTTTTCGACTATCTTAGAGGACTAGAATCGGGATCCACCATCTAGAATTTCAAGCCACTTCTTAACTCCCCGCAAACTCCACAAACTCGACCGTAGACCCCTAATCACCTGGAGGGTCGAAATCAAATGTGGAAGTTTGAAGGATGAGTTCCTATAGACTCTTCGGCCTTAGGATCGCCCCGGTGGCCCGGTCCGGTGAAGGGGCCGACTTACACACACACTACACTTATACACTACACTTTCACACACCTCCTAAAACCACGCCCATACCTAACTTGACCTCCCGACTCATGTAGGTGATTCACATGGATGGTCCTTAACCCCTAAGCCCTTGGCTAAGAGGGTTAGGAACAACATAGTGAATGCCTCAAATGAGTCCATTTATGGCTCATGTGGGCTTGGTATGGCTTCATGGCTCAACCAAAATGATTTTATTCCACTTAAATTTACCTAATCTTCAATTTTCCAAATTTTTAATTTTTGACCCCCGGGACCCTACACCCGCCTAACCTACCCAAAGCCCTTGAAATTACCCAAATTTTTCAAAATTTCCAAATCACCCAAAATTCCCCAAAATCAATCCCAAACATTTCCACATCACTCAAATTGATCATCCATACCCAAAAATATCAAAAATTCCAAAAATACCTCCCAATACCCTCCAAATACCCAAAATACCCCTCTTGACCTAAAAATCCAAAAATTCAGAAAATTCCTAGAAAATTCCAGAAAATCCCAAATATCCCCAATTTCATTTTTTCAACTACACCATGGGCCAATTTTGTCAATTTACCCTACTTTTGACAAAACCCCCAATTTGACCCATTTTAACCCTAAGTGAACCCAATGTCAAACCAAACCTACCCAATTGACCCAAATTCTGGTCCTATTCAATTCTAAACCTCAATTAAACATCCCCAACACCAATATAAACCAAATCTAAGTCCAATTTGATTGACATTTGGATCCAATTTCACTTTTGGCCTTAAAACCCAATTTGGACCCATGACCCAAACCTAACCCAAACTCACCCAATTCAACTCCAATTAACCCCAAATCTTTTCTAAATCTTCCTTAGCGTCCCCACAAGCAAAAAACTAACATGATTTGCCCAAAATCTAGACCCAAACCCCACTCAAATTCAACCCAAAGCTAAAAGGCCCAATTTTGACCTAAACCCAAACCTAACCCAAATGAGCCCAAACCCCAAAATCAAAGCCCAACCAAAGTCAAAACCTCTTTGAAACACCCACATAAACATTTCTCAACATTAATTTTACATCAATTTCAACCCTAGCCCAACATTGGCCCAACTTAGTCCAATTTGACCTATATTGGCCCATTCACCAAAGAAGCCCAAATTCAACCCAATTCAAACCCAAATCACTCCCAATTTGCTCCAAGTCACTCATGACACATCTATGAGCTAAACCCAACAATTATTTGGCCCAAACCTTTGCCAAAATTCCATCCTAAAATCTATTTTAAAATCCAAAAGCCCACTTCCCTAAACCATTTTAAAAGCCCATTTCTACCAAATACAAAAGCCCAAAATCTACCATAAATCCCACATGGCATCTCCATTTGCCATCCACTTAATCAAAACCATTCCCTAAGTTCTAATCCTATCATCAAATAATTCCAAATCAAGCCTCATGCCAAATCACCCCTAAATACCAAAATTTTTCTTAAATCTATTTTCATGAAATTGACTCCACTTTTCCCAAGCCAAAGGTGAGCCATGCAAGCCATGGACAAGCCACATGAAGCCATGGAAGGCTTGACATGTGATCAAGCCATTAATGGCAAAAGGAGGGCCCCCTATCCTAATCCTTCTTAAACCCTTTTTTACCTTAAGCATGTCACACACTAAACCATGCTTAGCCACCTCATCATGGATGGAGACTACACCATTCTCTCTTGGCTGACCCAAGTGATCCTTTTCACCGAAGACCGGGCCTCGGGTGGTTTACCTAGCCCAAAATCATGGGTTGACTCATTTGAACCCAAAATGGTTTTCCCCCATTCCATTTCAATCCAAGCTCTTTACACATGTCAAACCTCAATCGAATGCACCAAACCCTGCCCCGACCCACCGAACAAGATGGTGACCAATGCCCGGCTGGCCACCACCGAGTCACCGGAAAACACCATGGCCGAGAGCTCACATGTGAGCCAACTTTGGAATTCTCCTCGCCGAGCCGCCCCATCCCCAGCTGGCCATGGTAGCTGTTCTTCCTCGACCTAAGCAGACCGATCCCAAGCCCTAACTCTCCCGGGAGGCCCTCCACCCTCTCCTATTTAAACACCACCCCTTCTCGGCCATGAGGGGTGCTGAAACAAACCTTAAGGAAACTCGCCAAAATTGTTCCAAACTACCCCCCATACATAGAGCACTTCGATCCCCATCGAAATCCCCTCGCCATTTCCTCTCCGCGAGCTCAATTTCGTAGTCGAAATCCAAGCCCAAAACCAAGACACTTCTCCACGAGTGAGCCAATCCCCAAATCGATTGGTCCTACACCTTCACTCGTACCAAGAGAAGGTGTCCACCAGCAGAAAGCCCCATCTCCGTGCCACCCGATTGCTCCAGCCTCCAAGCTTTGTGATCGGGTCGTGGTCGAAATCCTACCTGAGCAATTCACCGTACCAGGAGACTTCATCCGGAGCTTCGCCGGAATCCAATCGAAGGTGAAACAACCCTCGCATCGAAGCCACACTTCTCCGAGCAAAGGTATGGCCTCACTCTTCTTCCCGAGCTTCCGAACATTCTCCATTTTTATCGCGTAAATTTCATCCCACATAAACCGTATGGATGTGTTCGTCTTCTCAAGATGAATCCATAGAGCATAAGAACACGAAAATCCATCGAGTATCGAGTGAGATCTTAGGGATTTAGTGTGGACGGCTCTCGGGTGAGAACGCTCGGGGACGATGAACGGATGCCATCCATTTAATACACGCGTGGACGGACGGCTCGGATGGCGTCGGACCAGGAGATGGTACGTGAACCGCGGGACCCGGAGCGCTGAGTCAGATGGCGGCACCGAATGGGAGCGCGACGTGTGTGCGTTCGGAGATGCCGAGGATGACGCGGTGCCGACTCGGATAAATAGAAAATTAGGGATTTTTTCTATTTATTTAATTCCCTAAACTTGGAAAATTCATAACTTTGTGTAGGAAAATCATAAAAATAAAATAAAAATACCCTATCGCTCAGATGAACGGAGGAGAATAATGTGGAAAAGAAATCATTTAATTTCATCAAGTATTTTATTTTTAATAATTTATTTACTCTCTGCACATTTTTAATTCTCCATGCATGTATATAATTCACCATGGCATGAGACCATAGTGGCTTTCGAAGCCTCCGAATTGGGAACATTCCCTGAATTTTCCAAAGCCGTAGGCCATCCCTATGAAATGTTATTGATTTTTCAAATTCATGTTACTGTTTTGAGTATTTTAATTCCAATAATTAGCATGTTGTGAAATAAATTCTAGGAAAATTTGGTGATGTTCCTTATGACTAGAGAACCCTAGGAAAAATCGATTTTGAGTTAGTTCATTTAAAATAACCCTAATTGGCTTAAACACCCAAAATGGATTCCTAATTAATTAGAGCTAACCATACATCAAATGGACTTGAAATCAATTCTCCACTTATCTTTAGGATCAGAGTAACCCACCATAAAAATTTGAAGTCAATTGGACTTGGTTAGCCCTACTAAATGGGTTGATTAAGCCATTTAGCCATTTTAAACTTTAAAAATTCATAACTTTCAAAATACCTTTCAAAAATTCACCAAATTGGTTTTGGAGCCTCTCTGATATTAGTGGAATTTAAGAAAATTAAAATTTCAATTTTCTAAAAAAGTTGATTTTTAATATTATTTTAATATTTTTTAATAATTAAAAAATAATAAAAAATCACAAAAATAATAAAATTCACCAAAATGTCACATTTTGAATTTTAATCACTTAGGAACAAATCCCATATTTTTCTTAGGTCTATTTAATGAGATATTAAATTTTAAAGCCCTAGGGTAATTTTAAAATTAAAAAATGTATTTTCTAGCATTTTTCACTAAAATAATTATAATAAATCATAGAAAAATCAGAAAATTGCAAAAATTGATTTTCTGGTTTCCTTGAAATCAGAGAGATTTTTGAAAAATATAAATTTCATTTTTCAACCTTTATTTTATTTTTAAATTAATTAATACTCCAAAACTTAAAATAATTATAATAAAAATAATATAATTCAAAAAAATCACCAAAATTGGTCCAAGTGGTCCTTTAGTCATTAGGAATGTCCCCTAATTTTCTTAAGGACAGAAACTTTCCCCTGGTCATGTTATTAAATTTTCCTTGGAAATCTCTATTTTCTACCAAAAATAATTATATAAATAAATTAAATACAGAAAAATCACATTTTCTCCTCTCATGTCTTTATTGACATATGAGTGAAGTCACATAAAAATTTTGAAGTTCATTTGAGCTCAATTTAGTGAGTTATGAAATTATTAAGCTTAAAGGGCAAAGTGGTAATTAAAATTTTAACATTTAATTAAAACTTTAGGCTTGATAAAATTAAAGAGTAAAATATTTGATCCTAATCTGATTTGGATGATTGAAATTTAAATAATTAAAGGGTAGAAACCTATTAAACAATTTAAAATAATTAAACCTTAATTAAATAATTGATTAAATTTGGGAAGAATAATAAAATTGGAATTATTAAAATAGGGATATTTTTGGGAAGAGATTTATTCTTTAATTTAAAAATCCCTAAATTAATCATCTCATAAATATTCAATTCTTAATTAAGGTGATAACTCAAATTTAAAATATGAAAAGACTTAATCATTAAACTAAAGTTAAATTATTAAACTCTTTTAAAATTCCAATGAAAGTTAAAAATAAAAATTAAATTAAAAATTAAATTAAATTAAGTAAAATAAATTGAATTAGATTAAATTAAATCAAATTAAATTAAAATTAAATTAAATTAAATTAAATTAAATTAAATTAAATTAAAATTAAAAGTTGAATTAAATTAAAGATTAAATTAAATTAAATAAACAAATTAAATAAAATTAAATGAATAAATTAAATTAAATTAAATTAAATTAAATTAAATAAATAAAATCAAATTTAAATTAAATTAAGTTAAAACGAATTAAATTAAATTAAATTAAATTAAATCAAATTAAATTAAAAATTAAATCAAATTAAATTAAAATAAAGGAAATTAAATCCAATCAAATTAAATTAATTTAACATCAAATCAAACTAAATTGAATTAAATTGAATTAAATTAAAATTAAAATTAAATTAAATTAAATTAAAGTTAAATTGAATTAAATATAACATCACCAAAGACATAAAGAATTCAAAATAAATCTAAAATAACTTGAACACTATTCCAAACTTAAACCCATTAATTGAATTTAAACTAAATCACAAACCATTTGAATATCAATTTACCCCCGAAAACTTTGATTATCATAACTCCTAAACAGAACATTAAATGAAATGTTACTTCACTTATAGGACATTCAAATATCCTCGTTCACTGTGTAAGATAACAACAAAACTTGACTAAACCTCGGACGATTAATTCATTTGTATAATTGAATTCATTTGGACTTAAAATAATCCTAGAAATATTGAAAAGATGTTTAAGATTTGCCTGAAGCACTTCCTCAATATGATAGGATGTTCATAAGAACAATTGAACTTAATTGTTCTTTGATGAAGAAAATCGTCCTCAAACCAAGATACAAGGAACCTAGACGTCATAGGAAATGACTAAGCTATAGGATTAGGAATTTGGTAGAAAACCATAACCCTTCCCTTAGCTTTACCTAGGAACTTGTTTAAATATTCTAATTGTGTTTTAAGTGCAGCTTGGGATGACGGGAAGACCCTCCGTGTACGCTTTTATTTTATTGCAATTTACTTTCTTGCAATTTACATTGTTGCAATTTCTTTAATCGCATTGCACTTACTTTTCTCGCATGATAAACAATTGTTGCATGAAAACCCACACCTTTAGGATAGTCCTAAAATCGAAACCAAAACTAAATTAAAAGTCATTGCAAGATAAAATTCACCGCCACAACATTTCAAAATATAAAACAACTCAAAATTTAATCACAAACGGAACACAAAACTACAATTACAACTAAATTAAAACGTCCCGTTGGATGATCGGGAATACCTCGGATGATGTAACCTACGTGTTGCTAACGGGATTTCCACGGTCTAAATGAAAGTGTGCAACTCATTTAGTTGAGTTTAGCAAATTCATCTGGACTAAGTGAATCCGATAAAAATAATGATGCCGGAAGGATGGAACCGTGGGATCTTAACCGGTGTTGTTATAATCAACTTTAAGATTTGTTTTAATTAAAACACGAAAAAACACTTGGAAATTAAGATTCTCTCTAAACCAAAACACTTTTCTCATCTCCTGATTTATGACTTCTAAAACTAAACCCCTGCAACAATAAGGAGCTCGGAGCATGGTGGGCAGCACGGCCATCGTCGTCAGCAAAATAAATCTACATCAGCAAAACTTCCTTAGAATTAAATAACCAAGCCATAGGACTTCGAGGTAGTTTACCTAGTGCAATATAAATCCTCAACCTTTTGTTAGGCATTTGCATGATCATGTCATGTAAATTAAGCTCTAACTCCGTCTTAGACTCCGAGGTGGTCGTCCGATACGACATAAACCCTCATATCTTCGAGGCTATTTGTATGATTTTATCGTACGAACATAAGCCCTAATTAATTAAAATCGACAAAATCAAAACATTAAATAGTACATTAGGACTTTCCTAAATTCGAAGCCAAACAATAGGATAGTCGGAGATTACCGAAGTTCACTTCGAATCCGTAATTTCTCCTACCTTTCTTCCTTTGAATTCTCAAAACAAAATGTTCCAAACTTCGAGCCATTTCTATTGAAATTCCAAAATTCAATCCTTTGAAAACTTAAACTTTGAAATTCTTCGAGAGCGGAATTATTAATTATTATCGAGAGTTTTCTTAGGTGATTCCCGTCACTTAAGATGTAATTAACTATAGGGCTTGCCCTTATAGGGAATTTTAAAGAACCTGAGTAATATAAACCCTGTTTAATGCTTTCACATTAAGCGAGGGAATTTATCGGCTTATAAAATTAGTTCGCAGACCAAACGGATATCACAAATCTTCTAGTTTATTTAATCGAGCCCCACCATCGAGCAGTGCGTCTATCCTTAGGGATAGATACGCGGTTTGTGGTGCGGTGCTCGTTTATATAAACTATTTGGGATGTGAGATAGGTTTAATTTCATATCTTAAAATTTTCAAACTTAAAATTATTTTCAAAATCAAATACTACTTTTCAAATTATTTATTTAAATTAAATTAAAAATTCGCCGACAACTTCTGTTAGGCGACCCCTTTTTAAAATAAAACACATAACCTAAAAATATGCCGACAGCGCCGCTGACGTGATGGGTACCGCTGACGCCCTATTCTCAAACCTCCAGAAATTATTGGCATGATAGGACACCGCCGGCGCCTGTCGGCATATTTATAGGTTGTGTGTTGTATTTTGAAAAGGGGGGTCGCCTACAGAAATTGTCGGCGATTTTTAAATTTTAAATTTAATTTAAATATACATATAATCTAGAAAGTAGTATTTGATTTTGAAAATTTTAAGATATGAAATCAAACCGATCTCACATCCCAAATAGTTTATATAAACGAGCACCGCACCACAAACCATGTATTTATCCCGAAGAATAGACACACTGCTTGATGATGAGGCTCGATTAAATAAACTAAAAGATTTGTGACATCCGTTTGGTCTGCGAACCAATCTTATAAGCCGACAAGTTCCCCTGCATAATATAAATGAATTAGGCAGGGTTTATATTACCTGGGTTCTTAAAGTTCCCTATAAGGGCAAGCCCCTATAGTTAATTATATCTTAAATGACGGGAATCATTTAAGAAAACTCTCGATAATGATCGGTGGTTTTGCTCTCAAGAATTTAAAAGTTTAAGGTTTTCAAAGGATTGGATTTTGAAGATTTCAAAAGGGAATGGATCAAATTTGGAATAGTTTGTTTCAGGAATCCAAAGGAAGAGAAGTAGGAGAAGCTGAGAATCCAAGAAGAATCTTGGCAACTTCCCAAACTATCCTATTGTTTGGCTTCAATTTGGGAGTTTATTTAATGTTATAATCCTGCCAATTTTATATATTTAGGTCTTATATTTGTGTGACATAATCACATAAATAGCCTTGAAGATGTGAGGGTTTATGTCGTACCGAATGACTACCTCGGAGTTCTAAGACCAGTTAGGGCTTAATTTGCATAACATGATTATGCAAATGCCTAACGAAAGGTTGAGGATTTATGTTGCACTAGGCAAACTACCTCGAAATCTTATGGCTTGGTTATTTATTTCTAAGAAAGGTTTTGCTGAAGTAGATTCAAGTTTTACTGATGACGATGGACGTGCTGCCCACTATGCTCCAAGCTCCTTGTTGTTGCAGAGATTTAATTTTAGAATTCATAAATCAGAAGATGAGAGAAGTGCTTTGGTTTAGAGAAAATCTTAAAATCCAAGTGTTTTTTAATATTTTAATTAAAATAAATCTTAAAGTTGTTTAAACGTAATCGATTAAGATCCCACGGTTCCGTCATCCCGACACCGTTATTTTCATCGAATTCACTTAGCCCAGATGAATTTGCTAAACTCAACTGAATGAGTTCCACACTTTCATTTAAACCATGGGAAATCCCGTTAGCAACACGTGGGTTACATCATCTGAGGTATTCCCGATCATTCGTCGAGACATTTTAATTTAGTTGTAATTGTAGTTTTGTTGTTCGTTTCGTGATTAAATTTCGAGTTGTTTTATATTTTAAATGTTGTGGCGGTAGATTTTATCTTGCAATGACTTTTAATTTAGTTTTGGTTTCAGTTCAGGGACTATCTTAAAGGTTTTGGTTTTCATGCAACAGTCTTATTTATCATGCAAGAAAAAGTAAAGCGCAATGCATGTAAGTAAATTGCAATAAAATAAAAGCGTACATGGAGGGTCTTTCCGTCATCCCAAGCTGCACTTAAAACACATGTTAAGGCATTTAAACGTTTATAACAAGTACCTAGGTAAAGCTAAGGGAAAGGTTTTCGGTTGTCTACCAAAATCCTAGTCCTATAACTAGTCATCTCCTATGATGTCTAGGTTGTTGGTTTGGTTTAAGGATGATTTTCTTCATCAAAGAACAATTAAATTCAATTGTTCTTCTAAAACATCCCGTCATATTGAGGAAGTGCTTAGGACGAGTCCTAAACATCTTTTCAATACTTCTGGGATTATTTTGAGTCCAAGTGAATTTATTTGCAATGTGAATTAATCATCCAGGAGTTTAGTTAAGTCTATTTCTTGCTTCGGTGCACTCAGGTATTTGATTACTCGATGAATGAAGTGACATCTCACTTAATACTCTATTTAAGAGTTATAATAATTAAAGCCTTTAAGGGCAAGTTTGGTTGTTGAGAATTTTAATCATTCCTAATTTAAAGTTTGAGTTAATGATTTAAAGTGATTTAATTTAATTATGAGGCTTTAATTAATAATTTTTAAGTTTGGAATAGTGTTTAAATTATTTTAGATTTAATTTAAATTTCTACACTTTCAATTATCTTAGTATTTCGGATTGATGTTTATGTTTTAAATTTACTTAGATAAAAAGAGGTGTTGAAATTATTGATATGTTTTGGTTTAACTCTTAATGATTTCATTTAGGTTTATTGTTAAGTGATTTTAATTTAATTTAATTTGACTTTAATTTAATTTAATTTATTTTTATTTAATTTAATTTAATTTTAATTTAATTTTAATTTAATTTAATTTAATTTTAATTTAACTTAATTTAATTTTAATTTAATTTTAATTCAATTTAATTTTAGTTTCAATATTTTAAATTTAATTTAATTTAATTTTTAAGGTGTTAATTTAATTTAAACTTTGACTTAACTTAATTTAATTTAATTTAATTTAACTCCAAGATTTTAAATTTGATTTTCATTATTAGACCATTTAACATTTTAACCATTAATTCATTTAAGGGTTATCTTCTTTTAATTTTTAATTTATTTAATTTGGATTATTATTTTAATTTTTAATTAAGAACCAAATATTATTGAAGTGATTTATTTAGGGATTTTTAAATTAAAGAATAAATTTCCTCTTAATAATATCCCTATTTTAATAATCCAAATTTTAAATATATTCTTTCCAAAATTTAAATTATTTAATTAATTAGAGTTTCATTTTGATATTTTCAAAGTGTTCAATAGGTTTCTACCCTTTTAATTTCTCTATGTTTCAATCATCCAAGAGAAAGTTAAAATCAAATATTTTACCCTCCATTTTGATTAAACCTAAAGTTTTAATTAAGGGTTAAAATTTTTAACTACCTTTATGCCCTTTTAGGCTTATTTATTTCATAACTCACTAAATTGAGCTCAAATTAATTTGAAATATTTATGTCACCTCACTCACACATCAATTAAGACATTAGATGAGAAAATGTGATTTTCTTGACTTTAATTTATTTCTATAATTATTTTTTAGTAGAAAATAGGGGTTTTCAAAGAAAATTTAAAAGCATGACCCAGGTAAAGTTTCTGCCCTTAAGAAAATTATGGGATGTTTCTAATGACTAGAGAACCACTTGGACCAATTTTTGTGATTTTTTGAATTATATTTTATTTATTATAATTATTTTGAGTTTTAGAGTATTAATTAATTTTAAAATAAAATAAAAATTAAAAAATAGATTTTATATCTTGTTTAAATTTCTCTGACCTCAAGGAGTCCAGAGAAACAAATTTTTTAATTTTCTAATCTTTCTTTGATTTATTAGAATTATTTTAGTGAAAAAGGTTGAAAATTCATTTTTTAATATTAAAAATTACATTTAGCCTTTAAAATTCAATATCTTATCCTAGGGACTTAGGAAAAATATTTGGTTTATTTCTAAGTGATTAGGAGTCAAAATGTGACATTTTTATGATTTTTAATATTTTTGTGATTTTTATTATTTTTTAATTATTAAAGTATTAAAATATTGTGAAAAATCAACTTTTTTAGAAAATTCTAATTTTAATTTTCCTGAACTCCACTAATATCAGAGAAGCTCCACAACCATTTTTGTGAATTTTTGAAAAGTATTTTTGGAGTTATGAATTTTAAAAGTTCCATTTTGCTTATGAGGTTTAATCAATCCATTTGGTGGGGTTAATCAAGTCTAATTGATTTCAAAATTTTATGTAAGGTTCCTCTGACCCTAAAGAGCATTGGAGAATTGTTTTCAAGTTAATTTGGTGTGTTGTTAACCCTAATTAATTCAAATTCAATTTTGGGAGTTTAGGCCAATTAAGGTTATTATGAATGAATTAACTCAAAATATATTTTTCATAGAGTCCCCTGGTCCTAAGAAACTCCACCAAATTTTCCTAGAATTTATTTTATAGCATGCTAATTATTGGAATTAAAATACCTAAAACAGTGACATGAACTTGAAAAATCTATAACCTTTCATAGAGATGGCCTCTGACCTTGAAAAATTCAGGGAATTTTCCCAAGATCAGAGGCTTCAAAAGCCTTATGGTCTCATGCTATGGTGAATTGTTTATGTAAATGGAGAACCAAAACATTAGAAATAGTAAATAAATTATTAAAAATAAAATACTCATCCAATTAACTTGATTTCTTTTCCACATTATTCTCCTCTGTTCCATGAGCAAGACGGTATTTTTATTTTATTTTTGTGATTTTTCTATGCAAAGATATGGATTTTTGAAGTTCAGGGCATTTAAATAATTAAAAAATACCCTAATTTCCTACTTATCCGACTCGGCGCCGCGTCATCCTTGTCCGGATCGAAAGCCCACGTGTCGCTCCATGATTCGCCGCCGCCATCTGACTCAGCGCTCCAGGGGCCCGCGGTTCACGTAACATTCTCTAGTCCGGTGCAATCCGGACCGTCCGCTCGATACACGCTCGATCGACGACCGTGTCGGCATTATTTTTAGGTTGTGTGTTTTATTTTGAAAAGGGGGTCGCCTAACGTAAATTGTCGGCGAATTTTTAATTTAATTTAAATAAATAATTTGAAAAGTAGTATTTGATTTTGAAAATAATTTTAAATATGAAAATTTTAAGATATGAAATCAAACCGATCTCACATCCCAAATAGTTTATATAAACGAGCACCGCATCACAAACCGTGTATCTATCTCGAAGAATAGACACACTCGTTTGGTGATGGGGCTCGATTAAATAAATTAGAAGATTTGTGACATCCGTTTGGTCCGCGAACCAATTTTATAAGCCGACAAATTTCCTGCTTAATATGAAAGCATTAAACAGGGTTTATATTACTCGGGTTCTTAAAATTCCCTATAAGGGCAAGCCCCTATAGTTAATTACATCTTAAGTGACGGGAATCACCTAAGAAAACTCTCGATAATAATCGTAATCTCGCTCTCAAGAATTTCAAAGTTTAAATTTTCAAAGGATTGAATTTTGGAATTTCAATAGGGAATGGATCAAATTTGGAACATTTTATTTTGGGAATTCAAAGGAAGAAAGGTAGGAGAAATCACAGATTCGAAGCGAACTTCGGTAATTTCCCGACTATCCTATCGTTAGGCTTTGAATTTAGGAAAGTCCTAATGTTATCTAACATTTCAATCTTGCCAACTTTGATTAATTTGGACTTATATTTGTATGATAAAATCATACAAATAGCCTTGAAGATGTGAGGGTTTATGTCGTATCAAACGACTACCTCGGAGTCCTAAGACCGGTTAGGGCTTAATTTACATGACATGATCATGCAAATGCCTAACGAAGAGTCGAGGATTTATGTCGCACTAGTGCAAACTACCTCCAAATCCTATGGCTTAGTTATTTAATTCTAAGAAAGTTTTGTTGAAGTAGACTCGTGTTTTGCCGATGACGATGGCCGTGCCGCCCACCATGCTCCGAGCTCCTTGTTGTTGCAGAGGTTTAGTTATAGAAGTCATAAATCGGGAGATGAGAAAAGTGTTTTGGTTTAGAGAAATTCTTAATTTCCAAGTGTTTTTTATGTTTTAATTAAAACAAATCTTAAAGTTGATTATAACAACACCGGTTAAGATCCCACGGTTCCATCCTTCCGGCATAGTTATTCTAATCGGATTCACTTAGTCCAGATGAATTTGCTAAACTCAACTAAATGAGTTCCACACTTTCATTTAGACCGTGGGAAATCCCGTTAGCAACACGTATGTTACATCATCCGAGGTATTCCCGATCATCCAACAAGACGTTTTAATTTAGTTGTAGTTGTAGTTTTGTATTCTGTTTGTGATTAAATTTTGAGTTATTTTATATTTTGAAATGTTGTGGTGGTAAATTTTATCTTGCAATGACTTTTAATTTAGTTTTGGTTTCAGTTTTAGGGACTATCCTAAAGGTGTGGGTTTTCATGCAACAGTTGTTTATCATGCAAGAAAAGTAAGTGCGATGCGATTAAATAAATTGCAATAAGGTAAATTGCAAGAAAGTAAATTGCAAGAAAGTAAATTGCAATAAAATAAAAGCGTACCTGGAGGGTCTTCCCGTCATCCCAGGCTGCACTTAAACACAATTTAGAATATTTAAGCAAGTTCCTAGGTAAAGCTAAGGGAAGTGTTATGGTTTTCTACCAAATTCCTAATGCTATAGCTAGTCATTTCCTATGACGTCTAGGTTCTTGTGCTTTAGTTTGAGGACGATTTTCTTCATCAAAGAACAATTAAGTTCGAGTTGTTCTTATAAACATCCTATCATATTGAGGAAGTGCTTAAGAAGAATCTTAAACATCTTTTCAATATTGCTAGAATTGTTTTAAGTCCAAATGAATTTAATTATACAAATGAATTAATCGTCCGAGAATTCAAGTTTTGTTGTTATCTTGCTCGAGTGAACTATGACATTCGAATATCCTATAAGTGAAGTAACACTTCATTTAACATTCCGTTTAGGAGTTATGACAATAAAAGTTTTCGAGGGCAAATTGGTGTTCAAATGGTTTGTGATTTAATTTAATTTCGATTAACGGGTTTAAATTTGGAATAGTGTTCAAGTTGTTTTATATTTATTTTTGAATTTCTTTATGTCTTAGGTGATGTTATTTTTAATTTAATTTAACTTTAATTTAATTTAATTTAATTTGGTTTAATTTTAATTTTAATTTAATTTAATTTGATTTAATTTTAACTTGATTCCATTATCTAATTTAATTTAATTCAATTTAGTTTGATTTGATATGATTTAATTTAATTTAATTTAACTTGATTTAATTTAATTTGATTTAATTTAATTTGATTTAATTTCTTTTAATTTAATTTAATTTGATTTAATTTAATTTAATTTAAATTTTAATTTAATTTTATTTTTAATTTTAATTTAATTTAATTTAATTTGATTTTAATTTAATTTTAATTTAATTTGATTTAAATTAATTTGATTTAATTTAATATGTTTTAATTTAATTTAATTTAAATTTTAATTTAATTTTATTTTTAATCTTAATTGAAAATTTAAAAGAGTTTAATAATTTAACTTTAATTTAATTTAATGGTTAAGTCTTTTAACATTTTAAATCTTAAATTTGAATTATCATTTTAATTGGGAGTTAAATATTATTGAGATGATTAATTTAGGGATCCTTAGATTAAAGAACAAATCTCTTTCTAATAATATCCCTATTTTAATAATTCCAATTTTATTATTCTTCCAAATTTAATCAATTATTCAATTAAAGTTCATTTTAATTATTTTTAAATTCTTTAATAGGTTTCTATCCCTTAATTATTTAAATTTCAATCATCCAAATCAGATTAAGATCAAATATTTTAGTTTTTAATTTTATTAAGCCTAAAATTTTAATTAAGGGTTAAAATTTTAATTACCATTTTGCCCTTCAAGCTTAATAATTTCATAACTCACTAAATTGAGCTTAAATGAACTTGAAATTTTTATGTGACTTTACTCATATGCCAATAAAGACATGAGAGGAGAAAATGTGATTTTTCTATATTTAATTTATTTATGTAATTATTTTTGGTGGAAAATAGGAATTTCCAAAAAAAAATTAATAATATGACCAAGGGAGAGTTTCTGTCCTTAAGAAAATTATGGGACATTCCTAATGACCAGAGGACCAATTTTAATGATTTTTTGAATTATATTCTTTTTATTATAATTATTTTAAATTTTGGAGTATTAATTAAGTTAAAAATAAAATAAAAGTTGAAAAATGAATTTTATATTTTTCAAAAATCTCTCTGATATCAAGGAAATCAGAGAATCAATCTTTACAATTTTTTGATTTTTCTTTGATTTATTAGAATTATTTTAGTGGAAATGCTAAAAAAATACATTTTTTTATTTAAAATTACCTTAGGGCTTTAAAATTTAATATCTCACCAAATAGACCTAAGAAAAATATGGGGTTTATTCCTAAGTGATTAAAATTCAAAATGTGACATTTTGGTGAATTTTATTATTTTTATGATTTTTATTATTTTTTAATTATTAAAATATTAAAATAATGCAAAAAATTAAATTTTTTAGAAAATTGAAATTTTAATTTTTTTAAATTCCCCTAATATCAGAGAGGCTCTAAAACTAATTTGGTGAATTTCTGAAAAGTATTTTGAAAGTTATGAATTTTTAAAGTTGAAATTGACTAAATGGCTTAATCAACCCAATTAGTAGAGCTAACCAAGTCCAATTGACTTCAAATTTTTATGGTGGGTTCCTCTGATCTTAAAGGTCAGTGGAGAATTGATTTCAAGTCAATTTGATGTATGATTAGCTCTAATTAATTAGGGACCTATTTTGGGTGTTTAAGCCAATTATGGTTATTTTAAATGAATTAATTCAAAACCTATTTATCCTAGGGTCCTCTGGTCATAAGAAACATCACCAAATTTTCCTAGAATTTATTTCACAACATGCTAATTATTGGATTTAAAAGACTCGAAAACGGTAACATGAATTTGAAAAATCAATAACTTCTCATAGGGATGGCCTCGACTTTGGAAAATTCGGGGAATGTTCCCAAATTCAATGGCTTCAAAAGCCCTATGGTCTCATGCCATGGTGAATTTCCTATATGCATGGAGAATTAAAACAATGCAGAGGGTAAATAAATTATTAAAAATAAAATACTTGATGAAATTAAATGATTTCTTTTCCACATTATTCTCCTATGTTCACTGAGCAAGTGGGTATTTTTATTTTATTTTTCTTATTTTTCTACACAAAGTTATGGATTTTTGAAGTTTAGGGAATTAAATAAATCAGAAAATTCCTATTTTTCTATTTATCCGAGTCGGCGCCGCGTCAACCTTAACATCTCCGAAGTGCCGCGTGGCGCTTTCTGATTCGACACCGCCATCCGACTCAGCGCACCAGGGGCCCGCTGTATCGTTTCGTCTCCTCATCCGGCGCGATCAACAAAACCAATAGGTGTGGTGAGCTGACAGAGCACACCGAGCGAATTGGTGTTGACCGAAGCGATCAACAAAACCAACACAAAAGTCCAAGTGACAAACTTAGGACAAAGTAGAAGAGTTTCCGCTGGGGAGTGTCAAGTATATCTCTGAGACTGGAGATCCCTGAACTCTCGCTGGGGAAAGGAAAAGGAGGTGAATCCCAAATTTCATGATCTGGGGGAATTCAATTTAGGTTTTATTTTGTTTTAGTTTAAGTTTTGATGTGTGAGCTTAGATTTCAATTTGGAGTTTTAATTTAGATTGAAGTTTTGTCAAAATTAATTTGAAGGGATTTGAACTTGAAATGAAAATTGAAATTTTGTGGTTTTAGATGTAACATCTTCAACCTCAAAAGAAAATTGAATTGATTAGATTGAATCATTACAATGAGGAGAGATCTCAGAGCAATGCGGTATCGGATGTAAAATCCTTAACCTCAAGAGTTTGATTTTGATGTATTTCATCGCAATAAGGAAAGAATCCTAAAGCAATGCAGTCTCGGATGTAAAATCCTCAACCCCAGAAGTTTGATTTTGATGTATTTCATTGCGATAGGGAAAGAATCCTAAAGCAATGCAGTCTCGGATGTAAAATCCTCAACCCCAAAAGTTTGATTTTGATGTATTTCATTGCGATAGGGAAAGAATCCTAAAGCAATGCAGTCTCGGATGTAAAATCCTCAACCCCAAAAGTTTGATTTTGATGTATTTCATTGCGATATGGAAAGAATGCTAAAGCAATGCAGTCTCGGATGTAAAATCCTCAACCCCAAAAGTTTGATCTTGATGTATTTCATTGCAATAGGAAAGGATCCTAAAGCAATGCAGTCTCAGATGTAAAATCCTCAACCCCAAAAGTTTGATTTTGATGTAGTAATTGATTTTGCAAAGATTTGCAGTGTGGAATTTTGGTGTTTCGAGAATTTCATGAAAGTTGTAAAAGATTTTTTTTTGTGGAAAGAAACAAATTAGGAGGGAATGTGTAGATGTTACATATCCCATTCAAAAGAATTGATCGAAAGTTGCTGGTTTGGATTGGATACAATTCCTCGCCATCGATTCGAATCGAAAACCTTATGGCTCTGTGTTAATGGAATCAACCGCTTCCATCCCAGACAAGGGAGAGAGTAGAACGGATTGGATTTCAGATTTGGAAGATTGAGTTTGAATCTGATTGAGGTTGGATTTGAAATTTGGAAGGTTGAATTTGAATTTGATTGAGATTTGATTTGAAATTTGGAAGGTTGAATTTGAATTTGATTTAAAATTTGTGGTCATTTTGTTTATTTTTTAACGATTTATCGTTCATTTAATGTTCATGCGAATTTGGAGTTCATCATCATTTTTTTAGATTTTTAAGGAAAGTTTTTTCTTTTATTCTTTTTGTTTCTTTTCTGTTCTTTGTTCAAAGTTCGTTTAACTTTACTGGCGTTTCTCAGTCAACTTGCACAAAAGAGGTGAAGGCCAAAAATGTGACGTGGTCACTTTCATTCCAATCATGTTGAAGATACATCATACAACTCGATCTGGAATACATCTCATACAGTCCATATAGACTCAAAACGGACTATGTATGATCTTTGTTGATCTATCCAAAAAGGTATCTGTCAAAAATCCATGTCTGAATAGTGAGGTACATGGTCAATAACATCACCTTCCAAGCCATCCTTGGCAAGGATGCCGTATGGATGTACGTTGGAGGTGTGATATTTTCCATGTAACTCACGACTCGTAAGGCCGGAGGCTCTCAAACTCCGAGTCCGGGCCGGAAGTGGTAAGGTGCTTTCCGTCATCCATCCTTCGAAAGTAACCGAGATCCGCTTCATTGGTACTCCTGGTATGCAATGTTTAGCTACATCTG
The DNA here is from genome assembly GCA_022702705.1 of Papilionanthe hookeriana x Papilionanthe teres. NCBI lineage: Eukaryota > Viridiplantae > Streptophyta > Magnoliopsida > Asparagales > Orchidaceae > Papilionanthe > Papilionanthe hookeriana x Papilionanthe teres. The sequence continues at coordinate 6,437,358 of CM040437.1, forward strand.
CTCTGTTGCCCATCAGTATCATGACGGAACCTACTGGTAATGGTATCTTTACTGGCCCTCGGAACTCACCTGGGCTCACTATCCGGAGGTTAGATCCGAACATGATATTACATTCGTTTAGAAAAGAAATTGTGCAGAAAGGTCTGACAAAGTTGTGGTGATCTATGTGCGGGGGTATGCAGTCACCCTTCTTGTAAATGTTAATGATGCAACTGTTGGGTATGCAATCTGCCGGTAGTACCCTCCATGTTATCATCCTTTTTACCATCCTTTTGATGACTAATGGCATTGGATCCACTCGGCCATGACGGAGTATTCCGGTGGGTTTCCCTTCCTGTCTTCTCGCAAAGTTATAGCAAGCATCCACATTGTATTGTAATTCTACCTTTCCCCGGCATCCATCTCCGGGGTTCCGAGTAAGTGTTTTCTCTTAGGCGGCCCGCTCGGCCCATTCTTTTCAAATCCCGGATGCGATCCACGATTTGTTGTTGTTCGTATTCCGAGAACACGTCCGTATGTAGCTCGAGGCCTTCTAGTATATTGATCCTCCTGCCTCTGATTCTCTCGAAGTATTCAAAAGTTTTCTTCTCGACATTCTGCATTCTTTCTAGCTCGTATTCTGGAATAATCTGCAAATGGCGAGGCCTGGTGATGTATTGTGGGATATAAGGCTCAATCGCTTCACGTTCTCCTGCATACCTCGGCTCCTCGGGGGTGGTGTCCGTCGGGACATCCTCTGGGGTTGCTCCTGCAACAAGGTTATGCATTACTGGTGGCTTTGTCTGGTGGTGTTGTAGCCTTCTTTCTTCTGTTCTTCTTAAGATTTCCCTGGTCCCTTCTGTTATCCTAGGAGCTGGCCTCCTTTCTTCAGGTACCTGGTGAACTGGCGTCCTTGAAGTATACGTACTGGCCGTAGCAACTGCCTCGTTGCGCTGGTCCGCTGCTAGTTTGGTTAACATCTTGCGGATACGGCGATTTTTATTTCTTCGCTAAGTTGCTGTGAGAGTAGCTCTTCGTACTTCCTGAATCTCTGTGGGTGCGGCGCTGACAAGCTCGCCTCTCTCGCCGTAGCGACCACGGACTTAATTCTCTTGTCCTCCTCGGTGTTTGTTTTCCTTTTCTTGCTACTTGGATTGGTGGCTTGGGCCACCCACTTTCATTAATGTCCGACCGGGCGGCTCCTCTCGGTCAACCGGGACCCGATCACTTTCCTCGTATTGCGAGCCTGCCGGTGCGAAGTCTGAGTCAATCTTTATTATCGCTCCATCTTTCACCCTCTTTTCGTCGAGTGCAAGGCTTACGCCATTTCTAAAGTTCAGGACCAACCGCCCGTTCGACATTTCCCTGCGAAAAGACAAGGAAAAGGATCAGGGGCTGTACTAAGAACAAGAACATTAAGAAAATGTTTATTAAAGACAGTTTTTTTTTATTACTTTTTGTATTTTTAAATTTAACACGAATGAAGTGGGATAAGATCAGAAAAGAGATTTTGATATGGAAGAGAAAACAAGGAAAACTTTATTATCACAATTTTATTATTATATTTTAGCACATTTTTTATTATTTTTGGGTTCGGACCCAGTCATAAGTAATTACTTCGCCCGTGCTTCTAGGGATGAAGAATTCATTCCTTCGAAACATCAGGTAGCGTAATACTTTTTCAAGTATCATCCATTGATCGGAAGCATATGTCGTTCTCCTTGGCAATTCACTAGCTGGTAGGAGCCTCCTGAGTATACTGCTTCAACTACAAACGGCCCTTCCCAAGTGGGTTCAAATTTTCCTCCTATCTTGTGGTGTGCAAGGATAGGTCTCTTGAGAACGAGAACTAAGTCACCAACTTTGAAGGTTCTTGGGCGGACCAGTCTATCATGGGCTTGAACTATCTTGGCTTGGTATAGTTCTAAATTTTGCTGCGCTGCAAGTCTTTTCCCTTCCAGGCTTTCCAATTCTTCTAGTCGTAATTTGGCATTCTCTTCTGTCGTGATTTTGTTTGCAACTACAATTCTGAGTGAAGGAAGCTGGACCTCTAAGGGTAACACTGCCTCGGACCCATACACCAGAGCGTAAGGTGTAGCTTGAGTAGGAGTTCTAAAGGTTGTCCGGTAGGCCCATAAGGCTTCTAATAACTTCTCGTGCCAATTTCTCTTATTATCGTCCAAGGTTTTCTTTAAGATTTGAACAAGAGTTTTATTAAAAGCCTCAGCCAGGCCGTTTGCTCTTGGGTAGTAAATTGTTGAATACCGCCAGTCGATTCCGTGTCTCCTGACGAAATTCTTGATTTGCGTGCTTCGAATGCCGACCCATTATCCGAGATGATCTCCGCACGGCACTCCGAAACGGTAGACAACTTGGTTCTTGAAAAGCCGTAGCACGTGGTGTGCCTTCACTTCTCTGAGTGGAACTGCCTCTGCCCACTTGGAAAAGTAATCTGTAGCCGCAAGAATGAAGCGATGTCCTTTTGAAGATGGTGGTTCTATTGGACCCACTATAACCGTGCCCCAACATTCAAATGGCCACGACACAACTGTCGGATGTAACACATTTGGAGGTTGGTGTAGAACCACTCCGTGCACTTGGCATTGGTGACAGCTCTTGGCGATTTTCATGCGATCGATCATCATCGAGGGCCGGTAGTACCCTAGTCTTTTAATTTTCATTTTCATCTTCGGACCCGATCGGTGAGGGCCACAGAGTCCCGAATGCACCTCTTTAACAATTTCACAGGCCTCGGACCCGCTTAGGCATCTTAGCCACATTTGATCAAAAGACCTTCGTATAACGTGTTGTTTATTAATGCGTAGGACGAGTTCTTTTCTTGATCCGATGGGCTAGCGACCTATCGTCTGGTAGTTTTCCTGTTTGCAGGTAGTCTATTAATGGCTGTCGCCAATCTTCTGTGTTTTCTGTCACTGTTGCAACGGATTCTTCTTCTTTTTTTGATTTGTGTATTGTGTCTATGTCGAGCTGTGATAGGACTTGACGTCCGTGAACTGGCACTTCCACTGATTCATCTTGCAAGCATGCAAATTCTTTTGTGAGACGGGCTAGCGCATCTGCTAAAGCGATTTCTTTTCTGGGAATTTTGTAGATCGTCACATTCGGAATCTGTTCCAACAACTGTATGGCATACTGGAAGTATTGCTCGAGTCTTGGCTTTAAAATTTTGTACTTGTCCGGCGATCCGTTGAATGATTAACTCGCGAATCCCCGTAGATGTTGATGTCCGTTATCCCGATTCGAATAGTTAATTCCAATCTCGTTATGAGGGCTTCGTATTCGCTTCGTTGTTTGTACACGGCTACGTCAAGTGGTAGGAGTATCTTAACATCCCTCGCTCCGGTGTTATAAAGATTACTTTGATTCTCGCCTTACAGGCACTATCACTTGCGATTCTTCGTCTTTGTGTGCTTGAAGATGCTCCGTCGAAATATAATTCCCAACGTCGATCATCGGGGTCTTCTAGGCTCATTATTTGTTCATCCGGCAAGTCGTCATTGAGAGGAGATTCACCGCGCAGAGGGTGTCGCTGCGAGGAAGTCTGCTAGGACTTGTCCCTTTATGGCACGAAGAGGCACAAAAGTTATATCGAATTGTAATAATATCATCGACCATCTGGCAAGTCTGCCGGAAAGCGTTGGACGAGTCATCAAGTATTGCAATGGATTAAATTTCGAGATTAGGTTGACCTTATGAGAAAGCATGTAGTGCCTGAGCTTTTGAGCGGCGAAGATCAGGGCCAAACAATGCTTTTCAATTGCGGGATACCTTATTTCCGTCGGAAGTAAATGACGGCTTAGGTAGTAAAGAGCATTTTCTTTACCCTCATCATTGACTCAGGCTAACAGGGCTCGAGAGAGTCGTCTAAAGCCGCGGTATAAAGTATCAACGATCTACTCGAGACTCGGGGCTCGCTAAGACAGGAGGTGTCATTAAATATTGCTTAATGTCCTCAAAGGCCTTCTGGCATTTCTCTTCCCAAATAAATTTGGCGTCCTTTTTAACTAATGCAGAGAAAGGCTGACACTTACCTGACAAGTTTGAGATAAAGCGTCGAAGATATGCCAACTTCCCTTAAAAAGATCGTAGTTGCTTTAAGGTTTTGGGAGGCGGCATTTCTAAGATAGCTTTAATCTTTTCTGGGTTGATTTCAATTCCACGATGTCGGACAACGAATCCTAAGAATTTCCCGGAGATGACGCCGAAGGCGCATTTTAAGGGATTCATCTTAAGGTTAAATTGTCTCAATCGTTCGAAACAATTCTCAAATCATATAGGTGGTTGTCATTTACTTTGCTTTTGATGACCACATTGTCCACGTAGCATTCGACTTGATTGTGGATGAGATCATAAAAAATTCTTGTCATCGCTCTCTGGTATGTTGCTCCTGCGTTCTTCAGTCCGAATGGCATCATCGTGTAGCGAATTTACTCCGATCGGTGTTCTGAATGCTGTAAGTTTTTCATCTTCTGGAGCCATTTTTATCTGGTTGTATCCTGAAGATCCATCCATGAATGAGAATATTTCATGTGTCGAAGCAATGTCTATCATTAGTTCGGGGATCGGTAGAGGATATTCATCTTTTGGACATGCCTTGTTTAAATTTCTGAAATCCACACAAATTATGATCTGACCATTCTTCTTCCTAACTGGTACCACATTGGCTAACCAAGTCGGGTATTGTTCTTCGAGGACAAATTTAGCGTCTATTAGCTTTTTAACTTCAGCTATGACTTGTTGTTCGATTTCTAGACGCATTCTTCTGGGACCTTGTCTGACTGGGACAGAAGTAGGATCCACTCCTAGCATATGGACTACGACCTCTGGAGCTTATCATGGCATCTCATCGTAGTTCCAAGCAAAACAGTCTTTAAATTCCATTAACAACTTGATTATTTCTTCGGAGTCTTCTTTATTGAGTAAGGAGCTAACAAAGGTAGGTCTAGGCACTTCGCTAGTACCAAAGTTAACTTCCGTTAACTCATCTATTGTAGATTTAATCTCTTCTTCGAATTCTGGTGGAGCGTCTCCAATTTGTAAATCTTCAAATTCTTCCGTAGTTTCCATGCGGTTTTCATTAGACTCGCAAGTGACAACCAAGCAAAATTCGGTATTGTCAACTCGATCCTACTGTGCCGAATCCGAGACCATGCTTTGAATTGGGTGGACGACCAGAGTTATTCCATAATTTTTCAAAATGTTGTGAACCTTTTGTCCATTGTCGAGGTAAGAAACCACGTTGAATTAAATTTTGAACACAGGGAGAGTACCACTCAAAAGGTAATTCCATTAATTCTGACGAAGTGACATCTTCAAATTGTACATTATTTTCGGCTTTGGAGGAAGGAGCACCACGGTAGAATTTGATTGGCTTTGCATCGCCGCTACGTACCTCTTTGACCACCATACCCTCGATCTTATTAGAATGGATCGGGGTCGTGGTCATAGTATGTACATAGTGGTTAATCTTCTCGTACATCGATTTATATTCTTCATTCTTTTCATCTTCGAGAGAGATCCCGAATTGCGGCTTCTTCCGACTTATTGTCGCTCGCTTCTTTCTTGATCTCTTATTCTTCTTCGAACTATCTTCCCAATCAACATTGATGGCTGGTTTCCTCCGTCCAACCGTCCTAACGTCTCGCCACGACCTCGTCCCGGCCTCGACCTCGGATGCGAGTTATGGAGAAACTTTCACCATCTCACCGTAAGGGAGTGGTGAGTGACTGTTGGACTAGAACTTCAGGTTCTTCGTCATCCAGAATTCTCTTTGCTTCATTCGTCATGGTATCTCTGGAGAAGATTGTTTTCTTCGGAGGTGCATAATAAGCTGCATCTTCATGGATTCCAGTTTCATGTACGGAGAATGGTTGTAAGTCACCTTTGATGCACCGTTCCCCTCCATCGTAGTATTTGATGCACTGATGTAAAGATGATGGTACCATCCAGTTTTCATGTATCCATGGTCGGCCCAGTAGAGCGTTGAACGACGTTTCTGAATCAATTATGTGAAATTTTGCGGTTATCTTTGCTAAGTCACCGGTCTTCGTTAGCAGCGTTATTGATCTGAGGGCTCTTTCTCCTTTCTGGTTGAATCCTCTTAATAACATTTTGTCGGCTTCGACCTCGCGAGCATCAATTTCCAAATATGCTAGTGTTCAAAGACTCATTATATTAATTGATGCTCCTGGATCCACCAATACTCGGAGAGTGTAAACTTCCCATTGTAACTGAAATGTACAACGGTCGGTTGTGATCTGCTGTCCCAAGTAGTAGGTCATTGTCCGTGAAGGTAACACCTCGCTGTTCCTTTAACGAGCAAACCTCATCTAAGGAATCTCTGGTCATTTGAGCTAAGTAAATTTTTGGATCACGCAAGGCCTTGATCAGAGCTTCTCTCATCTCCATTGATAAGATGAGAGTGTCATAGATGCTCAGTTTGGCCGGTATTTTCCTAAGATGGGCTAGCACGTTGTAGTCCACTTTATTTTCATGTGTCTCGGCTTCTTCCCGAATGGGTATTTCTTCTGCCAGGGTTGGTCCTTCCCGAACAACCACCGCTTCCTTTATCCTTTGGACCCATTCTCGGAGGTAGAACTCTTCCACTTCTTAAGTTAACCTCTGTAATCTCTTCGACTCTAGTATTGAGTTTGTCTGGTGTTTCCTCCTGAATCGGAATGACGAGTTCTTCCGGATTAGCTTCGCAGTCCGAAGGCTCTAACTCTATTGTGACCGGAGCTCCTCGAAACTCGCAAATAGATCCATTGCTTCGTTGAACTCTCGTAGCCTCCTTGATGGATGTCTTCTTCGTCATTGTGATCGTCGAGATTGTGTATGATTTGAGAATTGTCATTAGTATCGAAATCGATGTCCGGATTGTCGCTAGTTACGTAATCGTTAGAAACAGTCAAAACGTAGCCAACGCCATAACCCTTATCATTATAAGATCCCACTGGAGTGAGCAGATAATCATACAGAGTCAGAGGTTCGAGGGATTTCTCCCCCAAATCGGAAACAACTATCCTAGGATAAGCAGCCCCTAGTCTAGCCTTAGGAGCCTCAGTTTTCTCTTCTTCATCAATTTTCTTCTTCTCTTCAATCGTCTCTTGTTGAGGTGGTTTTTTTATCACAAGTGATAGTGCCAACTTGACAGGTTTCGAACTCTGAATTGAGGCTTGCACCGAAGCGGTTTGGATGTGATCCAAAATCTTCTTCGAAGACCTTGCCCAAGCGGTAGTCCATCCATCATCAGTCGCATAGGGATCTATCGGAACAATGAGATCAGTCGAGACAACATTGACGGAGCCTCCTTTCTGGGGTTCCTTCATGTATTCCTTCGGGATCGTTATATTCCCTTTCCGAAGATTGTCGTTGAGCCAACTTTTGAAGGTAATGCAATCTTCTATCTTGTGCCCAAGCATCCGGTGGTAAGGGCAAAAGTTAGGATCACCTTTCTTGTCGACTTCTTCTGGTCTCTTAGGTTCTGGCAGTTGGAAATCTGGAGTCTTCATCAAACTGCGGAACATTTTTGGCACTGCCTCATTCTTGAACGGGTACTCCCTACTCAAAAGCTCCCTTAACGTACGTTGCGGACGAGGCGGTTGTTCATACTGTTGGGATGACTGATAGCTGGGTCGAGGTTGTTGATAATTCTGTTGAGGTTGCTGCGGCCGTTCTGACGATATTTGTATCGGCTGCTTGCCTTTGTCGACTGCTGCAACGATCCCGGACTTCTTTTCAAAAGTTTTCACGGGCTTCGTTTGTCTCGTTTTGTCGGTGAAACTTAATTGCTTCGTCTCCTCTTGCAAGCTTCCGGCCTTGCTTAACAACTTCTTGAAAGTCTTAATAGTAAATCCCTTGAGGAGAAGTGCTATCGGGCCATGAATGCTCTTAAGTAAAATGACGACTGCATGTTATTTTTGTAGCTGTGGCTCACACTTCATACTTAGGTTCCTCCATCGAAGTATGTAGTCCACCAAGGTTTCGTTGGGTTTCTGCTTCTCTACCACTAAATCACCTATAGTGATGTGGTGTTGAGCTCCGAGAAATCGCTTGATGAAGAGGTTTTCTAGTTCTGAAAATGTCTTCACCGAACCGTTCGGTAATTCTGCATACCAATCAAAGGCGATCCCTGACAGATTTCTGACAAACTGTCTGAAGAGTAATGCATCACTTCCGCCGGCGTTGCAACAACTGGCACGAAAATGTGCAACATGCTGCCGAGGGTTTCCGTTTCTGTCAAAGGTCTTGAACAGAGGTGGTACGAAGCCTTTCGGATATTGGACAGCGTCTAATTCTTTAGGGTAAGGTCTACCCGTCCGAATGGATGTCCCGCTCTTTGATTGTGCTATGGCTTCTCGCACCTGCTGTTCCACCAAGCTCTTGATATCTTTTTCCGGAATCATGCTTTGTGTTGCATCCTTCTTTAATTGATCATCCCCGTTGACGGACGTAATCTCCTTTCCTCTGTCTACAATGTGAATGACCTCTGGGGGTATCTCTCGTTGGGGTTGCACTTGACTCTGGAGAGTGGCTAGGGCTACAACCATCTCTTCCATCCTTTTTTCCATTTGGGCGATCGTATCATCTTTCTCTTGAAGCTGCCTCCTCATTACTTCCGGCTCCTCTCTTTCTGCGGCTGCAGGAGCACCTTGTGAAGCTGACGAAGCTCGCGTTTCAACCATGTTAATTTCTGCATATTCATCATCCATGAACTCTGACGAGTCAATCTCATCTCCAAATTTCTCTTCTCTTTCCCTTGCTAATCGCCGAATATCGGTTCTTAGCTTTTCCATAGCATCTTCTAGTGGTCTTTTTTGTACATCCTTGCAGTTGTCATGTGATAACCTGTCGGGTTTCCTTCTCATGAGTCCCCTTTATCGCAAGTATCACTTTCTTCGGATTCAAGTCTCCTAACGAGACTTTCCTTCTCAGCCGTTGTTTCGATCTTAATTGTCCAAGTAGTGGGACGCCATACCATCCTTCTAGCGACGAGACGGTCTCAGGACCGGATGGTCCGTCGACCAAATGCTCGGAAGGTGGTATCCTCCCTAATTTGTAGTCCTGAAACAACGACAGACGGACTAGCTTTCATCCTTTTATTTGGCTTTTCTACAACGATAGCAGGTTCTACTCGAGGCCCAAGACGGGATTTGACTGGCACCCGCCCTATCCTTCTTAAAATTTCTAATACAGGGCATTTTTCCTTCTTTGCTAACTTTTCTATCAGGGTTTGCAGTCGAGCAAATGGCGTAATTCTAGCCCTTTTCTTACGGCTATCGTTGTAATATACGGGCTGAGGCAATGCGGCAGCAATCTTGTGAACATTTTCTTCATCCTCTGCAGCTGAGAGGGGATGGAACCTGCTTCCTCCCAAAAGTGGTATGTATTCAGGCAGCGGTGTATACTCAGGCAGTTCTGGGATTTCCTCTAGGAAAGCAACTTCAGCAGCTCTGGCTTCTCTAGCGATCCTTCTACTTCTGTTCCTTCTCTGAGTCCGTGTCAACGATGGAATTCTCGAGCTGGACCCGATTTCAAAAACAGAAGGTCTCACAGGAAGGTTTGTACCCTCCACGGTAACAGCTTCACCATAGTTCTGGATTTCCTTCCCCTTTAATTTTGCAGAAGCCGGGGTAGGTGCAGAGACAACTAGACCAGTGGGGGTAGCAACAATAGTCCTTCTGTGGATAGCAGTACTCCTCTCAGTTGGGATCTTTTGTAGATGAGGGAATTCGTGAGTCGACTTGAGGTTGAACTCAATCAACGGCTTCTCGGCTCCGGTACTTTGCTTGTGAGTGAAAAGAGAGTTACGTCGGGGATTTTGATGTCGGTGTCCCCGAATCCTTGTCCGAATCGAATGATTCCATTATCGAGCGATTCGTCCTCGAACATGGCCGTGTCGAGTCCGTTGACGAAGGAGAAGATCAGTTTTGGGGCTTCCATTTCTGCAAGGCAGATTCCAAGTGTTAGTCCCCGAATCATACTTCTTCTTGTCGTACAACTTATGATGAAAAGAAAGAGTCCGAACACATTTCTGTTTATCTTAGTGTATTTGTAGTATTAAAGGAAAATTGTCTTTTCAAAAAGATTTGTTCCTTAGGAAAGAGAATTATTGAAAGAAGGAGAGTTGTAGGAAGGGTAAAAGGAATTGATTAGGAACCGGAAAAGGAAGAGAAAGTCTTGTAGAAACTTCTCGACCCGCAAGACCGCTCCTAAACTAATACCTATCGGGGGTTCACCCCATCTCGTAAATGAGATAAAAGGATCTCGGAACCTCTCTGTTTAGGGGTGTCTAAACAGTGGCTCCTAAATCCGAGAGAATGTTGGCTATACTTGTTCAAGGTAGAAATGAACATAGTATTCCAACGGAAAGAAGGGTAGTTTGATCCACAAGGGACATGGATACACTACCGATTTTTGAAAGCAGAATTGTCTGATTAAAAATGGAGAGAGGAATTTTCCCCAGCGGAGTCGCCAGAAGTTATCGGCATTATTTTTAGGTTGTGTGTTTTATTTTGAAAAGGGGGTCGCCTAACAGAAATTGTCGGCGAATTTTTAATTTAATTTAAATAAATAATTTAAAAAGTAGTATTTGATTTTGAAAATAATTTTAAATTTGAAAATTTTAAGATATGAAATCAAACCGATCTCACATCCCGAATAGTTTATATAAACGAGCACCGCATCACAAACCGTGTATCTATCTCGAAGAATAGTACACACTTGTTTGGTGATGGGGCTCGATTAAATAAACTAGAAGATTTGTGACATCCGTTTGGTCTGCGAACCAATTTTATAAGCCGATCAAATTTTCCTTCTTAATATGAAAGCATTAAACGAGGTTTATATTACCCGGGTTCTTAAAATTCCCTATAAGGGCAAGCCCCTATAGTTAATTACATCTTAAGTGACGGGAATCACCTAAGAAAACTCTCGATAATAATCAGTAATTCTGCTCTCAAGAATTTCAAAGTTTAAGTTTTCAAAGGATTGAATTTTGGAATTTCAATAGGGAATGGATAAAATTTGGAACATTTTATTTTGGGAATTCAAAGGAAGAAAGGTAGGAGAAATCACAGATTCGAAGCGAACTTCGGAAATTTCCCGACTATCCTATCGTTAGGCTTTGAATTTAGGAAAGTCCTAATGTTATCTAACATTTCAATCTTGCCAATTTTGATTAATTTGGACTTATATTTGTATGCTAAAATCATATAAATAGCCTTGAAGATGTGAGGGTTTATGTCGTATCAAACGACTACCTCGGAGTCCTAAGACCGGTTAGGGCTTAATTTACATGACATGATCATGCAAATGCCTAACGAAGAGTTGAGGATTTATGTTGCACTAGGCAAACTACCTCGAAATCCTATGGCTTAGTTATTTAATTCTAAGAAAGTTTTGCTGAAGTAGACTCGGGTTTTGCTGATGACGATGGCCGTGCTGCCCACCATGCTCCGAGCTTCTTGTTGTTGCAGAAGTTTAGTTATAGAAGTCATAAATCAGGAGATGAGAAAAGTGTTTTGGTTTAGAGAAATTCTTAATTTCCAAGTGTTTTTTATGTTTTAATTAAAATAAATCTTAAAGTTGATTATAACAACACCGGTTAAGATCCCACGATTCCATCCTTCCGGCATCGTTATTTTTATCGGATTCACTTAGTCCAGATGAATTTGCTAAACTCAACTAAATGAGTTCCACACTTTCATTTAGACCGTGGGAAATCCCGTTAACAACACGTAGGTTACATCATCCGAGGTATTCCCGATCATCCAACAAGACGTTTTAATTTAGTTGTAGTTGTAGTTTTGTATTCTGTTTGTGATTAAATTTTGAGTTGTTTTATATTTTGAAATGTTGTGGCGATGAATTTTATCTTGCAATGACTTTTAATTTAGTTTTGGTTTCAGTTTTAGGGACTATCCTAAAGGTGTGGGTTTTAATGCAACAGTTGTTTATCATGCAAGAAAAGTAAGTGCGAGGTGATTAAATAAATTGCAATAAGGTAAATTGCAAGAAAGTAAATTGCAATAAAATAAAAGCGTACCTGGAGGGTCTTCCCGTCATCCCAAGCTGCACTTAAACACAATTTAGAATATTTAAGCAAGTTCCTAGGTAAAGCTAAGGGAAGGGTTATGGTTTTCTACCAAATTCCTAATCATATAGCTAGTCATTTCCTATGACGTCTAGGTTCTTGTGTTTTGGTTTGAGGATGATTTTCTTCATCAAAGAACAATTAAGTTCGATTGTTCTTATAAACATCCTATCATATTGAGGAAGTGCTTAAGAAGAATCTTAAACATCTTTTCAATATTGCTAGAATTGTTTTAAGTCCAAATGAATTTAATTATACAAATGAATTAATCGTCCGAGAATTCAAGTTTTGTTGTTATCTTGCTCAGTGAACTAGGACATTTGAATATCTTATAAGTGAAGTAACACTTCATTTAACATTTTGTTTAGGAGTTATGACAATAAAAGTTTTCGAGGGCAAATTAGTGTTCAAATGGTTTGTGATTTAATTTAATTTCAGTTAACGGGTTTAAATTTGGAATAGTGTTCAAGTTGCTTTATATTTATTTTTGAATTTCTTTAAGTCTTAGGTGATGTTATTTTTAATTTAATTTAATTTAATTTGGTTTAATTTTAATTTTAATTTAATTTAATTTGATTTAATTTTAACTTGATTCCATTATCTAATTTAATTTAATTCAATTTAGTTTGATTTGATATGATTTAATTTAATTTAATTTAACTTGATTTAATTTAATTTGATTTAATTTAATTTGATTTAATTTCCTTTAATTTGATTTAATTTAATTTAATTTAATTTAATTTAATTTAATTTAAATTTTAATTTAATTTTATTTTTAATTTTAATTTAATTTAATTTAATTTGATTTTAATTTAATTTTAATTTAATTTGATTTTAATTAATTTGATTTAATTTAATATGTTTTAATTTAATTTAATTTAAATTTTAGTTTAATTTTATTTTTAATCTTAATTGAAAATTTAAAAGAGTTTAATAATTTAACTTTAATTTAATTTAATGGTTAAGTCATTTAACATTTTAAATCTTAAATTTGAATTATCATTTTAATTGGGAATTAAATATTATTGAGATGATTAATTTAGGGATCCTTAGATTAAAGAACAAATCTCTTCCTAATAATATCCCTATTTTAATAATTCCAATTTTATTATTCTTCCAAATTTAATCAATTATTCAATTAAAGTTCATCTTAATTATTTTTAAATTGTTTAATAGGTTTCTATCCCTTAATTATTTAAATTTCAATCATCCAAATCAGATTAAGATCAAATATTTTACTTTTTAATTTTATTAAGCCTAAAATTTTAATTAAGGGTTAAAATTTTAATTACCATTTTGCCCTTCAAGCTTAATAATTTCATAACTCACTAAATTGAGCTTAAATGAACTTGAAATTTTTATGCGACTTTACTCATACGCCAATAAAGACATGAGAGGAGAAAATGTGATTTTTCTATATTTAATTTATTTATGTAATTATTTTTGGTGGAAAATAGGGATTTCCAAGGAAAATTTAATAATATGACCAAGGGAGAGTTTCTGTCCTTAAGAAAATTATGGGACATTCCTAATGACCAGAGGACCACTTGGACTAATTTTGGTGATTTTTTGAATTATATTCTTTTTATTATAATTATTTTAATTTTTGGAGTATTAATTAATTTAAAATTAAAATAAAGGTTGAAAAATGAATTTTATATTTTTCAAAAATCTCTCCAATATCAAGGAAATCAGAGAATCAATTTTTACAATTTTCTGATTTTTCTTTGATTTATTAGAATTATTTTAGTGGAAATGCTAAAAAAATACATTTTTTTATTTAAAATTACCTTAGGGCTTTAAAATTTAATATCTCACCAAATAGACCTAAGAAAAATATGGGGTTTGTTCCTAAGTGATTAAAATTCAAAATGTGACATTTTGGTGAATTTTATTATTTTTATGATTTTTTTTATTTTTTAATTATTAAAATATTAAAATAATGCAAAAAATTAATTTTTTTAGAAAATTGAAATTTTAATTTTCTTAAATTCCCCTGATATCAGAGAGGCTCCAAAACTAATTTGGTGAATTTCTGAAAAGCATTTTGAAAGATATGAATTTTTAAAGTTTAAATTGACTAAATGGCTTAATCAACCCATTTAGTAGAGGCTAACCAAGTCCAATTGACTTCAAATTTTTATGGTGGGTTCCTCTGATCCTAAAGGTCAGTGGAGAATTGATTTCAAGTCAATTTGATGTATGATTAGCTCTAATTAATTAGGGACCTACTTTGGGTGTTTAAGCCAATTAGGGTTATTTTAAATGAATTAATTCAAAACCTATTTTTCCTAGGGTCCTCTGGTCATAAGAAACATCACCAAATTTTCCTAGAATTTATTTCACAACATGCTAATTATTAGATTTAAAAGACTCAAAACAGTAACATGAATTTGAAAAATCAATAACTTCTCATAGGGATGGCCTCTGACTTTGGAAAATTTAGGGAATGTTCCCAAATTCAGGGGCTTCAAAAGCCCTATGGTCTCATGCCATGGTGAATTTCCTATATGCATGGAGAATTAAAACAATGCAGAGGATAAATAAATCATTAAAAATAAAATACTTGATGAAATTAAATGATTTTTTTTCCACATTATTCTCCTCTGTTCACTGAGCAAGAGAGTATTTTTATTTTATTTTTCTGATTTTTCTACACAAAGTTATGGATTTTTGAAGTTTAGGGAATTAAATAAATCAGAAAATCCCTATTTTTCTATTTATCCGAGTCGGCGCTGCGTCAACCTTAACATCTCCGAAGTACCGCGTGGCGCTTTCTGATTCGACGCCGCCATCCGACTCAGCGCTCCAGGGGCCTGCTGTATCTTTCCGTCTCCTCATCCGGTGCGATCCTGGCCATCCGTCCGCGCGTGTATGGAATGAACGGCATCCGTTCATCGTCCCCAAGTGTCCTAACCCGAGAGCCGTCCACACTAAAACCCTAAGAACTCACTCATTTCTCAACAGATTTTCGTGTTCTTATGCTCTATGGATTCGTCTTAAAGAGACGAATACATCTATACGGTGATCATGTATTGAAATTAAAGCATTTGAAATGGAGAATCTCAAGAAGATCGGGATAAAGAATTAGCTCATACCTTTGCTCAGAGAAGTGTGGCTTCAATCTGAGGGTTGTGTCACCTTCGATTGCGTCCCGGCAAGCTCCGCATGAAGTCTCCTCGGTCCGGTGAATCGCCTAGCTATGAAAGTGACCACAGCTCGATCACAAAGCTTGGAGTCTGGAACAACTGGGTGACCTGGAGATGGGGCTTTCAGTGGGAAACTTCTCCTCTTGGTCTAGTGAAGGTGTAGGGCCAGTCTATTTGAAGATTGGCTCGCTGTGGCAAAGTGTCCTGGTTTTTAGGTGAAATTTCAGTCGAGAAATCGGGTTCGTTGGTGGGGATTAGGGCAAATCGACACCGGGGATCAACTCGCTCTAAGTATGGAGTAGGGCTCGGAACAATTTTGCGCAGTTTCGGCAAGGTTTGTGCAACTCTCTTCCATGGCCGCGAGGGGGTCGGGTTTAAATAGAGGTGGCCGGAGAGCCTCACAGGATGGACAAGGGTTGGGATCGGCTGCTCCGGGCATGGGAAGAACAGCCATGGTGGCCATCGGGCATGGGGCAGCCTAGCAAGGAGAATTCCAATGTCGGGCTCACATGCGAGCTCTCGAGCATGGCGTTCTCCGGCGGCTCGGTGGCCGGCCGACCCGATCTGAGGTCACCATCTTGGCCAGTGGGGTCAGGGCTTGGCATTAGTGCGGTCAATCGAGCATGGACATGTGTAAAGAACTTGGATCAAAATGGCATGGGGATATGGCTAATCTTGGCTAGGTTTCGGTCAACCCATTTGTTTGGGCTGGGTTCACCTTCCCATGGCTAGCCTTGGGCTGAGAAAATCAGCAGTTAGGCTGGTCAGAATGGTGGTGATGTGCTTATCCAAGAATATTTGGAATAAATCTTGGTTAAGGGGTATCATGGGTGAGGTTAAAGACTTTTAGGAATTAAGGAAAGCTCTCTCCTCTTACCCAATGTGGCATGGTGACATGTAAAGAGGCTCTCATGGCTTCCATGTGGCTCATGCATGGCTTCATGGCTCATCTTTGGCTCGGAAAAGTTAAGTCAATTTCATGGAAATGTGTTTAAGAAAATTTTGGTATTTTGATGGGAATTTTTATGGGGCTTAATTTGGAATGGCTTCATGATGAGTTTTGAAACTTAGGGATTGATTTAATTGAAAATATGGTGTAGAGCAATTGTCATATGGGTTTTGGATTGATTTTGGCCCTTTAGATTTTGGTGGAGATGGGCTTTAGAAAGGTTTCATGTAAGTGGGCTTTTAAGTTTAAGAATGAATTCATGGATGGGAATTTTGTAGAAGTTTGGGCCAAATAATTGTTGGGTTTGGTTTAGGGATATGTCATGAGTGATTTGAAATGAGTTTGGAGTGATTTAGGTTTGAAATGGGTTGGATTTGGGCCTCTTTGGTAAATGGGCCAATGTAGGTCAAATTGGGCTAACTTTAGCAAATTTTGGGCTAGGGATGAAATTGATGTAAAATGAATGTTGGGAAATGTTTATGGGAGTGTTTCAAAGAGGTTTTAGCTTTTTTTGGGTTTTGATTTTGGGGTTTGGGCTTATTTGGGTTAGGTTTGGGTTTAGGTCAAAATTGGGCTTTTTGGCTTTGGGTTAAATTTGAGTGGGGTTTGGGTCTAAATTTTGGGTAAATCATGTTAATGTTTTGTTTGTATGGATGTTAAGTAAGGTTTAGAAAAGATTTGGGGTTAATTGGAGTTGAATTGGGTGAGTTTGGGTTAGGTTTGGGTCATGGGTCCAAATTGGGCTTTAAGGCCAAAAGTGAAATTGGATCCAAATGTTAATCAAATTGGACTTAGATTTAGTCTAGATTGGTGTTGGGAATGATAAATTGAAGTTTAGAATTGAAGTGGACCAAAATTTGGGTCAGTTGGGTAGGTTTGGCTTGACATTGGGTTCACTTAGGGTTAAAATAGGTCAAATTCGGGGTTTTGATAAAAGTAGGGTAAATTGACAAACTTGGCCCCTGGTGTAGTTGAACAAAATGAAATTAGGAATATTTGGGAATTTCTAGAATTTTCTAGGAATTTTCTGAATTTTTGGATTTTTGGGTCAAGAGGGGTATTTTGGGTATTTGGAGGGTATTGGGAGGTATTTTTGGAATTTTTGGTATTTTTGGGTATGGATGATCAATTTGAGTAATGTGGGAATGTTTGGGATTGATTTTGGGGGATTTTGGGTGATTTGGAAATTTTGGAGGATTTCAAGGGTTTTGGGTAGGCTAGGCGGGTGTAGGGTCCCGGGGGTCAAAAATTGAAAATTTGGGAAATTGAAGATTAGGTGAATGTACGTGGAATAAAATCATTTTGGTTGAGCCATGAAGCTATATCAAGCCCACATGAGCCATGAAGGGACTCATTTGAGGCATTCACTATGTTGTTCCTAACCCTCTTAGCCAAGGGCTTAGGGGTTAAGGACCATCCATGTGAATCACCTTTATGAGTCAGGAGGTCAAGTTAGGCATGGGTGTGTTTTCAGGATGTGTGTGAGAGTGTAGTGTATAAGTGTAGTGTATGTGTAAGTCAGCCCTTCACCATACCAGGCCACCCAGGGCAATCCTAAGGCCAAAGAGTCCTATAGGAACTCATCCTTTAAACTTCCACATTTGATTTCAACCCTCTAGGTGATTAGGGGTCTATAATCAAGTTTGTGGAGTTTGCAGGGAGTTAAGAAGTGGTTTGAATTTCTAAATGGTGGGTCCCAATTCTAATCCTCTAGGATAGTCAAAGGAAAAGCCTAAGGCTAGATCCTAAGTACTAAAGAGAAGAAGAGAAGACCTCATCAAAAATGAGGTCAACAACGGCGCTTGGTCATCCTCTACTACTAGTGTGCACCCGTGACCGTCCACACTCAAACCCAAATATCTCATTCGATTCTCCATGGATTCTTGCGTTCTTATAATCTATCGATTCGTCTTGAAGAGACGAACACATCCATACGATTTATGAGCTATGAAATTAACCCAAACAAAATGGAGAATTGCTGGAAGCTGCTCTGAGAAGTGAAGCTTCAATCAGAGAGTTGTGGCACCTTTGATTGAACCCAAGGAAGCTCCAGACGAAGTCTCTGTCATTGGGGAATTGTCTAAGTATGAAAGTGACCAGACCCGATTTCAAAGCTTAGAGGCTGGAGAAACTGGGTGGCCCGGAGAGGGGGCTTTCACTCGGGGAACTCTTTCTCTTGGTCCCGTGCGGGTGTGGGTGAGTTTAATTTGGATTTGGTGGAGGTTCCGAGAGATGTCCTGGTTTTTGGTGGATTTTCAACTCGCAAATTGAGCTCGTTAATGGGTTTTAGTGGCAAAGGAACATTGGGGATCAACTCGCTCCAGGTTAGGAGAAGGTCCTGGAGCAATTTTGACGCAGTTTCTTTAAGGTCCGGTTCATCAACTTGTTTGGCCGAGAGGTGAGTGTGTTTAAATAGAGGTGGTCGGAGGGCCTCCCGGGGGTTTAATGGCTTGGATCAACTGCCTTGGCCAAGGGAAGAACAGCCACAGTGGCCATTGGGCATTGGACAGCTCAGCAAGTGAAATTTGAAATTTTAGCTCACATGGAGCTCTCGGCCATGGTGTTTTCTGGCGGCCTGGTGGTTGGCCGGCTAGGGTCAGGTCACTGTTGTCATCAGCGGGGTCAGTGCTTGAGGTTTGTGAGTTCAATTGGCAAATGCCAAGTGTAAAGGAGTTGAATCAAAGTGGAAGGGGGAAGGGCTCATTTTGGGCTTGGTTTGGTCAAATGCATGGATTTGGGTTTGGTGCACCCACCAAGGTCTGATTTTGGGCTGAAAGGAATCATTTGGGTAAGCCAAGAGAAGTTGGTGTGGTCTCTATCCTTGGTGAGGTGGCTAAGCTTGGTTTAGAGTGCGACATGAGTATGGTTAAAAGGCTTAATGAAGGATTAAGAAAGAGGCCCCCTCCATTTTCCATAAATGACATGGTGAGGTGTAAAGTGACTCCCATGGCTTGCATATGGCTTATGCATGGCTCCATGGCTTCATTTGGCTTGGGAAAAGATTTAATTAATTTCATGAAAGGGGATTTTATGAATTTTGGCATTTTGGTGGAAATTTGGATGAACTTGATGTGGAATGGTTTAATGATGATTTTGAAACTTAGGGGTGATTTAAATCATAGGGAATGATGAGGGAAATGTCATGTGGGCTTTGGATTGAAAACTTGGGCTTTTGAAATGGTTTTGGATGGGCTTTTTTAAAAGGCTTAAATGGGTGGGCCTTTATATTTCAAAATGGACTTTCGGATGAAGAATTTTGTAAAAGACCATGCCAAATAAATGTTGGGTTTAGTTTAGGGATGTTTCATGAATGGTTTGAAATCAATTTGGTGTGATTTGGAGTAGAGTTGGGTTGAATTTGGGCTTTTTTGGTAAAGGGGCCAAGGTGGGCCAAATTGGGCTAACTTGGGCTAAGGTTGGGCTAAGGTTGAATTTGGTGTAAAACTAATGTTGAAAAATGTTTATGGGAGTGTTACAAAGAGTTTTCAACTTTGGTTGGGCTCGAATTTTGGGATTTGGGCCCATTTGGGTTAGGTTTGGGCTTAGGTCAATTTAAAGGATTTTGGTTTTAGGTTAGGTTTGGGTGGAGTTTAGGTTTAAATTTGGGGCAAATCAGGTTAGCGTTTTGTTTGTGGGGATGTTAGGAAGGCTTTAGAAAAGATTTGGGGCCAATTGGGGTTGAGTGGAGTTGGTTTGGGCTAGGTTTAGGCCATGGGTCAAAATTGGGCCTTAAGCCCCAAATTGGAATTGGGCCCAAACTTCAATCAAATTGGACTTGGATTTGGTCTAAGTTGATATTGGGGATATTGAATTGAAGTTTAGAATTGAATTGGACCAAAATTGAGGTCAATTTGGTTGATTTGGTTTGACATTGGGTTCACTTGGATTAAAAATGGGTCAAATTGGGGTTTTTAGTTAAAGTGGGGTAAATTGGAAAAATTGGCCCATGGTGTAGTTGAACAAAATAAAATTGGGAATATTTGGGATTTTCTGAAATTTTCTGGGATTTTTGAGAATTTTTAGGTTTTTTGGGTAAAAGGGTATTTTGGTAATTTGGGGGGTTTAGGGGTATTTTGGGAAATTTTGGTATTTTTGGCTAAGGATGATCAATTTGAGTGGAGAGAAATTTTTAGGACAGATTTTGAGGGATCTTGGGTAATTTAGGTAATTTTGCAAATTTTGGGTCATTTCAAGGGCATTTGGTAGGTTTGGTGGGTCCGGGGCCCCGGGGGTCAAAAACTGAAATTTTGAAAAAAAGAGGATTGATCAAGTGTGAGTGAGATGGAATTATTTTGGTTGAGCCATGAAGCCACATTAAGCCCATATGAGCCATGAGAGGACTCATTTTAGGCATTCACTGTGTTGTTCCTAACCCTCCAAGGGCTCAGGGGTTAAGGACCATCCATATGAATTAGCTACATGAGTCAGGAAGTCAAGTTGGGTGAGAGTGTGGTTTTAGGACTTGGAATGTGTGTGAGAGTGTAGTGTATGTGCAAGTCAACCCTCACCAGACCAGGCCATCCAGGGTATTCCTAAGGCCAAAATGTCCTATAGGGAACTCATCCCTTAAACATCCACATTTGATTTCAACCCTCTAGGTGATTAGAGGTCTACAATCAAGCTTGTGGGGTTTGCAGGGAGTTAAGAAGTAGTTTGAATTTCTAAATGGTGGGTTCCATTTCTAGTCCTCTAAGATTAGTCAAAGGAAAAGCCTAAGGCTAGATCCTAAGTACTAAAGAGAGAAGCAAAAGACCTCACCAAAATTGAGGTCAACAAATGGACCCCCAATAGGTGTGGTGTGCTAACTAAGCACACCGCGCGTATTGACGTTGACCGAAGAGATCAACAAAACCAACATAGATGTCCAAGTGATAAACTTAGGACGAAGTAGAAGAATTTTTGTTGGGGAGTATCAGGTATATTTCCAAGACTGGAGATTCATGAACTCTCGCTAGGGAATGGAAAAGGAGGTGAACTCCAAATCACAAGATCTGGGGAATTTTATTTAGATTTCAATTTACTTTTAAATTTCAAGTTTTAATGTGTGAGTTTAGATTTCGATTTGTTCTGAGTTTCAATTTTAATTGAAGTTTAATTTAAAATCAACCTAAGGAAATTTTGAATTTGAAAATTGGATTTGAAATGAGAATTGAAACCTGGGTTTCAACCTCGGGATTGCGAAGAGAACTGGAATTTAGGTACCAGCCTCGGAGTGAGAATCAGAGTTTAAGTATGACAGAATAATGATGAGAATCAGAATTTAGGTACTGATCTCGAGAGATTGAGATTTGAAATTTAAGTATCAATCCTGAAATAGAATCGAAATTTAGGTATCGATCTCGGAAAGAGAGTCAGAATTTAGGTACCGACCTCGAAATGAGAACCGGAATTTAGGTACCTGTCTCGAAAGTTGTGAATTAAAATTTTGTTATCAATTCGAAAGAGAGTCGGAATTTGGTACCGACCTCGAAAGAAGAGAACTGGAATTTGGTACCAGTCTCGAAAGAGAGGATTGAAATTTGGTATCAACCTCGAAAGAGAATTGAAATTTAGGTATCGATCTCGAAGGAAGAGAACTGAAATTTGGTACCAGTCTCAGAAATTTAGAATTGAAATTTAGGTATCAATTTGAATGAGAATCAGAATTTAGTACCGACCTCGTAGGAAGAGAACTGGAATTTGGTACCAGTCTCGGAATATTAGAATTGAAATTTAGGTATCAATTCGAATGAGAATCAGAATTTGGTATCGACCTCGATGGAAGAGAACTGGAATTTGGTACCAATCTCAGAAATTTAGAATTGAAATTTAGGTATCAATTCGAAAGAGAGTCGAAATTTAGTACCGACCTCGAAGGAAGAGAACTGGAATTTGGTACCAGTCTCGAGAATTTAGAATTGAAATTTGGTATCAATTCGAAAGAGAGTCGGAATTTGGTACCGACCTCGAAGGAAGAGAACTGGAATTTGGTACCAGTCTCAGAAATTTAGAATTGAA
Organism: Papilionanthe hookeriana x Papilionanthe teres; assembly: GCA_022702705.1. Taxonomy (NCBI): domain Eukaryota; kingdom Viridiplantae; phylum Streptophyta; class Magnoliopsida; order Asparagales; family Orchidaceae; genus Papilionanthe; species Papilionanthe hookeriana x Papilionanthe teres. The sequence goes on from CM040437.1 coordinate 6,459,547, forward strand.
ATTTGGCATCAATTCGAATGAGAGTCGGAATTTGGTACCGACCTCGAAAGGAAGAGAACTAGAATTTGGTACCAGTCTCAGAAATTTAGAATTGAAATTTGGTATCAATTCGAAAGAGAGTCGGAATTTAGTACCGACCTCGAAAGGAAGAGAACTGAAATTTGGTACCATTCTCAGAACTTTAGAATTGAAATTTGGTATCAATTCAAAAGAGAGTCAGAATTTGGTACCGACCTCGAAGGAAGAGAACTGGAATTTGGTACCAGTCTCAAAAATTTAGAATTGAAATTTGGTATCAATTCGAAAGAGAGTCGGAATTTGGTACCGACCTCGAAGAAAGAGAACTGGAATTTGGTACTAGTCTCGAAAATTTATCTGTATGAAGAGGGACCCAGTATTATGCCATCCGAACCAAATCGAACAAAGTTCGTGGCTCTGTGTTAATAGAATTAGTCGATCCTCTAAAACATAGAGGAAAGAGAACTGAAAGGAACTGGTAAGCGTATCAAGCTGAAAAGACTTGACTTAACGACAAGTCGAAGAGAATATTCAAATTTCAAAAGAGGTTCAAACATATTTCGATTGTGAGAAGAACTGAAAAGTTCGAATCAGAGGATTCAGATCAAAGTTCAATTCAGAGTTTAGATTCGTTTTTTTGTCCTTTAAACATCCCATTTTATTTTTTGTTGTTTATTTAGTGTTCATGTGAATTTGAAGTTCATTTTAATATTCAGATTTTTTAAGGAAAAGTTTTCATTTATTTTCTTTTCTTTTCTGTTCTTCGTTCAAAGTTCATTTAACTCTAATGGCGTTTCCCAGTCAATTTGCACAAAAAGAGGTGAAGGCAAAATGTGACGTAGTCGTTTTCATTCCAACTTGCTGAAAATACATCATACAACTTGATCTAATCATGATGACATTTTTCTCAGAAATTTAATGTCTCATACAATCCATGTAATTCCAAAACGGGTTGTGTAAGATTCTTGTTGATTCATCCAAAAGCGTCTGTCAAAAATCCATGTCTGAATAGTAAAAAACATGGGCAATAACATCACCTTCCAAGCCACCCTTAGCAGGAATGCCGTATGGATGTGTATTGGAGGTGTGCTATTTCACATGTAACTCACAGCTCGTAGGGTCGGAGACTCTCCAATTCTGGATCTGGCTGAAAGTGGTAAGGCATTTTTCTGTCGTCCTTTCTTCTAAAAGTAACTGATATCCACTCCACAGGCACTCCTGGAATGCAGTGCTTCACAACGTCTGCTTCGTTTCCTTTTAACACCAGGACGGAACCTACCAGTAGAGGTATCTCCACCGGCCCTCGGAACTCACCGGGGCCTGCAATCCAAAGGTTAGATCCGAACATGATGTTGCACTGGTTGACGAATGACACTGTGCAGAAGGGTCTAACAAAGTCATGATGGTCTATATGTGGAGGTATGCAGACGCCTTCCTTGTAGATGTTAATAATACAAATTGCTGGTATGCAACTGCAGCAATAACCTCCATGTTATCATCCTTTTCACCATTTTCTTAATGATTCTTGGCATCGGATCCACCTCACTGAGACGGAGTATCCCTGGTGGATTTCCTTTTCTATCTATGGAAAAATTGTAGCAACATCCACATTGGATTGTAACTCTTCCTTTCCCTGGCATCCATCTTCGGAGTTCTGAATAGGTCTTTTCCCTTAGGCGGCCAGCTCGACCCATTTTATGGAGTTCAAGTATGCAATCTACAATTTTTTGTTGCTCGTAGTCTGAGAACACATCTGTATGCAGCTCGAGGCCTTCCAAGATGTTGACCCTCTTGCCTCCAATTCTTTCAAAGTATTCAAAGGTTTTTATCTCAACTAGTTGCATTTTCTCCAGCTTGTATTCCGGGATTATTTGAAGTCCTCGGTGTCTAGTAACATACTGCGGGATGTATGGCTCAACCCCGAAGACATTCTTCTGCATGTCTCGGCTCCTCGGGGATAGTCTCTGTAGGGACATCCTCTGGGGTTGCTTTCGCAACAAGACTCTTCGGACCCGATACATCTGCTCGGCGTCGAGGTACTGACTCTATTTGTACTTTTCTTGGTATTTCTTTTATCTGTTCCGACTTTCTTGGAGTTGACTTTCTTCTTTTTGATTCCTGACGAACCGGTCTCCTTGGAGCATTTGCACTAACGATATTCACTGTTTGTTTACGTTGATCTTCTGCTAACTTGGTCACCATTTTGCGAATGTGACGATTCTTATTTCTTCGCTGGGTAGCAGTGAGAGTAGCTCTCCTTACTCCTTGAATTTCTGTGGGCCCTACACTGAATAGCCTACCCTCTGCTGTGGCAACCACGGACTTAACTTTCTTATCTTCTCCGGTTGCATGAGCGGTGTTTGCTTTTCTTTTCTTGCTGCTGGATTGGTGGCTCGGGCCACCCATTTTCATCACTGTCTGGCTGTGAAGTTCTTCTCGATCAACTGGGATCCAATCATTTTCTTCGTATTGTAAGCCGGCTGGTGTGAAGTCTGAGTCAATCTCTATCACTGCTACATCCCTCACCCTCTTTTCATCAAGTGCTAGACACACGCCATTTCTAAAGTTTAGAACCAACCGCCCATTCAACATTTCCCTGCGAAAAGAACAAGAAAGGATCAGGGGCTGTACTAAGAATAAGAACAATAAGAAAAAAAACACTTAAAAATTCTTATTCACTTCTTTTAAATTTAAAGGAAGTAGGAAGAGATGAGAAAATATCAGGAATGAATGGATTTAAAAGGAAAGATTGACATTTTATTATTATGATTTTCCATGTTTTCTTTTTAACATTTTTGTTAATGAGATTTTTTTTATTATCCATTTTATTTTGTTTTGGGTTTGGACCCAGTCACAAAGTGATTACTTCACCCGTGTTTCTAGGGATAAGATTCTACTTTAGAGGCCACCCTTCGAAACATCAGGTTGTGTAATACTTCTTTAGATACCTTCCATTGATTGGAAGCATGGGTCGTTCTCCACGGCAATTCACCAGTTGATAGGAACCTCCTGAGTAGACTGTCTCGACCACGAATGGTCCCTCCCAGGTTGGTTCAAATTTACCACCTATCTTGCGATGTGCTAGAATAGGTCTTCTGAGAACCAAAACTAAGTCACCGACTTTGAAAGTTATGGGACGGACTAATTTATCATGGGCCTGGATCATCTTGGCTTGATACAGTTCTAGATTCTGCTGCACGGAAAGTCTCTTCCCTTCCAAGCTTTCCAATTCTTCCAGTCATAGTCTGACATTTTCTTTTGTAGTGATTTTGTTTGCAACTGCAATTCTGAGAGATGGAAGCTGAACCTCTAAGGGTAGAACGGTCTCGGACCCGTACACTAAAGCGTAAGGCGTAGACTGGGTAGGACTTTTGAAAGTCGTCCTGTAGGCCCATAAGGCTTCTGACAACTTCTCGTGCCAATTTCTCTTGTTGTCATCCAAATTTTTCTTTAAAATTTGAACGAGAGTTTTATTAAAAGCCTCGGCCAAGCCGTTTGCTCTTGGGTAGTAGATCGTTGAGTATCGCCAATCGATCCCGTGTCTTCTGACAAAATTGTTGATCTTTGTACTCTTGAATGCAGACACACTATCTGAAATGATCCTGCGCGGTACCCCAAAACCGTAGACGACTTGGTTTTTGAAAAACTGTAGCACGTGGTGTGCCTTCACTTCTGTGATTGGTATAGCTTCTGTTGATTTAGAAAAGTAGTCTGTAGCTGCAAGAATGAAGCGATGTCCTCTTGAAGAAGGCGGTTCTATCGGAGCCACTATATCTGTGCCCCAACACTCAAATGGCCACGAAACGATTGTCGGATGTAGCACATTTGGAGGTTGGTGTAGAACCACTCCATGCACTTGGCACTGGTGACAGCTTTTGGCAACTTTCATACAGTCGGTCATCATTGAGGGCCAGTAGTACCCTAGTCTTTTAATCTTCATTTTCATCTTCGGACTCGATCGATGAGCGCCACAAAGTCCCGAATGTACTTTTTTAGCGATTTCATGAGCCTCGGACCCGCTCAGGCATCTTAGCCACATCTGATCAAAAGACCTTCTGTATAATGTATTGTTTATTAATGCGTAAGACGGAGTTCTTTTCTTGATTTGATGGGATAACGACTTATTGTCAGGTAAGTTTCTTGTCTGCAAGTAGTCTATTAATGGCTGCCGCCAATCTTCTGTATTTTCTGTCACTGCTGCAATTTTTTCTTCTGCTTTTTCTAATTTATGTATTATATCCATGTCGAGCTGTGACAGGATCTGTCGTCCTTGAACTGACACTTCAACTGACTCATCCTGCAAGCAGGAAAATTCCTTTGCAAGGCGGGCTAATGCATCGGCGAGAGCATTTTCTTTTCTGGGAATCTTGTAGATTGTTACGTTTGGAATTTGTTCCAATAATTTCATGGCGTACTGAAAGTACTGCTCGAGTCTTGGCTTTAAAATTTTGTACTGTCCGGCGAACTGTTGAATGATCAACTGAGAGTCTCCGTAGATGTTGATGTTTGTTATTCCCATATGAATGGTTAATTCCAGTCCTGTTATGAGGGCTTCATGTTCTGTCTCGTTGTTTATACACGGTTCTGTCAAGTGGTAGGAGTATCTTAACATCCCCCGCTCCGACGTTATAAAGATTAGTCCAATTCCTGCCTTACCGGGCACTATCATTTGCAATTCTTTATCTTTCTGTGCTGAGGAAGCACCGTCGAAGTATAGTTCCCAACGTCGATCATCAGGGTCTTCTAGGCTCATTATCTGCTCGTCAGGCAAGTCGTCATTGAGAGGCGAATCTGTCGATAAAGGGTGTGCTGCAAGGAAGTCTGCTAGGACTTATCCCTTTACGGCACGAAGATGAATGAAAGTTATATCAAATTGCAATAGTATCATCGACCTCCTAGGAATTCTGCCAGAAAGCGTCGGTCGAGTCATCAAATATTGCAACGGATTAACTCTCGAAATAAGGTTGACCTTATGAGAAAGCATGTAGTGCCTGAACTTCTGTGCGGCAAAGATCAGGGCCAGACAGGGCTTCTCAATAGGATGATATTTTACTTCCGTTGGAATTAGATGACGGCTTAGGTAGTAGAGAGCGTTTTCATTTCCCTCGTCATTGACCTGGGCTAGCAGGGCTCCGAGAGAATTGTCTAAAGCCGCGGTATAAAGTATCAATGGTCTACCTGAGACTGAGGCTGCTAAGACAGGAGATGTCATTAAATATTGCTTAACGTCCTTGAAAGCCCGCTGGCATTTCTCATCCCAAAAGAATTTGGCGTCCTTTTTAACCAATGCCGAGAAGGTCTGACACCTACTTGACAAGTTTGAGATAAAGCGTCGAAGATATGCCAACTTCCCTTGAAAGGATCGTAGTTGTTTCAAAGTTTTGGGAGGAGGCATTTCTAAAATAGCTTTAATCTTTTCCGGATCGATTTCAATCCCGCGATGTCGGACAATAAATCCTAAGAATTTCCCGGAGGTGACGCCGAAGGCGCATTTTAAGGGATTCATCTTAAAGTTAAATTGTCTTAGTCGCTCGAAAACAATTCTCAAATCATACAGGTGATCTTCCTTCGCTTACTTTTCGATGACCACATCATCCACGTAGCACTCGACTTGGTTGTGAATGAGATCATCAAAAATCCTCGTCATTGCTCTTTGATAAGTTGCTCCTGCGTTCTTTAACCCAAACGGCATCACTGTGTAGCAGTATACCCCGATCGGCGTTCTGAATGTCGTGAGCTTTTCGTCTCTGGTGCAATCTTTATATGGTTGTATCCCAATGATCCATCCATAAATGAGAAGATTTCATGCGTCGAAGCGATGTCGATCATCAGTTCTAGGATTGGTAGTGGAAATTCATCCTTTGGGCATGCTTTATTCAAATCTCTGAAGTCTACGCAAATTCTGATCTGACCATTCTTCTTTCTGACTGGTACCACGTTGGCTAACCAAATTGGATATTGTTCTTCAGGGACAAATTTAGCATCTATTAGCTTCTTAACTTCAGCTATAACTTGTTGTTCAATCTCTAGACGCATTCTTCTGGGGGCTTGTCTGACTGGAACGGAAGTAGGATCTACCCTAGCATGTGAACTGTGACTTCTGGAGCTAATCCTAGCATTTCGTCATAACTCCAAGCAAAACAGTCCTTGAATTCCATTAATAGCTTGATTATGTCTTCGGAGTCTTCTTTATTGAGTAAAGAGCTAACAAAGGTAGGCCTAGGTTCTTCGCTAGTACCTAAGTTAACTTCCATTAACTCGTCTATTGTAGATTTAATTTCTTCTTCGAATTCTGGTGGAGCATCTCCGATTTGCAGATCTTCAAGATCTTCTGAGGCTTCCAAACAGTCTTCATTAGGTTCGCAAGTGACAACCAAGCCAAATTCCGTATCATCAACTGATCCTATTGTGCCGAATCAGAGGCCATGTTTTGAATTGGGAGGCTGACCGGCATTATTCCATAATTTTTCAAAGTGTTGTGATCGGCCTTCTGTCCATCGTCGAGGTAAGACACCGCGTTGAATTAAATTTTGAACACAGGGAGAGTACCACTCAAAAGGTAGTTCCATTAATTCAGATGAAGTAATATCTTCAAATTGTACATCACTTTCAGTTTTGGAAGAAAAAGCACCACGGTAGAACTTGATTGGTTTAATATCGCCACCATGTAATTCCTTAACCACCATACCCTCGATCATATTAGAACGGATCGGAGTCAAGGTCATAGTATGCACATAGTGGTTAATCTTCTCGTACATTGATTTGTATTCTTCATTCTTTTCATCTTCGAGAGAAATCTTGAATTGTGGTTCCTTCTGACTTATTGTCACTGCTTCTTTCTCAATTTCTTTTTCTTCTTCGGAATTGTTCTCCCAATCAACATCGATGACCAGTTTCTTCTATCTGACTGTTCCAACATTTCTTCCACGTCCTCGTCCCCGGCCTCGACCTCGGGTGCGAGTTCTGGAGAAATCTTCACCATCTCGTCGTAAGGGAGTGGTGAGTAACTGTTGAACTAGAACTTCAGGTTCTTCATCATCTCGAATTTCTTTTGCTTCATTTGGTATGGTATTTCTGGAAAAGATAGTTTTCTTCGGAGGCACGTAGTAGGCTGCATCTTCATGAATTCCAATTTCGTGCACGGAGAACGGTTACAAATCACCTTTGATGCACTGTTCCCTTCCTTCGTAATACTTTATGCACTGGTGCAGAGATGACGGTACCATCCAGTTTTCATGGATCCACGGTCAGCCTAGTAGAGCGTTGAACGATGTCTCAGAATCAATTATGTGGAATTTTGTTGTTGTCTTTGCTAAATCACTGGTCTTCATTAGTAGTGTTATCAATGCAAGAGCTCTTTCTCTTTTTTGATTGAAGCCTCTTAATAACAACTTGTCTACTTCAAGCTCGCGAGCATAAATTTCCAAATATGCTAGCGTCCAAAGATTTATTATGTTGATTGATGCTCCCGGATCAACCAACACTCTGGAGAGCGTAAACTTTCAAATAGTGACTAAAATGTATAACGGTCGGTTGTGATCAGCTGTTCCCAGTAATAGATCATTGTCCGTGAAGGTAACATCTCGCTGCTCTTTTAACGAGCAAACCTCATTGAAGGAATTACCGGCCATTTGAGCTAAACAAATCTCTGGATCAAGTAAAGCCTTGATCAGAGTCTCCCTCATCTCCTTTGACAGGATAAGAGCGTCGTATATGCTTAGTTTGGCTGGTAGCTTCCTAAGATGGGCTAGCACGTTGTAGTCCACTTTATTACCATGTTTCTCGGTTTCTTCCCGAATATGCAATTCTTCTGCTGGGGTTGGCTCTTCCTGAGCAACCACCTGCTTTCCTTCATCTTTTGGACCCATTCTCGGGGGTAGAACTTTTCCGCTTCTTAGATTGATCTCTGTTATCTCTTCTAAATTTACCGGTGTCCCCTCTTGAATCGGAACAACTAGCTCTTCTGAAGTTGCTTCGGTGTCAGATGGTTCTAATTCTATCGTGATCGAAGCTCCTCGGAATTCACAAATGGACTCGTTGCTTGTCGAGCTTTCGTAGCCTCCTTCATGAACATCCTCTTCGTCGTGGTCATCGAGGTTATGTATGATTTGAGAGTCGTTATTTGTATTGGAATCGAGATCCAGATTAAGCCGGTTTTCGCTAGAATTTCAAAGTTTAAGGTTTTCAAAGGATTGGATTTTGAAGATTTCAAAAGGGAATGGATCAAATTTGGAACAGTTTGTTTCAAGAATCCATAGGAAGAGAAGTAGGAGAAGCTGAGGATCCAAGAAGAATCTTGGCAACTTCCCAAACTATCTTATTGTTTGGCTTCAATTTGGGAGTTTATTTAATGTTATAATCCTGCCAATTTTATTTATTTAGGTCTTATATTTGTGTGACATAATCACACAAATAGCCTTGAAGATGTGAGGGTTTATGTCGTACCGAATGACCACCTCGGAGTCCTAAGACCGGTTAGGGCTTAATTTGCATAACATGATTATGCAAATGCCTAACGAAAAGGTTGAGGATTTATGTTGCACTAGGCAAACAACCTTGAAATCCTATGGCTTGGTTATTTAATTCTAAGAAAGGTTTTGCTGAAGTAGATTCAAGTTTTGCTGACGACGATGGCCGTGCTGCCCACTATGCTCCAAGCTCCTTGTTGTTGCAGAGGTTTAATTTTAGAAGTCATAAATCAGGAGATGACAGTAGTGTTTTGGTTTAGAGAAAATCTTAAAATTCAAGTGTTTTTTAATATTTTAATTAAAACAAATCTTAAAGTTGTTTAAACAGAACCGATTAAGATCCCACGGTTCCGTCATCCCGGCACCGTTATTTTCATCGAATTCACTTAGTCCAGATGAATTTGCTAAACTCAACTGAATGAGTTCCACACTTTCATTTAGACCATGGTAAATCCCGTTAGCAACACGTGGGTTACATCATCCGAGGTATTCCCGATCATTCGATGAGACGTTTTAATTTAGTTGTAATTCTAGTTTTGTTGTTCTGTTTGTGATTAAATTTTGAGTTGTTTTATATTTTGAATGTTGTGGCGGTGGATTTTATCTTGCAATGACTTTTAATTTAGTTTTCGTTTCAGTTCAGGGACTATCCTAAAGGTTTTGGTTTTCATGCAACAGTCTTATTTATCATGCAAGAAAAAGTAAAGCACAATGCATGTAAGTAAATTGTAATAAATAAATTGCAATAAAATAAAAGCGTACCTAGAGGGTTTTCCCGTCATCCCAAGCTGCACTTAAAACACATGTTAAGGCATTTAAACGTTTATAACAAGTACCTAGGTAAAGCTAAGGGAAAGGTTTTCGATTTTCTACCAAAATCCTAGTCCTATAACTAGTCATCTCCTATGATGTCTAGGTTGTTGGTTCTGTTTAAGGATGATTTTCTTCATCAAAGAACAATTAAATTCAATTGTTCTTCTAAAACATCCTGTCATATTGAGAAAGTGCTTAGGACGAGTCCTGAACATCTTTTCAATACTTATGGGATTATTTTGAGTCCAAGTGAATTTAGTTGCACATGTGAATTAATCATCCATGAGTTTAGTTAAGCTTTGTCTCTTGCTCAGTGAACCTGGGTATTTGATTACCTGATGAATGAAGTGACATCTCACTTAATACTCTATTTAAGAGTTATAATAATTAAAGCCTTTAAGGGCAAGTTAGGTTGTTGAGAATTTTAATCATTCTTAATTTAAAGTTTGAGTTAATGATTTAAAGTGATTTAATTTAATTATGAGGCTTTAATTAATAATTTTTAAGTTTGGAATAGTGTTCAAATTATTTTAGATTTAATTTAAATCTTTACACTTTCAATTATCTTAGTATTTCAGATTGATGTTTATGTTTTAAATTTACTTAGATAAAAAGAGGTGTTGAAATTATTGATATGTTTTGGTTTAACTCTTAATGATTTCATTTTGGTTTGTTGTTAAGTGATTTTAATTTAATTTAATTTAATTTAATTTAATTTAATTTGACTTTAATTTAATTTAATTTATTTTTATTTAATTTAATTTAATTTTAATTTAATTTTAATTTTAATTTAATTTAATTTAATTTTAATTTAACTTAATTTAATTTTAATTTAATTTTAATTTAATTTAATTTTAGTTTCAATATTTTAAATTTAATTTAATTTAATTGTTAAGGTGTTAATTTAATTTAAACTTTGACTTAACTTAATTTAATTTAATTTAATTTAACTCCAAGATTTTAAATTTGATTTTAATTATTGGACCATTTAACATTTTAAGCATTAATTCATTTAAGGGTTATCTTCTTTTAATTTTTAATTTATTTAATTTGGATTATTATTTTAATTTTTTAATTAAGAACCAAATATTATTGAAGTGATTTATTTATGGATTTTTAAATTAAAGAATAAATATCATCTTAATAATATCCCTATTTTAATAATCCAAATTTTAAATATATTCTTTCCAAAATTTAAATTATTTAATTAATTAGAGTTTCATTTTGATATTTTCAAAGTGTTTAATAGGTTTCTACCCTTTTAATTTTCCTAAGTTTCAATCATCCAAGAGAAAGTTAAAATCAAATATTTTACCCTCCATTTTGATTAAACCTAAAGTTTTAATTAAGGGTTAAAATTTTTAATTACCTTTATGCCCTTTAAGGCTTATTTATTTTATAACTCACTAAATTGAGCTCAAATGAATTTGAAATTTTTATGTCACCTCACTCACATGTCAATTAAGAAATTAGAGGAGAAAATGTGATTTTCTTGACTTTAATTTATTTTTATAATTATTTTTAGTAGAAAATAGGGGTTTTCAAAGAAAATTCAACAGCATGACCAAGGTAAAGTTTCTGTCCTTAAGAAAATTATAAGATGTTTCTAATGACCAGAGAACCACTTGGACCAATTTTTGTGATTTTTTGAATTATATTTTATTTATTATAATTATTTTGAGTTTTAGAGTATTAATTAATTTTAAAATAAAATAAAATTGAAAAATAGATTTCATATCTTTCTTCAATTTTTCTGATCTCAAGGAGTCCAGAGAAATAAATTTTATAATTTTCTGATTTTTCTTTGATTTATTAGAATTATTTTAGTGAAAAAGGTTGAAAATTCATTTTTTAATATTAAAAATTACATTAAGCCTTTAAAATTCAATATCTTATCCTAGGGAGTTAGGAAAAATATTTAGTTTATTCCTAAGTGATTAGGAGTCAAAATGCGACATTTTTATGATTTTTAATATTTTTGTGATTTTTATTATTATTTAATTATTAAAGTATTAAAATATTGTGAAAAATCAACTTTTTTAGAAAATTCTAATTTTAATTTTCCTAAAGTCCCCTGATATCAGAGAAGCTTCAAAACCATTTTTCTGAATTTTTGAAAAGTATTTTTGGAGTTATGAATTTTTGAAGTTCCATTTTGCTTACGAGGCATAATCAATCCATTTGGTGGGGTTAATCAAGTCCAATTGATTTCAAAATTTTATGTAAGGTTCCTCTGACCCTAAAGAGCAATGGAGAATTGTTTTCAAGTCTATTTGGTGTGTGGTTAACCCTAAGTAATTAAAATTCAATTTTGGGAGTTTAGGCCAATTAAGGTTATTATGAATGAATTAACTCAAAATATATTTTTCATAGGGTCCCCTGGTCCTAAGAAACACCACCAAATTTTCCTAGAATTTATTTTACAACATGATAATTATTGGAATTAAAATACCTAAAACAGTAACATGAACTTGAAAAATCAATAACTTTTCACAGAGATGGCCTCTGACCTTGAAAAATTCAGAGAATGTTCCCAAGATCAGAGGCTTCAAAAGCCCTATGGTCTCATGCCATGGTGAATTGTCTATGGAAAAGGAGAATCAAAACATTGGAAAGAGTAAATAAATTATTAAAAATAAAATACTCATCCAATTAACTTAATTTCCTTTCCACATTATTCTTCACTGTTCACTGAGCACGAGGGTATTTTTATTTTATTTTTATGATTTTTCTATGTAAAGATATGGATTTTTGAAGTTCAAGGCATTTAAATAATTCAAAAATACCCTAATTTCCTACTTATCCGACTCGGCGCCGCGTCATCCTCGTCCAGATCGAATGCCCACATGTCACTCCATGATTCGCCGCCGCAATCTGACTCAACGTTCCAAAGGCCCGCGGTTCACGTAACATTCTCTGGTCCGGCGCAATCTGGACCGTCCGCTCGATACACGCTTGATCGGATGGCGCCTGGTCATCGTCTACGACTGGTGTGCACCTGTGACCTCCACACTCAAACCCTAATATCTCACTCGATTCTCCATGGATTTTTGCGTTCTTATACTCTATCGATTCATCTTGAAGAGACAAACACATCCATACGGTTTATGAGCTATGAAATTAACCCAAACAAAATGGAGAATTGCTGGAAGCTCGGGAGGGATAAGAGGTCAATACCTTTGCTCTAAGAAGTGAAGCTTCAATCAGAGAGTTGTGGCACCTTCGATTGAACCCAAGGAAGCTCCAGACGAAGTCTCTAGCTCTGGGGAATTGTCTAAGTATGAAAGTGACCATACCCGTTTTCAAAGCTTGGAGGCTGGAGCAACTGGGTGGCCTGGAGAGGGGGCTTTCACTGGGGAACTCCTTCTCTTGGTCCTGTGCAGGTGTGGGTGAGTTTAATTTGGATTTTGTGGAGTTTCCAGAGATGTCCTTGTTTTTGGGTGGATTTTTAACTCAGAAATTGAGCTCTGTTAATGGGGTTTAGGACAAATGAACACTGGGGATCAACTGCTCTAGGTTAGGAGAAGGTCCTGGAGCAATTTTGACAGAGTTTCCTTAAGGTTTAGTTCATCACCTTGTTTGGCTGAGAGGTGATTGGGTTTAAATAGAGGTGGCTGGAGGGCCTCCCAGGGGGGTTTAATGGCTTGAATCAACTGCCTTAGCCAAGGGAAGAATAGTCACAGTGGCCATTGGGCATGAGATAGCTTAGCAAGTGAAATTTGAAATTTTAGCTCACATGGAGCTCTCACCATGGTGTTTTCCAGCGGCCTGGTGGCTGGCCGGCCAGAGTCAGGTCACTGTTGTCATCAGGGGGGTCAGTGCTTGAGGTTTGTGAGTTCAATTGGCAAATGCTAAGTGTAAAGGAGTTGAATCAAAGTGGAAGGGGGAAGGGCTCATTTTGGGCTTGGTTTGGTCAAATGCATGGATTTGGGTTTGGTGCACCCACCAAGGTCTGATTTTGGGTTGAAAGGAATCATTTGGGTCAGCTAAGAGAAGCTGGTGTGGTCTCTATCCATGGTGAGGTGGCTAAGCTTAGTTTAGAGTGTGACATGAGTATGGTTAAAAGGCTTAATGATGGATTAAGAAAAAGGCACCCTCCATTTGCCATAAATGACATGGTGAGGTGTAAAGTGACTCCCATGGCTTGCATATGGCTTATGCATAGCTCCATGGCTTCATTTGGCTTGGGAAAAGATTTAGTCAATTTCATGAAAGGGGATTTTATGAATTTTGGCATTTTGGTGGAAATTTGGATGAAGCTTGATATGGAATGGTTTAATGATGATTTTGAAACTTAGGGGTGATTTAAATCATAGGGAATGATGAGGGAAATGTCTTGTGGGCTTTGGATTGAAAACTTGGGCTTTTGAAATGGTTTTGGATGGGCTTTTTTAAAAGGCTTAAATGGGTGGGCCTTTATATTTCAAAATGGACTTTTGGATGAAGAATTTTGTGAAATACCATGCCAAATAAATGTTGGGTTTAGTTTACGGATGTTTCATGAATGGTTTAGAATCAATTTGGTGTGATTTGGAGTAGAATTGAGTTGAATTTGGGCTTTTTTGGTAAATGGGCCAAGGTGGGCCAAATTGGGCTAACTTGGGCTAAGGTTGGGCTAAGGTTGAATTTGGTGTAACCTTAATGTTGAAAAATTTTTATGGGAGTGTTACAAAGAGTTTTCAACTTTAGTTGGGCTCTAATTTTGGGATTTGAGCCCATTTGGGTTAGGTTTGGGCTTAGGTCAATTTAAGGGATTTTGGATTTGGGTTAGGTTTGGGTGGAGTTTAGGTTCAAATTTGGGGCAAATAAAGTTAGTTTTTTGTTTGTGGGGATGTTAGGAAGGCTTTAGAAAAGATTTGGGGCCAATTGGGGTTGAGTTGAGTTGGTTTGGGCTAGTTTTAGGCCATGGGTCAAAATTGGGCCTTAAGCCCCAAATTGGAATTGGGCCCAAATTGGAATTGGGCCCAAATTTCAATCAAATTGGACTTGGATTTAGTCTAAATTGATATTGGGGATATTTAATTGAAGTTTAGAATTTTATTGGACCAAAATTGAGGTCAATTGGGTTGATTTGGTTTGACATTGGGTTCACTTGGGTTAAAAATGGGTCAAATTGGGGGTTTTGATAGAATTGGGGTAAATTGACAAAATTAGCCCATGGTGTAGTTGAACAAAATGAAATTAGGAATATTTGGGATTTTCGGGAATTTTTTGGGAATTTTTAGAATTTTTGGATTTTTGGGGTAAAAGGGTATTTTTGTAATTTTGGGGGGTTTAGGGGTATTTTTGGAAATTTTGGTATTTTTGGCTAAGAATGATCAATTTGAGTGGAGAGAAATGTTTAGGACTTATTTTGAGAGATCTAGGGTAATTTATGTAATTTTGCAAATTTTGGGTCATTTCAAGGGCATTTGGTAGGTTTGGTGGGTCCGGGGCCCCGGGGGTCAAAAACTGAAATTTTTAAAAAAAGAAGATTGATCAAGTGTGAGTGAGATGGAATCATTTTGGTTGAGCCATGAAACCACATTAAGCCCATATGAGCCATGAGAGGACTCATTTGAGGCATTCACTATGTTGTTCCTAACCCTCTTAGCCAAGGGCTCAGGGGTTAGGGATCATCCATATGAATTACCTACATGAGTCAGGAAGTTAAGTTGGGTGAGAGTGTGGTTTTAGGACTTGGAATGTGTGTGAGTGTAGTGTATGTGCAAGTCAACCCTCACCAGACCTGGCCATTCAGGGTATTCCTAAGGCCAAAAAGTCCAATAGAGAACTCATCCCTTAAACGTCCACATTTGATTTCAACCATCTAGGTGATTAGGGGTCTACAATCAAGCTTGTGGGATTTGCAAGGAGTTAAGTAGTAGTTTTAATTTCTAAATGGTGGGTTCCATTTCTAGTTCTCTAAGATTAGTCAAAGGAAAAGCCTAAGGCTAGATCCTAAGTACTAAAGAGAGAAGCAAAAGACCTCACCAAAATTGAGGTCAACAGTGCCCTATGTCGGTTCATTTCAAGTTCAAGAATTTTGGTGGATTTTTGAAGAGGTGCTTGAAGAAACTCTTGGGGAATTCATTCCTAACATAAAATTAAGTGTTCAAGACGAAAATAGAGAGGAGGATTGTTGTAGTGAGTGTAAGGAAAGTGTGAGAGAGAGTTAGGGTTTGTGATTTAAGAGAGATTCTTCTCTAAGGAGGGGAGAAGAGGGAGTAAAGTGAGAGATTGCTTCTTCATCTTTGTTCCAAGGAGATAATCAAGTGTTGTAAGGAATAGGAAGAGGAATAAAGGGAACTTTGAAAGAATTTGCTTGGGGAAGAGAAAGAGATAAGTTGTATTTACTATTGTGGTTTGTATGACTCTTCATTCTTATATAAAATCCATGTGTTCTTATATCTTCTCCATGATTTGTGAGTAGTTTCCCTTGCCTTTCTTCTTGCATAAAGTAGTGATGATAGTGATGTGGAATTGATGTGCCCTTTAAGTGTATAGAAGTTGTGATGTTTCTTTCATTTGGAACTTAATTTACTTTTCAATCAGCCAATTGAATTGTTAAAACATGTTGAGGAATATTAATTCCAAAAAGAATTGAATTTTCTACAACAAGAATGAAGAACTCATTTAATGTCCATGAATGAATTGCGTAGTTCGTGGAGATTAAGTGCAAATAAATAGGGAAATGAGTTTTGATGGACTTCAAGTTGGAGGTTTCATGGTGACAGAATGAGATCCCCAATTTGGTCTTAAGATTGGTATCTAAAGCCTATGGTTAGCCTTCGGGTGAAGGGTGAGTGGGAGCTCCGTAGTGAGAGTCGGTATCCTCCCAGCCTAGCCTTAGATTTAGTGACTAAACTTAAGATATGGCAATGTTCTTTACTTGCTTGGAAGAGGAGGTACTCTTTTAAGAGTAAAGAAGCAAAAATGCTCCTATTCAGCACAATACAAAAGATTAACATTCTTCATCATCCACACATCATAATCTTTATGTAGGAAGGAAGACACTTTTCATATAGAAGTATCTTATAAATCACATAAGCTAGTGTGTGTTAGTTAAATCAGTTCAGTAAGTAGAAGTAATTGTAGTAGCTTTATTATTACCATACTTTGCATTAACTAGTTGTAGTACACTTGAGCAATTATTACAATTTGTATTGGAATTTAGTGTTATATTATCTGATTTAAAAAACGTTCACCTCCCTGTGGGATCGATAACCAAGACTCCATTAGAGCACTGTATTACATGATACGATACGTATACTTGCGTTGAATTTATGACTTTACTAAATTATTATAAAAATATATAAATCTGACTTCATAAATTCTTGCATAATATATAAAGTCTCACCACTGATCGATGGATCACTTATCCTAAAGGAGTTATAGAGGATGTTCTTGTTAAGGTAGATAAATTTATCTTCCCTGTGGATTCCATTGTTCTAGATATGGAAGAAGATAAAGAAATACCTATCATTTTACGGAGACCTTTTCTAGCTACCGGACAAGCTATGATTGATGTGCAAAAATGAGAATTAACGATGAGCATTATCAAGAAAAATGTAAGGTCATTTCTGATAATAAAGATAAAGAATCTACGTTATATAATGAGTCATTAAATGAAAAAATTGAAAAATTAAATGAAGAAAATTTATCTGAAGAAACTTATTATATTCATGAAAATTGGGAAATTTTAGACACAACTAAAAATGCTATACTTTTACCCTCAATTGAAAAAGCCCCTGAACTGGAATTAAAAATGTTACCTGCACATTTAAAGTATGCATTTCTTGGAAATTCATTAACTTTACTTGTAATTATATCTTTAGAATTAAGCAAAGATCAAAAAGAAAAAAAGAATAGGAGTTCTGAAGAACTATAAGAAAGCTTTTGGTTGGACTACTGCAGATATAAAAGGAATAAGCCCTTCAATCTGTATGCATAGGATTTCAATGAAAGAAAATTGTAAACCCACTATTGAACCTTAAAGAAGATTAAACCGAATTATGAAAGAGGTTGTTAAGAAAGAGATTTTGAAATAGTTAGTTGCTGGAATTATTTATCCTATTTTAGATAGCCAATGGGTAAGTCCTATTCATTGTGTTCCGAATAAATGAGGAGTAACTGTCATTGTTAATGAAAAAAATGAATTAATCCCAACAAGACAAGTTACTGGATGGCGTATTTGCATTGACTATAGAAAATTAAACAATGCCACTAGAAAGGATCATTTTCCTTTACCTTTCTTTGATCAAATACAGGATAAACTAGCTGGACTCTCATATTTCTGTTTTTTGGATGGATATTCTGGTTATCATCAATTACCTGTTGCTCCTGAGGATCAAGAAAATACAACATTTACAAGTCATTATGGAACATTTGCCTTTAGAAGAATGTCTTTCAGTTTAGCAATACACTTGCAACTTTTCAAAGATGTATGATGTCAATATTCTATGATTTGATTGATAAAGGAATTGAAGTATTTATGGACTATTTTTCAGTTTTTGGAACTTCTTTTGAATCTTGCTTGGAAAATATAACAAAAGTTTTGAAGAGATGTGAAGAAACAAATTTAGTTCTAAACTGGGAAAAATGTCAATTTATGGTTACAGAAGGAATTGTACTTGGACATAAAGTTTCACAAATAGGGATGGAAGTTGATCAGGCAAAAGTGAAAATTATTGCTGAGTTTCAACCACCTAATACCGTTACTGATGTGAGAAGTTGTCTGGGTCATGCTGGATTTTATAGGAGATATATAAAGGATTTTTCTAAAATTGCTAGACCTCTTTGCCATTTATTAGAAAAAGAAATTAAATTTGAATTTAATGAATATTTTCTAAATGCATTCAATGTTTTAAAAGAAAAATTAATCACTACACTTGTCATTATTGCATCTGATTGGAATAAACCTTTTGAATTAATGTGAGATGCAAGTGATTATGCAATCAGAACTGTATTAGGACAAAAATATGAGAAAATTTTCAAAGTTATATACTATGTTAGCAAAACTCTAAATGAAACTCAAATAAATTACACTACTACTGAAAAAGTGCTATTAGTAATAGTATATGCCTTTTATAAATTTAGACCATATCTTCTTTGAACGAAATGTATCGTACATACTGATCATTCTGCTATTAAGTATTTAATGTCTAAAAAAGATGCTAAACCTAGATTGATCAGATGGGTTTTACTTTTACAAGAATTTGATTTTGAAATAGGAAACAAAAAAGGAACTGACAACCAAACTGCTGATCATTTATCAAGAATTAAAAAAAATAAAGAAAAGAATAATGAAGAAAATATAAATGAGAAATTCCCAGAGGAACAGTTATATGTCATTCAAGGATTACAAATGCCTTGGTATGCAGATATAGTTAACTATTTGGTTAGCAATATTTTACTTATGGGATGAATAACCAATATATTAAGAAATTCAAGAATGATTATAAATCATATATTTGGGAAGATCCTCATTTATTTAAAATAGGAAGAGATTCTGTGATTCGAAGATGTGTACCATATGAATAAACTTTTGCAATTATTCAAAAATGTCACGATTCTGAATTTGGAGGACACTTTGGAGTAGATAAAACCGCATTTAAAATTTTAAATTCTAGATTTTATTGGCCTACTTTATTCAAAGACGTTGGACATTATATGAAAACTTGTAATTGATGTCAAAGAATGGGAAATATATCCAAAAAAGATGAAATGCCTCTAAAATTTATATTAGAAATTGAAATTTTTTATGTATGGGGTTTAGACTTTATGGGACATTTCGTACCATCGTCTGGAAAAATTTATATTTTATTAGTAGTTGATTATAATTCAAACTGGATTGAAGCTGTAGCTTTACCTAACTATGATTCCAAAAGTGTTTCGAAATTTTTTAAGAAAATGATTTTTACAAGATTTGGAATGCCAAGGATAATTATCACAGATGGGGAAAGTCCTTTCAAAAATATAAGAATTCAATCATTACTAGAAAAATTCAGAATTAAACATAGAATTGTAACTGCTTATCATCCTCAAACAAGTGGAATGGTTGAAGTATCAAACAGAGAAATTAAAAGAATATTAGAGAAGACTGTTAATCCTAAAAGAACTGACTGGGTTGATAGACTTGATTCTGTATTATAGGCTTATAGAACAACTTATAAGACACCTATTGGAATGTAACCTTATTGGTTAATTTATGGTAAACATTGTCACCTATTTGTTGAACTTGAACATAAAGCTTTTTGGGCGATAAAGGAGCTTAATTATAATTTGAAGATTGCGGGAGAAAAACGTTTATTACAACTGAATGAAATGGAAGAGATAAGAAATGAGTCTTTTGAAAATGCAAGAATTTATAAGGAAAGAATGAAGAAATTGCATGACAAAATGATTTCAAGGAAAATACTTTAGCCTGGACAAGAAGTCTTATTATTTATTGTTCATTTAAAACTTTTTCCTGGAAAATTAAAATCTAAATGGATGGGACCATTTATAATTGAGAGAGTATACCCTTATGGAGCTGTGTATATTAAAGATCCCAAAACCGGAAAAGTATTTAAAGTTAATGGATTAAGACTGAAGCTTTATATGGGAAAAATGAAATTAAATTACAAAGAGGCTTGTGAACTGAGTCTACCCGATTAATTCAATTAATTAGATTGGGCTGACGACGTTAAACTAAGCGCTTTGTGTGAGCAACCCATATTTATTAGTGTGAGTTAAATTATTGTTGTAAGGTTATGCCTTGGACTTGACTAAATTTGCATATAACTTCTGGAAATAGAAGGCTAACAAGTCTGTATTGGCTTAAGCTAGACATTATCTTGAAGTATATAGAATTTGGACTTGGACCACTCCATGTCAAATGTGAGTAAAAAGGAGATCAAGTTAACCTTCGTTTGTGATTGTTTGTGATTTGAATTTTTCGTAATTGTGTTTGTGTGTTGATCATACCCGTTTGTTAGACCTATTTTTACGACCGAAACTTAAAAAATTTAATGATAGGTGAATCAGAGTCGATCGAGGTTCTGGCGCCTAGGCGCCAAAAGTTGTTGCCTAAGCACCAGAATGGCGTGCGTATCGATGATCCGGCGCCTAGGCGCCAAATTCCATCGCCTAAGCGCCACGGTTACAGATCGTGTAAAAACTAAAAATCTTCAATTTTTTACACGAAATCTCTTTATATATTGCCTATTCTTTGTCCCCAATCCCATAGAAACCTTAATTTGGACCAGAGCAATCCATTTTGGAGGAGTAAAGATGGATTTGGAGGCAATGGATAGAGGAAATTATGGAAATGTGGTAAGAGACAAATCTCCTAAAGATCATCAGCCTTATTTTAATTGTTTTATTGTTTTTAGTATGAAGAAATTGTTTAGTCAATTGGAGAAGATTGAAGTGGAACTTCAAAGTATTGGTAATCGTCTTAATGAGATGTACCACCAATACAAACACTTTGAATGACAAACCAAACTTCAATATGATCATATGGCGGCCTATCATGACGCTCAAGTAGAAATGTACGAGAAGAACAAGTGGATCGATAAAAAGACGGCTTTGGAATTTCCAAGGGCGTTGGTGTTCTATCCCTTCAGTACTAGCGAACTTCATTGCGAAAGAGATGGTAATTGAAGATCGGTGTTAAATAGATCTTATATGTGTTTTAGGTGTGATCGAGTCATGTGTTAGTGTGTTGAATATCAAATTTGTGTGTTTGCTTAATTATTCAATGTGTGTTGTTAGATATGAATATTTGCTTTGAATATGTTGTTGTTTGTGTTATTTATAAAATGATGATCCTTGATACAACCTTGTACTACAATTTATTGAATTTGGAATGAAAGCTATGGATTGGAATTGAAAATTTTGGATACATTTTTATGGATCTAAACTATCATTTTAAATTGATTGTGAAAATGTTTAGAGGATATAATTTGGATTAATACTCTCATAAGAGTAATTAGGAGTCAAATTTAATAAGAATTGGTGGAAAATATAAAATTTAAATTGAATTTTTGGAAAGGCGAGTCTGGCGCCAGAATTCGGCTCCTAGGCACTGGTTCGGCCTGAAACCAAAAACTCATCTTCTTAAACACCTCCCACGCCATTTTTGATGCCTAAGCTTCCTCCTCCACTGTTTTTCGTGAAAATTCTTCCTATAGATCCCATATAAAGCTGGATTTTCAAGTTTTTGAGCTTGAAATCACCCGATTTCTTCATCCCAAGGTCAGATCTACATTCTAAACTCATTATTTTTTATTTTCACCATGGATTTTGCTCTCATTGAGAAAAAACAAAATTTTTTAGAACAATTTTGATTTTTATGGTTAAATCCATAAAATATTTAAGCTCTTTCAAGTTTGAAAAGGTTAAATTAGTTTATTTTCCTAGATCCATTGAATTTATTTCGAGTTTTTATTTCATGTTTAGATGACACCCAAATCTAAGTGAGGAAAGGAATGAGAAAATTTTGATCATAGCAAGTTCGCACTGCTGTTGCACACTTTTGATACAATGATTTTGCTACGACTCGGAAATTTATCTTGGAGCAAAGTTTTTAGAATCCTTGAGGATGAATTGAGGATACAATCGTTGCACTCAACTGGCAATGATTCTACTATTTAAATGCTGTTGTCGTTATCCCGGTTGTTAGAGAGTTTTATGCTAATTTCGTGTATGCTGAAGAATACAAGATTTTTGTCAGAGGAGTTGGAGTAGAATTCACTCCTAAACGTATCAATATGGCCTGCCGCCAAACATTGAGTGCTATTACTCCGGATTATCTCCATCTGAGGGAGATTTAGATATGATCATTACCTACCTGACTGATAGTACTGGATCCTGGAAGATTCAGAACGAAAAAAGGGTAAATTTTTCATCTTCTAAGCTTAATGGTGTTTTAAAGTCATGACACTACTTTATTTCTGCTCGTGTCCTTCCATCCAATCATCTAAGCGAGGTTACCAAAGATAGAGCTATTCTCAACTACTGCATTCAAAAGAGAAAGCCTATTGATGTAGGGAGCATTATTTATGATTCTGTAGAGACTACTGCTCATTCTAGCACTTCTGTTGGACTTGGTTTTCCATCTCTGATCTATTCTCTATGTTAAAGTGATGGAGTAGTTGTTGAGCTTTCTGAGGAAAAGCTCAAGTCGACAAAGCCTATAGGAAAAGAAAGCGTCAGTATCTATGATCGACTTCGAGGTAAGAGTTCTACTACACCTTCTGGTTCATTACCTACTTCAGGTAGAGCTTCTACTTCTAGACCATCTACTTCTACTGAGCCACCATCTACTTTTTGGGAAAATATGCATGATAAGTTTATTGAGCAGCAGAATGAGTTATTACTAACTCATTGTAGAGTAGATACGATCGATAAGAAGATCGATTATCTTTCTGAGTATACACAAAGAAAGAGCGATTACGATGCCGAGTATTCTGAGTCTTTAGTGAGATTTTTGAAGGGTGAGCACGATGTTCAGTTCCCTACTTGTCCCAGATATTCACCATATATTAATCTGAAAGATATGAAGTTTTCTTTTGGTGATGACGATGAAGAAGCTGCAGATAGTGATTAGTAACTTGACTTACCTCTGGAGATGTGTTGATTCTGTTTTTAATGTGTTTCTTGTTACTTGTGTTGTTTAGTGTGATGTTATTTGTTAGTGTTTATGTGAACTTTTTATGTTGAAACTGATTTTAGATTATCTGATGTTTGTTTAAGACTTAAATATGAATGAATTTTTTTAAAAGTTTATTTCTGTTTCAACCTATTGTTTAGTGTTCATGAATAGTTAGTAATTTTGCATGTTCAAAAATAAAAATAAAATAAAAATTTTTTTTAGAAATTAACTCCTGCTCTTCAAAACTTTTCTATATATGCTTAATCATTTCTGTTATATTCATGAAAGCATGTGTAGAAGTTGAAGTTAGTTTTTTCTTACTACATCATTATTGTACTTAGATGAATTCCTGTTTATTTCTTTCGCTCATGCTTTAGAAAATTTCATGATTCATATTTATACTAAAGCTGAAGTTTGGGGGAAGGGAAAACATTTATCAAATTTAAACAATATTTGTCCTTAATGAACTAATATTTTCTTTAAAAAAATATTAACATAACATAAGGAATGAAAAATCTGTTTAAGATTACCTAAATTTTTGAATTTATAAGTAATTTAGTAAACTTAACTAAAATTTCAAAAATTTTGATTGATTTTAAGAATAGAATTATTTAACTTAAAGAATAATAAGATCAAAATTTTTCTATTTATGGTAAAGAGAATTGTATTTTTGAAATACTAGGGAATCAAGATTATTGCTTGAAAAAGAAAAGATTGAAATAAGTTTTGAAAAATAATAAGTTATTAAAAATGTCATATTTATTAAGTAAGAATGTATAAGTTTTTGAAAATAAGTTAAGGATAGTGAAGTTCAAAATCATTAACAAGCTATCCAAAAATAGTAATCCTCACTTAAAAATAAAAAAAATGGATTGAAAAACAATCCAAAAGAAAAAAAAAGAATGTGAGGAGAAACTTGAGGAAATGCCTAATAAAAAATTGGCTTGACTTGAATTATCTTATAGGAAGAAAACTGAATACATTTTTAACTTAATTTCTATGTACAAATATTTTTACTAGAAAAATATTTCATGAAAATCTTTTTCTTGTAAATATTCTATGTGACTTTAATATGATGAGCTACAATTATTCTTGAAATAAATGAAAAATTGGAAATCTTCTGATTTAGTAGTTAAAGGTTCTTTAATTCTTAAAATTAAACATAATTAGTGAAATTTGGTTAATGATTTGCTAAAGCATTTATAAAACCAAAAATTATAAGGAATCTTAAATATTTTAACTTCATTCCAAATGTTATCTATTTTATGTAATTAAAAGGGTTACTTGAGGACAAGTAACGTTTAAGTTTGGGGGAATTTGATCTACCTAAAAAATACCCACTTTTATGTCTTATTTATGATTCAATTCTTAAGGATATTATGCTTTAATGAAAGGTATTTTCAGATTTTTGGATGTAGATGATTAAAAAAGCGTCCAAGAAAGAAAAAGAAGGAAAAAGAAGCAAAAAGGAACAAAAATAGAGCTTATGGAATTATTGGCCTGACGCCTAAGCGCCAGCTCGATACAGACGCTGTTAAGATTTTTTGATGACTTTGGGCAGTTATTTTAATGGAGTTAAGCAGTTATTGGAGCTTCTAGAAGACTGAAAGTTACTTCTAATATATAGGATATGTGATACAATGCATTTGGACACAAGGAAAATGTTTAAATCGCGAAGAGGTGTGATCCAAAGTGAAGAGGTGCAAAGACCTGGTCAAGGAGTCTGACGCCTAGGCGCTAGATCTTGGTGCCTAGGCGCGGCAGTTACCTTCTAGAAGATGCATTGAATTTGGATGAATTTGAAGAGGTGCCTTAAGCAACCCCCAGTCAAATTCAGAGCTCTATAAATAGGAGCCCATTCTACAGAAAAAATC
Organism: Papilionanthe hookeriana x Papilionanthe teres; assembly: GCA_022702705.1. Classification (NCBI taxonomy): domain Eukaryota; kingdom Viridiplantae; phylum Streptophyta; class Magnoliopsida; order Asparagales; family Orchidaceae; genus Papilionanthe; species Papilionanthe hookeriana x Papilionanthe teres. The sequence goes on from CM040437.1 coordinate 6,484,338, forward strand.
GCACCCCACTCTTCTTAGGCACTCCATAGTCCCTAAGCACCTTATCTCCCCCCTTTAGTTTTATTTAGTCTCTTCCACACTTAGGGGGCCACTTTATTTTGTATCTAGTGAGTTTAGTTTGAGTGTTTATTATGTGTTGTTGTCTGTTGGAGTCTTTCATCATTGCTTTGGAGTCTTTCATCATTGCTTTGGAGTCGGTAGAAGTCGACGGATCACTTGAAGGAACACTTCAGATAAGTATTTGTACCTTGGTTCAAAGTTTTATAAATATGTTTTGCTGTGTGATTTCAATGTGTTCTGAGCAGTTAGTTATCTTTCTCCTTTCAACTATGAAAAGATAATAAATTAATTAAATTTTGTAGAAGAATTAAATTTAAAATATTTAAAACATTGTGATGATATTAATACCTGATCTTAGTTTACTTTTTAAACTGGTCATTTAAATTGTTAAATCCTGTTGAAGAATTTTGAGACCTATCCAAAGATAAATTCTTAACTAGTAGATATTGACCCGATTTTTGTATTTCCAAATATAAGAATTTGTTACCACTGTCTAGAAAATTTAATTTACGGCAAAGGCGCGAAACACTTGACCCGAATAACTTGCTATATAGATGTGTACCAAATTTTAATTTACGGCAATAGCATTAAATAAAACTTGATTGCTACTGAATGCTAGGCCGTTAGTGATTAATACTTTTTAAATATATGTTAATATAGCAAAATATAATTTTAAAGGAAAATATTTTATATACTTTTTGGGTACTACGCAAGTATACATATGGTTTCAAGTAATAAAAGGCTTTGAAACAAAGACCCCAGTATCGATCCCACGGGGAAAAAGGGTAATAAATTTTTAAATATTGTATTTCAAAATCTTTTTGTATTTTAATCTAACTATAAATTACTTTTAATTTACTAGATGCAGATAAAGAAAACAATAATAAGAAAATAATTTGTGAAAACAATATAAAACAAACAACTTTCTTCCTTTCAATTAATCCAAGATTTTTAAGAAAATTTAATATTTGTTGGAGAATCTATTTTATGGTATTGTGCCAAATAGAAGCATTCATATTCTTTACCCTTTGATCCAAGCGCAACGAACATTGGCTAATCTACAGATCAAGTCCGGATGTATTGTTAGTAGAATGGGTTAATCTAGGCTCACACTACTAGATGTCCAAGGGTGGCTATGGTCGGCCCTACTAGTGACCCTTATCTATAAATCAAATTATAAGAATTTAGTTTGTCACTCTAAAAACTTATCAATTCTACGCCCTTTAAATCTTATCTTCCTATTTATTTGTACTTCACCTTGAATAGCCCGCGCATGGCCTTCGACTACTCAAGGATTCATGTGACATCTACAAGTTAAGAGTTCTTCTCTTTCTAGGTCTCAAAACTCTTCAACAGGTTTTAACAATTTAAATGGCCAATTTAAAAAGTAAAGTAATATCAGGTATTAATATCATCACAACGTTTTGAAAATATTTTGATTTTCAATTCTCCATCGAATTTTATATTATCTTATTTATCTTTTCATAATTGAAGGAAGAAATTAAACTAACTACTCAGAACACATTGAATATAAACAGCAAAACATAATAAATAAACTTTGAATCAAAAAATAAAATACTTATCTCAAATATTCCTTCTACAGATCTTCCGATTCCTACTGACTCCACAGTGTAATGAACTCCAGATGCAACAATTTGAAAATAAACTCACTAAACTAAACAAAAGTGGCCCTAAATTTCTCTCTTTATTTCTCTCTAAGGATGAGAAATCCTAAAGTGGCTAAGAGATAGGGGATACAATGGGGGCCCAATTTTTCTGAAGGAGTGGACTCTTATTTATAGGCTTCAAGGGTTGCCTTGAGGCACCTCTTCAAAACATGTCCAAATTCAATGAATCTTCTAGAAGGTCTGTCTGGCACCTAGGCGCCGGAATCTGGCACCTAGGCGCCGAACACCACGTCCAGTTCTTCGTACCTCTTCACTTTGGCTCGCACCTCTTTGCGATTAAAACCGTTTTGGAGCGTCCGAATGCAATGTATCACATGTCCTATTATCAAGGAACAACTGCCAATCTTCTAGAATGTCCAATAACCGCTCACTCCGTTAAAATAACGGTCCAAAAGTCGTCAAAAACTTGACAGTTTCTGTATCGAGTCTGGTGCTTAGGGGCCAACTTCTGGCGCCTAGGCGCCAGGCCATAATTTTTGATAATTCTTCTATTTTGCTCCATTTTTGCTTCTTTTTGCACCATTTTCACCCTTTTTTCTTTTTTTTGACCTTTTTACATCACATACATCCAAAAACACAAAAATATCTTTCATTAAAGCATAATATCCTTAGAAATTGATAAAAATCAAGGCATAAAAATAGGTATTTTTTTTCATGGATCAAAATCCCCCAAACTTAAATGTTACTTGTCCTGAAGTAACCCTTTTTACTATATAAAATATATAACATTTGGAATAAAAGATAAATATTTAAGATTCCTTATAATTTTTTATTTTATAAAGTCTTTAGTAAATTATTAACCCAATTTCACTAACTAGGTTTAATTTTAAGAATTTAAAGAATATTCAACTACCAAATCATAAGATTTCAAATTTTTCATCCATTTTGAAAATAATAGAAGTTTATTATATTAAGATCTCATAGATTAGTTACAAGAAAAAGATCTTCTTGAAAAACTTTTCTTAAATAAAGATTCATGCATAAAAATTAAGTAAAATATGTAACTAGTTTTCCTTCTATAAGATAATTTAAGTGAAGCCAATTTTTTATTAGGCATTTCCTCAAGCTTCTCCTCTCTTCTCTTTTTTTTTCATATAGAGAAGATTACTATATCTGGATAGCCTGTTAATGATTTTGAACTTCACTATCCTTAACTTATATTTTCAAAACTTATACATTTCCACTTAATTATTATAACATGAATAAAAATTCAAAAAGATTTTCAATTTTTCTTTTTTCAAGTGATAATTTTTTATTACTTAATACTTCTAAAATTCCATTATTTCTACCATGAATAGAAAAATTCCTTAATCTTATTCTTCTTTAAGTTAAATAATTCTATTCTTAAATTCAATCAAAGTTATTAAAATTTTGGTTAAGTTCACTAAATTGTTTATAATTTCAAAAATAAAAGTGATCTTAAATAGATTCTTTATTCCTTAAGTTATGTTAAACAGTTTTTATTTTAAGAAAATATTAGCTCTTTAAGGACAAATAAAATTAAAATTTGAATGTATTTTCCCTTCCCACAAACTTTAGTTTTGATATACTATGAAAATTTGAAAGTATGAGAGAAAGAAAATCATAATTTTAAAAAAGAAATTTTTATAAGTATGTAAAAACGACCTTAAAAAGAAAAATTTACTTCTACTCATGCTTTTATGAATAATAAAGATAAAATTGAAGCATGAAGCAGGTTAATTTTTATGATTATACTAAATTTAAAACAAAATAAAAGCAGAGCAAAATTACTAATTACAAAACAGTAGACTGAAACAAACATATCATAAATTAACTCTAATCTCAGTCTCAAACACAATATACTAAGAATATTCTAACAACAGAATCTTAACACTAATCAATCCACACAGGTACATAAACAAATCAACATACATCAAACATCAAACTAAACAAACAACCCAAACAAAACAAACTAACAACAAAGTAGCACAACATAGAGATCTATCAACTACTAGTCACTGGCTGTAGCCTCATCATCATCATCGTCACCAAAGGAAAACTGAACATCCTTAGGATCAACAAATGGTGTGAAACTAGGAAAAGTAGGGAAACTAACATCATGCTCCCCCTTCAGAAATCTGACGAGGGCTTCATCATACTCAACATCATAGCTACTCTTCCTCTGGGTATAGTCAGATAAATGATCAAGTTTCCTATTAATAGTATCAACCCTTCAGTGAGTTTGAAATAACTCCTGCTGCTGCTCTATAAACTGATCATGCATTGACTCCCAGAAACTTGATGGTGGCTCAGCAGAAGTAGAAGGTTGAGAAGTAGAAGGTCTACCTGGAGTGGGTGCAGAAGAAGAAGGAGCAGTCGATCTTTTCCCTCGAAGACGATCATATATGCTAATGCTCTCCTGACCAATCGGCTTAGTAGTCTTCAACCTTTCCTCTGAAATATCTGCAGTGACTCCATTGCTAATACATAATGAATAAATCAGAGATGGGAATCCCAGTCCAACAGAAATTCTGAATCTCGCAGTAGAATCCACAGAATCATAAAATAATACTACCGACATCAATAGGCTTCCTTTCCTGAATGCAGTAGTTTAAGATCGCTCGATCTCTAGTCACTTCACTCAGGTGGTTGGAAGGTTTTGCAGAAATAAAATAGTGTCATGCTTTAGAAATACCATTTAACTTGGAGGATTTGAAGTTTACCCTTTTTCTGTTCCTGATCTTCCAAGATCCAATGACCGTCGATCAAATAAGCAATGATCATAACCAAATCTCCCTCGGATGGAGATAATCCGGAATAGTAGCACTCGATAGTCGGTGGCGAGCCATAAAATACATTGATTCTTTCGGGAGTAAATCCTACTCCGACACCTCCGACAAAAACTTCATAATCTTCGGCATCCGAGAAAATTCGCATAAAACTCTCGAACTATAGCGATAACGAGCAACGACGAGTGAAATAATAGAATCGTTGCCAGTTGTGCGCAACGATAGTGTTTTCAATCATCTCCCTCAGATGAAAGAAACTTCGTTCTGAAATGAACTTTCTCGACGTCGCAAATTTGTGGAATCGAAAATGCGCAGCCGCAGTAAAAAATTTGCTGCTATCGAAGTCGTCTCGTGCCTTCCCGCGTTTAGATTTTGGAGCCATCTAAATGTGAAAGAAAACAAGAACAAATTTAGGAATAAAAAATTTAAACTCTTTTTAAGTTTAGAAAACTTAAAATAAGTTTAAAAATCCAAAGAAATCACTAAAAATCAAATTTTTTTTTCAAAATTTCGGTTCTTAACAAAAACCTAGGGAAATCTATGGTGAAAATTGAAAATAAACGGTTTAGAGTGTAGATCTGACCTTGAGACGAAGAATTCGAGTGGTTTCGCACCCAAATCCTTGATGTTTTGACCTCAAAATGGATTCTAAAAGCTGATTTTCGCGAAAAATGGAGGAAGAAGAAGGCTTAGGCGTCGATAATAGCTTTTGGGGGTATTTAAGGACTTTTTCGGGTACAGGCTGAACCGGCGCTTAGGCGCCGAACTCTGGCGCCTAGGCACCAGACTCGCCTTTCACAAAAAAATTATTTTTAAATTTAATTTTCCACCAAAATTCATAAATTCAACTTCCAATTACTCATATTAGAGTAGGGCTTCAGTTTCTAACTTCCAAAATATTTTCAAAAAAATTTTAAAAATTAAATATTAAATCCACCAATCAAACATAAAGTTTAAATCAAACTTCACTAAATTCCATTTATAATCTTCAATATTGACTCAATATATTCCAGATAAGTATCATAGTTGATTCAAGTTCCTAATACACAATCAAACACAACAATTTCTAGGCAAAAACAACACACATTGAACATGAAAGCAAATACACAAATGCAATCGATTCACTACATCGATACAACGACTCAACAAATTAGATAATAACAATCTCATTACTAGAATACTCTAATCTTCACAAGGGAAATTGTGTATTCTGCTTGGAAAGAACACTAATGCTCTCGGGAAATCAGTAGCCGTCTTTTCGTCAATTCACTTGTTCTTCGCATACATTTCAACTTGAGCATCTTGATAAGCCGCAAAATGATCAAATTGAAGTTTCATATGCCATTCTAGATGTTCAATCTAATAAAACATCTCATGAAGGCGATCTCCAATGCTTTTAAACTCCGCTTCCAACTTATCCAAGCGACTAGAAATTTTCTTTAAACTTGCCACGATGAAACCATTGAAGTAGGGTTGATGAACCTTTGAGACCTTGTCCCTAGCCTCTTCTCCAAGATTTCTTCCTTCCATTTCTTCAAAAAATTTTCAAATCTCTCAAGAATGAAGTGTAATGGACGTAACTTTGATTGCTTGATGGTTAGGGATGAAGATGGGTTGATTTAAAGGTGAAAATCGTGTGAAAAACTGAAAATTTTCGGTTTTTGCATGACCCAGTAACCGTGGTGCTTAGGCGCCAAATCTGGCGCCTAGGCACCGAACCTATTGATACATAGTTTAACTCGGGCGCTTAGGCGCCGAATCTTGGCGCCTTGGCACCGGAACTATGTTCAACTCTGTTTCGCCTAATTGTCAAATTTCAAAGTTTCATTCTCCAAGATAGGTAAATTATACTGGTAAGAGTAATCAAGACTCAATAACACAAATTGTAAGCAATCATAATGAAGGTTAACTTGATCTCCTTTTTACTCATATTTAGAATAGAGTGATCCAATTTCTAAATCTTACATATTTCAAAATAATCTTCAGCTTAAGTCAACAAAGACTTATAAGCATCATTTTTTTCTAAAGTAAAATAAAATTAGTCAAGATCAAGACATAACCTTATATTAAAAACATAAAAACACTCAAAACAAAAGATAATTATGGGTTGCCTCCCACAGAGCGCTTGGTTTAACGTCAGCCCGACTTAAGTAAATCTTTAATCAGGTTGACTCAATTCATAAGTCTCTTTATAAATCATTTTAATATCTCCCAAATAAGGCTTCAATCTTAATCCATTTACTTTAAAAAAATTTCCTGTTTTGGGGTCTTTAATATCCACAGCTCCATAATGGTATACTTTCTCAATTATATAGGGTCCAATCCATTTAGATCTTAATTTTCCAGGAAAAAGTTTTAAACGAGAATTAAACAGTAATACTTCTTGTCCGGGCTCAAAAACGTTTCCCGAAATTTTCTTATCATGTAACATCTTCATTTTCTCTTTATAAATCCTTGCATTTTCATATGATTCATTTCTTATCTCTTCCATCTCATTCAATTGCAATAATCGCTTTTCTCCTCGCTTCATTCAAATTAAAATTAAACTCCTTTATCGCCCAATAAGCTTTATGTTCAAGTTCAACGGGTAAGTGACAATGTTTACCATAAATTAACCGGTAAGGTGACATTCGATTGGTGTCTTATAAGCCGTTCTATAAGCCCATAATGCAAAATCAAGTCTATCAACCCAATCAGTTCTTTTAGGATTAACAGTCTTCTCTAAAATTCTTTTAATTTCTCTGTTTGATACTTCAGCCATTCCACTTGTTTGTGGGTGATAAGCAATTACAATTCTATGTTTGATTCCAAATTTTTGTAGTAATGATTCTTACATTCCTGAAATGACTTCCACCATCAGTGATAATTACCTTAGGCATTCCAAATCATGAAAATATCATTTTCTTTAAGAATTTAGAAACACTTATGGAATCACAGTTTGGTAAAGCAACAGCTTCAATCCACTTTCAAAACATAATCAACTGCTAATAAAATATAAGTTTTTCCAGATGATGGAACAAATGGTCCCATAAAGTCTAAACCCCATATATAAAAAATTTCAACTTCCAATATATAGTTTAAAGGCATTTCATCCTTCCTAGATATATTTCCCATCCTTTGACATTGATCACATGTTTTCACATAATGTCTCACATCTTTAAATAAGGTAGGCCAATAAAATCCAGAATTTAAAATTTTAAATGCAGTTTTATCCATGCCAAAGTGTCCTCCAAAATCGGAATCATGATATTTTTGAATAATAGCAAAAGTTTCCTCATAAGGTACACATCTTCGAATTATAGAATCTCTTCCAATTTTAAATAAATGAGGATCTTCCCAAATATATGATTTAGCATCATATTTAAATTTCTTAATAAATTTGTTATCCAATTCATAAGGTAAAATATTGCTAACTAAATAGTTAACAATATCAAGCATACCAAGGTGTTTTGCATCCTTGAATAACATATAAAGATTCATCGGAAATTTCTCATTTATATTTTCTTCCGAAATAATATCATTTTTAATTCTAGACAAATGATCAGCAATTTGGTTTTCAGTTCCTTTTCTATCTACTATTTGAAAATCAAATTCTTGTAGAAGTAAAACCTATCTTATCAGTCTAGGTTTAGAATCCTTCTTAGATATTAGATATTTAATAGCAGAATGATCAGTATGAACTATGCAATTAGTACCAAGAAGATAAGGTCTAAATTTATCAAAGGCATATACTATAGCTAGAAGCTCCTTCTTAGTGGTAGTGTAATTTCTTTGTGTTTCAGTGAGACTTTTATTAGCATAATATACAACTTTGAAAACCTTCTCATATTTTTGTCCTAATACAGCTCCAATTGCAAAATCACTTGCATCACACATTTATTCAAAAGATTTATTCCAATTAGGTGCAACAATGATAGGTGCAGTTATTAGTTTTTCTTTTAAAATATTAAAAGCATTAATACATTCTTTGTTAAATTCAAATTTCGCATCTTTTTCCAATAAATGACAAAGAGGTTTAGCAATTTAGAAAAATCCTTTATGTATCTTCTATAAAATCCAAGCATGACCTAGAAAACTTCTCATATCGATAATGAGTAGTAGGTGGTTGCAATTCAACGAATAATTTTCACTTTCGCTTGATCTACTTCCATCCCTTTTTGTGAAACTTTGTGACCAAGTACAATGCCTTTTGTGACCATGAATTGTCATTTTTCCCAGTTAAGAACTAATTTTGTTTCTTCACATCTTTTCAGAACTTTGGAAATGTTTTCCAAACAAGATTCAAAAGAAGTTCCAAAACTCGAAAAATCGTCCATGAATATTTCAATTCCTTTGTCAATCAAATCACAAAATATTGACATCATACATCTTTGAAAAGTTGCGGGTGCATTACATAAACCAAAAGGCATTCTTCTAAAAGCAAAGGTTCCATAAGGACTTGTAAATGTTGTTTTCTCTTGGTCCTCAGGAGCAATAAGTAATTGATGATAACCAGAATATCCATCCAGAAAACAGAAATATAGGTGTCCAGTTAGTTTATCGAGCATTTGATCCAAGAAAGGTAAAAGAAAATGATCCTTTCTAGTGGCGTCGTTTAATTTCCTATAGTCAATACAAATTCGTCATCCAAAGAATCTTGTCTTGTAGGAATTAGTTCATTTTTATCATTGAGAATTACGATTACACCTCCTTTCTTCGAACACAATGAATAGGACTTACCTATCGACTATCCGAAATAGGATAAATAATACCAACATCTAACCACTTAACAATTTTTTTAAACAACCTCTTTCATGATAGGATTTAATCTTCTTTGTGGTTCAATAGTAGGTTTAAAATTTTCTTCCATTAAAATTCTATGCATACAAATGGAAGGGCTTATTCCTCTTATATCAACAATAGTCCAACCAAAAGCTTTCTTATAATTCTTTAACACACCTAGTAATTTTTCTTCTTGATCTTTACTCGACTCGAAGAAATAATAACGAGTAAAGTTAACGAATTTCCAAGAAACGCATATTTTAAATGTGAAGGTAACATTTTTAATTCCAGTTCAGGGGCTTTTTTAATTGATGGTAAAAGTATATCATTTTGAATTATGTCTAAAGTTTCCCAGTTATCTTTAATAAAATGAGTCTCTTCTTCTTTTACTTCTTCATTTTCATCAGTTAAAAATTCAAATTTTTCTTTAGAAATGTCTTTAAATTTTTCTTGATAATGTTTCTCAATTAAATAATCAATTATATCCATTCGATAACATTTCTCTTTATCAGGGTACTTCATTGATTTAAGAACATTGAATTTAATCTCTTGATCATTAACTCTCATGGTTAATTCTCCCTTTTGCACATCAATCATAGCTCGTCCGGTAGCTAGAAAAGGTCTCCCTAAACTAATAGGTATAGGTATCTCTTTATCTTCTTCCATATCAAGTACGATGAAATCTACAGGGAAGATAAATTTATCCACTTTAACAAGGACATCCTCTATAACTCCTTTAGGATAAGTGATAGATCTATCAGCTAACTGAAGGGTTACGGTGGTGGGAGTAATCTCTCCTAAATTCAATCTTCGAAAAATAGAAAATGACATGAGATTAATACTTGCTCCTAAATCACATAAAGTTTTTCCACAAAATTTTTCTCCAATAGCACAGGGTATAGTGAAACTTCCAGGATCCTTAAGCTTTTCAGGTAATTTCTTTTGAATTATTGCACTGCATTCTTCATATAATGTAACCGTTTCAAAAGCTTCAAATTTTCGTTTCTTGCTTAAAATATCCTTCATAAATTTTTCATAAGTTGGCATTTGTTCCAAAGCTTCAACAAAAGGTATGTTAATAGTAATTTTCTTAAAAATTTCAAATTACTTAGAAAATTGATGATCAAGTTTCTGCTGTTTAAGTCTTTGAGGAAAAGGTGGTGGTGGTTTTTCAACTTCCACATTAATAGGTATAACGATCGATCTTGACTAGAGAGAGAGTTTCTTTAGGTTTTTCGATCTCTTCAACCTCAATCTTTTTTCAATTTCATTCTCGCATTCTTTCTTTTAATTCCTTTCCACTTCTAAGTTGCACAGCTTTAACATGTTCATGTTCTTTTCCAGTTTCCTTTGGATTAATTTCAACATTACTAGGAAGTGTTCCTACAGGTATGTTATTAATTAAAGTAGCAATTTGCCCCATTTGATTTTCGATATTACAATAGCAGTATTTTGATTTTGTAATTGATTATTCATTTGTAAAATTATTCTTCTATTGATAACTTTTTCTGTTGATTATGAAATCTAGGAGGTTTATAATTTGGATTAACTTGATTATTCCAAATTCTAGTGGGATGAGATTGATTATTACCCCATTGTTGTTGTGAATTATTCCAGTTAAAATTATGATGATTTTTCCACCCAGGACTATAATAATTTGAATAAGGATTATTTTTACTTGCAATAGCTTGTTAAGTTTCAATAGTTTGAGAATCTTCAATATTAGCGGAGTTATTATATGAAATATTAATTACAAAATTATCTAATTTTTTAGACATTGCTGCTACTTGTGAAGCTAGGATAGAAAAGGCTTCATTTTCGTGAATACTTGCCATCTTTTTAAGATTAATCCTTTCGGAAGGCCATTGAAAATTTTTACTAGCCATTTCTTCAATTAAAGTGTAAGCTTCTTCAAATGATTTAGACATTAAAGAACCTCCAGCAGCAGCATCAATAATTGATTTTAAAGATCCAATTAATCCATTGTAAAATGTTTGAATAATTAACCAATCAAGTAAAGCATGATGAGGACATTTTCTTAATAGTTCTTTAAATATTTTATATGCTTTTTGGGTACTACGCAAGTATACGTATGGCTTCAAGTAATAAACGGCTTTGAAACAAAGACCCCAGTATCGATCCCACGGGGAAAAAGGGTAACAAATTTTTAAATATTGTATTTCAAAATCTTTTTGTATTTTAATCTAACTATAAATTACTTTTATTTTACTAGATGCAGATAAAGAAAATAATAATAAGAAAATGATTTGTGAAAACAATATAAAACAAACAACTTTCTTCCTTTCAATTAATCTAAGATTTTTAAGATAATTTAATATTCGTTGGAGAATATATTTTATGGTATTGTGCCAAATAGAAGCATTTCTATTCTTTACCCTTTGATCCAGGCGAAAAGAACATTGGCTAATCTACAGATCAGGTCTGGATGAGTGTTAGTAGAATGGGTTAATCTAGGCTCACACTATTAGATGTCCAAGGGTGGCTATGGTCGGCCCTACTAGTGACCCTTTCCTTATCTATAAATCAAATTATAAGAACTTAGTCTGTCACTCTAAAAACTTATCAATTCTACGCCCTTTAAATCTTATCTTTATATTAATTTGCACTTCACCTTGAATAGCCCGCGCATGGCCTTCGACTGCCTAAGAATTCATGTGACATCTACAAGTTAAGAGTTCTTCTCCTTCTAGGTCTCAAAACTCTTCAACAGGTTTTAACAATTTAAATTGCCAATTTAAAAAGTAAATTAAGATCAGGTATTAATATCATCACAGTGTTTTGAAAATATTTTGACTTTCAATTCTCCATCAAATTTTATATTATCTTATTTATCTTTTCATAATTGAAGGAAGAAAGTAAACTAACTACTCAGAACACATTGAATATAAACAACAAAACATAATAAATAAACTTTGAATAAAAAAATAAAATACTTATCTTAAATATTCCTTCTACAGATCTTCTGATTCCTACTGACTCCACAGTGTAATGAACTCCAGATGCAACAATTTGAAAATAAACTCACTAAACTAAATAAAAGTGGCCCTAAATTTCTCTCTCTATTTCTCTCTCTAAGGATGAGAGATCCTAAAGTGGCTAAGAGATAGGGGATACAATGGGGGCCCAATTTTTCTGAAGGAGTGGACTCTTATTTATAGGCTTCAAGGGTTGCCTTGAGGCACCTCTTCAAAACATGTCCAAATCCAATGAATCTTCTAGAAGGTCTATCTAGCGCCTAGGCGCCGGACACCGCGTCCAGTTCTTCTCACCTCTTCACTTTGGCTCGCACCTCTTTGCAATTAAAACCATTTTGGAGTGTCCAAATGCAATGTATAACATGTCCTATTATCAAGGAACAACTGTTAGTCTTCTAGAATGTCCAATAACCGCTCACTCCGTCAAAATAATCGTCCAAAAGTCGTCGAAAACTTGACAGTTTCTGTATCGAGTCTGGCGCATAGGCGCCAGGCCATAATTTTTTATAATTCTTGTATTTTGCTCCATTTTTGCTCCTTTTTGCTCCTTTTTCACCCTTTTTCTTTTTTTTGACCTTTTTACATAACCTACATCCAAAAACACAAAAATACCTTTCATTAAAGCATAATATCCTTAGAAATTGATAAAAATCAAGGCATAAAAATAGGTATTTTTTTTCATGGATCAGATATCACATGAATCCTTGTGTAGTCGAAGGCTTTATGCTAGTTATTGAAGTTGAAGTGCAAATAAATAGGAAGATATGATTTATTGAACGTAGAATTCATTAGTTTTTAATTCTAATGATTTGGTTTATAGAGAGGGAACGGGTCACTTGTAGGGCCGACCATAGCCACCCTTGGACATCTAATAGTGTGAGCCTAGATTAACCCATTCTACTAATAAAACATCCTAAACCGATCTATAGATTAGTCAATGTTCTTTGCACCTGGACTAAAGGGTAAAGAATAGGAATGCTTCTATTTGGCACAATACCATGATTTAAATTCCCTACAAAAGATAATTATTCTAAAAATCTTGGATTAGTTGAAAAGGAGAAAGTCGTTTTTATACTTGCATTGAATTTTAATTACTCGCTTACTTTACTTTATTATTGATTATCGCTTACTTGCTTATAGTAAAAATTATTAGTAAATTAAATTTTAAAATAAATATATATATATATATACATATAAATTACTTTTAAATTGATAAATTTTAAAATATTTCTTAAATTTCTTACTTTTTATCAAAACACTATCCCTGTGGGATCGATAAACAAGATTCCACTAGAGCCCTGTATTACTTGAACGATACGTATACTTGCATTTAAAATTGAGACTTTACAATAATTATAAAATTTAAATATAAATTCATAAGTAAAAGTAAACCTCGCACATCAAGTTTTTGAAGCCATTTACTAGGAATTAAATATTCTAAAAAGTGGTATCAAATTCTTGTATTTAAAAGCATATATAAAGTCGCATCGCATCATTAGTGATTAATTTTTCTTTCACTAGTTCAAAGGCATTCAAACATTCTTCATTAAAATCAAATCTCTTATCTTTTTCTAAAAGTTGGCACAAAGGTTTAATAATTTTTGAAAAAATCTTTAATATAACGCCTGTAAAATCTAACATGTCCTAAGAAACTTCTTACCCCTCTCACAGTAGTAGGAGGTGGCAATTTCTCAATAACCTGAATTTTTGCAGGGTCTACCTTCATACCAAGTTCAGAAATTTTATGCCCAAGCACAATTCCTCTTGCAATCATAAATTAACATTTTTCTCAATTCAGAACTACAATTGTTTTCTTGCAAAGCTCCAAAACTTTTATAAATTATTTAGACATATGTCAATTGAAGTTTCGAATACAGAAAAATCATCCATGAATACTTATATTCCATTATCAATCATATTACTAAAAATAAACATCATGCATCTTTGAAACATTGCATGTGCATTACGTAATCAGAAGGACGTTCTTCGAAAAGCAAAAGTTCTGTAAGGGCTAAAAAATGTAGTCTTCTCTTGATCCTCAGAAGTAATAGGTATTTGATGATAACCAGTATATTCATCCAAAAAGCAATAGTACTTGTGTCCGGCAAGTTTATCCAACATTTGATCTAGAAAAGGAAGAGGGAAGTGATCTTCCTTGGTGGCGACAATTAATTTTCTATAGTCAATACAAATTCGCCAACCATTAATTTGTCTCGTTGGTATAATTTCATTACGTTCATTCACATCAACAGTCACTCCTCCCTTCTTAGGAATACAATGAATTGGACTTACACAGGCACTATCTGAAATTGGGTAAATAATTCCAGACATCAATCCATTTTAAAATTTCCTTCATAACTACTTCTTTCATCATTGGATTCAGTCTCCCTTGCGGATCTGCTCTAGGTTTATGTTGTTTATCCAATAAAATTTTGTGCATGCAGATCGAAGGACTGATTCCTTTAATATCTGTTAAGGTTCAATCAAAAGCCTTTTTGTATCTTTTTAAAGTCTCCAATAATTTTTTTTCTTGATATTCATTCAAGTCCGAAGATACAATGACTGGTAAGATAGATGATTCTCCTACTTCAAATGATTAGAAAGAATTTTCATCTCAAGTTCAAGAGGTTTTGTGATAGATGGAATTAAACTTTTATCACCACTTTCCATAGTATCCAACATTTCAAATCTTTCCTGAACATCATCTTTCTCTTCATTCTCCATATCATCAAAATCATTTTCTCTTTCACTTTCATCCCCACACTATAAATTTTCATATTATATTTTCTCTTCTAACACTTCTTTAAAATGATCATCTCTCAAATAATCGTAGATTTCCATTCGAAAGCATTCATCATCTTTTTTTGTTGAGGGATATTTCATAGATTTCAGAATATTAAAGGTCACCTCTTGATCATTAACCATCATAGTTAATTCTCCTTTTTGAATATCAATTATAGCTCTCCTAGAAGCAATGAATGGTCTTCCCAAAATAATTGGAATTTATTTATCTTCCTCCATATCTAATACAATAAAATCCACAAAAAAGATAAATTTATCCATTTTCACTAACACATCTTCCACCACTCCTTTAGGATAAGTAATGGAACGATCAACTAACTGAAGAGTCATAGATGTAGGTGAAATTTCTCCTATTCTCAATCATTTGAAAGTTGATAAAGGCATGATAGTGAAACTACTAGAGTCTTTATGTTTTTCGAGAAGCTTCTTCTGAATAATTGCACTACACTCTCTGTTAAGTGAAACAGTCTCATGATCTGTTAACTTTCTTTTCTTTTTAAGAATATCCTTCATAAACTTCTCATAATTAGACATCTGCTCTAATGCTTCAACAAAGAGAATATTTACCATTAATTTCTTAAGGATTTCCAAAAAATTTGTAAATCTGTTATCCATATTTTGTTTTTTCAATCATTGAGGAAATGGAGGAGGTGGTTTTTTAACAGTAATCTTCATTGGTTCAAGCAGATATTCTAAGTCAAGATATATCTTATTAGAACCTTTTTTCAATATCCACCTTCTCTTTCTTAACTTCAACTTTTTTTTGCACTCTTGTTTATAATTCCTTTCCACTCCTTAATTGAATAACTTTAATTTTATTCTTGTTTTGATCTTTTGGATTGATCTCAACATTGTTGGGAAGAGCTCCAAAAGGTCTATTATTAAGCGCAGTGAAAATATATCATAATTGATTCTCAATGTTCTTAATCGCAACACCTTGAGCTTGTAATTGATTACCCATGTTCAACATTAATTCTTCAGTAGATAACTTCTTTTCCTTAAATTGTGGGTTACTATTAAATCTAGGAGGATAAAAAGGTCTATAATTGGTGTTTCCTTAGTTGTTCAAATTTTCAACTGGGTTAATAGGATTGTTTCCCCATTGTGGGTTAACAGTAGCATTGTTGTTATTGTTCCAGTTAAAATTCGAGAGATTCTTCCAACCAGGATTATAATAGTTTGAATAAGGATTGTTGGGTCTATTATTTATAGCATTCAAGGTCTCCTAAGGTGTATGAGATTCAATTATCTGTTCTACTGAATTGTCCTCTAACACTGGAGGTGTTTGAGAATAATTCATTCCATATTGATCTATTTTCTTTGAAAGGGCAGCAATTTGAGAGACTATCATAGTTACAGCATCAGAATCATGAATATTATCTACTCTCTTAGGATTTACCCGTTCAGAGGGCCATTGAATATTATTAGTAGCCATCTCTTTTATTAACGAATATGCTTCATCAAAAGGTTTTGACATTAATGATCCACCAGCAGCAACATCTATAATCGACCTTAAAGATCGCACTAATCTATTTTAAAATGTTTGAATTATTAACCAATCTGGTAAAATATGATGTGGACATTTCATAAGAAGATCTTTAAATCCTTACCAAGCTTCATATATTGATTCCCCTTCAAACAAACCAAAAGATGTGATATCATTTCTTAGCTTAGCAGTTTTTTATGGAGGGAAATATTTTTATAGAAATTTTTACGAAAGTTCTCCTCAAGTTATAATAGATCCAGGTGCTAATGTATTTAACCACTCTTTGGCTTTATCCCTTAATGAAAAAGGAGAAAGTCTAAGATTAACAGCATCATTTGACACTCCATCATATTTAAAAGTAGCACACAGTTTTAGAAGACTAGCGAGATGTAAATTAGGATCTTCATTAGGTGTTCCTTAGAATTGATTATTTTGTATCATTTGGATAATAGCGGGTTTAAGCTCAAGTGAATTAGCAGCAACATTAGGGTTTTGAATGGTTATATGAATTTCATCTGTTTTTGGGTTAACATAATCTCTTAATGGTCTTGGTAAATTTTCATTTCTTCAATTTTCTTGGTTGTTCACCATTTTGTGAGGATTTTCATATTGTTTTTATTGTTTTCAAATTTTTTTAATAATACGCTCTAACTCTGAATCGTAAGGCACTAAACCTATAGATCTACTCCTACACATATAAAATCACACATAACACACTAAAAAGTAAACAAGCACACACAATTGCAAACTACCAAGTAAAGTTTTCAACTACTATAATTTTGATTAGTTACTGTTTATACTATCCCCGGCAAATGTGCCAAAAACTTGGTCATGACGACTGCAAACTGCCTCAAAAGTCAATATTCAAAAGATAGTTTTAGTTTAGTTTTGCAAATAGATTAATTTAATAATTAAGTAGTCACCCGCATACGCAAGTAAACGTATCGTTCAAGTAATACATGGCTCTAGTGGAGTCCTGGTTATTGATCCCACGATGAAGGCAAGAACTCTTCAAAATATAGCAAAGATGTTGAAATTTGACACTCAATTTACAACAAAAATTCAAGTACTATTTAATATACTAATGTAAAGATAACAACAACTAGATTTACTACAAGTTACTTCTAAATTTTCTAAGCAAGATTAACTAACACACACACACTAAGTTTTGTAATTTGAAAGGTTTATATATGGAAAAGTGTATTCCCTCTTGCAATGATTCTATGGTAAGTGATTGATATAGATTGATAATATATTAATATTGTGCCAAATAGGAGCATTCATATTATTTACCCTTGTCAGAGTACCCCCTCTTCCAAGTCATGTAAAGAATATTAGCAAATCTTAAGCTTAGTCACTAAATCCGTGGTTAGGCTGAGAGGATACTGGCTCCACTTTAGAGCTCTCACTTTCCTTCACCTGAAGGCTAACCCTAGCTTTAGTTACCAAACTTTAAGACCAAATTGGGGATTTCAACCTGTCATTCTAAAACTTCTAATTCGATGCCCGTTAAACCATATTTCACTATTTATTTACACTTAATTCTCATGAACTACGCAACTCATTCATGGACATTGAATGGATTCTCCACTATTGTTGTAGAACACTTAGTCCTTTTTAGATTTGGTGTTTTACAACAGATTTTAATAATTCAATTAGCCAGATCGAAAAGTAAATGAAGTTCGAAATGGAAAACCATCACAATTTCTTTAACATTTTTATTGCACACCAAATCTACATCAATACTTCACCACATCTCATTACAAGAAAAAAGACAAAGGAATCTACTCAGAACTCATGAGGAAGATACAACAAAACATGAATTATATATATAAAAGTAAAGTCATACAAACACAATAGTAAATACAACTTAACTCTTTCTCTTCCCCAAGAAAATCTCTTGTAATTCCTTTGAATCCTTTTCTCACTTCTCTTCATCACTGAATTCCCTCTTTAGAATGGTAAGGAAGAAGTAATCTCTCACTTTACTCCTTCTCCTACACTCCTTAAAGAAGAATCCCTCACAATACAAGACTTCTACACAGTTTCCTCACACTTACTACAAACCCTAACACACTCTTTTCACTACTCTTTAACGCACTCTCACTCACACCACCCTCTCTCTCCTCTTTTTTGGCATCCAAAATAGTCTAAAATAAGTTAGAAACGAATTCCCTAAGAGTTTCCTCAAGCAACTCTTCAAAAAGTCATCCAAACACATTGAATTTGACTTGAACCGACTTTAGGCGCCGACGGGGCTAGATAGGGTGCCAGTGGCGCTGGATAGGGCGCTGGTGGCGATGCTGGATAGGGCGCTGGTGGCGATGGATAGGGTGCTGACGGCGCTGGATAGGGCGTTAGCGGCGCTATGCCGCTAATTAATTGTTTGAACTATCTGGAATTGGGCGCCGGCGGCGCCAGAAACTAATTTTTTTCATTTTGCTCCTTTTTGCTATAAATTCATTTCTTTTCACTTCATTTTGCTCCAATCACCTAAAATCATCATATCTGCAGCAAAACATGAAAAATATATTCCTTTAAAGTGCAATATCACAAAAAATGAGTTAAATTATATAGCAAAAACCTAATATATTTTTAGTGCATCATTCATCCACAAATGTTCATTCATTTTCTCAAAACCAAGGACCATGAATACTAGAAAAATATATATTTTCAATATATCTCCTTTTGTAATAGTCTTTAATTGTCGAAGTAGATAGCTCAGAAAGGGCATCAACTCAAGAATTTTTCCCTTGGAGTATATGAATTATCTAATATGTTTGAAAAAAAAAACGATTTTACCAGGGTGGGATAGTGTTTCATTTATGGATTATGGTTATTGAAGTCCCCCATCTACCTGAGTAGCTATAAGCTGAGAATTAATATAAATGAATAAGTCATGAACCACATAATCGATGACGAGTATTAATCTGATGACAAGGGTTTTATACTTAGTGACATTATTCATTACTAAAAATTTTAGAAGGAGTTCATACACCATAATATCTTTCTTAGGATAAATAAGAAAAACTTTGGCTCTAGGTCTAGAATTCCCAGAAACTCCATCAACGTATAAAATCCAAAGGAATACATTGAAGGGAAAAAGCTTGACATGGGTAGGAATTATGAATTTCATAAAAATGTAAATGAGCATTTGTGATTTGATATCGAGTTTCATTAAGAAGTGGATATGAATCCCTTAATTCCATGGACCACTTCATTAGTGTCCAAGCCACCTCTAGTATTTGTAAGATAACCCTTAAAGAGAGATTTGTGGAGACACCAACAGTGTGGGCTTAAAAATAAAGACATAATTTTCATCTAGAGAATATTAGTGCTAGGGTTGTTTTATCGGTCAACAGATTGTGGCTTTCTCTATTGGAAAAGATTTTACAAAAATAAAAAAACTAGTCATTAAACCTTCTGCTCCTCCTTCATCAGGACTAAACTTATTGCATAGAGAGATACTACAAGGTAGAGATATAACACCTCACCTTGCACTAATTTTGATAACAGAGATGGATAATCCAAGTATGTTTTGTGCTGATTAATAGAAACCTTGCATTTGTTCATCCAATGAGCTATTAATTTGAATGCTCCTTAATATATTGAATAATGGGGTATATATATATATATATATGTACCTTAATTATGCCAAAAAATGAGATAGAGCAAAAATCATTCTATTTAACCTTTACATTTTTTTTATATGTTGGGACATATCACATCCTTGAGCATCTTTATTTTTATATTTGCCTTAATTCCATGGTAAGTGATCACGAATTTGATAAACTTACCTGAGTTGACTTTGAAGGCATATTTGATTGGGTTGAGGCATATGTTATACTCTCGAAGAAGGTGAAAGTATTTTTCTAAGTCAGAAATATGTTGAGATATTTTCAAACTCTTAAACATTATTTCATTGATATATACCTCCATGGTGTGTCCAATCATGTCCTTGAAAATCTTATTCATGAGATTTGGTAAGTTGCACAAGTATTTTTAGCCTGAAGGGTATCACTTTTTAGCAGTACACCACTTTATATATTTTGAAGGAAGTAGCTTCCTAATAAATAAGATCCATCTTTATATGGTTATAACCAAAATAAGAAGCTAAGCATTTGATGACCAGTGGTAGCATTGATCTATATAAGGAAGAGGAAAACTGTATTTTGGACAAGCTTAGTTAAGATCAATAAATGTGTTGCATCTCCTCCATGCTCTAGAAGTCTTTTTCACTATAACAATGTTTGCAAGCCAAGTGGAATGATGTACCTCCCATATAATTTTTTTTTTTTAAATCTTGTCGACCTCTTGCTCAATTGCTTGTTGACCTTCTTGCACAAAGATTCACTTTTTTTGGACGATCAACTTATATGCGAGTTCAATCTTTAGGAAGTGCACCATTACTTCAGGATTAACTTGGGCATATGAGTCCCACTCTAGATGAACATATATTGATTTATGTAGAGACCACTTTTAATTACTAAATAATAAATATCTAAGTAGTGTAGTCCAGGAGTCATGTTTCCTTGATAAGAAGACAAAGATTAGATCTTCAACTAGTGAAGTTTGCTAATATATATCTTCATCTCAAAGGTCAAAACTCTTAATACTGAGAGTCTCTGATGGGCATGGTTAAGCATGTCTGAGTAGCACACTTTTGCTACATTTTGATCCTCTTGTGTAATGCTAACTCTTGGTGGTGTTGGAAACTTCAACTTGAGATGCGGTATAGATATCACACACCCAAAGATTGATTATAAAGCTCTTCTGAATATTCATTATATGTTGATTCAAATTTTATGACAAGGAATTATATCATGAGTTTTTTGCTAAAGAAAATATTCCATTATAACATGGAGTGTAATATTCCCCTCGACATTCACGTCATGATCATCAAAGTCGTAGAAAGTTCCAACAACATGCTACAATTTTTTTCCAGGTCAATCCCAAACTAAGGAAAAATGAAGATAACGAAAAATCAACTGAATTCCAACTATCGACCAGGATTTTCCTTACATTTGTAGCAAGAGTATTGATTCCAATGCTTATAACAAGAGGATCTTAGGGAGGTACCTAAAAACTCTTGAGATTTCATCAGTGAAGGTTCTTCAAAAATAGTGATGAGAACTTTCTTGACTAGCAACAATCCTCTGACGATTGTTGCAACTTCACATATAGTCTAAGATTTTCTTGTTATTACTTATGGGTTTGCTAACTTGCTGATAAGGATATTATTGGTGTATGGGCTCTAAATTTAAATGAATTGACTTAAATACTCTTACCAGATTAACTTTCATTCTCCTCATTGAGCTGAAAAAATACTTCAATATTATGACTACGACTTTAATGAAAGTGAAAATACTATTCTTGATTTCTCACATTTAGCTTCAACAAAAAGTATTGATTTTAACGTTTAT
The DNA here is from genome assembly GCA_022702705.1 of Papilionanthe hookeriana x Papilionanthe teres. Lineage (NCBI taxonomy): Eukaryota > Viridiplantae > Streptophyta > Magnoliopsida > Asparagales > Orchidaceae > Papilionanthe > Papilionanthe hookeriana x Papilionanthe teres. Next base: position 6,506,304 of record CM040437.1, read on the forward strand.
TTACTCTAAAACACCATTAAGATGTTAACACATGATGCGGTAAGTGGTGTATACTCTTTCTTTGACCATGATTCACAGATCTGCAGTCGAGGGGACAAACTAGGGTATTTTCAAGGCTTGTACTTATTCTGCTAAGTTGCTTGAGCACTATATGTGGATTTCTTATTATGCTTTTCTAATTGTGGATCATATTACTTTTTGTTCAAATTAATAGCTTAATCAATAACAATTTTTTCCTCAACATGATGGATGAGCTCAACATATGAATGAATCATCCCCCACATCAAAGATGAGTAAAAAGGATCAAGATGTAATCCCCCTAAGAAAATAACTCTCAGTAGTTCTAAATCTACTTTTGGGATTTAACAAGTTTTGATTGGAAATCTCTAGAAATAATCCTATAGTTACTCCTTTCATTTGATGAACCTCAAAAAGGTGATAGGATTCCTTGATAATCCTTTAATTCATGATGAATTAATCCACAAATACTCTTGTGAGCTCATCAAAGGTACGGATGCTTCTCCCTAGGAGTGAATAAAATGAAGTGCATGCTTAGACTTTAAAAGTTGCAGGAAAAACATAACAAAGGAGCTCATCGGAGACTCTTTATATATACATGATGATTCTAAAGTAATCAACTTGTTCATACAGGTCAGACATTCCATCATAAGCATCAACACTTGGAAGCTTAAACCCTATTAGAGCAGGGTCTTGAAGGACAGACTCAACTAATGAAGAAGATTCTTAAGAACTACACTGGCCTGAGAAATTGTTTTTATCCCTTACAAGGAACTCTTCACAATGTACATATCAATTTGTCATGAATTTTTGGAGGTCAAACTCCATTCTCCACACTAGTTGGACGCTTGTTGCTAGGCTTGACGCTTGAAAATGGGAGGTGAATTTGTAAAGCTAGTAGTGTTAAGAAGTTTAGTTGCGCTTCTCTGCTGAATGGATTTTAAGGTAGTTGTGCCCCTCCAATTTGCAAAAATATCAGTTATCAAGCCTCGTGTAGATATTGGAGGATCTCATTTTGAGACACTTACATCCTTTCCACATGGTCTTTAAGTGGTGCTAAGGTGGTTCCTTTGTTAGCAGGATGATATGCATCATCAAAAACAAAGTAGAGGCTTTGCATCGTGGACTTCAAGATTGTACCTTAGAATGATGGATGTTAGAATGAGAAGTGAGCATATTGCGCTTATCAGTCATCGATGAAGTGTAAAACTCTATCCATGAGACTTGAATTTCTATTAATGACACCAAACTATTATGTGTTAGAAGATTCATGACGATAAAGTAAAATTTTAATGTCTAAACATTGTACTAAGATCCAATACACAAAAAAATAATTTAAAAATAATAGGATAAAAAACTGGTATTTCTTACTTAGAGAAATGCGGAAAGAGAAAAAATCACGGGGCCTAGCCCTATCAAAGTAATACTTTATAGGTTTATAAGTAAAAAAGACAGACCCTTGTACCACAATTAGGAAAGAAGAGTTACCATGTTACACCAAGTGCAACACTTGTTCATAGATAATATACAAAAAATGTCAGGAGTCAATATAACATTATCATGTTATGAATTAGGGGTGTAAACAAACCAAACACGAACGAACAGAGCTTGTGTTTGTGTTCGGTTCGTTTGAAATTTAATTTGTTTGAAATAAGCTCGTGTTTGAAATTGTTCGTGAAGTCACTGTTTGTATTCGTTTCTTAACGAACGAGTCGAACACGAGCTGTTCGTGAACAACGAGCCAGTTTGACAACCCTAATATTAATATATATAAATGATATATTATATGAATTATATAACCTATATTATATAAATATATAATATCTATATTAGTATATTACTAAAATAATATATTAATATATTATAATTTATAAAATATAATTTTTTAAAATATCATAAATTTTTTATATATAATTATTTTAAATTATTTTATATTTCGAACAATAACGATTCAAACATGAACGAATGTATCACTGTTCGTGTTTGGTTCGTTTAACTAACCGAACGAAAAAAAATTGTTTGTGTTCGTCTCATTTATTTATCAAACGAATCGAACACGAACTCCTTGACGAACCGAAAATGAACTGTTCGCGAACAACGAGTTTTTTGACAGCCCTACTATGAATACATCACTAATAGATGATTACGGTCATGAGTTATCATCGAGTTTTCAATACATACTGTTTGGGATACGTCGTTGCATTATACTCAAGATACTTCAATTCCTCGTACTTGAGATATTTCGTTACACCATATTCATGTTACTTCGTTACCCCTTACTTGGGACACTTCTTTACAAAGTATTCAGGATACATCGTTACACAACAGAATTCTTTAACAACGATGAGCAGAGGGTGACCGACGGTGGTTGACATTGGCTAATAGGTGATGATCAGTGACTATAGAGGCTGGAAGTTGTCATCAGATTTTTAGTAAAAAATAACACTGAAATTTGACTCTTTTTTTCTTTAAGTGAAGACAGAGTGTCTATTATAGGCCATAGAAGATGAGTATTTTGGTCATTTGGAGAGTAACTTCTCCACCTCTTGATTGGATGATTCATCCCCCTTGACCATATTTCTTTAATGCTTTTGAGGGCCTTAATGACCCCTAGAACTAAATTGAGCTTAGGCTCATTGGACTCCTCTCGTTGCGACACTCAATTCGACTATATTTATGTTAAATTGAGAGTTCATTTGACCATCCAATTAACTATTCAAAACCTCCAAGTGTGATTTAAGAGCTTGATCGAGGCTTGACTGGACTAAGATTGAACCAATTTTGGCTTCATTGAGTTTGTCTTGTCAAGATATTCAGTTTGAATATAAATTTGCTAAAATAAGGACTCTGGAAGATTCTGAATTTGAATATGGAATTCTTATTATTAAAATATACCTCGAGATTTGCATCATATGATAAAAATTTGTTGATGAGGGAGCAATAGTTACTAAATTTATAAAATCTCTATCAAAACAGAGTTGATATACAATAATATTCTAATTGTTAATTTACTAAATGTATTACTAGAAAAAAATTGATGTAATCATAAAATCTAATAATACTCACTTATTATTAATATTGATTAATAATACTTATTATATTTGCTTAAATTTTTGCAATCAAACTAATTTATGAATTAGTTATTTATAAAATTAATATTACACAATACATTTTTGAGGAATTTACATACATAATACATAACTTTTATATATCTATTACTTTAGCATCTAAGATTTGTAACTATAAAAAAAATGAAGATTAAATTAAAAAATAAATATCACTAACACATTTATGCAGACATGATATTAGTAACATAAATCCATAAGAATTAAGTGACAAACCTCTAAATTAAAAAAACAAAAGTTAAACTAAATAACTAATAATATCAATTGATTAAAATTATTATTCAAAAACTAAATAATAAGGAATTTATATTTTACCATCCAATAATCATGATATTGCATGTTTAACGTCAATATATAATACTTGAACCTTTAAATTCACATACAAAATATTATTACCTTTAATTTTTGGGATGTGAAATAGACTTCTTCATATATATATATATATATATATATATATAAATAGGATAAATACAAAAAACAAATTTAAATATTAGATATATAAAATTATTAATACATAAGAATTCTTGCAATAAATAATAATATAAAATTAGAAATACTTGAGAAATCTTTCTATAAATAATGAGGGCCTCTTCTTCTCGCCCCACCCATCCCAAAATACCGGAACCCTCGACTCTCTCTACGTCGCATGGTTAGGAACCCGCGCCTGTAGCTGGGTGGAGAAGGCGTTGACGAGCTGGCGGCGTCAGCGTGCGAAGGAGAAGAGGATTAGCTGACCTAGAAGCAGTGGAGGTAAACCGCCTGTACTTCACCCCCTTCGCGTGGTTCAGTTGCAAATCGGAGGAGTAAAGGGATTTAAGATTCTGCAGGATTTCGACTGTTGGTATGATTTACGCAAGGTTCATTTCGTAAATCCTGCTACCAATCGGAGGAGTAAAGGTTGTCTCCCTCGCAACCATCATCTTCATCGCTGTTAGTCGGCCGAGGGTTGCGGCTTCAACTCTCGCCTTCTTTTCCAGTGAAGTTACCCTCGCTCAGCACTACAATATAGCACTCTGAACAGGGAGGTTTAAGTTATAGAGACGAGTGCTAAAGCAGTAACTCGCTGAAATGAAGGTCGTTGCGCTGGTGAGTGGGGGGAAGGATAGCTGCTTCGCGATGATGAAGTGCATAGATTTCGGCCACGAGGTCATTATACTAACTCCGATCACTTTGTCATATTTCCTTGATATTTTTCTCTCATTCTGTGTTTAATTCTTCTTTTTTTGTCAAATGATTCGACTGGTGGTAGATTGTTGCACTTGCCAATTTGATGCCAGTTGATGATTCTATTGATGAATTGGATAGCTACATGTATCAAACTGTAAGGTTCTTCTCACGTTTTCTTCATTTTTATTTTTTAATTTTTTGAAATATCTGCAAGTATACATACTACTTAATCCTTATGTATTTTCATATCTAACACCTAAACTTAAGTTTTAAATTTATGCCACCCTACCTATGCATAAAAAAATGTATTTCACTTTTTAAAAGTCAAAATAGTGGTATTTTTATGTGATATGAAAGATTTGAGTGTTATAAATGTAAGAAAGCAAAGTATAATTGTTAGATATGTGAATTCAGAGGAATTGGGTGGTATTTATCTTAGAACTGCTAATATTTTTTAACTCGACTATGTTACCTTTTTTATTGGAGGGGAATTCACAGTTGATTCATGACATAATCAAATACTTTGATGGTTTGAGACATCCACTTGCAACTTGGAAGATCAGCCTTATAATTTAAAATAACAAAACAAAAGAAAATTTCGTTGCTGAATTCCTTAGTTGGTGTATAGGGGTTACCAGTATATGAGCTTATTCTTGGGACATTTTGGAAAATTCTAAACTATGTTATTATCAAAAGTCAGAAGTTTATTGTCATTCTGTTAGACTAGTGAGAATGTAGAGCTATAGATTAATATGGCTCATGTAGGTTGAATTTTTTGTCTAGATTCTAATAAACTCCGTTCTTTGTTTGTATAGGTTGGCCACCAAATTATAATTGGCTATGCTGAATGTATGGGTTTACCATTGTTTCGTCGAAGGATACATGGATCAACTAGGTGGAGACTCCATCCTGCTTTAAAAATTATTATGTTGTTTATATCCTTGATGTTTAGAGCTTTTTCCTTTGAGTTTTGTCCGGCCCATTTCTAATCGTTTGAGTTTGTCTAATACATTTCTATAACCCACATCATGTAGCTTTAGTTTCTGAATCCATATTGTTTTTCTTTGTTGATGGTAACATACCATTTGATTTTGTTCTATCTAATACTTCTTCTCTTCAATTTGGTGTTGTCTTTGCACTAAGAGTATAAACTACGAATTAGCACCTTCTTGGTTTATGTCTTATTTGCATGATCATTTTGAGTAATTTTCTCCTACGTGTTAGGATTAGAAATTTCTGTTTCCACCTTTCGTCTGTTGTTGGAAACTTGATAAAATTTTCTTAATATCCGCATTAGGATATTTATTGTGTGAACTTTCTTTGAATTTATGTCAGTGGAAAATGTAGTCTGTTTTTTCATATCCCTTTTTAGTTTTTGTTCAGAAGAGCAATTTGATGTTTAAGGTCTGTACATTATTCCATTTTTTTTATAAGATGGCAAATGATTTTTTACTTGTGTAGGAATCAACAATTAAGCTACAAAATCACCCCGGGAGATGAAGTTGAAGATTTGTTTATTTTGCTAAATGCAGTTAAACAACAAATTCCTTCCGTGACTGCTGTGTCATCTGGCGCTATTGCATCTGATTATCAAAGATTGAGGGTGGAGAGTGTTTGTGCAAGGTTAGGACTTGTTTCTTTGGCTTATCTATGGAAGGAAGATCAAGTACTCCTCCTTGAAGAGATGGTAATTTAAAATTAATGCCACCTTTTATTGTTAGTTTTTGTATTGTACCTATGCATTATTTTCTTATTAAATGGCTTGTCCTTTATGTGCTTGTAGATACAAAGAGGCATTGTAGCTGTTATTATTAAGGTAAATGTTTCCATTAGTTGGCTTTATATGTATTTTTTGTGATATTCATTTGTATAATCTCTTAATTTACTACTGAATGAATGACCGATGCTCTAGTTGGTGCATGGCAGTTAATGTTATTTCTAATACAACTAGAATGATCTGGCTTATGCAAATCAAGCATGGGAATTTAAAGATTAACATACAAACCATTTGATAAACTAACGACTTAACTTTCTTTAAATGCAAACAGTAAATATGAGGATTGAAGCTTGATTGATAATTTGATAAGGATATAAAGTTGAAGACATAAGTGATAAATTTAAACCAACTATAATTAGCGAGCAGCTGTAATTCAATTGCAACAATTCGATTCTTGGTTGTTTTTATTTTGAACAAAACCAGGGACACTTAGAAGCCAATATTATGTTTTATAAAATAATTATCAGGAAAAGAAGTCAACAGTTCATGCCTCATAATGGTAAAAGAAGACGACTTCTAAAAAATTAGTTAATCACACACAACCTCAAAAGGAACCTGAAATTCAATTTGCATATGCTAAATCATAAACTAGAGGCCTAATTTTAATTCAATAAAACTATTAAGTTATGTCTCAAGTTCTATATTTACAAGCTTCTCCTTGCTGCATCAATTGTTATGGTTGGCATTAGATTAGCTTAATTTGATTTCATATGACTGCTCTATATTTACAAGCTTCTCATTGCTGCATCAATTGTTATGGTTGGCATTAAATTAGCTTAAATTGATTTCATATGACGGTCAAATCCACATCTGAATCTTTCCCAAAAAGTAAAATTTAAAGCAACTGCTTAATGTATATTTTTTGAGAAAGGAAGTCGACCCATCAAGAAATCAAGTGAAAATAGAAATGCCTAAGAGTGAGTGGAATTTAGACACGCCTTGAACATTTGCAAGTTCTTAACACGGAAACCACTAAATCATAACCCGCCTAACATGAAAAATAGTAGGTAATAGCATATAAATAACATAGAAATAAAAAATGTTGGTTAATAAATAGATATTGCTAGTCTCAGAGAGGACGAAGTCATAGTAGAGATATTGCCAGAGTCTCAGAGAGTATGAAGTTATGAAACACTTGAAACATCTAACACTAGTGCCAGTTTTGAAAAATATTTGTTTTTTTGAATGAAGTTTATGCTATTCATTAAGCAAATTATGGCAAAAAATTTATGTTTTTTGCATTGTATTCAATTAATCATGATAATAGGCTTATCTCCATAGAGAACAAGATGTCTCTAGAATCCATCATCAGTAATGAAGGTCATCTCATCATCCAAATAGCCTTAGGAACAAGATGTATTGAACTTTATAATAGAGAATTGAGTGATTATTTAAAAGGAAATGATGGAATGAGAGATGAGAACATGAAAGTAATCGCAGAGCTTATGACTTGCAACCAATTCCGACCTTTTGAAAATTGGATGAATATCAAAATTTCATGATATTTCTAATTTACTGACGCTAGTTCTGATATGTTGGAGAATTTTAGGTGGAGCCATTTTTTTGAATTTGATTTCATAAAGGTTTCTTACTGATGCCTTTGAATTTAAGTGCACCTTGAGATTCTCCAGCTTTAAAGTCATTATATATCTTATCCTCTGTCGGCCGAAAGAATTTTGAAAATAAATTTTTAGAATTTGAAAAAAAATATAGTTTAATATATATATAAGTGATTTTTAAAAAAATAGTATTTTAATTTCAAAATAAATATGAACGGGTCTTACATATATGATAGTTTAAATGGTTGAGTGTAATACTACAAGTAATACACTATCCCGAGGGATAGACATATCACTTGATAGTAGGCTTAACCATCTAAACTGAAGAGTTTTGTGACATCCGTTTGATCTGCGAAACCTTTTGTGAGGCCAACAAGTTCTTATACGTAATATAAAAATTAGATAGAGTTTATTTTAACTGGGTTCTTGGTTCCCTATAGAGACATGCCCCTATAGTTAATTACATCCTCAATGACCGAAGTCACCTAAGAAAACTCTCGATTAAGATCAGTGGTTTTGTCTTCAAGATTTACAAAGTTTAGGTTTTCATGATTGGACATAGGAAAAATCAAATAGGAGTGGCTCAAATAGGAACAGTTATTTTAAAGAATCCGAAGGAACGAAGAGTAGGGGAAGTCACAGATCCGAGGAAAACTCCGGTGACCTCCCAACTGTCATATTATTTGGCTTTATGTCTAAAATGATGTTATTTTAAAGTTTAATCCTGCAAATTATTTTAGAATTTGGGTCTTACATTCGCACGATATCTGATCGTTCAAATAGCCAGGAATGATATGAGGGTTTACACCGTACCGTACGACAACCTCGAAATCCTAAGAGCGTTAGGACTTATATCGCACAACAGGATTGTGCAAAAGCCCAAATAACAAGGCGAGAATTTATGTTGCGTTAATCAAACTACCTGGAAGTCCTAGTGGTCGTTATTTAAACTAAAGAAAGATTTTAGTTGTCGTAGACCCGTTCCGCTGCTTGTAGATCGTTATCCCTCGTCCGCTGCATCACCGATGTGCTGCCCACGAGGACTTGCTTCAGGCTCCATGTAGTAGTAGTTGTTGGTTTTGTGTTTTGTATGTGAATGTGCAACATTGTTAAATTTGTGATTTGCTACTATGCATCTCCTAACCAGACTATATCCTAAAGGTTTTGTGGTTCTCCTAAGCCAGACTATATCATAAGGGTTTTGTAGTTATTTAAAGCATACAAAAAGTTAACTATGCTACGAGAAGATGTAATAAAGAAAACAGTGTAAAGTGCGAAAAATAAAGTAAAAAAGAAGAGTATAAACGAAAAAGCAGTAAAATATATTGTAACAGAAAGCAGCGACATGTATAAGCAGACTATGATGTAAGATTGTATAGTAAAATAAAATAGTAACAGTGCTTGTAGTAAAGTAGAATAAAGGAGACAAAGGCAGTTAAATACTATAAATGTATTGTAGATTTTGAGTCTTGGGCCCCCTACTACTTGCTATTATCCCTGTAAATGATGTCAGTATCGCAGGCAAAAGAGCAGGTATAGTGAAGAAATTTAGCTAGCAGGACAAATATATGTTTATGTATAAAAGGATAATTTACAGGGCCACATACAGAAAACCCGCAAAAGTCTAAAATGATCCACAGAGACTCAAACGAATCGTAGGGAAATGACACAAACGAATAAACAAAAATACAATGTCACATATAAAAGATCAGGGAAAATGATTTATATGTGACATTGGGAATGTCCCCAATTGCCAGGAGAATTTGAGTATAGAGTTCAACTCAAATCCCGGAGCATTGGGTATTCCTGTATGTTAAGTCACGGCTGGAATTTCACAAGTGATTTAATTAGGGAAGCGTGAACTATCTCTCGGTGCATCCTTATGTCAAGTGTTTTTATTAATTTTGTGATTTAGGATCGAGTGCCTAGCTTCACTATTTGTAAATTAGGTGGGTAGGCTCTCACTTAGGGTGTGCTCCTAAACTCTAGGATACCTACATTGTGAAATAGGAGGATGAGCTCTTACCTAAAGTGTGCTCCTAAAGTCTAGGAAAGCTACACTGTGGACTAGGTATGGTGGCTCTCACCTAATGTGTGGTCCTAAGATCTAGGAAGGCTGCACTGTGGACTAGGTAGAGTGGCTCTCACCTAGGGTATGCTTCTAAACTCTAGGAAACCTACACTGTAATTTGTGCTTGAAATGATTTAAGGTACTCTATACTTGATTAAGGGTTTTTTTTCAATTACTCAAATGTTTCCTAAATGCTTCCCAATCAAATCAGAAATTTCCATTTCTGACTCAACCGTTGGAAAGAAACAAAATCAAATAAACAAAGAAAAGATGCCGGTCCACTTCCAAACTAGCAAAACCAAGTGGGGAAAACATGGAGTGGATCGGCCTAAAAGCGTTTAAATAATAATCACTTGAAACCCCAAAATGATATTTTTAATGCCTCCAAAACAATAAATAAAGCACCACCAAACAGTAAAAAACTGCATGTATATGAGTCCAAACATCGAATAGAAGTGTCCAAACAGCAAAAACAACATGTATATGAGTCCAAACATCGAATAGATGTATCCATACAGCAAAAACAGCATGTATATGAGTCCAAACATCGAATAGATGTATCCATACAATAAAAACAACATGTATATGAGTCCAAAAATCGAATAGATGTATCCAAACAGTCCTTAAATTCGCTTCAAAATATTGTGTAAACCTCTCTAAATCAGCAAGCAAAAGCCACACCAAAACAGTGCCAAAATTGTTCTAAAATGATGTAAAAATTGCCCCAAAACCAGTCCTCAAAATATTCCAAAACAGCAGATTAGGCCCCAACCCGAGCCACTATATGACTAGGATCAAGCCCAGCAACAAGCCAATAAAAAGAATCGAAAGCCGAGCCCCAAAAGCGCTAGGGGCAGCTGCTAGGCAGCAATAAACAGAAACAAAACAATCCCTATTTCAAGTGCTAAAGGGGACGACCATAATACGTCAAAAACAAGCTCTCGGGGGCTAAACAAGCAAAACCGAGTCCCTCAAATGAAGCCAAAATGAATCCTTTAAAGCCCTAAAACAAGGGGGCAGCAATTATGCATCAAGAAATGGGCTCTCGGGTAGAGCTAAAATGAGCCAAATGAGATTCCACAAAACCCCCAAAATCCACGCCAATGTAAAAATAAATCCAGGCCACCAAATCAAGCATGAGGCTGAAACAAACATCTCCACACATTCGATATAGCAAAGCATATAACCATTATGTACTTAACATGAGAACGAATGTGAGAGCTTCCAAATTAAATTAAAATTTCTACCTAGCATGCCATTTTGATGAAGAAAGCCGTAAGGAGCAAGGCCAAGCCCCAAACATACACATTAAAAAGCTAAGCAAGCTCTTCCATAACTCATGACAAACAAGAGTAATTAAAGGGGGGCTTCATAATGCATAGCCCAACATGCTAATAAGAGAGGCCAATACCTTGCCTCAAGAACATACTTTTTATGCTTTATTTCCACCTCTTTAAGCAAATAACCAAACCTATACTTTAGAATAGGCTCACATTTTCATTCTCAACATGCTTCAAGCCCAAAATAAACCATAACAGCAAGTTATATGCTGCTAACAAGAAGAGAAAATCAACAAATATTCTAGCTAATTAGGTTAGAAATGATTCCATAACATGCCGAGTGCCCGTACGAGGGGCTAAACGAGGAGAAACACGCCAAAGCCGCAGGCCACATCAGGCCAAACCGAAAAGGAGAAGGGGGAGAAGAGGCATACCAGGTAGTGTAGAGCACAAAAGAAAAAATAAAGACAATCAAGCTCCAATCCAACTCCAATTTCTCAAGAGGAAGCAGACAACCAACCAACCAACCCTAAATTCATTCAAAAACGGGGCTTTTATAGGCAGAGGAGGGAGAAGAGGGCCGCTCCTTACCTGTAGAGCCGGGCACAAGTGGGGAATGGCAGGAAGATGGCGACAAAGTGTCGCAGCTAGGGGCCGAAGCTCGGCAGCAGGAGCAGGAGTCGAGCAGGAGATCACGCGAGGTGACCCTCGCGCAGGATAACACTCGAGAAGGTATGGGGAGAACCACGCGCGGCTCGAGAGGGCAACGACTACAGGGAACGGGAGCCCCCATCGAACGAGCGAGAGAGAGACAGCCAGCCAATCGAACGGGTAGGGATTAGGGCTTATGATAGATTAAATAGGTTTAAAAACATATATATATATTATTAATTTTATTAAAAACACGCCCAAAATCGTAATTTCCGCTTCGGCAGGCTATCGTCGCAAATCAAATATCAATTTTAGGCAGAAACGACGTTCCGGACGCAACGGCGCAGTCCGTTTCGTCATCTGAGGTCGTTTGGACAACCTCGTCGACGGTCGCGTCGAAAGTGCGTCAAATCCAGTATTTTCTAAAATTCTGACTCAACGTTGATCGTCCCGGCGTTCTGGCTTCAATCTTGATCCGCTGCGAGGTGGTTGAAAGCGTCGAGGCCGTGGTTCGAGGAATTTGTGCTCAGTGGTGCAGGAAACGTGCACAAGGCTGTCCTAAGGTCCGGTGGTCTTATAGGAACTCAATTTGGACTCCTAACGTCAATTCCAACCTGCTATGAGCTAGAGGTGCGGAATTTCTTCCGGGATTTCAAAAGAGTGACGAAGTGGCTTCAAACGTTCTAAAACGAGGTGGGTCCACTGTTAGGAATCTAAGATCGTCCGGGAAGCTCCTAAGGCTAGAACCCTAAATCCTAGGAGGAAAACTAAACCTCGACAAAAGTGAGGTCAACAATGGCCAAGTAAACGGCTAAGCAAGAATAACGAACCACCAAGCAAGGATACCGAGCAACCAGATTTGAGTATCGAGCAACCAAACAAGAAATTCGAGCAAGCCAAAAAATTTTGGCAGCACTTCCCCATCTTCCAAATTTCAACAACCCCAAACCTAACCCTAACTAGGGTTTTTATAGGCACAGAAGAAAGGATCCATACCTCACCTACCACCGTCAAGAGGGCTGAATGAAATAACGGGAGAGCCGAACAAGCATTAAGGGAGGAGGGAATGTGGCTCAGAGAAACCAAAGAATCGGTCACGGGGCATTCTCGCGATTGGAGGATCGCTCGGTCGAGCGAAGCTCGAGGAGGTGAGCCGCGGGCGAAAGAAGGGGAGGAACCGGGCGCTGGATGTGCGTGAGCTATGGTTTGCGAAATGAAAAGGGGGGAGGGCGAGACTGGGAGTGTCTCGGCCTCGTTCGGGCCGAATAGGAAGAGGTGGTGCACGTGGGTTTTGTGCGGGAGTTAGGAGAAAATAAGAAGTCCTCTTTTTTTATTATTTAAATAATATTTAATAAATTGAAACTTTCGGATTCGCACATTTTTGTTCGTGCACAAAATCATACCAAATTTGATGTCTCCCCTAGGCAAAATCGACGCTCCGAATGCAACGGCGCAGTTGGTTTGGTTATCCGAGGTCGTTTGAATATGTTTCGAAATCGTGTCAAATTTAAATAATAATTTGCGCATTATTTTCCATGCGACGAACCCAATCAATATGGGTGTCCCTCCTGGCTAAAATTGACGTTCCGGACGCACCGACGCAGTAGGTTTCTTCATCCGAGGTCGTCCGGACGAGTTCATCGATTTGCGTGCACGAACGTACGAAAGTCATAAAGGGTGTCCTAAGGTTTTGGATCTTATTAGGAATTCTCTCCGAGTCCCCACATAGTGGCCCCTAACCACTTGAACAAATGACGATGGTTCGTAAACACAACCACTCGATCAAATGGTGATGATTTAAGACTACCCATGCGAGATGCCGCAAGTGAAACAAGAAGTGGCGTGAATTTTTAAAAGGGGAGGGTCTCAGCACTAGTCCTCTAAGAGAGTCAAACAGAAAATCCTAGGGCTGAACCTAGGGTCTAAGGAGAGGTAGAAAAAAGACCTCATAGAAATGAGGTCAACATCCACATATTAGCAAATAACTTAATAATTCTGATAGTAAAATAACATTTTTGTATGAATGTCATGTAAAACGTGCAAATGAAAATACTAAGAGGCTGATATGTATCATAAGAGATAATTTTAACGTCCATAACTAATCCTTATAAAAGAAATTGAAAGAAAACAAATCAAAAACGAATCACTCAAGTATGATGCTTACATGGAGGAATAGCCTCTTTAATAAAATTTTGCTAAAATTGCTTAAAAATTAGTTGTGATGAATTATGTACTTTTAAAATTGATGAGATGGATGGATAATATTGACAATTAATATTAATAACTTTTCTAGAATATTGATGCCACTTATATCATAGTAAGGTTTATTCTATGGGATTTTATGCCACAAAACTAAAAACTAAAATAAAATTGATTTCAGTTCGGTCATTCATCTCAAGAATAATGCCATAAGCTTATTTATCAAGATTTGCATTTTCAAATTGTCCGTGCGTCCGTGCCTGCCCACGTGCCTGCCTGCATGCGTGCGTTTCACAAGCAAAAGTTCAATCTCTATTAGGAGTTCATATCAAGTAAGATTTTATACTTAATTTTGCTCTCAATTTCAAATGCTGACTTTTGTCAAGCATAGCTTCATAGCTTGAATATGATTTAGTATGGGTGCTTATTCGAATTCAAAATCAAAGCATATTTTATATCTAATATATTTAAAAAATTTATGAACTATAATTTTTTTTAATTCTTTCATTGGGATCAAACTCACCAATGCCTGATCCTTGTGGAGTCATTATTGTTTTTTTACTCAGTAACGTGAACCACAAGTTTTATCAACCTAATAAAATTTATAGAACACCTATGTATTTTAAAATTTAGATAAAATCTGAGATGGTACATTGGTGAATTATATTTTAGTTCATTCTTATATTCTTGTGTAATAATGTTAATGAAAACATGTCGAGGTAACAGAATAGTTTAAAAACAAATCATGTGCAGCTTTAAGTTGCACAAACCTTACACAATGTTCGAGATTGCTAGAAAATTTTTCCTTACATCTCTTAAATTTATTATTTAATTCATCTCAATATTCAACAAATATCTTTTATTTCTTTTTAAGTTGATTTTTCATGCCAACCTATTTATTTTTAGTCAAAACACTTTGCCAAAAGATTTTAGCATGTTTCGGTGGATGAGTGGCTTCACACTTAGAGACAAAATGCAAAATGAATATTTTCGTGGAAGGGTTGGAGTAGCTCCAATGGTAACCAAGGTTAGAAAAAAGTTTTTAGATGGTTTCATCACATTAAACTTCAGCTATCTGATGACTGAGTCAGGAGAGTAGATGTTTTAGATTTTTGACTTGTGTTAAGAAAGGCAGAGGTAAACCTAAAAGACTTGGGCTTGTTGTATAAAAAAATATCTTAATTTATTAGAATTAAATTAAAATATGAGACTCAATAGGACACAATGGAGAAAAGAATTCATGTAGCCAACCCCACTTAGTGGGATAAAGGCTTGTTGTTGTTGTTGTTGTTTACTTTCATTCACTAGCTTTAATATTCTAAGCTTAATTTTTTTGTGATCATCAACTTTGTAGGTTGCTGCTATGGGTCTAAACAAGAAACACCTTGGGCAAGAACTTGTGGATCTGCAGAGCCATCTTCTTCAATTGAATGAGTATGTGTAGTGTATATCAACTTACACCAACATGAATTTACATATTCTTCTTGTTTCTCATAAAACAGCTTCAGAAAATGTTTGACCTGGTTATTTGCATGCTTACTTCACCCTTTTTGGATTTAATAAAATGAATTGATCTGTGTGTAAGCAAATCTTTTTTCTCGAAAATTTGTTCAGATTTGGGAAATGTGGAAGTTTTTCTATGGCATCGCTACCGCTACTCATAGATCAGAGTTCTGGTTATAGAAATGTCAGTTCAAACTCCAAAAGAATAACTATGAATTTCCTTCAAAGACAGGAGTAAATAAACAGAAATTTTTGGTTCTAGGTGTTGTCCATGTTGGTTTCGTACAGTTAACTTTTGATGCCACATTTAGTAGAATAAAACACGACTCCGCCAACTTTTATCCGATACCTCTACTTATGTTTTCTGTCTTCTTTTGATCTCAATTTATGTGAACTTGTAATAATCAAAATTAAAGGATCCGTTTAAGTGCCACATTCTAGATTTCCTACTGCTTATTATGGCGTGCCATTTTTGTTTGCCTTCTATAGACCATACCTCTGTCTAACTTTTGGCATCTCTAATGATTATAACTTTTTGCTAACAGGATTTTTTCTGCATTTAGCTTTCAAATTGCAAATTTTGTAAGCTTAATTATTGTATTTTCACCTTCATCCATTCAGTTATATAGCTTTAAGAATCATATATTTTTATGCATAAAGATTAACGAATGTAAGCCCAATGCATTGATGGTTATGCTCATGCTTATTCTGATTTTTTTTTTGTTTGTTTAGGCTTTATGGAATTAACGTATGCGGTGAAGGAGGAGAGTATGAAACATTAACTCTTGATTGCCCACTTTTTAATGTAAGTCATGATCTGTGTTCCTGCTTTCATAAATGTGAATTGCTATCTTGGTTTACTTTTTTCCATTGTTCGTTTAGTTTTTGAACACTTGATGTGTCTTATTGTCTGCTAAACCTTTGCTAGTCATCAACCTTACATAATGTCTTAGTAGAATATGTGACCATGTAATCATTGAAGGAAGGATTAAAATAGCGCAAGTGATGTTATACATAATTTAGTAATATTGGATATTGTATGATAGGAAAACCTATCTTAAATATTCTTGAAATCCTTTATCTTATCTAGTTCCAATTCTATTTGTTTGGGTTTACATAAGTTAGTATTAGTGTGGGCTTTGCCATGTCTTAGCTCGAGCATTTTTGTAGGTGTCGATCAACAACATTGGGAGATATGAAGGATTGAAATAGCACAAGTGATTTTTTACATAAGTTAGTAATATTGGATAATGTCTGATTTGCGAAAGTTATCCTAAATAGTCTTGAAATCCCTCTTCATATCTACTTCCAATTCTATTTTTATGGGTTTACATAAGTTAGTATTTGGGTGGGCTTTGCTATGTATTGGCTCGAGTAGTTTTTTAGGTGTCAGATGAACAACATTGGGAGAGATGCTATGTTAAATATCAAATGAATTTGGAGTCGAGTTTCTTCTATAAGGGAGAGAATGATGAGATACTTGGTGGATAATTGTAGAGCTTTTCACCCATCACTTACAATTTACTTACCATCTTATTTAGTTTTATTTTTCAACCATTAGCCATCCCATATAGTTCATATTTGATGCTATTAAATGCTTTAATTTTGGAATGTTTTGTGGGAGAGCTTAAGAATGAAAGAATGAGAGATTCCTTTTACTTGGCAAGTGATTCCCACATGCAATGGGTTTGTAATGTCTTGATTATTATGGGTGTGGAACCCCAGTAGTTTTGGGTGAGTGAATCTCCACTTTATTTATGCATTTTTTTCTGGAAGAGTATCGTAATTCTTCATTTTGTTAACTTTCAATTCTATATTATTTTTCATAGAAAAGAAGTGGATGGAAAGTTTGTTTCGTTTATTCTTCCAATGTGTATTTACACTAAGCTACTTAGTAAATAATGGATTGGAGGATATAAAATCTTAAGGAGAACTATTAATTACAATAATTAAAAAAAAAATTACTATCAATAACTTCGCCCTTTGCCACCTTTCAATTTGAACCGTTGGGAGCAATCCTTTTCTTGTTTGCACATGGACCAATTGCACATGTTTAACACATCAATTTATGGCTCGTTACTTTTCCTATTTGGCAATCTCGTCTGTTCTTAATCTCAACACTCTATCCCACTAGTTCTTATGTAGTCTCATTGCTATCCCTCAAATTAGACAGTAAATATTTACAATTGCAAGTTTGTTTATAATATTTTTTTAATGCAGGGTTGTAATTTTTTTTTGATAATTATGTAGGCAAGTCGACTTTTGTTGGAATATACAATGTACATACTCACTCTTTAGTTTATCTTTTATGAAATATTTATCTGCTTCCACATATTTGGTGTGATCAATTTGTACTAGATTAGTTGCAATGTTTATAACAAACTTACTATCATAGTGCATCTTCATAGACCTTTTTACATTTAAGTTATAAATCTTCTATTATAATTTTAATCCATAGGAACTCACATATATCTTGCACGATTGCTCAAAATTTAGTTTTAAAATTTGATCTTGAGACAATACGTTTTTTTTCTTCCTTATGGTGCTAGATTTTTTCTCAGTAGCGTGCAATATCTTAAAGTGGATCTCTTATCCACTAGTGACTCCATACAGTTAGCATTAATATAATCTTTAATTTATAAAGTTCTATGTTTTTTTTTTTTTTGAGGGAATCTCTTTTCCAGGTTTGATTTTGGATCATTGAGAACTTTGTACGTAGATTGATTGTAAGATTCCTTTGATTTCTGCATAAATTAACTTATGAAGCTTAGTACAAAAGATATGTCACGATGGCTGTGGGATATCTTAATTTTTCAACTAATCTTTGATATTCTCTATCAACTTTTGTTTTATAATCATCTATGTTCAATTTTTAATTGCTTCAAATGGAGTTTCACATGGGTTGCAATGAAGAGTTTTTGTTTTTATCAAAAGATCCATAATTTTTTTTTTTTCCGAGAGATGAAATTTAAATTAAGTGTTGTTAAGATGAGAATGTTTAGGTGGATAAGTGGCTTTACACTTTGAGACAGTGCAAAATGAATATATTCGTGAAATGGTTGATGTAGCTCCAGTTGCAGACAAGATTATATTGAGTCATCTTAAATGGTTTAGTCACATTAAACGTTGATGATCTAATTAGGAGAGTAGATGTTTTAGTTTTGACTTATGTTGAGAAAGGGAGAGGTAGACCTAAAAAGATAAAGATTTGAGCTTGTTGTCTAAAAAATGATCTCAATTTATTAGAATTAAATGAAAATATGACACTCAATAGGATACAATGGAGAAAAATGATTCATGTAGCCAATGCTACTTAGTGGGATAAAGAAAGGCTTGTTGTTGTTGTTGTTGTGACACTTCTATATACAAAACTAGTTGAGTTCGTTGAACTCTAGATTTTTGCTGAGTAATTTTTTTTTTTTTATCATCACCTTTAACAATTATATCAACCTACATAACAAGAACTATTTTCTTTCATCAACATAATTTTCTATAAATATATGATCTCCTTTCCTTTGTTTATATCTCGATCCATACATGGCCTTTATAAATTTGCCAAATAATATTTTTGGGCATTATTTGAGTCCATATAGTACTTGTTTAATCTGTACATTTTATTCTGAAATCATTATGGAGGATTTATATATACTTATTTTTCAACATGCCCATGTAAAAGGATATTTTTGACTTTACATTATTGTATGGACCATCTAAGATCAGCAGTTAGAGAAATTATATTCCTTTTAGTAACATGAGCAAATGTTTATCAATCATCTATCTTATGTGATTGAGTACATCCTTTTACTACTAGCTTAATGCTTTTAGACATTCATTTGCTTTATATTTTAATGAGGAAACATACTTGCATTCTATATATATATATATATGTGTATAGATATATATATATTGAGAAAAGCTCAAAGGGTTGATTTTATTGAAATAGAAAAGATATATAAATGGTGTATGAGAGAGGACCATGCAACGTACAGTAATACCCCAACAGAAAAGGATACAAATAAACTCAAAAAATTTTAAAACATGCTAAAAACAAGTAGCTAGGGACGAGACAGTTTTGTTCTGCCTCTTCTCCTAGTTTTAGGAGCAGAGCCAGATAACAAACTTCGAAGTGTCGTGCCATTGCCAAGAGTAACCAAAGTTTCATCCATTAAGTTTCCAAGCTGGAGTGTGCTTCCAGCCTTCTTCTACCGAGAAGTGTAAATATGTCATTCTTCATTTGAAGATTGGCTCATGCGATCCTCGGTCTGATTAGATAGTAGAACTGCAGTAGAAGGAAAGCTAGCCATTGGAACAGTGATAGGTTCAGTGTGTAATGTCATCTCTGCACCTGATGCTTCCTGAAGAGGAGCTGCGGGGCTATCCTGATTTGCCGTCCGAACATTATCTCTTGCAGTATGGTCAGGGGAAGGGGCAATTACATCAGATACGAACTTCTATCTTGTGATGAGTCCCTCCTCAGGTGAAGCCAATGTGTCCAGAGCAGTGGGGAGTTCCTGCTTTTTTCTATTGGTTCTCAACTGTGGGTGCAATCTGAAACATTTATTTTGCGAGTGTCCAGACATCTTGCAGTGCTTGCAGTAGTGAGGTTTTTTGTTCCATAATGATTTTTTGTCAATAACCATTGTGAGCAGAGCCAAGTCAGACTTTTTGTACATCTGGTAGTGTAATATCCTTTTTAAATCCTTGCAGTAGAAGGCCTTGAGAAATGAACTGTAGATGAGTCTATCTGTATAAGTTTTCCAAAAATAGTCCCAATTACATATAAGTTAGGTTGATCAAATAATTGAAGCTTAAGTTTAAATAATGAGAACCAGATAGGCGCAAAGGGGGGTTCTTGATTGAGATCAAAATCAGGAGTCCATTTGAGCAATTTCATAGGTTTGCCCTCAATTGTGATGAATTTCTTTGAAAAAATTCTTATGTAATATTCTTCTATGCACAACTGTATCATAACATGTCCGTCAAGAAGGCCCACCTGCCAATCCCCAACTAGTTTGAAATCTTCAAAAACCTTCCTGATAATCTATCTTAGGGCGACCTAATTCAAACTTGCCAACTAGTGTGAATTTGTGTTTTTCTGCAAGAGATGAAATTTCAGCGTCATAGAAGAATAATGCTGGTTTGCCCACCTTTTTCCCTATTTTTTTAATGAGATTGCAATCTCTATGTCAACAGAAGCGTGGTACATCTACAGGAATATCAGACTATCAGTGAGGTGGAAAGGAGAGCTGCATTTGTGAATCACTGTAGTATTGGAGGGTTTGGCGGGGTTACACCGTCGAGGGCGACGGCGTAAGAAAGCCTGAGGCCATTTCGCGCTTCACATAGTACAACTGTCGCAGCTTGGACTTTGCCGTAGTCGAAACAGCCGCAACAGAGAGCAGGCGAGCAGGACTCGGTTCTTCTTTTTGGTTATTCTCCTTGAAGACATGATTGAGTGAACAAATTTATTTTTCATCAAAAGTTATATTTCTTAATGTGAAGAATTTTTCTTATGGTCGGATGATAATATTTATTCCATTTTTAAGCGGACGAACTTCATAGAAAGTCACATTTAAATGCTTTTGGATGAAATACATGTTTGTGGATGTGTACATATAACAGCCAACTGAAAATTTTTAGATGAAACCTTGAGAAAAATTTAAGTGGGAAAAAATTCAGCAAGATTGCTCAAGTGAAATTTGAAACTAATTATTCTTGAGGGTGTTCTATTAATGAGATATGTGGAGGTTATGTTATGATAGCTTTTCGTAATCTTTTTGGAAATTGATTTTACAAAGTGAGTTTTAGTAACTTTTAGGAGGTGTTAAATTTTTCTTTTTTATTATTCCATTTTGTTAAAGGCTGTCAGATAGGAAAATTGGTGAATAATATATTTTTAATAAAGAAAAGAAGATATAATTTGATTAAAGTTATCTAGAGCATTACTAGTCTTAATATTTTTATTATTTGCACCAAATTTATTTCTTACCACGGAGCTGAAGTGAAAAATCCTGATTGACTGTAATCTTTTGTTTGATAAAATAAGCCCATTTCATTTGAGTGTAATCATTAATGAGTTATAATATTTTTATCTCTAGAAATATTAGATATTTTTGAGGGTCTCCAAACATCCGAGTGAATAATCATAAAAGGAGTAGAGGATTTGGATTTATTTTTAGAAGAAATATTATAATTTTTAATGATTTTGCAAATCTCATAATGAAAATTTAATACTAAAATTTATAGGAAAAGATGAAAATATATGTTATAATACTTTAAAATAGAGATGCCCTAGTCTATAGTGATGATCACAAATGATGTTTTTATTAGGAGTAGATATGAATTGAGTAGGATTAGTTATTTTTTCTAGTTTACCCAGTTTTCTTTTAATGAGGTCATGAAACACACAATGATTGATAAAAAATTATCTTCTTAAAGTATCGGTCTTTGATTAGTTTTAGACAAGAAGATTTATCCTTAGGAATATGTAGGCCATTATTGAGAGTAAATGTAGGAGAAATAAAAATATTCCAGTCAATTGTTAGAAAGTCATTGACTTATTTTTATATTGCTGGGATTAAGTTTTGTAAGCTTGGAAAGTGGTCTCAAGATTTGTTATGTAATGATTAGTTTTTAGATCTTAATCTCTAGGTTTTACGGTAACTATATTATACATTAAATTTACAAGTGATAGATTTTGTAACATCTTGAGCTAGGAGCATAACTCGAAAGTCTTTTTTTTTTATTATTATTATAGGAAGTTGAGAAAATTTCTTAGCTTCTTAACTCTTAGTTGAGCTTTCTGGTTTAATGGGATAAGCATTGTACTTTTATTTGGCCTTTTTTCTTCTCAACATAGTTTTGGGGATTGCCATGAAGTTTTTCAACATTTCTTTGATATGCCTCTATTTTTTTCCGGTAATTGCAAACAAGGTTAGGATTGGAGGAAAAGGCAGTTGCGCTTGGATAGCCATCTCTGTTGCTCCTCTGTCACCACCGCTGCTCCAGAAGATTCTTCAAACTCCTCTGATCTGTCTTGACTAGAAAATATTGTACCAACAGGTAGCGCTGCCACTTTTGAATGGTCAAGATCACCATCAATTCTCGTTCATATACTGACTTTAGCCTCGCTTTGGCCGTAAGAATCTGACTGATCCTGCACGAGTACTGCTCTGAGCTTGTACCCTTAAACATCCATTTACATCAGAAATAGCTTACTGATAAGTTGGAAGTGCTAATACAGAGATGCTGGCCATGACCCTGCTTCCCCCCATTTGAAATTGTCGTTCTTCAACTTTCTGTTAGTGGCCATGTTATCGTGCCATATCTTCTCACGAACTCCTGGTAGTAACTGGTGAGACCCAGGAATTCTTTCAACTCATTCGAGCTCCTTGGTAGGGGCCAATACACCAGAGTCTCGATCTTGGACTCATTCACTGCTACCTCCGTTATGCTCACCACATGTCCTAGGTACTCCACCTATAACTGTGCAAATGAACATTTCTTCAAGTTGGCATATGATTGGTGTTCTCTGAATGTCCTCAGGACTGTCCTTAGGTGCCACACATGCTCAATATATACGACTGTAGATTAGAATGTCATCAAGAAAGACTGGAACATATTTCCGGAGGTAAGGTTGAAAAACCCTTATTCATAAGGGACTGAAATGTCATCAGGGCATTGGTGAGGCCACACATCATCACTAAGAACTCATAATGTCTTTCATGTGTCATGAATGCTGTCTTGCACATATCCGTTGAATTCATTCTGATTTGGTGGTATCCCAACTTAAGATCAATTTTTGAGAAAATGATTCCCCATAAAGCTCATTAAGTAACTCATCAATCGCAGGAATAGGAGCCTTGTTCAATACCGTCCCCTTGTTCAAAGCCCGATAGTCCATGAAGATTCTCCAACTCTCATCTTTTTTTTCTTCACCAATAGGGTTGGAGTGAAAAAAAGTCTGATTCCCGACCTTGAGCATCTCTCAGATCAATTTCTATCTCATCCTTCTGAATCTGGGGGTACGTGTACTGTCTAACATTGATCAGGGAAACACCTCTTTTAATGTAATAAGGTGCTCGTGCTCTCTTGGGAGAGGTAACCTGACATCCGTAAACTGCTGTAAGAGCTGCTGCACCCCTTAAGGAAACTCTACCAACTCTGAATTTCGAATGTCCCCAACCCTACTCCTCAAATCGACTTGATCATGGTTATGAGCGACGCCATAGTTTTACATAAAATAGCATCTGCTATCAGCATCACCTTCTTACCCTTAACTTGGAGCTCCATAGGGCTTTCCAATCCACCTTCATCTCCTCAAGTGTTCGCAACCACTTCACCCCAAAATCACATATATGCTGCCCAAATCTAAGGGAGGGAAGCCCCCCACCACCTGTAGGCCATGTAGCGTCAGAACCAACTCCTTGCTAATTCCCCGACTTTTCTCTAAATTTCCTATCCCCATCATGATGCCAAAGTTCCCTGTAGTTACCAGCTCTAACCCTAGCCTCTCTACGATTTGATTTGAGATGAAGTAAGTTATGTGTGGCCCTGCTATCTACCAATACCACAATTGATTGTTTCTCGATCCATCCCTTCACCTTCATGTGTGATTCAGAGTAAATCTCACCACCGAATTGAGGGATACCTTTGCCACATGCAAATGTAGATGCTCCTCTACCGTGTCCTCATTTGATTTCTCACTCTCTGTATCATTTTCTCGAACTAAAAGAATCTGAAAGGCGCGCTCCTTACAACGATGGCTTGGGGCATATTTCTTGTCACAGCTGTAACATAATTCTTTTGCTTTTTTTATAATGCACTTCAACGTCAGTGAGACGCTTTCCCGGGACGGGTCCCTGTAATCTTTCCCTTCGGCATCTTGTTTTGAAATGACACCGTCTGGATCCTTAGTGTCGTGGTTTTCAAGGTGCTCTTATAAAATCCTCCGGTGTTATCGCTTTTGCTGGTCTTTTTCACCTCTTTCTTTTCCTGCATAATCTGCGCGAGCTCCATTATTTACCTCAATCCACACGGTTTCAAGGGGTGGATGGCTGCTGGTATGTTGGGCTTTAGGACTTTCAAGAAGTTCCCTTTCAGTCCTGTTGCAGATATACCCCTCTACTTCATGACTATACTTTGAACTTCTCCTGGTATTCCATAACCTTCTCCTCCTGAGTCAGAGCTTAGAATTGCTCGTGTAGGTCTTCTTCTCAAATGTCTCGGACAGGCTCCAACAAGCAATTCTTAAACTCCTCCCATGAGTGCATCGGATAACTTGCCTCCATCTACTGAAACCATGCATTTCCCTCCAACCATAATTCCGTTGTTACGAGCTTCTCTTCCTCAGTTAACCCGTTGATTGCAAAGTATCGCTCCATCCGATACACCCACCCATGTGCGTCATCTTATTCGAAGATTGGCATCTTCAATTTTCCTACCCTTGCATCTCCACCCCAATCTCCTCTTCCTCCGATATTTCACCCCATGTAGTTTGGGTGGAACTCCCTCATTCGGTCATATGCATACCCAACTCTTGATTTCCTCTTTTCTCCATCATGCTCTTTCGTGCCTTCTCTAATTTTCGGCCCATCCTCTCCATCGAAAGTCTCAACTTTCCCTTCTCTCAGAGTCTTAGGGGATGCTCTTGTTAGTAGATGATGTATTCCTCGTTATCTTCTCGCTTGATCTCCTTCCATTTTTGACCTGGCTATGGATTCTTTGATCAACCTTTGGTTAGGGTTTGCAACTAGAGCTATCAGCACGGCATAGGATTACATTTTCATGAGCTTTTTCATCATCTCTTACATTTTTTCTATGCTCTCAAATCCATCATCCATTTGACATCAATGGAAGAAAACCTGTCTTCCATGTTGGCGAATCTCTCTTCCTTTCCCGATCTGATTTTTCTGCCTCTCCTTCAGCATATTAATGGAATTTGCTTCATCTTAAAGTGCAAACACTGGGTCTTCTCAAGAAGAGGATCAATGAAATGTTGGTTTTCTCTCTTTCTTTAGCAGAAGTCGTCACAATACGAGACCATCTTTGGTAGTTACTCGATTCAAATAATACAAGGTTTGTAGCCTTTGGAAGTCTTCGTTGTTATGATTTTCATTATTCATATTGGTCGACTGGTTAGTTAAGGGAAGTCAAAGTAATGAGGCATGATGATAATGAGGAAGAAAAGGTAAAAACAAAGGTTAAGAGGATGATTCTAACAGTGCTGTGATGTCATGTAAAAAAGAAGAAATGGCTGAAAAGCTTGATTCATTATTCTGCCAATGAGTTTTTATGCATGAAACTTCCCACAAATTAAATGAAAACTATCATTCTTAAGGAGAAATAGTAATTCCAGTAATTTCAAAATGAAAAACGGTTATCAATAATTTCATTATAAACCTTGTTTGTTATTCACCTCCTGCTGCCTTCTTATTTCTGCTCATGGGAGCAATCCATGGCTCTCTCTTCCCTTGTCTGCACATCAATCTGTGGCAAATTAGTTTCCTTATGCAGCACATGAATCAGTAGCTCAGTGTATTTTCTATTTACCAAATCTCACTGGTACTTAGGAAGTCAACATTTTTTTTCTTGGGGCAACGACAATTTTTTTTAAATTATAAACATATATATCATATAGACATTTAAATATGTGTTGCAAGTATGCCACAACATAAAAAACAGAAAAAAATCATTAAAATTTTCCAATTTAAGTTATTATTTTATTATCATTCATTTTAAGATGACTTCTAGCTCTTTGAAATTGTTCAACAGGACAGTTGAACCTAATATTGTGTAACTATCTGCTTTAAAATTATAAACTGGATAAATGCTGCATAGAACATCTTTCTTGAAAGTTTCTACAGCGCCAATTCTCTGGAATTATCTATTTGCTACCTTTAAAAATAAACACTGGTTCATCTCTATGTCGATGTGGTTGGACAGCCTTCTCCTGTCAAGCTTTTACTCAAGTGTAAAAAAATGGGCTATTTACATACATGTCACACAATCCTTATGTATTTACATATCTCACACCCAAACTCTCATATTTGCACACACAACACTCAAATCTTTATTACCATATCAAAAATAGCCATATGACCAGTTCCTAAACGTGAAATACACCTTTTTCATGTGTAATATATTTAGATCATCAAAGTACTTTGTATGTGAATATGAAAGTTTAGGTGATATGCCATTCATTTATCACTTTCTATGTAGCTTTCGTTGAAACACTCTATTGTGTTTATTTCCAGAATGCTCGAATTGTACTTGACAAGTTCCAAGTAGTACTTCATTCACCTGATTCAATTGCACCTGTTGGTATTGTTCATCCATTGACTTTCCATTTGGAGCACAAAATAGATTTTCCTTCATGCACATATATGGCAAACAATGATTTTACTTCAGAGAAAAGAGGCTGTGTTTTCCATGTCGAGGAAGATTTATCCCCAAATTATTTGAAAAAGTGCAAATCTAAGGATGTAATATTTGACAAATTTGACGTCATTGATAGTGCGAAGATGAGTATATCAACTTGCAAAAGGGGCACTTTCTCCATTGGCTGTTGGGTTCCGAATTCTAACCCTTGTGAAGGTATAAAGTTTAATCTTTTAGGCCATGAAATTCACTGATTTGTCAAGAAATTCCTCTTTGACCGTACCGCTTATCTTTGAGGGGCATTTACATACACAGCACACAATTCTATTGTATTTACATATCTCACACCTAAACTTTCATTTTTACACACACAGCACTCAAATCTTTAACATCACATTAAAATAGCACTATTATCATTTTTTTAAAAATGAAATCTAATGTATAGGTTTAAAGCATGCATGTAAATATGAAGGTTTAAGTGTGAGATATGTAAATACTTAATAATTGTGTATACGCACATAAATTTCCCTATCTTTTTATGTTATTATTTTTTTAAATTTTCGTATCTTTAATTGTGCTGGCAGGGTTGCAGAAAGATCTCGCAACAGTTCTTCATTCGATTGAGTTACAACTGAGAAAAGAAAATCTCAATTGGTCCCATGTTCTGTACATCCACCTCTACATTTCTGATATGAAACAATTCGCATTAGCCAATGATGTTTATATGAGTTTCATTACGGAAAATAATTGCTATTTTGGCGTGCCATCGCGTAGTACAATTGAGATTCCTATTGCAGAGAGCGGTCTAGGCAACACATATGTCGAAGTTCTGGTGTCAACTGATCGGTGTAAAAGAGTTTTGCATGTACAAAGCATATCATGCTGGGCTCCGAGTTGCATTGGACCTTATAGCCAGGTAGCAGCTGACAGCTTTCATATATATTGGTTTGAGTAAAATACCAAAATAGTCCTTCGATTATTTACGTGGAATCTAGTTCGAGATTATTATTTAATTGTTAAATTAGTTCCCAACTTTTTAAATTGGAGTTGAAATATTTCTTCTTGGGTACTATTTGAGCCCATATTAAAAGAATAGGGAAATTTACATACTCGCACACAATTCTTATTTGTTTGCATATCTCATCGTATTTACAGTAATAGCATTTGGTGCTCTGAAATTATCCATGAAAATGTATATTTCACTTTTAAAAAATGGTAATAGTGCTTATTTTTTCTTTTTTATTAAAAACTTTAGTGCTATATGCGTAAATATAGAAGTTTAGGTGTGAGATATGTACATAAAATAGAATTGTATGCTATATATGTAAATGCAGGAGACTAAATTGCCAGTTTTGTCAAGTCGGGGACTAAAATTACGTACAGAGATTCAGTAGACTATTTTGATGCTTTTCTCATATTGGTTCAGTTTCTGCCTCTTGTGGGATAATCAACTTTCTGTTAAGGGTTGTTCCTTATGTTCCTTTTAGGCAACCCTGCATAAAGAAGTTCTTTACATGGCGGGACAGCTTGGTCTGGACCCCCCTACAATGCTACTCCATGGAGGTCCAGCTGTTGAGATGGATCAGGCTCTGCTTAATTGTGAGGCTGTGGCCAATTGCTTCAAAAGCTCCATCGCTACTTTTGCACTTGGGATTATTATATATTGTTCTGCATCTCTTTCTCCATCTGAGGTGGTCGAATTACAGAATCAAATCGAGCTTTTCCTGAAGCACCGTACTTCCCATAATGAACGATTTCCTGGGGAATATAATCCTATTAGCCTATATGTTCTAGTTCCCACTCTTCCGAAGGGGTATGAATCTGTATCTAATTTTCTGTTAAGAATCTATAATCCTACACTAGTCTTTAAGGCCTTACATTTTCAACGGTTTCTGGATATTTTAAGGCAATTTGAGTGGAACCTTATTGATTAACAAGGGCTTGTTTGGGATCACTTTTATTTTAAAATTGTTTAGGGGCTGTTTGGTATCATTTTTCTATATTTTACATTTTATTTTGTTTATGTTTTGATTTAAAGCTAAAACATATTTGATCAGAGTGTTTTTAAAAATACTCAAAACATATTTTAGGTGTTTGAGTAATTTTAAAAATAAATAAATTTATTTTTTTAAATAAAAAATATATAGGAACTAGATCCACCGTAAATGTTTTCAAAAAAAAAAAAACAAGAAATAAAAGTGATAAAACGGGTTTTTAGTTTATTTTGAGTCATTTGAAAAATAAATTAGTTTTTTTTAAATAAAAAATATATAAAAATTAGATCCACCATAAATGTTTTCACAAAGGAAAATTGAGAGGCAAGAAACAAAAGTCATATGAAACAGGTCTTTAGTGTATTTTTTTCCTATTTTACTTTTATTTTCAAAAATAAATTTCGCTTATTTTTTAATCTAAAGTTATTCTGAGTTTTTTTAAAACAACTAAACATATTAAATATATTTTATTTCTAATTAAAACATATTTAAAAAATATAAAGAAAAAATGGTCCCATACAACCCCCAAATATTATGATTCTTGCTAGTATTTATGATCTACTATCTTTTTATATACATGCAGTGCACTTGTTGAAGTGAAGCCTGTTCTTCACCTTGCTGAGAATGGAAAATCTGAAGTTCAATCAGTCATGCTGAAGGAACCTGGTCCAACTACACCAATTTATTTTGACTTTAATTATTCAGACTGGCATAACTGTTGTTGCCAGGTAAATGTTGTTCCTGGGAAGATATGCATGGCTCTGATTTCCGGAACAAAAGATCATGTTGGACGCATATTATCCGAAGTTGATTTTGATCTCGTCGGTATTCGATGTGGCATCTTGCAGAAGCACTTGAAAGTGATCGTATTGTTCTTTATTAGTCTGATTGACAAGATTATATCTGAAAATGGATTTTCGTGGCAGGATTTGCAGGTAATGCCTCTTTTTCCTTTTTATTTTGTTTTCCGTGAGGCATTTACATACATAACGCACAATTATTATGTACATATCTCACACTTGGAATTTTCATCCTTACAAACGTAGCAATCAAATATTTAGTATCACATCAAAAATAGTGCTATTACTCGGATCTTTAAAATTTGTAGGTAAGTTCTCTCTTTTTTTTTTTTTTTAATTTTTCCTATTACATAGTTATTTTGGATCAACATGGTTATGGTTTTGTTTTGCGGCATTTACACACGTACCACCCAATTCTTTTGTATTTAGATATCTAGCACCAAAATTTACTTTAAATATCTATAACCACCCAAATCTTCCATATCACATAAAAGAAACTACTTTTTGAGCTTTTAAAAAGTGAAATACACATTTTCATGCATAAGTAAGGTCACACATACAACAACAACAACAAAACCTTAATCCCACTAAGTGGGTTCGGCTACATGAATCCTTTTTCTCCATTGCATCCTATTTAGTGTCAAATTTTGATTTAATTCTAATAAATTAAGATCATTTTTTATTCAATGAGCCCAAGTATTCCTAGGTCTACCTTTACCTTTCTTAGCATAAGGAAAGTCACACATATATGTAAAAAATAAAGTTTAGGTGTTAGATATGTAAATACATAAGAATTGCGTTGTATGCATTCAGGTGAATATGAGCTATGCTGACTAATTTCATTCTCCTTGCGATAGTTTTGTGATATAATCACTAGGAAATGATTGGGCCAGAATATCCTGACCAAAATTCATGATTTGTCTCAATGTCTATTTATTTTGAGACGGATGTTATATAAATTTTGATTTATTTTTCATGTATTTAGATTATGATAGTGAAGATTTGAAGTATCCATTCTTATTAATGATGTTATTTTGCTTGACAAAGAAGTATGCACAAGTACAAGCTAATTCAGTTCCCTTTGAATGCTCTTATAACATGACCTCAAGAAAAAGAGATGTGGTTAGCATAAATCTCAGTCATTAGATTTTGCAGATTTACATACAATGCCACTCAAATTCTATGTATTTACATATCTAACATCTAAACTTCAAATTCTACATGCATACCACCTTACCTATGCTTGAAAAGGTGTATTTCACTTTAAAAATTAAAACGGTTGTATTTTTGATGTATCTGAAAGATTTGGGTGGGATAAATGAAGAAGTAAAGTTTAAGTGTTAGATATGTAAATAAATAAGAATTGAGTGTATGTATGTAGTTGTCCCTAGATTTATTTTAAGTCGAGTGCAGTACAAATTATAGTTGATTACTCATTTTATTAAATAATAGCTGCCATGGTTTGAAAACTCCATTTTTTTTTCATGCTATTATCTATATGCTAAAATTGGATCAGTATATCACTAGTAAAATTTTAGTCAATCTCATGTATTTGCTTTAGTATTAGGCATAATATAAATTTTGATTTATTACTTATGAGTATTGCACTTATATCAAGCAAATTCAATAGCTTTTAGATTCAGTTTGCCCCATTTTATTATTATTAGTTTCTTTTCATATAACATCACATGAGCGTTCTTTTTGTTTTCCCCTGTTTTTTGAGGCTTTTGGGGCATTTACGTATATACCACCCAATTCATATGTATTTACATATCTAACATCTAAATTTTGCTTTTTGACATCTATAACACCCAAATCTTTCATATCACATCAAAAGCATCACCATCTTAACTTTTAAGAAGTGAAATACTATACTTTTTCATTCATAGGTAAGATGGTATACATGCAAAAATTGAAGTTTAGGTATTAGATATTTAAATACATAGGAATTGTGTGGTATGTATGTAAATCTTACCCCCTTCTCTTAACATCGTGAATGCAAAGGCACAAATTTTGTGCATAGGATTTGAATCAGGATTTTACAATTATTTTCAAGTTTTTTTATTCTCTTTTCATTTATAGAGAAATATCATTTATAAATTTATTACTTTTTTATTTGTTAAATTCTTCTGTATTATTCACCGTTTATTTTTTTTAGCAGAGCCTGAGATTCTACTTCTCGACTGATTTAGCCACCACAGCAGATTTACTTTTCCCCATATTTTCGGAGGCTTTCATTGAGTTTGCTGAGTCAGGCAGTAAAACAGACGCAACCGATGTGCCTCATTTCAATCTATTGCCGGTTTTAGCTTCTGGAATATCTGCCGCCATGAATGACCTGATCACATGTGAGTTATTTGCGTCAAAGCTTTGAAAGTTAGAGATTCATCATAACCAAGTTACTTGAAGAAAAAAGTAAGTTTTTAATTTTTTATTCTGTTGTAAAATAGTATTAATTAATTTATATTTCTAAATTTTTGATTTTTTCTTCGACTGTAATGATACTATTTATATCATTTAATATGAAGGTGAATTTCGTTGATTAAGTGTTTATTTTTTAAGCCATGCTGATAATTGTTCTTGGGAAATTTACATAAATGCCACACAATTGTTGTAAATTAACATCTAAATTATCTGAACTTTCATAGTTATCTTTGTAGCACTTGGTGTCATAACTTATGCATGATAATTGTGTATTTCACTTTTAGAAAATAATAGTGATGTTTCTAATGTGATTTTAAAGACTTGAAGAATATGTAAATATGAAAGTTTAGGTGAGATATGTAAATATATAAGTGTTTAGCATGGATGCAAATGCCTCTACATTTATTTGTTATTTTTATATCAATGGCTCTAGTAAGCATGTGCTCTATCAAAAAAATTGATACATGTTTTGTTATATCTAGCGGCGTAAACTAGTTAGCGTGGAGCTTCAGCTACTCTTCTAGCATGAGCTTGAACTTGATTAATTAAGCGAGTTCAAGTTAATGTTTGAGCTTAATTTTATTAGTTTGGCGGTGTATTGTCCAACTTATTTATTATGAAATAGAGAAGATAATATTAATGCGTGCTAATGTTATAATAAAATAACAAAAAAGTTGAATAATTTGATAAATGATAAAAATTTATTTAAAAAAAATGTTAAATATCATTTTAAATATTTTTAATAATGTAAATATAAAATTTTGAATTTTGGTATATTTTGAGTGCACTTTCTATAATATTTATTTTTAAAAGAGATGGGTCATGAACGAATGAGTCGGAGATTATTTTGAAGTTCGCTTGTTATCTTAAAGAGCTTTTCTCGGATGCAACTTATTTGATTGGAAGGCACTCGCAAGTTAAGTAATTCAAAGAAGAATTTTCATACATTTTACTCAGTTCCTATGTATTTAGATGTCTAGAGCTTAAATTTTAATTTATATTCCCAAGTAATTTGAAGACAAATTTCTTTCTCGATTTATAAGTGAGTAGATCATGAACAAATTTTTGTTCTGTTGTGTTTGATTAGTTTGGCTCAAATTATTAAATATATAAATAGTTAATTTTATTATAATAATTTTATATTATTTAAATTTTTTTTTAATAATATTATTTTTTTAAATCACTTGAGCTGATTTTGAGCTAAACACGAATACTTCGTCACGAACAATTTCAAACACTAGACTATAGGGATAAAAAATTTCGAAGGAGCACTAGGTTTTAAAAAGCATTGAGCTCACTTGAGCTTGCCACATTTACATCGCTAAACATATTGAAATAACAGTTTGAAGCTGATTTTTATATTTTCAAGTTAATTTCCCTTGGTTGAAATATAATTTAAAGGAGTTAACATGGGGTATAGATTTTTATTCTTGTGCAAGACGCAGCAATTTGTTTGCTTGGGGCTATATTTTGATCTATAACTTTATAAGTTGAATAGTGTTGATGTGGTATTAGTGCTCGTTTGG
Source organism: Papilionanthe hookeriana x Papilionanthe teres (assembly GCA_022702705.1). Lineage (NCBI taxonomy): Eukaryota > Viridiplantae > Streptophyta > Magnoliopsida > Asparagales > Orchidaceae > Papilionanthe > Papilionanthe hookeriana x Papilionanthe teres. The sequence goes on from CM040437.1 coordinate 6,539,777, forward strand.
GACAGCTTATAAGTGCGGCTGCGTTTTTAAAAACGCCGCAGCACTGTTTAAATTGAGCTTTTTGACAGCTTATTTTCGAACGGCATTTTGAAATTACGTTAGAAGCCGACCGCGGGGGGACCCCCGCGGTCCACTTTTTAGTTCGCGTTTCGGGGCCCGAATTACCCTCGTAACCCTCGTAAAGGAATTCATTCCGCGTCTTCAGCCCTAGCTCTCTCTACGCCACTCGTGCCTTCTCCTTCCTCCATCCTCCTTCCTCCTTCCTCCTTCGAACCGAGAAGCCAAGGTAAAAAATCGTCCTTCCAAAGCTCTGTTTTACCTGTACGCCGCTTGTGTCTTCTTCTTCCTCCATCCTCCTTCCTCCTTTGACTGAATGAAAACAAATTTGTTTGTTGATTGGATCTGTTTGTTGATTGAATGAAAACAAATTTGAGCCCATTTATTTTCTAATTGAGAATTCGTGGCATATTTGGTGCTCTCTCTCTCTCTCTGTATATATATTTCTTTCTGCACTTTTTTATATCTTCAGGCTGCCAAAAGGGGTCTGATGAGCTTTATTTAACATGACTTTTAAGCATAATTTGATCTGCATCTTGTCAAATAGCGAAGGTGACATATTTAAATCTTACAAAATCCTAAATCTTGCTTGTCCTAAATATGACCGATATTACCTGAATCATTTTTTATTTTTTCTATAGGGTTTTTAACTTTAAAAAGCAGTTTGTCAATACTAGAGGTTAGCGCTCTTATTAGTTGTAATTAGAGATGTCTAAAATGCTCGTTGTTGATGAGCAATTTTTTTTCTTTTTTTTTGTTCTGCATATGTATAACCTCAATGTTATGCTTTACAAGTTATCTTTTGTATTAAAATTGTTAGACAGCATAATTTTCTGTAATAGTTTAATTGTATTTATCTAATAATTTTACTATATTAAGAGACAACATGAGATGTTATTTATAATAAGTTGAATTAATATTGTCAAATATGTTGGGGTGCACAACTCATCAGAATCAGATGCATTTTGTATTTCAAAGTAAAATTTTATATTTAAAAATATATATTTTTTAAATTTGAAACAAAACTCTGATATCTTAATAAAATTCTATTAATAAAGAGGAGTAAAAATTGTAATTTTTCTACAAACAATACGTATATAGTTCGTTTTCAAACCGCATAAACCAAACGAACTTAATGAACTTATTCATTTCGAGAGCATAACGGTCATTTATCCACAAACAGCTGCAAATAAGTTGTTCTGCAAACGCTCAAACCAAACAGACAAACAACTTATCTGGATCAGTTGCTTATCAACAGCTTATCAGAATAAGCTGCTTATCTGGATAAGCTGGATAAGCTGCAGTTACCCTAAACAGACCCTTAGTCCAACTATTGTAATTTTTCAATACTAGCCGTAACAATCATTAGGTTGGCAAAACTTAAGTGCCAACTCTACGTCAATATTTTGAGGCATTTAAATATTTCATCCCCATGCCTATTTATTTACATAACTAATACTTAAATTTTATTTTTAACATTCATACCGTCTAATTCTTTCCCATCACATGAAAAATAGCACTATTTTCACATTGAAAAAGATGATGAAATACATATTTTTTATGCATAAATAATGTGATATTTATGTAAAAATTTAAGTCCAAGTGTTAGATATGTAAATACATAATAATTGACTGGTATGTATGTACATCTTTCTAATATCTTGCTTTCCACAGCAATTAGATAAGGACCGATGGGGTTGTTATTTCTACAATTGATAGGCTTTAGATAGAGAACTTACTAATTGCTCCTAATAATAATAATTGGGTATTTTCATATCAGCCTTTAGAAGCTAAATTTTGGCCATTTCTCATTAGAGCCTCCACTTGTTTGTAAACAACCACTTGATTAACCACCTTTATAGAAGATAATAACGAGCAAATAGTTAGTATATGGTGATATATGACTTAAAACCCTAATTTTTTTCAAGTAAGTTGGAGAAAAATCCAATTTAAGTGCTCATGAGCTCTTCATGAACACTACATTGGGAAGTAAACAATGGATTGTTTTCCTCCTTCCATTGTATTACCATTCTATTGATCATTCGATTTTATTTCAATGTTCATTTCTTTTTTTTTTTTTTGCTTCATCTTTAATTGTTAAACTACCTCTATTAATTCTATGAGTGAAAATCATATGCAACTCTCTTAGGAACTAAATCCAACATCAATGCTATTAACTTAAAAGCATCATGCAGTTAAATTATGATTAAGCTCGATTCATAATAGAACATTTTTTGCACTATCCAAGTTAAGATTAACCACTTCATTTGCATCGTGACCCCGATCGAAATCGTGAAACATTAAGGAATGAACGAACAATTGAATGGATAAAGAACTATCTAAATAATTTTTGTTTCTTAAACAAAGAGAAAGAAAAGAAAACTAAGATGTTGTAACTATTTCTGTGAGCTCTCGATAACTGTAAATAAATTATCTAGCATCAATTTTATTTAATCGTTCTTTTACAAGTGAGATCGAGGCACGCTCCTGTTGATACTCATCTTATTTATTCAAAAATAAGTATTTAAGAAAGGACTATCGTCCAATCTTTATTCAAGAGGCGGTGGGTACGAATGATCCCGCCACTACAACCCTTGAGGTTTCAGCTCCGACTTAAGAGTCTACATATTTGTTCCCAAAGGGAATTATCCCTTAAGTTGTTTGAGTTTTGGATGCGCCTCGGGTTAACCTCGAGGAAAAGTCCGAGATAGATCCTGAGGATTCTGTCCGGGGATATTTTGATATATCGAGGGTGACCTCCTCGGTGAGAAGTTTACACGACTTTGAGATGACTCACTATAATATGTCAGTGACGACTTGTAATCAAAGGTCCACTACTGACAACCCCACTCTTGATCTCAGAGAGGTTGAGCATCATGACCCTGTAGAGGCTCAAGATGTCCCTATGATTGATCAAGGGTCCCTATGATCGATCAAGGGGACCAAAGCAAGGTTGAGACTATCGCTCTCCTTCAGGGCAAACAGCTCTCCTAACCTCCTAGGCTGCAGTTTTATAAGTCGGCCGGGCAGGGTTCGATGCATTCTTATCTCCGATGCATGCAGAGAAGCGTCTGATAGCACTTGTCATATTGTATGTGTCTACTGGGCATAACAATGCATCATCTTCTGATGTTGCTTACATTGTGTGAGTTCTCTCTGATCTACACTTGTAGTCTTTATTATATACAAAGGTTATGGACGCCCTAATAGTTCGATACGGGGAGATCGTGGTGAGAAAGGGTAGACCTTAACTCGATGCTTATGAGTACATACTGTATCCTCAAGGATTTGTCCCTCCTCAATTCAAACGATTTGATTGGGTCAGAAATCTCCGGTAAAACTTTGCCCAATTTCGAATGTTGTGTTGCAACATCGACAATAACGATGCTTTGCTCCTTCGCCTATTTGTCACTAGTTTAGTCGGATTTAATATGCTGATTTACCTAATGACACATTCAGAACATTCGCTAAATTATAAGATGTGTTCGTGAAATGCTTCGCTGACATGAAACATCGGGTCACCATGAGTAATTTAATGTTGGCACAAAATAAAAGTCCAACGAGTGTTTAGTGAGCTTTGTCGTTCGTTGGAGATATCTTAGCATGAAGTGATGCCTTTCCTTCAGAAGCAACATGTCTTCACACTTCTAATGGGAAAAATAAAAGGCCCTATTACTATCTTGCTTAAGATAATCACTTTCACAACCTTCGAGGTGCTGATAGAGAAGACAACAAGTCTGCAAGAAGAGGTTTCATAAAAAACATATTTATTAGGCCCTCCAGCATTTCTGATACCTAAAAAAATGAAAGTTAGTATATGTGTGTAAATAATAAAGCAAATAATAATATTACTATCAAATTTAAAAATTTTATTCATAAACTAGATAGACATTGGTTCTTAAGTCCGATAACAAGACAAAAGGCAAAAGTTTTCTTATAATAGGTTCTTCAAAGAGAACGGAAGAGAGCTTAGCTTTGAGGACAGTATACATCAAGTAGAAAAAGCATGTCTTATCTATAGAGCAGGCCCAGAGTATATCCCTTTAAGAGGGAACTCCTTTGGAATATTTTCAAAAATCTAATCAAACAAGGCATGCCGCTTCCTCAATAAAAAAAGCCAGACAAGGTGGAGAATTTTGGCGAGCCCAACTATTGCCACTACCACAAGCACTTGAGACGTGTGCTAGAGGACTGCTAGATGTGTTGACATCTATTTTTGATGCCACGTATGCTTGATGTTCTTCTGAGTGACTAGGGATCAAATTACATTCTTCCATAATATCCCATCGCCTAAGGACTCTGTAGAGCCTTTAGTGAGCACATCTCTTACCTGATTGAGGGTCCACCCAATTCTATTTGTGCTCGGAAGTGGCTACCATAGGTTCGCGCTGGTCCCTCAATATAAGGCAAGCCGGATGACCATTATGATGTGTGGAAGCCTTAGTATAGTCATTTAGGATTTCCCGTGGCTCGAACAAGCCATTAATCCCCTTGCCATTCGAAAAATTCTTGGGGCCTGGCATGACCATGCCCAAAACAAGCATAACCATGCCTAACCATTGGCGTGACCATGCCCGAAAGCTGGCATGACCATGCCTGAACCATAGAGGAGGCATGACACCTCACAATGGGTGTGACCATGCCTAAAATTGGGTATGACCATGCCTGAACAACAGAAGAAGCATGACTCCACGTGGCCACACTAATTCAACTGGTTTGTGACTTTTTTACACATCTGTCCTCTGATATATGCCTGTAGCACCGTTTAATCATAGGATAATCCATTTTTGACCGGTTTTTAACCATAAAATGGTATCTTGAGCTACCTTAGCCTTCCATAAAAGGTAAGCGATCAAATCTTGCTTAGAGAAGAGGGATATCTGGTATGAGAAATTTTGAAGGGGTTTGTCCATTTGAGAGCATAGCAAGGGGATCTTCATTTTTCCTTAAAGAGAAGATAAGGGAAGCGAGTTTCTTCCAGTTTATTCCTCTTCTTCTTCTTCTTCTTATTTTTCATCATCTCCACCGGTTTCTTCTTTCACTTGGGAAACTCTCCTTGAGTTGAGCCCAGGAGAGCTTCTTCACTACTTTGGAGAAGGAGATCCGTGTAGGCTTCATCATCCTCACTGCGAAGGAGTATGGGTAAGCACAAAGAGTCCATCATCAACCACTGCGAACTGAGGATCATACACATCCTTGACTCACTGACATGCCACCATAGACATCTCATCCCATACTCAAGAAAAATATGTGGTAGTGTAAACCATTGGAGGAAGTCACCGACGTTGTACGATTTGCAACTCTTGAGTTTAGTTCTCTAGATAAATGACTCAGACTGATTCAAATAAAAAAAAGTTATAGAAGTCTAGATGATATCAAGAAACTATCAAAAGATAGAGAAATAAACTCCCTTAATAACATGGATGCGGAGTTTGCTGAGGTCAATATGGTGGAAACACATGCTAGTTCACCTTGATGGGAAGTTCCACCACTAAACAGTGAAGATCATTCAAAAGAGTTACAATGGGTAATACATCAAAGAGATGAATAGATCTAACTTCTCGAGAAAATGGTTAATGATGTGATAGCAGACTTAACATCTTTACATAATTTGCCACAAGTGTCGCATGTACCACCCGTTGAGATTAACCGACCAGAGGTGGTCCATGTTGTTGATAAAAAAAGAAAACTAAATGAAATTGATGAAGAATACTAAAAGAAAAAGGATTCTGCCCAGATTGTGATTCTAAAGAAAACTATTACTCAGCTAGTTGAACACAATGTTATAGAAGGTGAGGGTTGGATCACTAGTTTTAAGGGGTAGACCAGACCTAGAGGAATTCGACTCCATCCAATACTCTAAGGGCTTCATACCACATCCCTTCAAGGTTTTTGTTGGGATGGGAAAACCTTGTCAGCATGTTGCACCTTTTGAGCAAGTTGCTGTAAGGTTGGGGTAGTGACGCTCTCTTGTTCCGCCTTTTTGTCAGCAGCCTACTAGTGTCGCTTTTGACTGGTATGCCAAACTTCCTAATGGGTCTGTAAAAAATTTTGCTGAGTTGAAAAATCTCTTCATTTAGCATTTTACCAGAGCTCAACATCACCATATCATAGTTGGTGACCTCGTGGTAGAAAAATAAAACCCAAGAGAAATCCTCGTGGATTACGTTCTTCGATGGAAAAACCTAAGTATAAAGTGTGAACCACAACTTCAAGAGCAATATGCTGTCAACATCCTTATTAAAAGTATTCATGAACTAGTAGCATTTATGCTCAAGTTATTCATAATGAAAACACTGGGAAGCTTCTCAACAAAGCTACAAGCCTCCAGAAAGAAGCAAAACAACTAAGTCTAACAGAGATGGCGGAAAAGCTAAAGCTGAAAAAGACATTAGAGAAGAAATCAGGGAATGTCTCTACAATTAAAAAGGCAAGCAACTGAGGCATTTACAGCTCGAGCAGAAAAGAAAACGATGAAATGCCAACTCATCACAACCACAATAGTCCCCATAGCTACAGTTTCAACAATCCTCCTAAAAATCGACACAAAAGAAACTGATGGCTAAATGAATGAAAAATGAGTATCCATTCAAAATAGAGGCCGTGATAATATTTTCCTCAGTTTGTTCAAGATTCCTGAATTCAAAGTACCTGAAGCCAAAAGGCTAGAAGAGGTTGGAATGAAAGATCAACCCAATTATTGTGCATATCACATGATGCTTAGACAAAAAATTGAAGATTTTCTCATCTTCAAGAACTTGTTGAAGCACAATTTCTAGACAGGGAACATAGTCATTTCGAAAGAATACTCGAAAGATCCTGAAAAGGTTTGATAAATGAAATCTCAGTTGTTGAATTTGTCCCTGTAGACCCTTATAAAGACAGAGATAGGTGGAATGTGTCATGGGCCAAATCTTTAACAAGGTTCAAGCCGCTTCAGCATCAAAATTAATTCAAAATACAAACCCCCACCCTCAAAGAAAGAAACGATCAAGAAAGAAGAAAGCAAGGTCGAGAGGATTATAACCCTTGTAGTATAGGGGATGCTATTTCTTTTTTTGCTTCGATTTATTCTATCTCATATTATCATTATAGATTGGTTGTCTCAGACTTAGGGAAGAAAACACTCAACCCACAGACTCTGTATGACTTTTTCTTTGTCCCTCTAAAGTCATTTAATGCTAAAAGTTTTAATTTTGGTTAAACTATGTTTATTTCTAACGACGATGACTCTGAAATCAACTAATCTGATTTCGATCCTATAGACAATTATCGATTGTTCACAATCCCGATGGATCCAAAAATAATGGAAACAATGATAAAGGAAAAGAAATGATAATGTCAATGACTACAAGAACAGTGAAATCAAAGATAACATAGCCATACTTGAGTTACAAGGAGCACCAATTTCCATGCAGTTGGAATCATTGGACCCTGAGACAGCCTTTGAAGTGTCGGCTGAAGCACTCTCGAAGGAAACTTCAAATCTGATGCAGAAGAAAGAAGAGATAACTGAAAGCAATTTTCAGAGTGAAAGAGTTTTACCATAAAAAATGGCCCCAAAAGAAAAAGGAAAACAAATGTTCATGCCCGACAATTCCATTGTACAAAAGAGAGCAACTCAAGAAAATACTGACAAATCTTCTAACAAAGTGGACTAAAACATTTTTGACAATTTTAGGAAACTACCAGCAACATTGAGAACTTACTATGCCTTGATCCTCTCTAAGAAAATGAGGGAATCATAAGTAAGAGCTCTCTTGGATCCCGAGACTTGCTTAGCTCAACTTGCTAGTACTTCCTCGGATGAGGCCTTATCTATTAGAAGGATAGGTCAGTGTCATATTCTCCGATGATGATCTATTGTTGGGAACAACCATACATAACCATCCATTGTACATCTCAGTGAATGTTAACAATACCACACTCTCAATGTGCTTATTGACTCATGCGCTTCTACCAATATTATCAACCTAGGAACACTTGCTTACCTGGACGTTGATGCCTGTAGGCTAATGACAGACAAGATGATGCTATGTGGCTTAACCAACAAAGGAGAAAGAGCTTTGGGTTCAATCAGATTACTTTTGAAAAACGATAATTTTGTGACAACAACAAAATTCCACATCATAGATTCCGAAACGTACGTTAATGCCTTGTTAGGTTGAACATTTTTACATGAATACAAGATGGTCCCCTCGTCACTACACCAATTCATTAAGTACCCCTATGAAAGATAAGAATGTTGTATCAAAGGAGACCTATAGCCATGCTTTGTACATGAGATCGATGTAAATTACGACGTTGCATATTACACCCCACTAAAGAGGACAATTTTCTCTATGAAGATGTTGATAAATGCAGAAAAAAAGGATAAAAATTAGGGTATTAAAGAAGAAGATAAAGAGTAAGAAAATAAAATCAAGGAGTACCATGTCACAACACAACGAAAGGATAAAGACACCCACAAAGCTTGCATTCGAGGTCGAGGCCAGGGCTGAGGATGAGAGAGAGAAAATCCAACCGTTGAAATAAAGAATCTCTTAAGATTAACATCAACTTGGACTCCAGTTCCAAGAAGAAAAGGAAAACAATAGTGGTAATTTGAAAAGAACAATAGTTCAAAATATCACTCAAAGACGAGGAAGAAAATAAAATATGAGTCAATGTATGAAAGACTTAATTAGTATGTACAAAATATAACCCTTACTCTGATTTCTTCAAATAAATTTGAGAGTTTGGCAGTCAATGAAGTACATGGTGAGGGTATGAAACCCATTAAGATCCATCTTGGATCTTCTTCTTCAAGTTCTGAAATAGATCTAATGCTAGAAGAAGATATTTTTTTGAAATGAATGAAACTTCCTTTTGAACGTTATTCCACTTATGTTCAAAAGCTTGTTTAATGTGGTTTGACAAAAAAATTGTGGTTTGTAGACCAATCACACCTTTTAGAACAATTATGGAATAATAAACAATGAAATCTCAACTCAAAAGAAGGTGTTGAATTCAGTACTTTAGGACCTCTGGATGACATAGAATTTTGCCTAGTTGTGTCGGCATATTTTTAGGTTGTTTGTTATTTTTTGAAAAGGGGTCGCCTACAGAAATTGTCAGCGAAATTTAAATTTTAAATTTAATTTAAATATATATATTTATAATTTGGAAAGTAGCATTTGATTTTGAAAATAATTTTAAGTTTGAAAATTTTAAGATATGAAATCAAACCGATCTCACATCCCGAGTAGTTTATATAAATGAGCACTACGTCACAAACCGTGTATCTATCCCAAAGAATAAACACACTGCTTGATGGTGGGGCTCGATTAAACAAACTAGAAGATTTGTGACATCCGTTTGGTCTGCGAACCAATTTTTATAAGCCGACAAGTTCCCCTGCTTAATATACATGAATTAAGCAGGGTTTATATTACCTGGGTTCTTAAAGTTCCCTATAAGGGAAAGCCCCTATAGTTAATTACATCTTAAATGATGGAAATCACTTAAGAAAACTCTCGATAATGATCAGTGGTTTTGCTCTCAAAAATTTCAAAGTTTAAGGTTTCAAGGTATTGAGTTTTTGAAGTTTCAATAGGGATTAGCTCAAATTTGGAACAAGTTTATTTTAAGAATCCAAAGGAAGAGAAGTAGGAGAAGCTGAGGATCCAAAAAGAATCTTGGCAACTTCTTAAACTATCCTATTGTTTGGTTTCAATTTGGGAGTTTATTTAATTTTGCAATCCTGCCAATTTTAATTAATTAGGACTTATATTCGTATGGCATGATCATACAAATAGCCTTGAAGATATGAGGGTTTATGTCGTACCAAACAACTACCTCGGAATCCTAAGACTGGTTAGGGCTTAATTTGTATAACATGATTATGCAAATGCCTAACGAAAAGTTGAGGATTTATGTTGCACTAGGCAAACTACCTCGAAGTCCTATGGCTTGGTTATTTAATTCTAAGAAAGTTTTGCTGAAATAGATCCGAGTTTTGCTGATGACGATGGCCGAGCTGCCCACCATGCTCCGTGCTCCTTGTTGTTGCACAGGTTTAGTTTTAGAAGTCATAAATCAGGAGATGAGGGAAGTGTTTTGGTTTAGAGAAAATCTTAAAATCCAAGTGTTTTTAATATTTTAATTAAAACAAATCTTAAAGTTATTTAAACAGAACCGATTAAGATCCCACGGTTCCGTCATCCGGACACCGTTATTTTCATCGAATTCACTTAGTCCGGATGAATTTGCTAAACTCAATCGAATGAGTTCCACACTTTCATTTAGACCTTGGGAAATCCCGTTAGCAACACGTGGGTTACATCATCCGAGGTATTCCCGATCATTCAATGAGACGTTTTAATTTAGTTGTGATTGTAGTTTTGTTGTTCTGTTTGTGATTAAATTTTGAGTTGTTTTATATTTTGGAATGTTGTGGTGGTGAATTTTATCTTGCAATGACTTTTAATTTAGTTTTGATTTCAGTTCAGGGACTATCCTAAAGGTTTTGGTTTTCATGCAACAGTTTTATTTATCATGAAAGAGAAGTAAAGTACAGTGTATGTAAGTAAATTGCAATAAAATAAATTGCAATAAAATAAAAGCATACCTGGAGGATCTTCCCGTCATCCCAAGCTGCACTTGAAACACATGTTAGAACATTTGAACATTTCAACAGATACCTAGTTAAAGTTAAGGGAAGGGTTTTGGTTGTCTACCAAATTCCTAATCCTATAACTAGTCATTTCATATGACGTCTAGGTTCTTGGTTTGATTTAAGGATGATTTTCTTTATCAAAGAACAATTAAATCCAGTTGTTTTTCTAAAACATCCCGTCATATTAAGGAAGTGCTTAGGACGAGTCCTAAACATCTTTTCAATATTTTTGGGATTGTTTTGAGTCCAAGTAAATTCAGTTGCACAGGTGAATTAATCATCTAGGAGTTTAGTTAAACTTTGTTTCTTGCTCAGTGAACTTAGGTATTTGATTACCTGATGAATGAAGTGACATCTCACTTAATACTCTATTTAAGAGTTATAATAATTAAAACCTTTAAGGGCAAGTTGGTTTATCGAGAATTTTAATTATTCTTAATTTAAAGTTTGAGTTAATGGTTTAAAGTGTTTTAATTTAATTATGAGGTTTTAATTAACAATTTTAAGTTTGGAATAGTGTTCAAATTATTTTAGATTTAAATCTTTATATTTTCAATTATCTTGGTATTTCAAATTGATGTTCATGTTTTTAAAATTTACTTAGATAGAAAGAGGTGTTGAAATTATTGATATGTTTTGATTTAACTCTTAATGATTTCATTTAGGTTTGTTGTTAAATGATTTTAATTTAATTTAATTCGATTTGATTTTAATTTAATTTAATTTAATTTAATTTAATTTTAGTTTTAATTTAATTTAATTTAATTTAAATTTAGTTTAATTTAAATTTTATTTTAATTTAATGTTAATTTAATTTAATTTAATTTAATTTAATTTTAGTTTAATTTAATTTTAGTTTAATTTAAAATTTATTTAATTTTAATTTAATTTTAATTAATTTAATTTAATTTTAGTTTAGTTTTAGTCTTAATTGTTAATTTGGATTATTATTTTAATTTTTAATTAAGAACTAAACATTGTTAAAGTGATATATTTAGGGATTTTTAAATTCAAAAATAAATATCCTCTTAATAATATCCCTATTTTGATAATCCAAATTTAAATATATTCCTTCCAAAATTTAAATCATTTAATTAATTAAAGTTTCATTTTGATATTTTCAAAGTGTTTAATGTGTTTCTACCCCTTAATTTCCCTAAGTTTCAATCATCCAAGAGAAAGTTAGAATCAAATATTTTACCCCCCATTTTGATTAAACCTAAAGTTTTCATTAAGGGTTAAAATTTTTAATTACCTTTATGCCCTTTTAGGCTTATTTATTTCATAACTCACTAAATTGAGTTCAAATGAATTTGAAATTTTTATGTCACCTCACTCACATGTCAATTAAGACATTAGGGAGAAAATATGATTTTTTCTGAATTTAATTTATTTATATAATTATTTTTGTAGAAAATAGGGGTTTTCAAAGAAAATTCAACAACATGACCAAGGAAAGGTTTCTGTCCTTAAGAAAATTATGGAATGTTCTTGATGCCGGAGGACCACTTGGACCAATTTTTGTGATTTTTTAAATTATATTTTATTTATTATAATTATTTTGCATTTTTAGAGTATTAATTAATTATAAAATAAAAATAAAATTAAAAAATGGATTTTATATTTTTATTAAATCTCTCTAACCTCAAGGAGTTCATAGAAACAAATTTTATAATTTTATAATTTTTTTTGATTTATTAAAATTATTTTAGTGAAAAAGGTTAAAAACTTATTTTTTTAATATTAAAAATTACATTAAGCCTTTAAAATTCAATATCTTATCCTAGGGACTTAGGAAAAATATTTGGTTTGTTCCTAAGTGATTAGGAGTCAAAATGTGACATTTTTATGATTTTTAATATTTTTGTGATTTTTATTATTTTTTAAATTATTAAAATATTAAAATATTGTGAAAAATCAAATTTTTTAGAAAATTCTAATTTTAATTTTCCTGAACTCCCCTGATATTAGAGAAGCTCCAAAATCATTTTTGTGAATTTTTGAAAAGTATTTTGGAGTTGTGAATTTTTAAAGTTCTATTTTGCTTATGAGGCTTAATCAATTTATTTGGTGGGGTTAATCAAGTCCAATTGATTTCAAAATTTTATAGAAGGTTCCTCTAACCCTAAAGAGTAATGGAGAATTATTTTCAAGTCAATTTGATGTGTGGATGACCCTAATTTAATCAAATTTAATTTTAGGGGTTTAGGCCAATTAAGGTTATTATGAATGAATTAACTCAAAATATATTTTTCATAGGGTCCTCTGGTCCTAAGAAACATCACCAAATTTTCCTAGAATTTATTTTACAACATACTAATTATTGGAATTAAAATACCTAAAACAGTGACATGAACTTGAAAATTCAATAACTTTTCACAGAGATGACTTCTGACCTTGAAAAATTCAAGGAATGTTCCCAAGATCAGAGGCTTGAAAAGCCCTATGGTCTCATGCCATTGAGAATTATCTATGCAAATGAAGAATCAAAATATTGGAAACAGTAAATAAATTATTAAAAAAATAAAATACTCATCCAATTAACCTGATTTCTTTTCCACATTATTCTCCTCTGTTCACTGAGCAAGAGGATATTTTTATTTTATTTTTGTGAGTTTTCTATGGAAAGATATGAATTTTTAAAGTTCAGGGCATTTAAATAATTCAAAAATACCCTAATTTCCTACTTATCCATGCGGCGCCGCGTCAACCTTGGCAGCTCCGAAAGCCCATGCTTTGCGCTGTGATTCAACGCCGCCATCTGACTCAGCTCTCCAGGGGCCCGCGGTTCATGTACCATTGCGCTGTCCGACTTGATCTCGATTGTCCGCTCGATACACGCGCGATCCAACGACTCCTGGTCATCGTCTACGACTGGTGTGCACCCGTGACCATCCACACTCAAACCCTAATATCTCTCTCGATTCTCAATGGATTTTAGTGTTATTATGCTCTATGGATTCGTCTTGAAGAGACGAACACATCCATACGGTTTATAGGCTATGACATTAACCCAAACAAAATGGAGAATTGCTGGAAGCTCGGGAAGAAGAATGAGTTCATACCTTTGCTCAGAGAAGTGAAGCTTCGATCTGAGAGTTGTGTCACCTTCGATTGAGTCCAAGCAAGCTCCAGATGAAGTCTCTGGCTCTGGGGAATTGTCTAAGTATGAAAGTGACCATACCCGATTTCAAAGCTTGGAGGCTGGAGCAACTGGGTAGCTCGGAGAGGGGATTTCGGTGGGGAACTCCTTCTCTTGGTCTCGTGCGGGTGTGGGTGAGTTTAATTTGGATTTGGTAGAGGTTCCATAGATGTTCTGGTTTTTGGGTGGATTTTCAACTCAGAAATTGAGCTCTGTTAATGGGGTTTAGGGCAAAGGAACACTGGGGATCGACTACTCTAGATTAAGAGAAGGTGCTGGAGCAATTTTGGTAGAGTTTCCTTAAGGTCTGGTTCATCACCTCATTTGGCCGAGTGGTGGTGGTGTTTAAGTAGAGGTGGCTGGAGGGCTTCCCGTGGGCGATTGGAGGCCGGAATCAGCTGCTCGGGGAGGAGAAAAACGACCATGGTGTCCATTCGGGTTGGGACGACTCGGCCGGGGAGAATTAAAAAATTTGGCTCACATGGAGCTCTCGGCCATGGTGTTTTCCGGCGACCCAGGCGGCTGGCCGGTAGGGTTAGGTCACCATCTGGCTCAGAGGGGTCAGGGGTTGGTGATGGTGCAGTCAATTGAGGCTTGACATGTGTAAAGGAGTTGAATCAAAGTGGAAGGGGGAAGGGCTCATTTTGGGCTTGGTTTGTTCAAATGTATACTTTAGGCTTGGTGCACCTCCCCAAGGCCTGATTTTGGGCTGAGAGAAATCAGTGGGTTCAGCCAAGAGAAGGTGGTGAAGTCCCTATCCATGAATATTTAGATTAATCATGGGTTAGGGTGTATCATTAAAAGGGTTAAAACCTTTTTAAGGGGGTTTAAAAGAGGCTCCTCATTTTGCAATTAATGGCATGGTGATGTGTAAAGGGGCTCCCAAGGCTTGCATGTGGCTCATGCATGGTTCCATGGCTCCATTTGGCTTAGGGATGGCTTGGCTTAGTTTCATGGAAGTGGGTTTTAGAAATCTTGGCATTTTGGTGGAAAATTTTCATGAAGCTTGATTTGGAATGGTTTAATGATGGTTTTGAAACTTAGGGGTGATTTTGATTAAATGGATGATGGCAAGAAATGTCATGTGGGCTTTTGGATTGAAAACTTGGGCTTTTGAAATGGTTTTGGATGGGCTTTTAAAGTGGTTTAAGGAAGTGGGCTTTTGGATTTTAAAATGGGCTTTTGGATGGAAATTTTGTGAAGGACCATGTCAAATAAATGTTGCAATTGGTTTAAGCATGTGTCATGAGTGGTTTGGAACAAGTTTGAAGTGATTTTGAATTGTATTGGGTTGAATTTGTGCTTTTTTGGTAAAGGGGCCAAGGTGGGCCAAATTGGGCTAACTTGGGCTAAGGTTGGGCTAAATTTGGAATTTATGTAGAAATTAATGTTGAGAAATGTTCATGGGAGTGTCACAAAGAGTTTTCAACTTTGGTTGGGCTTTGATTTTGGGATTTGGGCCCATTTGGGTTAGGTTTGGGCTTAGGTCAATTTAAGAGATTTTGGTTTTGGGTTAGGTTTGGGTGGAGTTTAGGTTCAAATTTTGGGCAAATCAAGTTAGTGTTTTGTTTATGGGGATGTTAGGAAGGCTTTAGAAAAGATTTGGGGCCAATTGGAGCTGAATTGGATGGGTTTGAGCTAGGTTTAAGTCATGGGCCAAAATTGGGCCTTAGGCTTCAAATTGAAATTGGGCCCAAATGTCAATCAAATTGGACTTGGATTTGGTCTAAATTGATATTGTGGATATTGAATTGAAGTTTAGAATTGAATTGGACCAAAATTGAGGTCAATTGGGGTGGTTTGGTTTGACATTGGGTTCACTTGGGTTTAAAATGGGTCAAATTGGGGGTTTTGGTAAAAGTGGGCTAAATTGGCAAAATTGGCCCATGGTGTGTTGAACAAAATGAAATTGTGAATATTTGGGATTTTATGGAATTTTCTGGGAGTTTTCTTAATTTTTGGATTTTTGGGGTAAAAGGGTATTTTGGTAATTTGGGGGGGGGTTGGGTTATTTTTGGAAATTTTGGTATTTTTGGCCAAATATGGTCAATTTGAATGGTGAGAAGTGTTTAGGATTGATTTTGAGGAATTTTGGGTAATTTTGGTGATTTTGCAAATTTTGGGTAGTTCCAAGGGCATTTGGTAGGTTTAGTGGGTCCGGGCCTCGGGGGTCAAAAATTGAAATTTTGGAAAAATGAAGATTGATCAAATTTGAGTAGAAAGGAATCACTTTGGTTGAGCCATGGAGCCATATTGAGCCCATATGAGCAATGAGAGGACTCATTTGAGGCATTCACTATGTTGTTCCTTACCCTCTTAGCCAGGGGCTTAGGGGTTAAGGACCATCCATATGAATTACCTACATGAGTCAGGAAGTCAAGTTGGGTGAGAGTGTGGTTTTAGGACTTAGAATGTGTGTGAGAGTGTAGTGTATGTGCAAGTCAACCCTTACCATACCAGGCCACCCAGGGTATTCCTAAAGCCAAAAGGTCCTATAGGGAACTCATCCTTTAAACCTCCACATTTGATTTCAACCCTCTAGGTGTTTAGAGGTCTACAATAAAGCTTGTGGGGTTTGCAGGGAATCAAGAGGTGTTTGAACTTCTAAAGGGTGGGTTCCACTTCTAGTCCTCTAAGATTAGTCAAAGGTAAAGCCTAAGGCTAGATCCTAAGTACTAAAGAGAGAAGCAAAAGACCTCATCAAAAATGAGGTCAACAAGTTATTACAAAAGAACTTAATGGAGAATGTTCAGAAGCACCCAATAATTTTGAAGAGCCTTCAATTGAAGATGCACTTTTAGAATTGACAATAAAGAGCTATGAGTAGTTAATTTGGGGACTAAAGAGGACTCAAGGTCAACATTCATTAGCTCTCTAATTAATAATTTCAAATTAAGAGAAAGCAATCCAATTGCTGAATGAGTATAAAGATTGCTTCACCTGGAGCTATGATGAAATGCCCAGGCTAGCTCCAGTAGTGGCAGTCCATAAAATTGGATTAAATCATATTATAGTTCCAGTAAAGAAAGCTCCAAGAAAAATACAAGTGAAGATAGAACAAGTCATAACTGAGGTTAAGAAGTTGATCGATGTCAGCTTTATCTAAGAAGAAAAATATTCAACTTGGTTAGCCAACATAGTATCTGTAAAGAAGAAAAATGGCCAAATTTGGATTTGTGTTGATGTTAGAGATCTAAAAAAGCCTATTTGAAAGATGAATTTTCTCTACCAATCCTAGAGTTAATGATGGATATTGCGTAATCACATGCAATCTTCTAATTTATGAACAAATTTTTAGACTACAACCAAATCAAAATCTCTCCATAAGATGAATGAAACACAACTTTTAGAACACCCATCAGGATTTACTACTATAAAGTAATTCCCTTTAGACTTAAGAATGCTGGTGCAACATACCATCAAGCTTTGAAACGAATCTTCAACGAACTCATCCACAACCAAGTCAAGTGTTATGTGGATGACTTAGTCATTAGGAGCAAAAAAAGGAAAACCATGGATATGCTTTGAGAATCATCTTTAAATTATTAAAACAATTTAATCTTAAGATGAATCCCTTAAAGTGAGCCTTTGGTGTCACCTCAGGGAGGTTTTTAAGATTCATTGTCTGCCATCGTGAGATTGAAATTGACCCTCTTAAGATTGAAGTGATCTTAAATATGCCTCCTCAAAAGAATTTGACCCAACTACGGCCCTTCCAAGGAAAGTTAGCATATATATATATATATATATATATATATATATATATATATATCATGCTTCATGTCTAATTAGTCAAGTAGATGTCAACCATTCACTGCCTTAACCAAACAGGATGCCAACATTGTGTGGGATGACAAGTTCCAATACACTTTTGAAAGCAACATACAATACCTAACGACAACTCCTGTTTTAGCAGCCCCAATCTCAGGAAGGCCTTTAATCCTCTACACCATGGCTTTAGATGACTCACTTGGAGCCTTGTTGGCCCAAGTCAATGAAGAGGGTAAATAAAATCCATTATACTATCTAAGTCATCGTTTAATCTCAACAGAAATAAGATAACCTTCAATTGAGAAGTACTGGTTAACTTTGATTTTTGCTTTCAAAAGTTCAGGCATTACATGCTCTCTCATATGTTGACCCTTATTTCGAGGGTCAATCTTCTACAGTACTTGATGACCCGACAAACATTTTCTGGATAATTGATAAGGTGGGTAATGATAGTGCTTTAATTTGACATAACTTTTGTGCCTTTATGTGATGTCAATGGACAGAGACACACTTATTTCTTAGCAATGCACCTAATACTGATAGGGTACTCTCTCAATGAAGACCTGTCTAATGAACAAATAATGACGTTAGAAGATTCCAATGCTCGACATTGAAAAATGTAATTTAATGGAGCTTCGATTGCCCACAAAGAAAAATATACACAAACAATCACACATGGTAAGGCAAGAGTAAGGTTGGTCTTTATCACTCCAGACTGAGCAATGCTGTCATTCTCTTACCAACTAAAGATTCATGCACAAATAATGAGGCTGAATATGAAGCACTCAAGGTTAGAACTCACGATTCTGATGGAGATCAATGACATCAACGTGTACAAAGATTCTCAGCTGATCAATTACCAAGTCGCTGGAAAATACAAAGCTATAAATCCAAACCTCGAACAGTACTTTCAGTACCCAATAAAGCTATTGGAACGAATTTCGAACGTTAAACTTTTCAAAGTTCAGAGGTAAGAAAACTCATTAGTTGATGCTTTACCGATGCTTGCTGATGCGGGCCAGACTTTAATATTGAAAGAACTTATGAACTTAAATTTATATATATTTATAATGAATTTGTAAAGTCTACACATTTAATGCAAGTATACGTATCATATCAAGTAATACAATGATCTAATGAAGTCCTGGTTATCGATCCCACAGGGAAGGAGTGAATCTCACTATGGATAATGTAATACTGAATTCCAATACTCAAATTACAATTAAAGTTTGATGTTTACTTCTACTAACAAGATGCAGAAAACAGTAACAATTAAACAAACAATTACTTTTAATATCTTTAAAACAGAATTAACTAACAGACACATACTAAGCTATATATTTGAAAGGTTTTGATATATAAGAAAAATATCTTTTCTCTTGTAACGAGAATATGATGTGTGGATGATATGGAATGATCATCTATGGTATTGTGTCAAATAAGAGCATAATTGTTTCTTTGCCCTCAAAAGTGTACCCCCTCTTCCAAGCATGAAAAGAACATTGACATATCCTAAGTTTAGTTACTAAATCTAAGGCTAGGCTGGGAGTATACCGGCTGTCACTACAGAGCTCCCACTCAAAGAACATTGACATATCCTAAGTTTAGTTCCTTTCGGCAATTAGCTGTTTTACAGATCCACTAGGATTATCAAAAGCCCGATCCTGAATACACTTCTTATTGTAAATGTAAGAGTTAAAGCGAAATTGTGCTTTAACATTAGCAAATTTTTCTTCATCAAAATCCAATTTTCTCTTCCCTTTACTCATCCTCGGAGCCATGTGATTTCTAAAAATTGCAATAAAATTCTAATAAATTCCAAATCTACAATGTAACAAACTCCAAATACTATTCTAAACAAGTAAGAGCAAATTTCATCATAGAAAATCTCAAAATTTCTTCAAAAATCTAAAAATTCCAATCTAAGCAATGTGAGAGATTCCCATGGTGAAAATAAAAAATTTTTAACTTAAAGTGAAGCTCTTACCCAGAGAAGTGTAGATCCGATCTCGAAAAGCTTTGAAATCACTTCAAATCCGAGATCTAGCAAGCCCTAGGTCTTCAAAATCGCGAAAATAGAGGAGGAAGATGGTAGCAATGGAAAAAACCGCGGGTCATAGGGTCAAAATCGTGAAATAAAGGGTTTTCAGCCTTTTACTGTATTCGGGTGCCGGCGGCGCTCTATCCAAAACTCTATGGATTTGGGCACCGACTGAACCCATTTTGGAGCCGGCGGCGCCTGTCTGAAAATTTTTTTGGGTCCGAAATTTTTTTCGTAATTTCAATCATTTCGACCTCCACAATGACATTTAACACATCATTAAGCATCTATTTCATCACATAAGAAATAACTAACACAATTCTTACACAAACAATACAAAACATACTTATATATATAAAATCCACGTTACATCATAAACACTAATAATGTTCATCAAATTAAACCAACAACTCTTTAGATTTTTAGTTTTGCAAGTACACTACGATAAGCAAACACTAAAATCTAAACACACACAATGAAATTAAGCATAACAAATCCAAATTCAAATTACAAAGCAAAGCAAAGTAAATACTAAACACACCAAACATAATTAAGCAAAGTAAACTAAGCACACATCAAACATAAGCAGAATCCAATAATCACTCCACATTGGTCTCAAAACTTTCTTCCTCTCTAATATCTCCAATAGATTCTAGGTGCACGAATAAATTGTAGAAGGGATGAAATGGGAATTCATTAAATGAATGCTCAACAATCATCGCGTTCTTCTTCATTAGATTAATCAAGCCCATCTCAATCTGACTAGTATGATCAATTGTTTCTTCATCCTCCAATCTATATGATCAAATAAATTAGAAGTATTATTGATTGCATTCATAACATTTTGTACCTCTTTCTCCAACTTTTTGATCCTCTTCAGTATCATTATGGAACTTTCAGGAAAATAGGGCTGAATCAGTTGTGAAGTCTGAGTTGGTTGATCAGTAAGCAGATTCAGATCATCTTCATCTCCTACTGTTTGGTAGTAATAAAGCTTAGTTGGATCAATAAGCCTCCAGGGAAGAAGAATCTTTTCCCAACTCTCATATGAAACTTATGATTGACTCCACAACAGAAATATAGTGGACGGGTGTCCAAACCTATATTTAGATCCATGAATAATTAATCCAAAAACAAACTTCACAATTATATTACCAATATCAATTGGCCTCCCAGTTTGAATACATAAATTCAAAATGACACTTTCCTTGGTTACCTTTCTAATCTTCAAAGTTGGAAATAACTTTTCCTAAATAAAGTAATGCCACTGCTTTGACACCGGATTTAAAGATGCAGAAGGGAAACTAATGTATCCATTTTCTCTAACGTCTCAATCTTCATTCTCATTCGTCAAATAACCATACACATCATTCATATTATAACTTGTGGCATTGAAATTAGCATAGTGGCAAATAGGTACATTATCAATCATAAAGAGATCATTAATTATCACAGGAGTGAATTATACAAACCTACCTCGCATAAAGACGAATCCTTGGTTGATCCCGTGCAGATTTGCATAGAATTCCTTCACAATCGGAATGACTACGGCAGCGGTAGTGTAATATAACACTTCCCAATGTCTTTCCTTAATTATCTCTTCAATTCTTGTAGTAGGATTATCCATACGTCAATTTATAAAGCCTCTTTCCTTGATAATCCTCCTCTTCATCATCAATTTGTTGAACAATCGATGTGCCTCAAAATTTATAAACTTTCCTCGGTTGAAAATGAGAGATAGAGAGGTTTTTATAGAGTAGGAATCCATGGGATGCGAAGTAGGAATGGTAATTTTCATTTTTCTGGAGTTTGGAAGTCTAAAATGGAGTTTAAGGAGTTATAAGGACGAAGATCCCGCTCAAAATAGCCAAAACTCGCATTTTGAAACTCCAAAAACCGTTAACAAGTTTTGGGCACCGGTGACACTCGATAGGGCACCAGCGGCGCTCAAACTCAAAATTCAGCAATTCTCTCTGTAATTGGGCGCCGACGAAGCCCATTTTGGCGCCGGCGGCGCCAGTGGTAAAAAATCTCACTGAACTTCGTTTGGCCCAAAATATCCCAATATCTCAATTTGATTCAATATTTATAAATTTTAAAAGTATTTAGGAGCCATTAGGATTCACAAATAACTATCTAAAAAGCACAATTACAAAAAATAAGCAAACACACCGCAAAGATGCATATGGGTTGCCTCCCATAAAGCGCTTGGTTTAACGTCGTCAGCTTGATAAACCATTCAGCTAATCGAGATGACTTAGTATTAAAACCACTTTGAAGTTAGGTTGAAACCCGTCAAAGTAAGGCTTTAATTGATGCCCATTAACCTTGAAAATATTTCTAGTGTCAGGATCTTTAATATCAACAGCTCCAAAAGAATGAACTTTTACAACTGTAAAAGGTCCCAACCATCTAGACTTGAGCTTTCCAGGAAATAACTTCAATCTTGTGTTAACAAAACTTTTTTGTCCAAATTCCAATTTCTTTTTCAATATCTTCCGATCATGCCACAATTTCATTCTATCTTTATAGATCCTGTCATTGTGATAAGATGCATTTCTAATCTCTTCCAATTCATTCAATTGCATAAATCTCTTCTCTCCAGCATTTTTCAAATTAAAATTCAACTCTTTTATCACCCAATATGCTTTATGCTCCAATTCAACCAGTAAATGACAAGTCTTACCAAACACTAGTCTATAAGGAGACATTCTAATAGGGGTTTTAAAAGCAGTCATATAAGCTCATAATGCAGTATCTAATCGAGTAGACCAATCTAATTTATGATTATTCACAGTTTTCTCCAAAATTCTTTTAATTTTACGATTAGACACTTCTGCTAAACCACTAGTCTGGGGATGGTAAGCAGTAGAGATTCTATGAATAATATTATATTTCTCAGTCAATCTATTAGTTTGATTATTCCTGAAATGGGATCCACCCTCAGTTATAATCACTCTAGGCATTACATATCTCGTAAATATATTTTTCTTCAAAAAATTTGAAACACTCCGAGCATTACATTTAGGTAAAGAAATAGCTTCAATCCATTTCGAGACATAATCAACTGCAATTAGTATATATAAATTCCCAAATGATGGGGTAAATGGTCCCATAAAATCTAATCCCCATACATAAAAAATTTTAACTTCCAAATTATAATTTAGAGGCATTTCATTTCTTCTAGAGATATTACCCACTCTCTGACATCGATCACATATTTAATATATTTGTAAACATGCTTAAAAAGAGTAGGCCAATAAAATCCATATTCTAAAATCTTAAAATCAGTTTTATCAACACCAAAATGACCTCCAAATTCAGAATCATGACATCGTTAAATAATTAAATTCATTTATTCTTGTGGCACACATCTCCTAATAATCAAATCCTTACACTGTTTATATAGATAGGGCTCATCCCAAAAATAAAATCTTGCATCATATTTGAACTTCTTTTGTTGTTGCCTTGTTAAATCTGGTGGCACAATATCACTCACAATATAATTCACAATATCAGCATACCAAGGGAAATTTCTTCCCATAATAGTATGAAGTTGTTCATCGTGGAAAGTTTCTGTAACTTCGTTCTCAAATTCAGATAATTTATCATACTCTAATCTCGACAAATGATCAGCTATTTGGTTATCAGATCCCTTCCTATCAACTATCACAAAATCAAATTCTTGCAGAAGAAGTATCCTTCTAATTAGTATAGGTTTCATATCCTTCTTTTGCATTAAATATTTGATAGTTGAATGGTCTGTATGCACAATACTTTTAGCTCTAATTAAATAAGGTCTAAACTTTTCAAAAGCAAATACTATAGCTAATAACACTCTTTCAGCAGTGGTATAATTTATTTGAGCTTCATTAAGAGTTTTACTAGCATAGTAAATGACTTTGAAAACTTTATCATGCCTTTGCCCCAATGCTACTCTGATTGCATAATCACTAGCATGACACATGAGTTCAATTGATTTCTCCCAATCTGGTGAAACAATTATAGGTGCAATGATTAATTTCTCTTTCAATAATTCGAAAGCACTCAAACATTCATCATTAAAATCAAAGTTTCTACCATTTTCTAAAAGTTGGCACAAAGGTTTAGTAATTTTAGAAAAATCTTTAATATATTGCTGTTGACCTCATTTTTGATGAGGTCTTCTCTTCTTCTCTTTAGTACTTAGGATCTAGCCTTAGGCTTTTCCTTTGACTATCTTAGAGGACTAGAATTGGGATCCACCATCTAGAATTTCAAACCACTTCTTAACTCCCTGCAAACTCCGCAAACTTGACTATAGACCCCTAATCACCTAGAGGGTTGAAATCAAATGTGTAAGTTTAAAGGATGAGTTCCTATAGGACTCCTTGGCCTTAGGACTACCCTGGGTGGCCTGGTCTGGTGAAGGGGTTGACTTACACACACACTACACTTATACACTACACTTTCACACACCTCCTAAAACCACACCCATACCTAACTTGACCTCCTGACTCATGTAGGTGATTCACATGGATGGTCCTTAACCCCTAAGCCCTTGGCAAGAGGGTTAGGAACAACATAGCTGAATGCCTCAAATGAGTCCCTTCATGGCTCATGTGGGCTTGACGTGGCTTCATGGCTCAACCAAAATGATTTCATTCCACTCAAATTTACCCAATCTTCAATTTTCCAAATTTTCAATTTTTGACCCCCGGGACCCTACACCCGCCTAACCTACCCAAAGCCCTTGAAATTACCCAAAATTTTCAAAATTTCCAAATCATCCAAAATTCCCCAAAATCAATCCCAAAAATTTCCACATCACTCAAATTGATCATCCATACCCAAAAATACCAAAAATTCCAAAAATACCTCCCAATACCCTCCAAATACCCAAAATACCCCTCTTAACCCAAAATTCCAAAAATTCAGAAAATTCCCAGAAAATTCCAAAAAATCCCAACTATTCTCAATTTCATTTTGTTCAACTACACCATGGGCCAATTTTGTCAATTTACCCTACTTTTGTCAAAACCCCCAATTTGACCCATTTTAACCCTAAGTGAACCCAATGTCAAACCAAACCTACCCAATTGACCCAAATTCTGGTCCAATTCAATTCTAAACTTCAATTCAACATTCCCAACACCAATCTAGATCAAACCCAAGTCCAATTTGATTGACATTTGGATCCAATTTCACTTTTGGCCTTAAAGCTCAATTTGGACCCATGACCCAAACCTAACCCAAACTCACCTAATTCAACTCCAATTAACCCCAAATATTTTCTAAATCTTCCTTAGCATCCCCACAAGCAAAACACTAACATGAGTTGCCCAAAATTTAGACCCAAACCCCACTCAAATTCAACCCAAAGCTAAAAGGCCCAATTTTGACCTAAACCCAAACCTAACCCAAATGAGCCCAAACCCCAAAATCAAAGCCCAACCAAAGTCAAAACCTCTTTGAAACACTCCCATAAACATTTCTCAACATTAATTTTACATCAATTTCAACCCTAGCCCAACATTGGCCCAACTTGGCCCACTTGGACCTATATTGGCCCATTCACCAAAAAAGCCCAAATTCAACCCAATTCAAACCCAAATCACCCCCAATTTGCTTCAAGTCACTCATGACACATCCATGAGCTAAACCCAACAATTATTTGGCCCAAACTCTTTACAAAATTCCCATCCATAAATTCATTTTTAAACTTGAAGGCCCATTCCTTAAACCATTTTAAAAGCCCATCTTTTACCACATCCAAAGGCCCAAAATTGGTCTCAAAGCCCATATGACATTTCCCCTCATCATACTTTCAATTAAACTCAATACCTAAGTCCTAAATTCATCATCAAATCATTCCAAATCAAGTTTCATACAAATTTCCATCAAATTACCAAAAATTCCTAAAATCCATTTTTATGAAATCGACCAAACTTTTTCCAAGCCAAAGGTGAGCCATGAAGCCATGCATGAGCCACATGTGAGCCATGAGAGCCTCGGACACTCCACCATGCCATATTGGGTAAGAAGAGGTAGGGCTTTCCTTAATCCCTAAAGCTCATTAGCCTTAAGCATGTTTCACCTTAACCCAAATTTAATCCAAATATATTTGGATGGAGACTTCTCCATGCCAAACCAGCTGATCCCTTTGATCCCCCACAGCATCCAAAGCCACCTTGAAGGGTGCACCAAGCCCAAATGGGTGGATTGACCCATTTAGACTCAAAACTAGCCATGCCCCATTCTACTTTGGATCAAAGCCTTTACACATGGCAATTGCCAATTGCTTGCACCAAGTCCCGCCCCGACCCACCCGACCTCGAGGGTGACCCATGCTCGGCCGGCCGGCCACTGATGCCGCCGGAAAACATCATGGCCGAGAGCTCACATGTGAGCCAACTTTGGAATTCTCCTCGTCGAGTCGCCCCATCCCCAGTGGCCATCGTAGCTGTTCTTCTCTTGCCAAGAGCAGCTCGATCCCAAGCCCTAACTCTCCCCGGGAGGCCCTCCACCCTCTCCTATTTAAACACCACCCCTCTCGGCCATGAGAGGGGCCGAAAAAACCTTAAGGAAACTCGCCAAAATTGTTCCGCACTACTCCCCATACACAGAGCACTTGATCCCCACCGAAATCCCCCGCCATTTCTTCTCCGCGAGCTCAATTTCGTAGTTGAAATCCAAGCCCAAAACCAGGACACTTCTCCACAGTGAGCCAATTCCCAAATTGATTGGTTCTACACCTTCACCGGACCGAGGGAAGGTGTCCACCAGCAAAAGCCCCATCTCCAGAGCCACCCGGCTTGCTCTAGCCTCCAAGCTTTGTGATCGGCCGTGGTCGAAATCCTACTCAGCAATTCACCGCGATCGGAGACTTCATCCGGAGCTTGTCGGGATCCAATCAAAGGTGAAACAACCCTCAGATCGAAGCCACACTTCTCTGATCAAAGGTATGGCCTCACTCTTCTTCCCGAGCTTCTGAACATTCTCCATTTTTATTGCGTAAATTTCATCCCACATAAACCGTATGGATGTGTTCGTCTTCTCAAGATGAATCCATAGAGCATAAGAACACGAAAATACATCGAGTATCGAGTGAGATATTAGAGATTTAGTGTGGACGGCTCTCGGGTGAGGACGCTCGGGGACGATGAACGGATGCCGTCCATTTAATACACGCGCGGACGGACGGCTCGGATGGTGTCGGACCAGGAGATGGTACGTGAACCGCGGGACCCGGAGCTCTGAGTTAGATGGCGGTGTCGAATGGGAGCGCGACGCGTGTACATTCGGAGCTGCCGAGGTTGACGCGGCGCCGCGTGGATAAATAGAAAATTAGGGTATTTTTCTATTTATTTAATTCCCTAAACTTGGAAAATTCATAACTTTGTGTAGGAAAATCATAAAAATAAAATAAAAATACCCTCTCGCTCGAGTGAACGGAGGAGAATAATGTGGAAAAGAAATCATTTAATTTCATCAAGTATTTTATTTTTAATAATTTATTTACTCTCTGCACATTTTTAATTCTCCATGCATGTATACAATTCACCATGGCATGAGACCATAGTGGCTTTTGAAGCCTCTGAATTTGGGAACATTCCCTGAATTTTCCAAAGTCAGAGGCCATCCCTATGAAAAGTTATTGATTTTTAAAATTCATGTTACTGTTTTGAGTAATTTAATTCCAATAATTAGCATGTTGTGAAATAAATTCTAGGAAAATTTGGTAATGGTCCTTATGACCAGAGGACCCTAGGAAAAATAGGTTTTGAGTTAATTCATTTAAAATAACCCTAATTGGCTTAAACACCCAAAATGGATCCCTAATTAATTAGAGCTAACTATACATCAAATTGACTTGAAATAAATTCTCTATTGACCTTTAGGATCAGAGGAACCCACCATAAAAATTTGAAGTTAATTGGACTTGGTTAGCCCTACTAAATGGGTTGATTAAGTCATTTAGTCAATTTGAACTTTAAAAATTCATAACTTTCAAAATATCTTTCAAAAATTCACCAAATTGGTTTTGGAGCCTCTCTAATATTAGAGGAATTTAAGAAAATTAAAATTTCAATTTTCTAAAAAAGTTAATTTTTAATATTATTTTAATATTTTTAATAATTAAAAAATAATAAAAATCACAAAAATAATAAAATTCACCAAAATGTC
The DNA here is from genome assembly GCA_022702705.1 of Papilionanthe hookeriana x Papilionanthe teres. Classification (NCBI taxonomy): domain Eukaryota; kingdom Viridiplantae; phylum Streptophyta; class Magnoliopsida; order Asparagales; family Orchidaceae; genus Papilionanthe; species Papilionanthe hookeriana x Papilionanthe teres. The sequence continues at coordinate 6,567,611 of CM040437.1, forward strand.
ACATTTTGAATTTTAATCACTTAGGAACAAACCCCAAATTTTTCTTAGGTCTATTTAATGAGATATTAAATTTTAAAGCTCTAGGATAATTTTAAAATTAAAAAAATGTATTTTCTAGCATTTTCACTAAAATAATTATAATAAATCAAAGAAAAATTAGAAAATTACAAAAATTGATTCTCTGGTTTCCTTGATATCAGAGAGATTTTTGAAAAATATAAAATTTATTTTTCAACATTTATTTTATTTTTAAATTAATTAACTCTCCAAAACTTAAAATAATTATAATAAAAATAATATAATTCAAAAAATCACCAAAATTGGTCCAAGTGGTCCTCTGGTCATTAGGAATGTCCCCTAATTTGCTTAAGGACAGAAACTTTCCCTTGGTCATGTTATTAAATTTTCCTTGGAAATCTCTATTTTATACCAAAAATAATCATATAAATAAATTAAATATAGAAAAATCACATTTTCTCCTCTCATGTCTTTATTGACATATGAGTGAAGTCACATAAAAATTTTAAGTTCATTTGAGCTCAATTTAGTGAGTTATGAAATTATTAAGCTTAAAGGGCAAATTGGTAATTAAAATTTTAACCCTTAATTAAAACTTTAGGTTTAATTAAAAATTAACAAGTAAAATATTTGATCTTAATCTGATTTGGATGATTGAAATTTAAATAATTAAAGGGTAGAAACCCATTAAACAACTCAAAATAATTAAACCTTAATTAAATAATTGATTAAATTTGGAAGAATAATAAAATTGGAATTATTAAAATAGGGATATTATTAGGAAGAGATTTATTCTTTAATTTAAAAATCCCTAAGTTAATCATCTCATTAATATTCAATTCTTAATTAAAGTGATAACTCAAATTTAAAATATTAAAAGACTTAATCATTAAACTAAAGTTAAATTATTAAACTCTTCTAAAATTCCAATTAAAGTTAAAAATAAAATAAAATTAAAAATTAAATTAAATTAAGTAAATTAAATTGAATTAAATTAAATTAAATCAAATTAAATTAAATTAAAGATTAATTGAATTAAATTAAATTAAATTAAAATAAATTAAATTAAAATTAAAAGTTGAATTAAATTAAAGATTAAATTAAATTAAATTAAATAAACAAATTAAATTAAATTAAATGAATAAATTAAATTAAATTAAATTAAATAAATAAAATCAAATTTAAATTAAATTAAGTTAAAACAAATTAAATTAAATTAAATTAAATTAAATTAAATTAAATTAAATTAAATTAAATTAAAATTAAATTAAATTAAATTAAATCAAATTAAATTAAAGTTAAATCAAATCAAATTAAATTAATTTAACATCAAATCAAACTAAATTAAATTAAATTAAATTAAATTAAATTGAATTAAATATAACATCACCAAAGACATAAAGAATTCAAAATAAATCTAAAATAACTTGAACACTATTCCAAATTTAAACCCATTAATTGAATTCAAACTAAATCACAAATTTACCCTCGAAAGCTTTAGTTGTCATAACTCCTAAACAGAATATTAAATGAAATATTACTTCACTTATAGGACATTCAAACATCCGAGTTCACTGAGCAAGATAATAACAAAACTTAACTAAACCTCGGACGATTAATTCATTTGTGTAATTGAATTCATTTGGACTTAAAACAATCCTATAAATATTGAAAAGATGTTTAAGATTTGCCTTAAGCACTTCCTCGATATGATAGGATGTTCATAAGAACAATCGAACTTAATTGTTCTTCGATGAAGAAAATCGTCTTCAAACAAAAACACAAGGAACCTAGACGTCATAGGAAATGACTAGCTATAGGATTAGGAACTTGGTAGAAAACCATAACCCTTCCCTTAGCTTTACCTAGGAACTTGCTTAAATATTCTAATTGTGTTTTAAGTGCAGCTTGGGATGACGGGAAGACCCTCCAGGTACGCTTTTATTTTATTGCAATTTACTTTCTTGCAATTTACATTATCGCAATTTATTTAACCGCATTACACTTACTTTTCTCGCATGATAAACAATTGTTGCATGAAAACCCACACCTTTAGGATAGTCCCTAAAACCGAAACCAAAACTAAGTTAAAAATTATTGCAAGATAAAATTCACCGCCACAACATTTCAAAATATAAAACAACTCAAAATTTAATCACAAACGTAACCCAAAACTACAATTACAACTAAATTAAAACGTCCCGTTGGATGATCGGGAATACCTCGGATGATGTAACCTACGTGTTGCTAACGGGATTTCCCACGGTCTAAATGAAAGTGTGGAACTCATTCAGTTGAGTTTAGCAAATTCATCCGGACTAAGTGAATCCGATAAAAATAATGATGCCGGAAGGATGGAACCGTGGGATCTTAACCGGTGTCGTTATAATCAACTTTAAGATTTGTTTTAATTAAAATATTGAAAACACTTGGAAATTAAGATTTTCTCTAAACCAAAACACTTTTCTCATCCCCCGATTTATGATTTCTAAAACTAAACCTCTCGCAACAACAAGGAGCTCGGAGCATGGTGGGCAAGCACGGCCATCGTCGTCACAGAAACTTGAATCTACATCACAGAAACATTCCTAGAATTAAATAACAAAGCCATAGGACTTCGAGGTAGTTTTCCTAGTGCAACATAAATCCTCAACTCTTCGTTAGGCATTTGCATCGCAAATTAAGCCCTAACCGGTCTTAGGATTCCGAGGTAGTCGTCTGATACGACATAAACCCTCACATCTTCGAGACTGTTTGTATGATTCTATCATATAAATATAAGCCCTAATTAATTAAAATTGACAAAATCAAAACATTAAATAACATTAGGACTTTTCCTAAATCTAAGCCAAACAATAGGATAGTCGGGAAATTACCGAAGTTCGCTTCGAATCTGTAATTTCTCCTACCTTTCTTCCTTTGAATTCTCAAAACAAAATGTTCCAAATTTGATCCTTTCCCTATTGAAATTCCAAAATTCAATCCTTCGAAAACTTAAACTTCGAAATTCTCGAGAGCAGTAATTATCGATTATCATCGAGAGTTTTCTTAGGTGATTCCCATCACTTAAGATGTAATTAACTATGTGGGCTTGCCCTTATAGGGAATTTTAAAGGACCTGAGTAATATAAACCCTATTTAATGCTTTCATATTAAGCAGTGGAATTTGTCGACTTATAAAATTGGTTCGCAGCACCAAACGGATGTCACAAATCTTCTAGTTTATTTAATCGAGCCCCACCGTCAAGCAGTGTGTCTATCCTTAGGGATAGATACATGGTTTGTGGTGTGGTGCTCGTTTTTTATAAACTATTTGGGATGTGAGATCGGTTTGATTTCATATCTTAAAATCTTCAAATTTAAAATTATTTTCAAAAATCAAATACTACTTTTCAAATTATTTATTTAAATTAAATTAAAAATTCGCCGACAACTTCTGTTAGGCGACCCCTTTTCAAAATAAAACATATAACCTAAAAATATGCCGACAACTTCTGGCGACTCCGCTGGGGACAATTCCTCTCTCCATTTTAATCAAAAAATTCTGCTTTCAAAAATCGGTAATGTATCCATGTCCTTAATGGGTCAAACTACCCTTCTTTCCGTTGGAATACTATGTTCATTTCTACCTTGAACAAGTATAACCAACATTCTCTCGGATTTAGGAGCCACCGTTTAGACACCCCTAAACGCAGAGGTTCCGAGATCCTTTTACCTCATTTCCGAGGTGGGCGGACCCCCAATAAGTGTTAGTTCAGAGTGATCCTTCGAGTCGAGAAGTCTTGCATAAGACTTTCTTTTCCTTTCCAACTCGAATCGGATTCATTACCTTCTCTACACCTTCGAACATTCCGTTCTAAATAAACAAACCCTTTAATAAATGATTCTTTTAACAAATGATTCCTTCTTATAAATACATGAACAAGAATGTGTTCGGACTCTTTTCGATTCCTTTCTTTTCATCCCGATGAGAAGAAGCATAACTCGGGACCGACAACCGAATCTACCCCGCGAAATGGAAGCCCCAAAGCCGATTTTTTCCTTCACCAATGGATCGGACTTCGCCGTTTATAAGGTCGAGCCGCCCGACAATGGGATCATCCGGTTTGGACAAGGATTCGAGAACACAAATGTCAAGATCACCGACGTTTCCCTTTCGCACCGACAAACAAAGTATCCGAAGCCAAGAAGCCGCTGATTGAGTTCAACCTTAGGTCAACCCAAGAGTTTCCTCCCCTACAAAAGATCCCGACTGAGAGGAGTACTGCTGTCCGCAGGAGGAGTATTCTTTCTACCCCCACTGGTCTAGTTGTTTCTGCACCTACCCCGGCTTCTGCCAAATTAAAGGGGAAGGAAATCCAGAATTATGGTGGACCTGTTAACGTGGAGGGTACGGACTTTCCGTAAGACCTTCGTTTTGAAATCGGGTCCAGCTCAAGAATTCCATCACTAACAAGGACCCAAAGAAGGAACGTAGTAGGAAGATTGCCGTGAAGGCCGTAGCCGCCGAAGTTACTTTCCCGGAGGAAATCCCGTAAATCCCTGAGTACACACCACTACCCGAATATATACCGTTGCCTGAAGATACACCCTTTTGGAAGGAAGCAGATTCCATCCCCTTTCCGCCGCAGCTGACGAGGAAAATGTCCGCAGGATTGCTTCTACATTACCTCGACCAGCATACTACGACGACAGCAGAAGGAAAAGGGCTAGGATCACACCATTTGCCCGACTACAGACTGTAGTCGAGAAACTAGCGAAGAAAGAGAAATGCCCCGTATCGGAGATTCTACGAAGGATAGTGGCGGGTGCCGCCAAATCCCGTCTTGGGCCCCGAGTAGAACCTCGCCATCGTTAGCGTAAAAGCCAAATAAAAGGATGAAGGCTAGTCCGCCCGTCGTCGTTTCCGGATCACAGATTAGGGAGGATACCACCTTCCAAAGCATTTGGCCGACGCACCATCCGGTCCTAGCACCTTCCGCCGCTAGAAGGATGGTATGGCGTCCCACTACCGGACAACCGAGATCGAAACAACAGACTCAAGAAGGAAAGTCTCGTCAGGAGACTTGAATCTGAAGAAAGCACTACTGCAAGAAGGGGACTCGCGAGAAGGGAACCCGACAGCTATCACACAACAACTGTGAAGATGCACAGAAAAGACCACTAGAAGACGCCATGGAAAAATTGAGGAATGATATTCGACGACTAGCAAAAGAAAGAGAAGAGAAATTCTGAGACGAGATTGATTCATCGGAATTCATGGACGACGAGTATGCAGAAATCAACATGGTCAAAACACGAGCTTTATCAGCTTCACAAGGTGCTCCTGCAGCCGCAGAAAGAGAGGAGCTAGAAGTGATGAGAAGACAGCTTCAAGAGAAAGACGACACGCTCGCCCAAATGGTGAAGAGGATGGAAGAGATGGCTGTAGCTCTAGCCACTCTCCAGAGTCAAGTACAACCCCAAAGAGAGACACACCCAGAGGTCATTCACATTGTAGACGGAGGAAAGGAGATTACATCCGTCAACGGGGATGATCAGCTAAAGAAAGATGCGACATAAAGCATGATTCCAGAAAAGGATATCAAGAGCTTGGTGGAACAACGAAAGTGCAGAAGCCTTAGCACAATCAAAGAGCGGGACATCCATTCGGACGAGTAGACCTTACTCGGAAGAATTCGACGCCGTCCAATACGCAAAAGGCTTCGTACCACCTTCGTTCAAGACCTTCGATGGAACCGGAACCCCCGACAAGATGTTTCACACTTTCGTGCCGCCTGTTGCAATGCCGGTGGGAGCGATGCATTACTCTTCCGACGGCTCGTCGACAGGCCGTCGGGGATCGCCTTGATTGGTATGCGTAATTACCGAATGGTTCGGTGAAGACGTTCTCGAACTAGAAAACCTTTTCATCAAGCGATTCGCCGGAGCTCGACACCACATCACTATAGGTGATTTAGTGGTAGAGAAGCGTAAGCCGAATGAAACTTTGGTGGATTACATACTTCGATGGAGGAACTTAAGCATGAAGTGTGAACCACAATTACAAGAACAACATGCAATCGACATCTTACTTAAAAGCATTCACGGCCCGATAGCACTTCTCCTCAAAGGATTCACTATTAAGACTTTCAAGAAGTTGTTAAGCAAGGCCGGGAGCTTGCAAGAGGAGGCGAAGAAATTAAGTTTCGCCGACAAGACGGACAAGCAAAAGCCTGTGAAGACTTTTGAAAAGAAATCCAGGATCGTTGCAGCAGTCGACAAGGGCAAGAAACCGATATAAATATCGTCCGAACGGCCACAGCAACCTCAACAGAATTATCAACAACCCCGGCCCAGCTATCAGTCATCTCCACAGTATGAACAACCGCCTCGTCCACAACGTACATTAAGGGAGCTTCGAGCGGGGAATATCCATTCAAGAATGAAGTAGTGCCGAAAATGTTCGAAGTCCGATGAAGACTCCGCATTTTCACCGCTGGAGCCTAAGAGACCAGAGGAAGTCAACAAGAAAAGTGATCCCAACTTTTGCCCTTATCACCAGATGCTTGGACACAAGATAGAAGATTGCATTACCTTCAAAAGTTGGCTCAATGACAACCTTCGGAAAGGAAATATAACAATCCCGAAGGAGTACATGAAGGAACCCCAGAAAGGAGGTTCCATCAATGTTGTCTCAACTGATCCCATCATTCCGATAGATCTCTATACGACTGACGATGGATGGACCACCGCTTGGACAAGGTCTTCGAAAAAGATTTTAGACAAAGATCCAAACCGCTTCGTGCGAGCTTCAATTCGTAGTTCGAAACCCGCCAAGTCGGCACTATCACTTGCGATAGAAGAACCACCTCAACAGAGACGATCAAGAGAAGAAGAAAATCGACGAAGAAGAGAGGACCGAGGCTCCTAAGGCTGGACTAGGGGCCGCTTATTCTAGGATAGTTGTTTCTGATTCGGGGTAGAAATTCCTCGAACCTCTGACTCTGTATGATTATCTGCTCACTTCGGTAAGATCATATAATGATAAGGGTGATGGCGTTGGCTACGTTTTGACTGTTTCTAACGATTACGTAACTAGCGACAATCCGAACATCGATTTCGATACCAACGACAATTCTCAAATCATACACAATCTCGACGATCAAAATGACAAAGAAGACATCCATCAAGGAGGCTACGAGAGTTCAACAAGGAACGAATCTATCTGCGAGTTTCGAGGAGCTCCAAATACAATAGATTAGAGCCTTCGTACTCGAAGCTAATCCGGAAGAACCTATCATTCCAATTCAGGAAGAAACACCAGCAAGCTCAACACTAGATTCAGAAGAAATTACAGAAGTCAACTTAAGAAGTGGAAGAGTTCTACCTTCGAGAATGGGTCCAAAGGACAAAGGAAAGCAGGTGGTTGTTCAAGAAGAACCAACCCCAGCAGAAGAAATACCCATTCGAGAAGAAGCCGAGACACATGGAAATAAAGTGGACTACAATGTGCTAGCCCATCTTAGGAAACTACCGGCCAAACTGAGCATTTACGATGCTCTCATCTTATCAAAGGAGATGAGAGAAGCTCTGATCAAGGCCTTACTTGATTTGGAAATTTGCTTAGCTCAAATGGCCGGAGATTCCTTAGATGAGGTTTGCTCGTTAAAGGAACAACGAGGTGTTACCTTCACGTACAATGACCTACTACTGGGGATGCAGCATCACAACCGACCGTTGTACATTTCAGCTACAATCGGGAAGTTTATGCTCTCCGTAGTATTGGTGGATCCAGGAGCATCAATCAATATAACGAGTCTTCGAACACTAAAGCATATTTGGAAATCGATGCTCGCAAGCTCGAGCGTACAAAATGTTATTAAGAGGATTCAACCAGAAAGGAGAAAGAGCCCTCGGGTCAATAACGCTACTAATGAAGACCGGTGACTTAGCAAAGACAACCGCAAAATTTCACATAATTGATTCAGAAACGTCGTTCAACGCTCTACTGGGCCGACCATGGATACATGAAAACAGGATGGTACCATCATCTCTACATCAGTGCATCAAATACTACGATGGAGGGGAACAAAGCATCAAAGGTGACTTACAACCATTCTCCGTACATGAAATTGGAATCCATGAAGACGCAACTTATTATGCACCACCGAAGAAAACAATCTTCTCCGCAGATACCATAACAAATGAAGCAAAGAAAGTTCGGGACAACGAATAACCCGAAGTTCTAGTCTAACAGCTCACTCACCACTCCCTTACGGCGAGATGGTGAAGGTTTCTCCACAACTCGCATCCGAGGTCGAGGCCGGGACGAGGCCGTGGCAGAGACGTTAGGACGAGTCGGACAGAGGAAACCAACCATCAATGTTGAGCGGGAAGATAGTTCCGAGGAAGAAAAAGAAATCAAGCAAGAAGCAGCGACAATAAGCTCGAAGAAGCCGCAATTCAAGATCTCCTCGAAGATGAAAAGAATGAATAATACAAATCAATGTACGAGAAGATTAACCACTACGTACATACTATGACCCTAACCCCGATCCATTCTAATAAGATCGAGGGTATGGTGGTCAAAGAGGTACGTAGCGGCAGTGCAAAGCCAATCAAATTCTACCGTGGTGCTTCTTCCTCCAAAACTGAAAATAATGTACAATTTGAAGATGTCGCTTCATCGAATTAATGGAATTACCTTTCGAGTGGTACTCTCCCCGTGTTCAAAATTTAATTCAGCCGAGGTTTCTTACCCCGACAATGGACAAAAGGTCAATCACATCATTTTGAAAAATTATGGAATAACTCCGTCGTCCACCCAATTCAAAGCATGGTCTCGGATTCGGCACGTAGGATCGGCTGACGATACTAAATTTTGCTTGGTTGTCACTTGTGAGTCTAATGAAAACTGCATGGAAACTATAGAAGAATTTGAAGATTTACAAATTGGAGACGCTCCACCAGAATCCGAAGAAGAGATTAAATCTACAATAGATGAACTAACGGAAGTTAACTTAGGTACTAGAGAAGAGCCTAGACCTACCTTTGTTAGCTCCTTACTCAATAAAGAAGACTCCGAAGAAATAATCAAGTTATTAATGGAATTTAAAGACTGTTTTGCTTGGAACTACGATGAGATGCCAGGATTAGCTCCAGAGGTCGCAGTCCATAAGCTAGGAGTGGATCCTACTTCGTCCCGACCGACAAGGTCCCAAAAGAATGCGTCTAGAAATCGAACAACAAGTCATAACCGAAGTTAAAAAGCTAATAGATGCCAAATTTGTCCGTGAAGAACAATACCCGACCTAGCTAGCCAATGTGGTGCCACGTAAAGAAGAATGGTAAGATCGAATTTGTGTGGACTTCAGAGATTTAAACAAGGCATGTCCAAAGGATGAATTCCCTCTACCGATCCCAGAACTAATGATCGACATTGCTTCGACACATGAGATATTTTCATTCATGGATGGATCTTCAGGATACAACCAAATAAAAATGGCTCCAGAAGATGAAAAGCTTACAGCATTCAGAACGCCGATCGGAGTATATTGCTACACAGTGATGCCATTCGGACTGAAGAACGCAGGAGCAACCTACCGTAGAGCAATGACAAGAATTTTTGATGATCTCATCCATAATCAAGTCGAATGCTACGTGGATGATGTGGTCATCAAAAGCAAAGTAAAGGAAAACCACTCGTATGATTTGAGAATTGTTTTCGAACGATTAAGACAATTTAACCTTAAGATGAATCCCTTAAAATGTGCCTTCGGCGTCACCTCCGGAAATTCTTAGGATTCGTTGTCCGACATCGTGGAATTGAAATCGACCAGGAAAAGATTAAAGCTATCTTAGAAATGCCGCCTCCCAAAACCTTAAAACAACTACGATCTTTTCAAGGGAAGCTGGCATATCTTCGACGCTTTATCTCAAACTTGTTAGGTAGGTGTCAGCCTTTCTCGGCACTAGTTAAAAAGGACGCCAAATTTATTTGGGAAGAGAAATGCCAGAAGGCCTTCGAGGACATTAAACAATATTTAATGACACCTCCTGTCTTAGCAGCCCCAGCCTCGTGTAGACCGCCGATACTTTATACCGCGGCTTTAGATGACTCACTCTGAGCCCCGCTAGCCTGTGTCAATGATGAGGGTAAAGAAAATGCTCTTTACTATCTAAGCCGTCGTTTACTTCCGACGGAAATAAGGTATCCCGCAATTGAAAAGCATTGTTTGGCCTCGATCTTCGCCGCTCAAAAGCTCGTGCACTACATGCTTTCTCATAAGGTTAACTCGATCTCGAAATTTAATCCATCGCAATACTCGATGACTCGTCCAACACTTTCCGCGTAGCTTCGCCGTATGGTCAATGATATTATTGCAATTCGATATAACTTTCGTGCCTCTTCGTGCCGTAAAGTGACAAGTCTTAGCGGACTTTCTCGCAAAGACACCCTTTCGCCGGCAGAATCTCCCCTCAATGACGATTTGCCGGATGAACAAATAATGAGCCTAGAAGACCCCGATGATCGACGTTGGGAATTATATTTCGACGGAGCATCTTCAAGCACACAAAGACGAAGAATCGCAAGTGATAGTGCCCTGTGAAGGCGGAATCGGGCTAATCTTTCTAACACCGCGAGCGGGGATGTTAAGATACTCCTACCACTTAACAGAACCATGTACAAACAACGAAGCGTAATCACGAAGCCCTCATAACGGACCGGAATTAACTATTCAAATGGCGATAACAGACAT